>CM035838.1:172511872-173111872 GCA_020510985.1 Pholidichthys leucotaenia | reverse complement strand
ATATCACCCCCACTGTCTACAATGCATCCCCTCTTTAATCCTTTAATTATACCCCCACAGTCTCTAGCCTTGCATACCAAAGCTAACACTCTTGCAGCTTCCTGTAATCACCAAGGAAGCTCTGCCTTTGTTCTGGTCTAAAATGTGAGTCACCAAGCAGTTCACAATGTGTGTCCACCACAGTAGATCAAAAATTGGCCAGATCTTTCAACAATCTCTCAGTGATCGCCATCCCTGTGTAAAGGGGGTATAACGACCTTCAAACTCATAAATATCTTATTTGTTGTCACACTTTGCATGTTATTTCACCCATACCATTTTGTAACCAAAAAAATGAACTTCTTTCTTTTCATCCTTTATTTGGACAGTTTCCTCCGCCTTCATAAACTCTTAGACTTTGACTTTCTCCCCTCTTCCAGGAGCGGCTTCAGGCAGGGTCTGGTTACTGGCAGCAAACCTGTTATTCACCCAATCCTCCACTGGCTGCTGCAGAGAGTCCCTGAGCTGAAGAAGAGGGCTTACTTGGCTCGTTTTCTAGTGAAGCTTGAGGTGCCTGCAGAGTTTCTGCAGGATGATGTCACCAATGACACCTACCACCAGGTTTGTCAATTTGTTAAAGATATAATCAGCGTGTCTCATGGGTTTTTTTTTTAATTAGCTAAAATATAAAAAAAACAATTGTGTTTTCAGTATGAAGAGCTGGTGGAAGGATTTAAGACGTATCATAAGGAGTGTGAGCAGCTCAGGACGTCAAGCTTCTCTACGGCAGAAATCAGAAGGGTGAAAAACTCGTAGCGTAATAACATACCTTCCTTAGTTTAGATGATCAAATGCACTGAAGTAATTTTTCTGTTCTGTAACGGCAGGACATCAGTGCCATGGAAGAAGAAAAGGACCAGCTGATCAAGCGTGTGGAGAGGCTGAAGAAGAGGGTGAGGCCAACTGTTCTCAGAGGCTCCACTGCTCTTGTCGGAATGCTTGGGGGGGCTTTAGGATTGACCGAGGAATGAAAACATGACCTCGGACATATATTATCGGCCTCTCAGTTAGTTCCGAAAGCAAGCCGACAACCTGCAAGGATATCTTAACAAGGCTGAGCAGTAATGAGGTGTTGATTAAATGACTCTTACTATTTAAGGCCCCGTAAAAAGGTGAAACCTGACTCTGTATGAGGTACTCGATCACATCTGCTGACCAAGTGACAGGCTGATGTAGTTATGTCAACTTGTCCGTCCACTAGGTGGAGTCAGTGTCCAACCATCAGAGGATGCTGGATCAGGCCAGACAGCTGAGAGTGGAGAAGGAGAGAGAGGAGGCGCTGGCTCGGCAGAAGCAGGAGCAGAAGAATCAAGTAAATGATTATGATTATTGCTGTCTGTCAAAGCTTTGGTGGATTTTGGTGGATTTTCATAAGAAACCACAGCACAGAAAAATATTTCCAAAGGTGGGTAGATTAGCCAGAAATTGTATTTTTAAAAAAAAGTGCATTATGATCAGAGGTTAACAGAATACTGAATAAAATGATCGCTGTCTCTCATTTCGAGAGGTCACACTGAGCATGATCTATTGTAACTTCTACTGGTCATTCCCACCATTCCGCTTTATAGTGCAGATGAAAAACTGATTATTTAGCACTGCCTTGCCACTCTCTGTTCATCAGTTCCATTAATAAATAAATGCATAATCAGCATGCTGCATCCTGTAGGTTCGTGATTAAAACTGAACATGTGAACAGAAACAAAAGCTATTCAGCATCTTATAATATGGAAAATTACAGAAATTTTAAAACCCTGTCAGAATGATATACAGTATAAAAGAAAGTTTTGCACAAACTCTGATGATGATATTAATTACTCACATATAAAGTAGTCCTGAAAACATTTACTTGAGTAAGAAAGCAACTACTGAAAAGACTGAGTAGTGAGTAATGACTTTAACCAACTTGTCAAGGTTTAAGATAAGATAAGATAAGCCTTTATTAGTCCCACAGTGGGGAAATTCCAGGATTGCAACAGCACAGGGATAGCAACACTCAGAGCAACAATCAGAAGACAAGAAAAAACAAGAGCAGCGAGTATACATATGTACATATAAATATATAAATATATAGACACATAGTGCGGAGCATTGTAGCTAGATGGAATGAAACAGCATAACCATCTACTTAGTTATCCCACATGGAATGATTATGTACCCATACATAATGTTGCCCTCTGTAACGACCGGTATTTTCGTAGTTGTATACCGGAGGGGACCATTGTGTAAGTCTATTGTGTCTCTTGCATTCAATACTATTAGGTTGCCACGTCTTTTTGCTATCTCTGCGAGCAGCCCTGCTTAGGTTGTACAGTCTGACAGCCGTAGGTAGGAAGGACCTGCGAAACCTCGGACTCCAGCAGAGATGACAGTTTAGCCACCATCCTTCTCTCTCTCATCTCCCCCACTGGGTCAAGGCTTTGTCCCAGGACAGATCTAGCTTTCTTGATCAGTTTGTTCAGTCTCTTCCTATTGGCTGCTGTAACGCCACTGTCCCAGCAGACCACTCCAAAAGTGATGGCTGATGCCACCACCATGTCGTAGAATGACTTCAGCAGCGCCCCTTGTACACCAAAAGACCTGAGTCTCCTCAGTAGGAACAGCCTGCGCTGTCCCTTCTTGTAGAGTGCGTCAGTATTGTGTGACCAGTCTAGTTTATTGTTCAGATGAACACCCAGGTACTTGTAGGATGTCACCATCTCGATGTCAGTTCCCTGTATATTTACTGGTGCTGTGAGGGGTTGTCCTTGCCTGTGGCAGTCCACCACCAGTTCCTTAGTTTTCCTCGCGTTGATCTGGAGGCAGTTCCGATGGCACCAGTCCACAAAGTCCTGGATAAGCCCTCTGTACTCAGCTTCATCTCCGTTGGAGATGAGGCCAACGATCGCAGAGTCGTCAGAGAACTTCTGTAGATGGCAGTGTGTTGTGTTGTGTGAGAAGTCCGCAGTATAGAGGGTGAACAGGAAGGGAGCCAAAACCGTTCCCTGGGGGGCCCCTGTGCTACCGATGATCGTGTCGGACACGCAGTCCCGGGTTCTCACAAACTGTGGCCGGTTAGTGAGGTAGTCCAGGATCCATGATGACAGGTGCTGGTCCACCCCTGCACACAGCAGCTTGTCCTTCAGGATCATCGGTTGGATGGTGTTGAAAGCAATGGAGAAGTCAAAGAACATGATCCTCACCGCATTCCCGGGCTTCTCTAGGTGGGACAGAGAATGGTGAAGGAGGAAGATCACTGCATCCTCCACCCCAATGCCATGCTGGTAGGCGAACTGGAGTGGATCCATCGCTGGTCCCACCAGGGGGCGGAGGTGAGCAAGGAGCAGTCTCTCCAGGGTCTTCATCATGTGGGACGTCAGGGCCACTGGTCTGTAGCTGTTCAGATCTTTGGGGTGGGAAGTCTTTGGTACAGGTACCACACAAGATGTTTTCCACAACTGTGGTACCCTCCCCAGCTTCAGGCTCAGGTTAAAGATGTACTCCACAATCCCACACAGCTGGTCTGCACAGGACTTGAGGAGCTTTGCGCTGATGCTGTCCGGTTCCGACGTCTTCCTCGCCTTGATCTTCTTCAGCTCCGTCCTCACCTGGGTCTTAGTGAGGGTCATGTTGGGGGGCTGTGTGCTGGGAGTGTGGGGGTGATGGTGGAGTGGGGTGTGGGCAGCAGGACTCGATGTCTTCAGAGGCAGCAGTGGTTGTTGTGCAGTCGGGGGGGGGGAGGGCGGTTGGTCAAACCTATTGAAAAACAGATTCAGATTGTTCGCCCACTCCCTGCCCCCCGTGGCCTGGGGGGAGGTATTCTGGAGCCCAAATCTGTGATTTTCCTCATAAATTTGTGTTTTTTCTATCTTAAAAATTAATATTTTCTTATAAGTTTGGAACTTTTTTCAAAAATTTGCTATTTTTTTCCTCATAAATCTGGAGGTTTTTTCCTGATTAAGATATTTTTTTTAAATGAATTTGTGCTTTTTCTGATAATTTTGTTTATCACAAAATGTGTAATATTTTACTTTTAGTGATATATTTGCAATTTCGCTCTCATAAATTTACAACTTTTTTCCTGTATACTCCTGCCAATTTATGAGGATTTTCTTAAATGGGTTAGTCTGAGGAAAATAAAACATTTGTTTTTCTTTTTAAAATTTTATTGTTTAGTTTCATATTTTTTCATGTTAATGTTTTGGGAATTGTGTAGATCGGTCTCTTCCCTTCAAAAGTGATGCTATATAATGAGGGTTTTTTTGTTTGTTTGTTTTTTTAATCTTTCGGCTGCTCCCTTTCGGGGTCGCCACAGTGTATCATCCCCTTATATTGCGATGATCCGCATCTTGATTTAGCAAGGGGTTTTTATGCCAGATGCCCTTCCTGACACAACCTTGCCCAATTTTTTTATCCAGGCTTGGGACCTGCACAGGGAATACACTGGCTTGTGCACCCCCTGTGGCTGGGTAACCAACGTTTCCCTCCTCCGTTCCATTATTGCTGAGCACCAAGCTGGATGGCAGGAAGTTCCATTTTTGCCACCATCAGTGTGTGAATGTGTGTGTGAATGGGTGGATAGCAAGATCTGTAAAGCGCTTTGGTCATCAAGAGATGAGAATAAAAGCGCTATATAAGTGAATGCCATTTACCATTTACCATTTTATATGGTCTTTGGCATGACCCGGCCAGGACTTGAACCCCGGCCTCCCGGTTGTGGGGTGGATTTTCCTCTTCCTCTAGGCCACCACTCCGGTACATGCTATATTTATTTTTATTTTTTTAACCTTTATTTATACAGGTTAGTTCCATTGAGAGGCAACCTCTCTTTCAAGGACACCCTGTTCACACTGACACAGTTACACATTCACACCAGGAAGCTGCCCAGTACAACCACAGACTGATCTGTGGCCACTGAGCAGCTCCACTGGAGCAGTGTGGGTTAAGGGCCTTGTTCAAGGGCACCACAGTGGGGTTAAGGAGGGTGGGGCAAACACTGCTACATTATCTGTCCCACCCAGATCTAATCCTGCCGGTCCAGGGATCAAACCCGCGACCCTCCACTCACCAGTCCACATCCCTAACCATTAGGCCACCACTGCCATATATAATGAAGTATTTGTTGGAATTGCATTTTTATTCAAAGACATCTCAGAGCATTCATTCTCTAAAATATATATGTGCTTTTTTTAAATGAAAATGTTTTGTTTGATTGATTCACTTGATACCAAACTATTCTGTTTATGACCCATGACTGAAACCACATTATACAACAGTTAGTTCTGACTGAGCA
Source organism: Pholidichthys leucotaenia (assembly GCA_020510985.1). Lineage (NCBI taxonomy): Eukaryota > Metazoa > Chordata > Actinopteri > Cichliformes > Pholidichthyidae > Pholidichthys > Pholidichthys leucotaenia. The sequence goes on along the minus strand of CM035838.1, from coordinate 173,106,564 downwards.
ATTTAATTGAACAGTAGGGATTCCAGGAGTTACTATGTTCCCCAATAATCACACTCTGACGTTTCACTAGATATATACCACTTCGCTTCAAAAGTGTTCTAGTAACCATTTGTCATAAATTGCCCTTTTTAAGGGCTGCTGAAGGACACCAAATGCCCACTGTGGTTTTGCACATTTATTAACATAAAGACAGACATACAACAACACTACACATACAAATAACCAATGATGATGGCGCTGGAGGAAAGCGGGGCTCAGCATCAACAGGCAGACAGAAGCCTGGGAACATCGGACAAAAAAGGGGAAAAGAATGACCTGGAAAGAGCTCACCCGTTCTCCTTGACCGCAACCCAAAACACTCAGCATCAATTCAATTCAATTCAATTGAACTTTATTTATATAGCGTCATTTCACAACAGTCATCTCATAGCACTTTCAACTGTAGGGGAAACCCCCACTATTGCAGAAAGACCCCAGCAATCAGACAATCCCCTGTGAGCAAGTGCTTGGCAACAGTGGAGAGGAAAAACTCCCTTTTAACAGGAAGAAACCTCCAGCAGAACCAGGCTCAGGGAGGGACAGTCATCTGCTGTAACTGGCTGGGGGGTGAGGGGATAGAGAAGACCAAAAGAACAGACATGTAGAGAGCAAACAGCACGATGGGGACTCAATCTATGGGAGAGAACAGATATTAATGACCAGCAAAAAAAAAAAAAATACTTCATTGAGAGTGAAGAAAGGAGTGAGGCCCAGTGCATTATTGGAGGTCCCCCGGCTGTCTAAACCTATTAGCAGCATCCCTCCCTAATTATAGGCTACATCAAAAAGGGAAGGTTTTAACCCTATTCTTAAAAACAGAGATCGAGTCTGACTCCCGAACCCAGATTGGCAGCTGGTTCTACAGGAGAGGAGCTTGATAACTGAAGGCTCTGCCTCCCCATTATACTTTTGGAGAGTCTAGGTATTACTAGTAATCCTGCATTTTGGGAGCGTAGTGCTCTGTTAGGATAATATGGCAGTATCAGATCTTTTAAATAAAAAGGGGTCTGATTGTTTAGTGCTTTGTAAGTGAGAAGAAGGATTTTAAACTTAATTCTAAACTCTATGGGAAGCCAATGAAGGGAGACCAGAACTGGAGAGATATGATCTCTCTTTCTAGTACCTGTTAAAACTCTTGCTGCAGCCTTTTGGACCAGCTGAAGACTTTTTAAAGATGTTTTAGGACAACTTGATAATAAAGAGTTACAGTAATCTAATCTAGAGCCAACTGAACCGTGGATCAGTTTCTCAGCATCACTCTGAGACAAGATGCTCCTAATCTTGGCAATATTACGCAAATGATAGAAGGTAGTCTTAGAAACAAATTTAATTTGTGAATTGAAAAACAGATCTTGATCAAAAATAACTCCAAGGTTCCTCACAGAACTATTCAGAGAAAGAGTAACCACATCCAAACTAAGAGTTTGATTTGGAAAGGTATTTCTAAGGTTTTTTGGACCAAATAGAATGACTTCAGTCTTATCTGAATTTAATAGCAGGAAATTACAAGTCGTCTAAGCTTTGATTTCCTTAAGACAAATTGATTACTATCATCTGGCTTCATTGACAGGTATAATTGTGTGTCATCTGCATAACAATGTAAATGTATACAGTGCTTTCTAATAATGTTGCCTAACGGAAGCATATATAAACTAAAAAGAATAGGGTCCACAGACTTCCGGTTATGGCTGCCACGTAGGACGGACGTGTCTCGCTCTGCTCTGCTCCTGGAGAAAAAAAATCGGCAAATAACTCTCTCATTTGGGACAGAACGTACCCCAGCATTTGGGCGAGGATATGTCGGCGAAGCCTAAGGCTGGAAAACCAGGAAAAGGAAAAAGCGAGCCGCCGAAACAGTCCAAATTAACGGACTTTCAGGTCTGTGACGCAGCAAACAAGGCTCCATATATGGCGGAGGAGGCTGGCGGCGGTGCGATTTCTGCGGGGAATGGCGCAGATGCGCTGATGGCTGCCATGAGTTCAATGAGAGCGGACTTTTCCTCTAGATTTGATGGGATTATGACAGCGTTGGAAGGAATAAGAAAGGAATTGGGTGACTGTGTAGAACGAACGGCGCAGATGGAGCTCCGTCTCGCTAGTGCTGAAGATGACGTCACCCGTCTTCAATTAAAGGTGCGCACTTTGGAAAAAAAAAAAAAAATCTCTGGAAGATAATATTTTGGATTTGGAATCTCGGTCGAGACAGAATAATTTGAGGCTGGTGGGTCTTCCAGAGGAATCAGAAGGTCGGGACGTATGTTCCTTTCTGGAAAAGTGGATTCCGGAGGTGCTGGGCAGCGAGGAGTTGCAATCAGCAGTGGTTCTGGAAAAAGCACATCGTATTGGCCCACGGAGAGATAAGGGACCGCCGAGGACCTTAATTATGAAGTTTCTTAGCAACAGAGACAGGATGAAGATCTTCAACGCTGCACGAGCTAAAAAAGGAGAGATTAAACACCAGGACCAGCAGGTGCGGTTCTACCCAGATTTGGCCACAGGAATCCAGCAATTGAGGAAGCAGTTTGATCCCGTACGTAAGGAGCTGCGCAACCTTGGGATTCGTCATGGTGTAATCTATCCTGCGAGACTGCTGACCACGTATGAGGGCAGAACCCACATCTTCAAGACCCCAGAGGAGGCGCAGGAGTTCATCAAGAAGATCAAAGAAGAAGAAGAGACTGGTGGGAGCTAAGCATGAACAAAATATAAGGTAGAATAATTAAGCATTTGCACAGGCATCTGACTGACTTGAAGTAAATAGTAAGTTTACAAAATATAGATTGTATTATATATTAAAAAAAACAAAACAAAACAAACAAAAAAAAAAAAACTATGATGTACAAAGTTGTTAAAAATTTTGGAGTTAAGTTGGAAAACTACAGAGGAGAGTTAATGTTACGTCATTAAAAGCAGTAGAGTTAGGGTGATTGGGAGGATGAAGAAGGAGTGGCTTAGGCTGTTCCCCGTGGGTGTGGAACAGTCGATGGCTATATCGGGAGACAGAATTTTTCTTTTGATTTTGGGGGGTTTCCCACAAGTGTGGGAAGGGGAAATTTGTTTGTGTGTAGTTTGTAGGATGAATGTTCAACCACTCATGTTTTTGCTTCTCTGTATGAGCATGTTTACACTGCAAGGTAATCCCAAACTCTCTATTGATCATGGACCAAAGTGTTAATCTTAATTTAACTTCATGGAATTGCAGAGGTCTACAAAATTTAAAAAAACTTAAACAAGTTATGAATAAAATAAAGGACATGGGTTCAAGAATTGTGTTTTTACAAGAAACTCATCTGATAGAGGAGGATGTTAAAAGAATTAGGAGTAGATGGCAGGGAAGTGTATTCACCTCTTCATTTTCATCCCGGGCCAGGGGAGTTATGACTCTCATACATAAATCAGTTCCTTTTCAAGTGAAAAATGTAATTGGAGACAAATTTGGAAGATATGTAATCATTCACGGTTCTTTGCTATTAGAAAATATAAATCTTGTGAACTTATATGGTCCCAATATAGATGATCAGAAGTTCTTTGCTAATTTATTTCTCATCTTATCATCACTTACAGGGCAACATATAATAGCAGGGGATTTTAATTGTACATTGAATCCAGGTGTGGATAGATCAACAGGACTGGATTGTACGCACATTGGATGTAGGATGACTATTAATCATTTTATGAAAGAATTGAGATTGTTAGATATATGGAGAGAAATGAAACCACAAGTTAAAGCCTATTCTTGTTATTCCAGTACCTACAAGACATTCTCACGTATTGATTATTTTTTGATTTCCACAGAATTAAGGTCCAAGATTCAAAACTGCTTTTATGATAACATCGTGATCTCTGATCATGCACCCTGTTGTCTAATATATGTAGATAAAAAATTGACAAAGGAATCAGGTAGATGGCAATTTCAGCATAAATGGCTTCAGGATGAGGAATTTGTCAAGTATATAGAAAAACAGATAGACGAGTTCTTTGACATCAATACTACACAAACATCAGCATGTGTAAAGTGGGAGGCTTTCAAAGCTTTTATTAGGGGACATATTATTAGTTATACAGGATCAAAATCTAAGAAGACTCGAGAGGAGAGAGCTAAATTGGAACATAAAATAAAAAATCTTCAGGAAAAAGTGTATGCAGGAAGTGACCCAAGGTTGGAGAATGAATTACTGATTTTGAGAGCTGAATACGACAAAAAATCAGCGAATAGAGCTGCCTCGAGTCTTCTAAGATTGAAACAATCTTTTTATGAACAAGGTGAAAAATCAGGAAAATTATTAGCATGGCAGATTAAACAATTGGAAATTAAAACACCAATTACCAGTATTATAAGTAACGGACAGGTAGTTATAGATCCTTTAGAAATTAATAGAGCCTTTAGAGATTACTATGAAAAATTATATGATACCAAAAATGAACCTGATTTAACAAAACTAAATGGGTTTTTGAACGAACTATCTATACCGTGTATTCCAAATGAAAACAGGGAGATATTGGATTCTAAAATTAGTCAAGAAGAAGTTGGGCTAGCCATTGATAATATGAAATCAGGAAAAAGTGCAGGACCAGATGGTCTTCCAGTTGACCTTTATAAAAAATTTAAGAATAAATTAATAAAACCTTTTTTGGAAATGGTTTTAGAAGCATTTCAAAATAATAATTTACCATCATACATAAATAATGCCTTAATTATACTGCTGCCAAAACCAGGTAAGCCCTCTAATAAATGTGAAAATATGAGACCAATAAGCCTATTAAACGCCGACCTTAAGATAATCTGTAAAATTTTAGCAAGACGAATACAAGAAATTTTACCAAATATTATTAATCGAGATCAGAATGGCTTTATAAAGGGTAGACAAGGCTTCCATAATGTAAGAAGACTATTTAATATTATTTATTTTAATAAAGAAGCACCGGATACAGCTCTCCTATCATTGGACGCCGAAAAGGCCTTTGATAGAGTTGAATGGCCCTTTCTTTTTGAAGTCCTACAAAGGTTTGGACTTGGAAATAATTTCATAAAATGGGTTCAAATAATATACAATAATGCTACAGCAGAAATCCTAACAAATAACAATATTTCAAAACCAATAAAAATCAATAGAGGATGTCGACAAGGCTGTCCACTTTCACCTTTACTGTTTACTATGGCAATTGAACCTTTAGCGATAGCGATACGTTTACATTCACAAATATATGGAATTAAAGTTGGACCAACAGAACATAAAATCTCCCTGTACGCCGATGACATAATTTTGTTTATGTCGAATCTAAAAAAATCAATTCCAACCTTGTTGAATTTAATAAAGAATTTTGGGGAAATATCAGGATATAAAATAAATAAAACTAAATCTTCAATATTAATGCTAAATGAGACCCAGAGAAATTACCCAGCCCCTGAGGTAAATCAATTCAATGTTGTAAATCAGTTTAAATATTTAGGAATCCAAATTATGCCTAAGCTAGAATCAGTCGCCAGTGTCAACTATGAAGCCTTAATGTCAGATATCAATGAGTTAACTCAGAGATGGATGTCACTACCAATGTCGATGATCGGGAGAATCAATATACTTAAAAGTAATATTTTACCTAAAATACTTTATTTATTTCAATACATTCCCTTATCACCACCTTTAGATCTATTCTCAAGAATAAAAAAAAAGTTAGTGGAATTTATATGGAACAACAGGAGGGCTAGATTACGTTTGTCTTTATTATATTTACCATTTGATCGTGGAGGTCTGAAATGTCCAAATTTTATGTTGTATTATTGGTCGGCACAACTGAGGTCTATGACATATTATTTTTCATCAAATGATCTCCCTCACTGGACTGAAATGGAATCATACAATTTACCTTTACCTCTTCCCATATTCATATACTCAGATTCGGCAAAAAAATTACAAAAACAAGTTAAAAATCCATTTGTAAAGCATATGATCAAAATATGGTGTGAAGCTAAAAACTATTTAAAAGAACCACAGTTATTGTCACAATTTAGTCCAATATGGGGTAATCAATATTTTAAACCAGGGAGAGCGGACGCTGTATTTAAAGTATGGAATTTAAAAGGGATACAAAAGATTCAGGATTTATATTTGCCATGTGCAGACAACATAATGTCTTTTGAAGAGCTGAGGATCAAATTTAATCTCAATAGAACACATTTTTTAAAATATCTTCAACTTAGAAACTTTATTCGATCAAATCAAAATAAAGCTCTCACTCGACCTATTTATTCATCCTTGGAAAAAATGATGATGAAAGATAGTAAAAGAAAGGGTATTATTTCAGAGTTTTATAACTCACTGACACTATCTTCAAGTGAAAATTCACTGAAAAGATTAAACTACTGGAAAGAAGATCTGCAAATTGAAATTTCAGAGGAACAATGGGAATTGGCTTGTACAGAAGCTCAAACCAAATCAATAAATGCACGCCTTAAATTGATACATTTCAAATGGTTAATGCGGATGTATGTTACACCGGAGGAGTTAAATAGATATAACAAAAATATACCAGATACATGCACAAAATGCATGGAAAGTAAAGGAACCCTATTTCATTGTTTATGGGAATGTAGATTAATAAGAATGTTTTGGGAAGAGGTGAGGGTAACAATTGAAAAAATAATCTCAAAACAAATCATATTGAATCCTAAACTGTTTTTGTTGGGTCTGTACCCAGAAAAGCATAATTTTAATAAAAGTGAAAGAACATTCATAGACCTCAGTTTGCTTAATGCCAAAAAATGTATTGCACTATTATGGAAAAAGACTCATAGACCAGATGTGACTCAGTGGTTAAGACAGATGTTAACAAACCTTCCATTAGAAAGAATAACATATATACTAAAATCAAAGGAAATTGTGTTTGAGAATATATGGAGACCTTTTATTGATTATGTAAAAAATTTAAACATAACTCTTGAAGAAGAAGGTGAATGATGTGTGTGGACCTTGTAAATTCCAAACTGGTGAACATAATATGTATACTTATGTATTGGATTGTCTAGACTAAACAGAGGAGCATTGTTGAAGACTTGATTTTGTTGGTGGTTGTTGGTGTTTTTAGTGCATTTTTTTTTTTTTTTGTAGTACTTTAGTGTTAGTGTTTGATTGTTTGTATCATGTTTGTTAAAAAAAAAAAAAAAAGGTTCAATAAAGATATTGTGGAAAAAAAAAAAGAATAGGGTCTTGCACAGATCTCTGCAGAACTCCATGACTGAGCTTTGAGTTGGAAGAAAACTCATTATTGACATGAACAAACAAACCTATCAGATAAATAAGATCTAAACCACTGCAACGAAGTTCCATTAAGTCCAACATAGTGTTCTAATCTATCAAGTAGAATATTATGATTGATAGTATCAAAAGCTGCACTAAGGTCTAAAAGGACAAGTACAGAAAGAAGTCCATTATCAGATGCGATAAGGTCATTAGTGACCTTCACTAAGGCTGTTGTAGTACTATGATGGATTCTAAACCCAGATTGAAACTCTTCAAATAAACCATTTCCCTGCAAGTGGTCAAATAATTGCGTAGCAACAACTCTTTCTAAGATTTTTGAAATGAAAGGGAGATTGGAGATTGGTCTATAATTAGCTAAAACTCCTGGATTCAACGTTGGCTTTTTGAGTAAGGGTTTAATTACATCAGTTTTAAAAGCCTGCAGTACAGTACATGGCCTAAAGTTAATGAAGAATTATTATTTGAAGAATAGAGCTACCAATAAATGGAAAGACTTCTTCAAATAAGAATAAGATTGTTTCACCAGGGAAACGATCAACTGAGGACATCGAGCAGTAATGGAAGGACACAACAACGGGAAAAAGTTGTTGTCCCCTTAAATACTATTTTTGTGATAGGAAGCAGGTGTGGATACATGAGTGGCGAAAGTAAAACAATCAGTGACAGCAGCACAGCCCGCAAACCTGTTTGACAGCTGGGAGCTGCGCAGCGCTGTCAAAATAAAGCACACACCGGAAACCTTAATGATACAAGAACAGCACAACCCCAAAATGTAAAAATAACACTACAAGTCTGAAATGACAATAACTCCACAGGAACCAAATAGAGCAAACAGGAAAAGCAATGAAACAAACTAAACAACAGAAGACTGGGCACAGCGCCCACTCGTGCCCAGGATCATGACAGTACACCCCCCCCCCCCGCCAAGGGGTGGATTCCAGACGCCCCAGGGCAACAACAAAAAGAAAAAGACCCCCCCAACAACAAAAACAACCCACCCCGGGGGGGAGGAGGGGGAACCCAGGCACGGAGGGACCGAGACACAACACAGAGAAAAAAGAAACCAAAAACATTTATGAGCCACAACCTGGACCAATGTGGTGGCCCAGGGCTCATGGACCCCCAGCTGGCAGCAACAACCGCTCGGGCGGCCCCACGACGCAGTTTGTCTGGCGGTCTCCAGCTGCGCAGATGGTATAGCCCGTCGGGTGGCCTCCCAGAGTTAATGGGCCACCGGACCGCTGAGCTCAACACCCCCCCCCCCCCACCCCCCCGGGGCAGCAGGCTAGCCCCCAACAATGACTGCTGGCCAACGGTAATGCCCGATGATGATGGTGGTTGACCAGCAGAGGAACCTGATGAGGGAAGAGGCTGCTGACAGGGAATCCAAGATGACCTTAGACTAAGGCGTGCCTTAGATGAAGGTGTGGCACCTGCAGTGGCCTTGGGCAGAGGTGCAGCACCCACGGAGGCCTCGGCCTGAGGCGCAGCACCCATGGAGGCCTCAGACAGAGGCACAGCACCCGCGGCGACCTCGAGCTGAGGCACAGCCCCCACGGAGGCCTCGGGCTGAGACGCAGCACCAGCAGCAGCCTCGGACTGAGATGTAGCACCCATGGTGGCCCTGGACTGAGGCGTAGCACCCTCGGCGGCCCCGGACTGGAGCGTAGCACCCACAATGGCCCCAGACCGGAGCATAGTGCCCATGGCGAAAAGACTGACCCATGAGAGAACCAGGCCAAGGAGGCGATCAACCAGCAGGGCACTAGCCAAGGGCAAGGAAGGAGGGCCCACGGAGCCCTCGGACTGAGGCGTAGCACTCACGGAGGCCCTGGACCGAGGCGTAGCACCCATGGAGGACCCGGGCTGGGGTGAAGCACCCGCGGAGGCCTCAAACGGAGGCGTTGGACCCACGGTGGCCTCGGGCAGAGGCGTTGCACCCACGGTGGCCTTGGGCAGAGGTGTAGCACTTGTGGTGGCCTTGGGCAGGAGCGTTGCACCCATGGTGTCCTCTGGCAAGGAGGAAGGTCCCCCGGAGACCTCAGGAGAAGAGTCTGACAAAACACAGACAAACACCAAATCAGAGTCACCGGCAGCAGTGGAGCCCGGCGGGGGAAGCTCAAGTGCGGCTGACAGCAGCACTTGGTTCCCCCAGCCAAGAGCCAGGGAAGATCTCTCGAGACTGAATAAGGAACCTTGCCTGAGCTCGAGCTCCACCGCTGCCCAGGACTCAGATGACTCCGCTGTGATGGCCCAGGCTTCTTGCTGGAAGGTAGGCGGGACCCCCAATGGAGCAGCTGGCGCACCCCCTGACACAGCGGCTGCGGCAGGAGATCCTCTGACCACTGACGCCACCTCCCATGCTGCCGGAGCCAGGGGACACTTCTCTGTCGGCTCAAGCTCTGGAGCATAGGTGGCACTCTCCTCCTGTTCTGAACGCGGCTGCAGGGCTGGGGCTGGACTCCCCAGTGCTCCAGACCTCTCCATCGCACGACGGCTCCCTCCCAGGACTGATGGACGCTCAGGGGATATAGGAGGAGGAGCGGGAGAAACAGGTGAGGAGAGAATTACAGCTGCAGATGGTGAAAGCTCAGCCAAGTCGAGCTGCTGCTGCCGAGCTTCACCACCGGGAATAAGGCAAGACATTTCATTATAAGTTGTTGAAAAATGAAAAGATACTTGTCTTAATTCCCGAGGCTTGGTGGTGGCTGCTGTGAGGCTGGACAACGTCTCCCCGGGAGCTGCGAAGGTCGTCTGGTGCAATGGGCAGAGCACCGGAGTCGAGGGATTCTCTGCCGTCGGTTCAGACTCCATTCTGGCTGATGACGCTTCCTCCAGTTGTGGCAGAAGTTCAGGGAGGAGCCATGGCTTGTAGTCCAAGATGAGGTCCTTCTCTACTGCAGCCACCCGTTGGCGCTCCTCCAGCTCCTTCGCGCCAGGCCCATCTGGGGGCGCCAAGGCTGCGTAACTGACGCAACCAGCTGCAGGACAATGTTTGATGGAGGGAGATGGGATAGTGGATAGTGGTCCTGAGCTTGGGGCTTCTGTCCCCGGGAGCGTCTCCTCCGCGGCACAGGTTCAGGTGGTGGATGGGCGCTCCCCAGTCCACGGAGCCAGTGTTGAGCATGGCAAACGGAGGTGAGGAGGTCTGCCAGTTCTGGGTCACTCCACAGGCTGGGGAATGCCTTGATCACCTGCGCTGTGCTGTCCCAAACTTGCAGCTCCTCCTCGGGAGTGTGGGTTAGGTGACCGTCTGATATGATGTCCTGCAAAAGTCCAACCACCCAACACTCCTCCTCGTCCAGCCCAGCTCTCCCACAGTCCGTGCGGCCAGGCATGCCGAAAAAGCCGGACTAAATGCAGGAGAACAGAAAAGAAAGAGGGGGGAAAAACGGCAAAAACACACAGTGGCTGGTGTCCACACCCTGGTCATGTCCTTCTGTCATAAATTGCCCCTTTTAAGGGCTGCTGAAGGATGCCAAACGCTCACTGTGGTTTTGCAAGTTTATTAACATAAAGACAGACATAACACTACACATACAAATAACCAATGATAAGGGCGCTGGAGGAGAGCGGGGTTCAGCGTCAACAGGCAGACAGAAGCCTGGGAACACCAAGCAAAAAAAAGGAGAAAAGACTGACCTGGACGGAGCTCACCCGTTCTCCTTGACAGCAACCCAAAACACTCAGCATCAGGGAAACGATCAACTGAGGATATCGAGCAGTAATGGAAGGACACGAAAATGGGAAAAGGTTGTCGTGCCCTTAAATACTGTTTTCTTGACAGGAAGCAGGTGTGGATACACGAGTGGCGAAAGTAAAGCAATCAATGACAGCTGCGCAGCCCGCAAACCTGTTTGACAGCTGGGAGCTGTGCAGTGCTACAAAATAAAAGCACAAACCGGAAACCATAATGATACAAGAACAACACAACTCCAAAATGTAAAAATAACACTACAAGTACAGAATGACAGTAACTCCACAGTAACCAAATGGAGCAAACAGGAAAAACAATGAAACAAACAGACAGAAAAAGACTAACTTAAACAGGAGACTGGGCACAGTGCCCACTTGTGCCCAGGATCATGACACCATTAATTACTAACCACTCACAATTTACTGTGAACTCTGTCAACTCACTGACTTCTTATAGATATGTGAGAATTGTAATACTGTGTTGGATGCCTTAACTTCCACAGTGAGGCACTATATGAAAAGAAATCATTTTTCTGTGACCCGGAAGTCCTACCCTTGTAAATGTCCGCAAGATATTTCACATCTGTTTAAAAAAATGGACAAGCTACAATTGGATTTATTGTCTCAATTAACAAACCACAATATCTTTGTGGTGATGGACTCTGTATTTCATCTGAAAATGCCAAGAAAAAGCCAGCGAAGGGTGCCAAGGCCAAATTGTTAGCATGCTAACTAGCCACTGGCGCAGTGTCATGGTGACCACAAACCCAACTTAAACAGGTGACTGGTATGTATTATAAACACTGACTTCTGCACTGGATAATATTTAATTTGTTTACGTTTGTGAAATGACAATAGTCCTATTCTTTTCTATATTATGCTCATTGAGGTTCTTAGCAACAGTTAACTGGACGCATTTAGATGGGACTATTTTTCTCAGTGGAGCAAAATAATTGGTTAAACAACCAAATCATAATATTTTGTCCTGTAGTGTTGTCATTTAATAAAGTGTGCTTGTTGAATTGTTGTATAAAAGCAATATTGCACTTGAGGTCGTGCACGACAACAAATCACTGCAGTCACTGTATTCATTGACCATGTCTATATATATGCGAATAAACGGGTTATGATTGGATTTCTGGAGTTATCTGTTTAAGTGGCCATGTAAACAGAATAATCCGATAAAGGCCATGTAACTGGGGTCGTTAACTCAAGTGGTTTATCCTCAAGTAATCTCTTTATTCAGTGCATGTAAACACAACAAAACTGATTATTGCCAGTAATTAGTTTATTGTGACCATGTAACCGGGGTCATTGATACTGCACTTCCTCCCGTAATAATGTAATATTGCTTAATTTAACTCCTCTGGTTAAAGTTATTTGTAACTTAAGACCCCCCCCCCCAAAAAAAAAAGAAGTAAATTGTAGTGTAAACATCTTGTCATTGAAACCCTGATGAGGACTATTTTTTCTTCAATGTAAAGCTACAGAGGAATAGTTGGTAGCCATTGATTCATCTTCATTCCCTGCTCTCACTGATTGTTTCTGCCTGTTCAGCTGTTTCAGGCCGAGCAGAGACTGCTGAGATTGCAGCAACAGTTGAAGGATTTGCGACAGGCAGCCGCAGATGCCAATCCAGAGAGTGAGTATTCCTCCACACCACACACAGCTGGACGGGGAGTTCAAGGCCACAGCTGACCATAAATGGGGGGTCGGGGCTGTCTTTGCTCATGGGCTTTCATCTATTGAGACTCTGTAAATATTCTGATCATTGAAGTGGTATAATAGTGCTTATCTGATGTTGAAGTTGTCTATTTTTGCACTCGTCTGATGTTGGCCTCCTCAGCCAAACTTTAAAAAAGAGCCTATACAGTGCAGACAGACACGGAGTTCTTCAATTTATCTACAGCTTACTGGACTAATTTTAGTTGTGTTTATTAATTGTTCAATAATAACATTTGATCTGTAAAGAGGACATACTATGCTGTTTTCCAGCATGTTGACACAGTTCTCAGATGTCTTAACATGGCTGTACGTTAAGTTTTTTTGCTCATAGCACTGTTGCTTAAGGTTGCCAAGACGGAAGCCTTATCTTATGAAGAAAAACATCCAAGCCCGGCTACATTTTGCAAAAAAATATTTGAAATCTCCAAAACGCATGTGGGAAAATGTGTTATGGGCCGATGGAAACCAAGGTTGAATTTTCTGGTGCAAACACAACACTGCTCATCACCAAAAGAACACCATACCTACAGTGAAGCATGGTGGTGGCAGACCATGCTTTAGGGCTGTTTTTCTTCAGCTGGAACTGGGGCCTTAAGGTGCCTTCACCCCAAACGTGAACAGGCAAATTTTTTGTGCAGCACGACTACATTATAACTCAATATAAATACATGAATAGATGTGAATTCACCATCTGGGTGAGATGCAGACAGGTGAAGTTGCCTTTGTAACTTCTGCAGCAGTGTTCAACCTGCTGTGGAAATCCCCCAAATAATGTCATACTTAGGTTTACATTATCCGACGGGGGGCTCACCTGAAAAAGTTGTCCCTGCCTCAAAAACTTGATGGGTGTTTCCGTTGCTAGCTTGCTAACGTTGTTAGCAGGTCCGTGGGTACATAACTCTGACATCCCGATTCAGCTGAAGGAAGAGCTCCCGGTCCTTCTGTCTCCAGGTGAGTGCCAGTCTCATTTTAAGATAAGATAAGATAAGATAAGCCTTTATTAGTCCCACAACGGGGAAATTCCAGGATTGCAACAGCACAGGGATAGCAACACTCAGAGCAACAATCAGAAGGCAAGAAAAAAAACAAGCAAGCAAGAGCAGCTAATAAACATATGTACGTATTACTATAAAATATATATATATACACACACACACAGACACACAGTGCAGAGCATTGTAGCTGGATGGAATAAATATATGAATATGTGAACACACAGTGCAGAGCATTGTAGCTAGATGGAATAAATATGTAAATATATAAACACCCACAGTACGGAGCATTGCAGCTAGGTGGAATAAATATGCAAGTATATAAACACACACAGTGCGGAGCAATGTAGCTAGACGGAATAATATGTAGATATATAAATATATAAACACCCACAGTACGGAGCATTGTAGCTAGATGGAATAAATATGCAAATATATAAACACACACAGTGCAGAGCATTGTTGCTAGATGGAATGAAACAGCATAACCGTCTACTTAGTTATCCTACATGGTATGATTATGTGCCCATACATATTCTCACCCTCCATAGCGACCGGTATGTTCCTAGTTGTATGCCGGAGAGGACCATTGTGTAAGTCTATTGCATCTTTTGCATTCAAAAAACTATTAGTTTGTTACGTCTTTTTGCTATCTCTGCGAGCAGCCCTGCTTAGGTTGTACAGTCTGACAGCCGTTGGTAGGAAGGACCTACGAAACCTCTCGGTTGTGCACCTGGGATGATGTAGTCTGCTGCTAAATGAGCTCCTCAGTGCATTCAGTATGTCCTGCATAGGGTGGAACTCGGACTCCAGCAGAGATGACAGTTTAGCCACCGTCCTTCTCTCTCCTATCTCCTCCATCGGATCAAGGCGCTGCCCCAGGACAGAGCTAGCTTTCTTAATCAGTTTGTTCAGTCTCTTCCTATCTGCTGCAGTAATGCCACTGCCCCAGCAGACCACTCCAAAAGTGATGGCTGATGCCACCACCGTGTCATAGAATGACTTCAGCAGCGCCCCTTGTACACCAAAAGACCTGAGTCTCCTCAGCAGGAACAGCCTGCGCTGTCCCTTCTTGTAGAGTGCATCAGTATTGTGTGACCAGTCTAGTTTATTGTTCAGATGAATACCCAGGTACTTATAGGATGTCACCATCTCGATGTCTGTTCCCTGTATATTTACTGGTACTGTGAGGGGCTGCCCATGCCTGCGGCAGTCCACCACCAGCTCCTTAGTTTTCCTCGCGTTGATCTGGAGGCAGTTCCGATGGCACCAGTCCACGAAGTCCTGGATAAGCCCTCTGTACTCAGCTTCATCTCCATTGGAGATGAGGCCAACGATCGCAGAGTCATCAGAGAACTTCTGTAGATGGCAGTGTGTTGTGTTGTGTGAGAAGTCCGCAGTATAAAGAGTGAACAGGAAGGGAGCCAGCACCGTTCCCTGGGGGGCCCCCGTGCTACTGATGATCGTGTCGGACACACAGTCCCGGGTTCTCACAAACTGAGGCCGGTTCGTGAGGTAGTCCAGGATCCATGATGACAGGTGCTGGTCCACCCCTGCGCGCAGCAGCTTGTCCTTCAGGATCATCGGTTGGATGGTGTTGAAAGCACTGGAGAAGTCAAAGAACATGATCCTCACCATATTCCCGGGCTTCTCCAGGTGGGACAGAGAACGGTGAAGGAGGAAGATCACCGCATCCTCCACCCCAATGCCATGCTGGTAGGCGAACTGGAGTGGATCCATCGCTGGTTCCACCAGGGGGCGGAGGTGAGCAAGGAGCAGTCTCTCCAGGGTCTTCATCAAGTGGGACGTCAAGGCCACCGGTCTGTAGCTGTTCAGGTCTTTGGGGTGGGAAGTTTTTGGTACAGGTACCACACAAGATGTTTTCCACAGCTGTGGTACCCTCCCCAGTTTCAGGCTCATGTTGAAGATATACGTCACAATCCCACACAGCTGGTCTGCACAGGACTTGAGGAGCTTTGCGCTGATGCCGTCCGGTCCCGGCGCCTTCCTCGCCTTGATCTTCCTCAGCTCCGTCCTCACCTGGGTCCTGGTCAGGGTCAGGATGGGGGGCTGTGTGTTGGGAGTGGGGGGGTGTTGGTAGAGTGGGGAGTGGGCAGCAGGACTTGATTTCTTTAGAGGCAGCAGTGGTTGTTGTGCAGTCAGGGGGGAGGGCGGTTGGTCAAATCTATTGAAAAACAGATTCAGGTTGTTCGCCCACTCCCTGCCCCCTGTGGCCTGGGGGGAGGTATTCTGGAGCCCCGAGATGGTTTTGAGGTTTCTCCAGACCCCGCTGATGTCGCTCTGTTGCAGCTTGTCCTCCATCTTCTTCCTGAAGCTGTCCTTGCCTTCTCTGATCTTTCTCCTCAGCTCCCTCTGTACGGACTTCAGCATCTCCCTGTTCCCCGACCTGAAGATCCTCTTCTTCTCTCTCAGAAGTGTTTTTATCTCAGGGTTGATCCAGGGTTTGTTGTTTGAGTGACGCCGTATGGTCTTGGTGGGAACGGATTTGTCCACACAGAAGCTGAGGTAGCCCGTGAAGGTGTGAATGAGGCCATCGATGTCCTCACCATGTGGATCGCAGAGCTGCTTCCAGGCGGTGGCTTCAAAACAGCCCTTTAGGGTGTCCATTGTCTCCTCAGACCATAACTCCACAGTGTGCATGGCCGGAGGTTG
Organism: Pholidichthys leucotaenia; assembly: GCA_020510985.1. Taxonomy (NCBI): domain Eukaryota; kingdom Metazoa; phylum Chordata; class Actinopteri; order Cichliformes; family Pholidichthyidae; genus Pholidichthys; species Pholidichthys leucotaenia. Next base: position 173,090,180 of record CM035838.1, on the reverse strand, counting down.
TCTGTGCACTAGGGGTTTGTACACCGGCCGGAGATGAACCAAGTTGTGATCCGATCTCCCGAGTGGGGGTAGTTGTGATGAGGTGTACGCCTCCTTAGTGTTTGCGTAGAATAAATCCAGTGTTTTATTGTCTCTAGTGTGGCATGTGACATACTGGGTGAACGTGGGTAGAATGGGAGACAGTGAAACATGGTTGAAATCGCCTGAGATGAGGAGAAGAGCATCTGGGTGTTCTGTCTGCAGCCTGCTGGTTACTGAATGGATGACGTCACGTGCTGTCCCAGCGTTCGCCGTCGGATTTGCATAAACAACAATGCAGATCACGTGTGAGTGTTCTCTCGGGAGATATGTAGGCCTCATGCTAACAGCTAGCAACTCAATGTCTTTGCTGCAGTGTCGTTGTTTAACAGTGATATGTCCCGGTCTGCACCAGTTGTTGTTAACATACATGATCACTCCACCGCCCCTAGCCTTGCCACTGTCTGGTGTTCGGTCAGCTCGTATCATGTGAAAACCCTCCAGCTCAATGTTAGCATCTGCTGCTAGTTCAGTTAGCCACGTCTCAGTAAACAAAAGGAGAGAGCACTCCCGGTATGTGCTATCATAACGGGAGATAGCCGCTAGCTCATCTAACTTTCCCAGTATCGACCGTACATTTCCCATGACAACAGATGGAAGGGAGGGTCTGTACCTTATATTTTTTGTCCTCCGCCTTACTCCAGCCCGGCAGCCGCGGTGTTTTCGCCTCAGTTCACTCGGTATGTCGAGTTTTTCCAATGGGACCGGGTGGCGGTTGAATGCTAGCAGCTGTTCTCTGCTGTATCGTATCCTGCTATAGACAGTGGCTCCGTCCACCGGCTCAGGAGACATTTAGGACGATCTGTGTGTCCGTGATATAAGTGGGGTGAAAAAAAAAGACGGATCAAAAGAGAGAGGAAGGGAAAAAGACTCGGAATCGAGCCGCTGTTGCAAAAGGCAGCCGACTCGTGTGGCGCCGAGAGAAAAAAAAAAAAAAAAAAAAAAAAAAAAAAAAAAAAACTAGTTTACTCTCCAGTGTTGATACTTTTACTCAGATGATGGCAGAATCCTTTTACTCAGATGATGGCAGAATCTCAAAGCTAGCGCTATCCCTTGAATGTGGATGTGTGAATGTACGATTTCATGTGTGCTCGCCTCTTTCCATTGACTTTGTATGGATTTGCGCCACCCATTCGCATTCGGTGTGAAGGCACCTATAGTCAAGGTGGAGGGAATTGTGAACAACTCTAAATGCCAGTCAGTGTTGGCACAAAACCTTCAGGCTTCTGCTAGAAAGCTGAAGATGAAGAGGAACTTCATCTTTCAGCACAACAATAACCCAAAGCACACATCCAAATCAACAAAAGAATGGCTTCACCAGAAGAAAATTAAGATTTTGGAATGGCCTAGCCAGAGTCCAGACCTCAATCCAATCGAACATCTCTAGGGTGGTCTGAAGAGGACTGTGCACAGGAGATACCCTTGGAATCTGACAGATTTGGAGCGTTTTTGCAAAGAAGAGTGGGCAAACATTGTCACATCAAGATGTGCCACGCTGGTAGACTCCTACCCAAAAAGACTTGAGTGCTGTAATAAAAGCCAAAGGTGCTGCAACAAGGTATTAGTTTAAGGATGTGCATATTTCTGCACCCGGGTTATTGTAAAGTTTTTTATGTTTTATTTTTCCCTTTACAAGATTTCAGTTTGTTTTTCAATTGGGCTGTACAGGCTACAGGTCACATTAATGGTGGAAAAAGTTTTGAAATGATTTATCTTGGTCTCATTTTTTTACATCACAAAAACCTGGCATTTGAACACAGGTGTGTAGACTTTTTATATCCACTGTATAAGCTTTATCTTCAGTCTAAACCCTTTCTGGCTGTTAATTTGACCTTTTTTTTTTTGCTTTTACTAATGGATTTTTTTTAATCTTTTGTGGAAGATGGAAATAAATTAAATGAAATGAGAAATGAAATGAATGAGACCAAGTTGGACCCTAATGAAATGACAGGGTTGTGGTTTTTTTCTGACCTTTATCCACTGGTACCCACACAGATGCCCAAATTAATGTGTTAAAGTGCTGAAGAAGTGAATAATTCATGTTCCCTTTAATGTTTTATATTTTCATCAACATTGATCGTATATCACTGGATGCTTTGAGTAAAAGGGTTTCACACACAGCCTCAGTCTTGAGGAATTTGATTAGTGTGTTATTGTTTTAGGTCTAATGAAGAGACTTGAAGAGGAAATCAAGATCAACTCCTACATGGTCTCAGAGAAACTCCCCAAAGAGCTGGAGGGCATGAGGTCCACAGTGCAGTACCTGCAGAAAGTGGCATCAGAGCCTGCCATGGGCCAGGCTGATCTGCAGGAGCTGGAGGACAAGGTCAGGATGAAGATGGAGGGCTATATAAGAGTCTGATGTGTTTGTGACCGTCTTTGGATTTCTTCCCCTCACAGATCAAAGAAGCCAATTCTCAGATAAACCAGCTTATAGAGAAGAGGATGATGAGATATGACCCCATGGATGACAAACTGACCCTTTACAGGCAACAGGTGCTCACTTAATTCACTTTCTTTTGTCTTTTATCTCTGTCTGTCTGCCTAGTGTAAACCTGTGGTTGCTGACTTTGATGTTAAAGGTAGAATTTTTATTTTGGCCTTTCGAGCTTGTCCTCGGGATCACACCTGATCTTGTATCATCTCCTGTTTTCAAAAAATTCTTTGGCTTGGCTCTATGATACTAACCTGTTTCCAAAGATGCTGAAGCAATGTGCACAATTGTGATTAAAAACAATAAACACTATAAGGTTCTATCTAATTAGAAAAAAGGATAAAGACAGCAGATGTATGTTGAAACAAAAATCGTAAGTGCTTTCCTTGTTATTTTTTTGCAGCAAAATTTCAAACAGAATGGGTTGACAGAAGACTGGAAAGGTTATGTAATTCTCATCACTTATAAATTATGTGTCAACTAATGAAAGTACTGTGAACTGGTATCTGGGGCTGATCTTAATTAATCCTGGTCTTAAGTGCTAAGTTGGTCTTGGTTAAAGGGGACATATGAGCCACTTTTTCCAGTGTTGACATACTTCCCAGAGGTCTTAATGAAATGGAAATGTGTGTAACATGCAGTACTTTGGTCACAGTACATCAAGCTTTAATTATTTCAGTACCATTTTCATCCTCTTTTAATCAGGTTTCATCAGAATGACTTGTTTCAGCACATGTCTCTTTAAATGCTTATGACCCCCAGTTCCCCTCACCCTCCCCTCTTTCTTCACTTGGAGAAGTTTGGTTGCGGCAGGGAAGGGGTGCTAATCTATAGCCAGCTAGCCAATGCACTATTACAGCTAAAATATTACAGAATAAGCCAGAATTATGTGAGATATATTCTTGACTGTGGATCAGTGAACCAGGTCAGAACAGGGATGGCTTTTGGAGTGACTAGAATTTAAAGAAAATAGCAATAGCAGTCAATCAATCAACTTTATTTATAAAGCACTTTAAAAGCAACACTCACTACACAAAGTGCTGTACAGCAAGAAAACACACATGAAAACATAAAAACAGGAAGCGGGGCACTAGCACAAAAACAGTATAGAACCACAGTCAAAAGAAACAATAAAATAAAAGGTAAAATAAATAAATAAATCAAAATCCATTTCATTCAATAAAATCAATGTCTCACACTGGGTCGAAGGCCAGGGAGTAAAAGTGTGTTTTAAGATGGGTTTTAAAAATGGACAGTGAAGGTGCTTGTCTGATGTCCAGGGGTAAATCATTCCATAACCGCAGTCATCAAGCTAACCCAGTAGCAGGCTAGCAGCCATAGTAGCACTGTCATTGTGGGTTTGGACGTTGATGGGGTTCCTCCCACTTTGTTAAAATGGGTGGAGATGAAGCTAGGAGGGTGGTATCATTCCACTGAGCTTCAGTTCTCACACCACAACCGGAGCAAAATCAAAAAAGCTCATTTAGAGAAAGGTTCTGAGTCACAGGGTCTTGGTTTATCCAGGCTTTTTCCATCCGTAGCCACTCCAGGTACCCAAATACAGTGGTCCCCAACCATATGCCATGTATTGGCACCTATTGTGCCAATACATGGCACTGTATTGTGCCATGGTTGACCCACTGTGGACCACTGGGGACCACAGGTGATTTTCAGTGAAAATCACCTGTTGAAGACACTGGGTGGAGGTAAAACCTGCAGGGTCTTGGGCCACCATGGCACATGGTTGGGGACCACTGCTCAAATAGATGCTCAGAAATACTGGAAAGCTGAAATTTTCAAAAGTAAAATTTTTTTATCATATGTCCCCTTTTAAGGGTAGCTTGGTGGAGCAGTTGTTTGTGCTGTTGCCTTCACAGGAAGAAGGTTGTGGTTCATTCCCACCCCTGGCCAATGGCAACCTTCCTGTGTGGAGTTTGCATGTTCTTCTTGTGTTTGTGTGGGTTTTCGCCAGGTACTCTGGTCTCCTCCCATAGTCCAAAGACATGCGCGTTAGGTTAATTGTCCTTAGGTTTGAATGTGAGTGAATGGCCATCTCTCTGTGATGGACTGGTGGTCTGCCCAGGGTGTACCCTACTTCTCCCAATATACTGTATGCTGAGATCGCCCTCCACCAACATGAAAAGGATTCAGCGGTTAAAAAGATGAAGGAATGTCCTCTTCACGACCAGTCTTTAGAGTGAGCCTTTTGTAGTTTCACCATTCAGGCCAAAGCCACTAAATCTGATCAGTAATCAGTTGGAAGAAATTCACTGAAATCACCCGTTGAAGAAAAAGCAAGTGGCCCCCACCTCCTGGCCACAGCTTGTGGTGATTTGGAAACATATGATTAAAATCAAAGTGATTTAAAGTTTATGTCAGACAGCCGATTTAAGTTGAATCTCTAGAAATTTTTTGATATACAGTAGATAAAACTCCCACTTAATAATTCAGTTCACATGCAGATATCTTTCTTTATACAAGGTCATCTGCTAAACTCAACTCCCTGTTTTCTGAGGTGAAAATATTCATGTCACACTTATGTAACACAGACAACAGATCATCATTCCACGCAGTAAAGCAAGCATTCATTTCATTAAACACGTCTTATAAGCATTATTACTGCATGCCCTAATTGCATTATTATGGTATACAGCCCCTGTGAGAAAAAACAAATTTATTATGTTTATTTTCTGTGTGACATGATTCTTGTAGGCCTCCATCATCGCTCGAAAGAAGGAGTCAAAGGCTGAGGAGCTTCAGGAAGCGAGGGAGGAGCTGGCTGTTGCGGAGAGGGAGCTGAGACAGAGGAGTAGCCAGGGACAAGGCTCAGATGGAGAGGAGGTCATCCGTGGTGATGAGGTACATTGGTGCATCCATCCCTGAATTCATCTGGAGTTTATTAGCTGAGCTCAATGGAGTTTTACTGCCAGAAAAAGACAGGGGGCTCTTTCCTCTGTGTTAGATCCAGCAGCTCAGAAAGTCTAGCGTATCTACTGTAAGTGTGCGCTTGAATATTTGCGATCTTCAGAAAACTCAAAAGAGTCTATTTTTGGTCTTATCCAAACATGGACGGGCTCAACTGTCCGTTACTTATTCCCTTTCCCTCCTCTCTCCCACATTCCCATGCAGGCCATAAATAGAACACAAAAGTGAGAATATCCAGAACAAGGAACTGTGCTGGAGTGACTTCCTGAATCTTGGCCTTTTTCTTAATCTTTAGTGTCATCAGTCTCTTAATCTTAGTCAGCTGGACATGCAGCGTAAAACAGAGTTGGGACGTAGAAACTCTGCCTTTGTAGATAGTGTACCCCATGATAAATAAAACTGTAGTTAACAAAAGCAAAACATAAACTTGAGCACACGTCTGAAAGCTTTGAACAGTTGTCCCACACAAAGCATTAAGTCTGAAGTTATAGAGTTGAGTATAAAAAGCAGAGTGATGCTGATGAATGGAAGCTGTGCTGTGACTGTATGAACTGTGTGGATTAGAGTTTTTATAGCCTGGCGTCTGACACGTGTTTATATCCGTGAGGTGAGAGCAGGTCTTTCTGCTGAGGCACCAGAGTCTCGGTAGATTTGATACTGCTGCAGCCCTGTCACTGCTTTCCTCTGGGTCCTGTCAGACTGCTGCTGATACCGCGTAGACGCTGCTTGTCCAGTTTGTTCCCATGGTGTCGCCCTGATGCAGACGCCGACCTGTGACCTTATGGTGGCGGTAGTCAGGAATAGGTGAACTCTGTGTAGGGCATGTAGTACTTCAGTATAGCTGCCATAGACTGTATACGAAAGATGAGAATAGCACACAGGTTTTTGAAAGTAAAACGAATTCATACATAAGTACATTACACTTGAGTTCTTTCTATTGCACAGCAAAAAGTGACTCCTTCAGTTTTATACAGAAAGAAGATGTAGAAATGCAGACATTATAAGAGAATACTGAGTAACAATTTGTGGAATCATTCAAGAATAGTCTTAAGCCATATTCACACTGGACTAGTATTACCCAAAAGGTGGCTGTGTTTCATGCCGTGCATCTGCATGGAATAAACAAAATGTATGTTTCACCAGAATGTACTGACATTAATCCATGGACATGTCATCAAGATGCTGCATAACCTCCACTGCTGCAACCAGGTGACAAGGAGCAATGGCGTCAAAAAATGTAGAGGTAGAAATTGTTTTTTTTTTTTCATAATCGTCATTTTAACAGGCACAGTTCAGTAATCCACTCTGTGCTCGTTTTTCCCCTCATTAAAGGGCCTATATCATGCAAAATCAACTTTTTTGAGCTTTTAAGCATGTTATAATGTTAATTCCTCACCAAAAACACCCCAAAGTGGTATTTTGCTCCATTCACGCATCTCTGAGTATTCCTCCTCAACCCTGCTCTCTGAGCTGCTGCTCTGCCCTGTCCCTGATAATGACTGGGTCCCCACGTTCATACGTATGAACGTGGGTGAGCCACCCACTCAAGGAAGTGCCTGTGCTGCCAGCACCGCCCCCAGGCTAACGCACACACCCACTTTCTCCGCGCAGCTGACGGAGCGGTGATCGGCAAAACTCTTTCACTTTAGCATTGACGCTGTGAAGAAGTAGTTCCTCTCGCACCTAATTGCTCAGTGACAACAACTGTTAGCTTTTTTACATAAGACAATGTCTTCTAAGTGGCGTAAATGTGTCTTTGGCTGTGAGAGATTTAGGAGTTTGTTCAGCCTTCTTAAAGAAGAGCCTACTCGTCAGAAATGGTCAAAATACAGTTAGGCCCAGAAATATTTGGACAGTGACACAATCTTCATGATTTGGGCTCTGCATGCCACCACATTGGATTTGAAATGAAACAACTACAATGGAATTGAAGCGCAGACTTTAAGGTTTAATTCAAGGGGTTGAACAAAAATATATGATTAAACATGTAGGAATTGTAGCTATTTTTATACAAACGCTCCTCATTTCAGGGGCTCAAAAGTAATTGGACAAATAAACATAACCCTAAGTAAAATGTTACTTTTTAATATTTTGTTGAGAATCCTATGCAGGCAATGACTGCCTGAAGTCTGGAACCCATGGACATCACCAAACGCTGGGATTCCTCCTTTGTGATGCTTTGCAAGGCCTTTACTGCAGCTGTCTTCAGTTGTTGCTTGTTTGTGTGTCTTTCTGCCTTAAGTTTTGTCTTGAGCAAGTGAAATGCATGCTCGATTGGGTTGAAATCTGATGATTGACTCGGCCATTGCAGAATATTCCACTTCTTTGCTTTAAAAAACTCCTGGATTGCTTTTGCAGTATGTTTTGGATCATTGTCCATCTGTACTGTGAAGCGCCGTCCAATCAAATTTGCTGCATTTGGCTGAATCTGAGCAGAAAGTATATCCCTATACACTTCAGAATTCATCTGGCTGCTTCTGTCTTTTGTCACGTCATCAATAAACACAAGTGACCCAGTGCCACTGGAAGCCATGCATGCCCATGCCATCACACTGCCTCCACCATGTTTTACAGGAGATGTGGTGTGCTTTGGATCATGAGCTGTTCCAATTCTTCTCCAAACTTTCTTCTTCCCATCATTCTGGTACAGATTGATCTTAATCTCATCTGTCCAAAGAATGCTGTTCCAGAACTGGGCTGGCTTCTTCAGGTGTTTTTTGGCAAAGTCAATTCTGGCCTTTCTATTTTTGAGGCTGATTAATGGTTTGCACCTTGTGGTGAATCCTTTGTATTTACTCTCATGAAGTCTTTCTTCTCTTTATGGTAGACTTAGATACTGATGCACCTACTTCCTGGAGAGTGTTCTTCACTTGAGTGGATGTTGTGAAGGGGTTGTTCTTCACCATGGAAAGGATTCTGCGATCATCCACCACTGTTGTCTTCCGTGGACGTCCAGGCCTTTTTGAGTTCCCAAGCTCACCAGTGCACTCTTTTTTTTCTCAGAATGTACCAAACTGTTGATTTGGCCACTCCTAACATTTCTGCTATCTCTCTGATGGATTTCTTCTTTTTTTTTTCAGCCTCAGGATGGTCTGTTTCGCCTCCATTTTTTTTTTTTTTTTTTTTTTTTTTTTTTTTGTTACTTATTTGTACCCATAGGTAGATTTGGTTTGCAGTCTGGTGACAAGCCACCGGCTGCTGGTCACTGCGTGCGCGAGCGCCCTAAACCTACATGTTTTTGGTATGCGGGAGGAAACCGGAGAAATCCTGGAGTAAACCCACACAACACTAACTAACTAACTAACTAACCTGCACTTATATAGCGCTTTTCTAGTCACAAAGACCACTCAAAGCGCTTTCACTAGTACTAACCCTCTATTCTAAGGGCTTATAGGAAACAGATATCCCCGATAACACGGGGAGAACATGCAAACTCCACACAGCTCACTGTTGGTCGGGGGCTGGGATCGAACCCACGATCTCATGATCCCCGCGATCCCCTGGCCAAGGGTAAAACTGTGCTGCCACAGTGCTAAACCACTGCGCCACCGTGCAGCCATTGAGCGCTCCTTTGACCGCATGTTGTGTGTTCACAGCAACAGCTTCCAAATGCAAACGCCACACCTGGAATCAACTCCAGACCTTTTAACTGCTTAATTGATGACAGGTTAACGAGGGAAGAGCCCATGCAGCCTTGTTATTTTTTTTTTTTTGCAGCCTTCTGAGTCAATTGTCCAGTTACTTTTGGTCCCTTGAAAAAGAGGCGGCTACATATTAAAGAGCTGTAATTCCTAAACCCTTGCTCCAATTTGGATGTGAATACTCTCAAATTACAGCTGAGAGTCTGCACTTTAAGCCCATATTGATTATATCATTGTATCCTGAATATGTTTTTGTAAACAGCTAAAATACCAAAACTTGTGTCACTGTCCAAATATTTTTGGGCCTAACTGTACATGCATATAGTTTACTCTGAAAGGCTTAAAATAGCATGATATAGGCCCTTTAATGTGTACCGTGCAATCCTCTGCTCCTCTTTTGTTACATGACAGCCCCCTCAAAAAAAACAACAAAACCTTAAGCACATACCAGTGTTTCCTCTGGTTTAAAGACCTTGGTGTGGTGGCAACATATTTTTCCGGGGTGGGGGGGCAGAAAACACATATGTATAAATATGTTAATTTTATACCATTTTTTTTTTTAACTTTTGCACAGTAACTTTGCATATAATAATGCATCAGATTTATGTAGCTCTTTATCATTGACACTCAGATGCTTTTTACAAATACATTATTCATTCACTCCAGACAGACAATGATCGTGGTAAGCTACTACTGTAGCCACAGCTGCCCTGGGGCGGCTGACAGAAACGTGGCTGCCAATCCAGGCCAACAGCTTCTCCAGCCACCACCGAATATTTATACACATTCATACCCAGTGTTATGGACACTGGAGGCAAGGTGGGTAAAGTGTCTTGCCCAGGGACACAACGGCAGGATATCTGGGGAGAGTGGGATTGGAACCGCCAACCATCCAGTTATTGGACGACCCGCTCTACCTCCTGAGCCACTGCCGTGCATATGGAACTTACAATTTGAAGTATTGTACAACCAAGGCTTGAATGTTGGAATACTGGGCCATTTGGGGTCCCACCCAGACATCCTGTATTTGGACTTTTTACTGGTGTCATCCTCTCCTTCCTCTGCCTGAACACTTCCCTCTCCTTGGCTCCTCTCTTCTGTCTCATCTTTCCCTCTCTGAGCTCTGTCTAATTCAGCTTCTCTCTCTGTCTATGGTGGTATACAAACTTGTTAGAAAATAGTCAATTTTCCTCTTGTAAAATTGACTTTTCTTGTACATTTGAAACGTTATTATAAATTTGTGGATTATTTTATGGCTTATTTTTGTCTGTTTTTTAAAATAAAATTACTGTTTTTTTAAATAAATTTGAAACAGGCTGTGGTATAGTTTTTTTTAACTTTTTCCTTATAACAATTTATATTTTTGACCATTACTTTGCAGTCAGAACAGAACAATAATTTAACTCTCTAAAAAATATTAATAAAATTGTATTTAATGATTCAAATTTACTTAAATGACCAAGGATGCTGTTATTTCTGTTATAATATTTCTATATATTTATAGTTTTTTTTTAGAAATCTCCTCACCGCCAAGAAAAACCTCCTTATTTTGAAATCCAAATGTTGGCACATTTAGTTGGTCTGAAGGCTGCTGACAGATTAAAGCCATTGACTTTGTGAATTTCGGTCATCTTAACTTGCCAGGTACATACGTAATTGGGAACATAACTTAATATTGTAGTGGCTGGTGAAATATATCCTCAGCAATTCAGTAGTCCCCCTTGTCTTCCCCTTCATATGAAGCCGTCTGCATTTGAATTCTAACCACATCTCTTAGCTAAGCGACTCTTCCGTTATTGCTCCCGTTTCCAGCGGGTTAAAACCATGATAAATGCCTCCAGTGCTTACATACTTCTTCTGATTTTTTTTTCCACGTTTAAAGTACTTTAATAAACTCATGTTTCTGTCGGAGAGTCAAGCCTTATTCATGCTGCATTTCCCCTCTAGTCCGCCTTGGTCTGCGTACGTTTTGGACGAGCCCAGCACACATGCGGCGCTGTACATGCTCACTTTTTTCATCTTCCCAGGCCAAGTGGTTGATGCATGCACACAACCATCGTTTGTAGTTTCACTCCTGCCCGATAGGTAGCGCCAAGGCGCTGATGCACCAGGATTTTCACCAACGAAGAAACGGCGGACTTCTTCACAAAGTTTCTCTTCAATTAGAGTCCATTTCTGCTATTTGACTTCCCGGTTTTCACTCCTTTTCCACGAAGATGCTGCTGCCGCTAACGAGTCACTGCCTGCTGACTGTCTGGAAAGCTCGCGTGGGCGGGGCGCTTCTAAACTCCGCACGGATGACGGCCACACGCATTGTCCTTGTGCACGCTTGCGGAAAGTCATTGCTTCATATATTTTTCTTAAATTATTATCTCCTTATTGGCATGGCGGTAAATTTTGTGGCGAGGCGGGCTGCCACCCAGAAATGTTACCAGAGGAAACCCTGCATACACATGCTGTCTCTTCATCCGCTCATAGAAAAAAATAAATGAATGCATAATCTGTATGCTCGTCCTGTGTGAAAATGTGAAAATGAAAGCTTTTCAGTGCCGATATGGAAGTAATTATGTAAAATGTCAGATGCATTTTGCAACCCTGTCCATTAAAATGGATGAAAAAGAGCAGCAGCCATTGAACTACACGACCAGTCAAAAGTTTGGACACATCTACAGTGGGGCAAAAAAGTATTTAGTCAGCCACCAATTGTGCAAGTTCTCCCACTTAAAAGATGAGAGAGGTCTCCAATTTTCATCATAGGTATAACTCAACTATGACAGACAAAATGAGGAAAAAAAAAATCCAGAAAATCACATTGTCTGATTTTTAAAGAATTTATTTGCAAATTATGCTGGAAAATAAGTATTTGGTCACCTACAAACAAACAAGATTTCTGGCTCTCACAGACCTGTAACTTCTTCTTTAAGAGGCTCCTCTGTCCTCCACTCGTTACCTGTATTAATGGCACCTGTTTGAACTCGTTATCAGTATAAAAGACGCCTGTCCGGGACTTCCGGTTATGGCCACCACGTAGGAGGACGTGTTCCACTCTGCTCCTAAAAATAAAAAAATCGGCAAATAACTCTCTCAATTGGAACAAAACCTATCCCAGCGTTTGGGCGAGGACATGCCGGTAAAGCCTAAGGCTGGGAAATCAGGTGGAGGAAAAACTGAACCGCCGAAACAGTCCAAGTTAACGGACTTTCACGTCCGTGACGAAGCAGAAAAATCCCCAGATATGGCGGAGCAAGCTAGCAGAGGAACGGTGATTGCTGGCGACGGCACAGGTGCGGTGCTCGCTGCCATTGGCTCAATGAGAGCAGACTTCTCCACTAAATTTGATGGGATTATAGCAGCGATAGAAGGAATGAGAAAGGAAATAAGCGACTGTATGGAACGAGTGTCGCAGGTGGAGCTCCGAATTTCCAGCGCTGAGGATGACGTCACCGGCCTACAATTAAAGGTGCGCACACTGGAATTAAAAAATAAACGTCTGGACTTCCGGTCTGGACGCCATGGTGATAGCAACCTAACTCTGAAACTCCCAGACCCCAATCCAAGGAAAACATCTTCAAAATCAGACCTAACGGATTTTTGGAAGATTAAAAATCAAAAGACAATAACACCATGCCTAACCAAAAGCAGAGGAAACTGACATTCCCCAGGTCAGGACGCACAGCGACTGCAGAATCTGAACCGGAGGACCTCCGTTCAGAAGACGAGGACCTGGGCCTAGCTAACAAAAGGATTAGCTTGAAATCGCTATTTGACGAATTACGACGATTTCGGGCCGAATTTCTTGAATTCAGAGAGGATCTAAAAAGGACGAACAGCAGAATGGACCAGGCCGAAAACCGAATCTTGGAAGCTGAAGAAAGAGTAAAAGTGCTTGAAGATTCTGTGCTGGATTTACATAGAAAACAGTCAAGGCTGGAGGCTAAGCTAACCGACCAAGAAGGAAGACAGAGACGAGATAACATCAGAATTCACGGTCTGAAAGAAGGAGCTGAAGATAGTTTCAACACAATGGCGGAATGCGTGGAATCCTTATTGAGAGAGAAGTTGGATATTCCACAAACCACCGATTTGAAAATAGAAAAGGCCCATCGTACATTAGCCGCTAAGCCAGCGGCGGAAGCGCCCCCACGTTCTGTGGTGGTGAGATTCGCCAATTTCAAAATAAAACAAGACGTTGTAAGACGGGCTTGGCAGAAAAAAGGATTTATGCATCATGAGAGAAAAGTCTTCGTGGAGCACGATTACGCCCCGGAGGTTCTTAAAAAGCGACGGGAATATAACGACGCCAAAAAGGTTCTACGGGAACAGGATCTACGCTTTCAGACGCCATTTCCGGCAAAGTTAAGGGTCTTTTACGGTGAAGAGTCATGTCTCTACAATTCAGCGGAAGAAGCAACAACTGACATGGCAAGAAGAGGACTCCCAGTAACGGTGTTTAAACCCGCAGCGAATCTGAGTGAGAAAATCAGAGCTCAAACGTGGTCCACTCAGAGACCTTCAAAATCCACGGGCCAGCAGCGGGAAACCCAGCCCCAGAGCTACAAAGATAAGCTTTCCAGTTCCAGGAAGGAATAGCGACCTTTTTGTCTTTTTTTTTTTTTTTTCTTTTCAGTCACTCTGCCCTTCCACCCCCCCTCCTACAAGGTAACAAACATTAAAGGAGGTGCAGAATCAGCATGTGGTAAAACCTTTCATGGAGCAGTTTTAGCATTAGAAACAAATGTCTTCTTAATTTAAAGGGGAAAAAAAAATCATGTTAAAATAGAAACGTAACAATGACCCACATGTTCTCTCCACACTAACAAATACTGTATTAGAGTGAATGTTTGCTGTGATGGGGGTGGGAGGGTGCACACAATCTCATAGGGTATAGGCATAAAAAAAAAAAATCATTACAAATTCGGATTGGGATCTGAAATTCACGTTAAAAACATGGGACAACTTACAGGGGTAAGAGAGGGCCCTCAACACGTAACAGAGTTTGAGGAATTTCCCTCAGAGCCTACACTCCATCACGGCTCTTACAGGGTCTTTAAAGAGACCCCAGCTCAGGAAGTTTTTTTTGACAGTTTTTTGTTTTAAAGTTTCGTACACTATGTTCTTAATGTTTTTTATGTTCTTAATGTTCTTTCAGTTTCTGAGTAGCAAAAAAGAGGGCCACCACACTGTTATACTAAATAAGAAAATACAATGGAGAAACAGGGTGTAACCAAAATAGCCTCATATAATGTAAAAGGGATCCTGAATCCACTTAAAAGATCCAAGATTCTACGCAAAATGAAAAAAGACAAAGCAGAAATAATATTTTTACAAGAAACCCACCTAACAGACGTGGAACACACTAAACTCAATAGACAAGGGTTTAAAATGATCTCTTCATCTTCATATAAATCAGGGAGGAGGAGGGGAGTAGCGACATTGATATCAACCAAAATTACATTTGAAAAAAAATCAGAACACAAAGATAAAGAAGGGAGGTACAGTTTGGTAACTGGGCGGCTAGAGGGAGAAGATATCACCCTGCTGAATGTATATGCACCACCAGGGGCTAAATGGAAATTTTATAAAAATGTATTCGACCTAATGATATCTAAAGCCCAAGGTTTAGTGATATGTGGTGGAGACTTCAATCTAAGACTGAATCCATACTGGGATGCAACAGGTAATTCTTCACATCAAAATAACACCCAAAATAGGAATACTCGGATGCTACTAAAAGAAATGGGAATCTGTGACGTATGGAGGGAATTCAACCCCAATGTAAAAGATTATACTTTTTATTCAACGCCACATTCATCTTACTCAAGGATTGATTACTTTTTTATGTTTAATAGAGACATTGGAAGAGTAAAAACATGTAAAATAGGACTGATGGATCTCTCTGACCACAGTCCGATCTATATGGATTTAAACATCCAAAAATACACAAATAATACATTTTCCTGGAGGCTGAATTCAAATGTCCTGAAAGGGCCACTGAAAGATGAATTGGAATCAGATATTCTCAGATATTTGGAAGAAAACGATAATGGAGAAGTATCCCCTTTAATACTGTGGGATGCGTGCAAAGCTGTAATAAGGGGAAAAATTATTGCAAAACTGGCAACCCAAAAGAAACTGAGACAAGAAAAACTAATCACACTAGAGTCAGAACTCAAGAACCTAGAAAAAGAACACAAAGACAACACTCATTCTAATGGCTCGCTCAAGATCAAAGAAATTAAAAATCAAATAAATGAGATCTGGGACTTCCGGTTATGGCTGCCACGTAGGACGGACGTGTCTCGCTCTGCTCTGCTCCTGGAGAAAAAAAATCGGCAAATAACTCTCTCATTTGGGACAGAACGTATCTCAGCATTTGGGCGAGGATATGTCGGCGAAGCCTAAGGCTGGAAAACCAGGAAAAGGAAAAAGCGAGCCGCCGAAACAGTCCAAATTAACGGACTTTCAGGTCTGTGACGCAGCAAACAAAACTCCATATATGGCGGAGGAGGCTGGCAACGGTGCGATGTCTGCGCGGGGAGGCGCAGATGCGCTGATGGCTGCCATGAGTTCAATGAGAGCGGACTTTTCCTCTAGATTTGATGGGATTATGACAGCGTTGGAAGGAATAAGAAAGGAATTGGGTGACTGTGTAGAACGAACGGCGCAGATGGAGCTCCGTCTCGCTAGTGCTGAAGATGACGTCACCCGTCTTCAATTAAAGGTGCGCACTTTGGAAAAAAAAAATAAATCTCTGGAAGATAATATTTTGGATTTGGAATCTCGGTCGAGACAGAATAATTTGAGGCTGGTGGGTCTTCCAGAGGAATCAGAAGGTCGGGACGTATGTTCCTTTCTGGAAAAGTGGATTCCGGAGGTGCTGGGCAGCGAGGAGTTGCAATCAGCAGTGGTTCTGGAAAAAGCACATCGCATTGGCCCACGGAGAGATAAGGGACCGCCGAGGACCTTAATTATGAAGTTTCTTAGCAACAGAGACAGGATGAAGATCTTCAACGCTGCACGTGCTAAAGGAGAGATTAAACACCAGGACCAGCAGGTGCGGTTCTACCCAGATTTGGCCACAGGAATCCAGCAATTGAGGAAGCAGTTTGATCCCGTACGTAAGGAGCTGCGCAACCTTGGGATTCGTCATGGTGTAATCTATCCTGCGAGACTGCTGACCACGTATGAGGGCAGAACCCACATCTTCAAGACCCCAGAGGAGGCGCAGGAGTTCATCAAGAAGATCAAAGAAGAAGAAGAGACTGGTGGGAGCTAAGCATGAACAAAATATAAGGTAGAATAATTAAGCATTTGCACAGGCATCTGACTGACTTGAAGTAAATAGTAAGTTTACAAAATATAGATTGTATTATATATTAAAAAAACAAAACAAAAACAAAACAAACAAAAAAAAAAACTATGATGTACAAAGTTGTTAAAAATTTTGGAGTTAAGTTGGAAAACTACAGAGGAGAGTTAATGTTACGTCATTAAAAGCAGTAGAGTTAGGGTGATTGGGAGGATGAAGAAGGAGTGGCTTAGGCTGTTCCCCGTGGGTGTGGAGCGGTCGATGGCTATATCGGGAGACAGAATTTTTCTTTTGATTTTGGGGGGTTTGCCACAAGTGTGGGAAGGGGAAATTTGTTTGTGTGTAGTTTGTAGGATGAATGTTCAACCACTCATGTTTTTGCTTCTCTGTATGAGCATGTTTACACTGCAAGGTAATCCCAAACTCTCTATTGATCATGGACCAAAGTGTTAATCTTAATTTAACTTCATGGAATTGCAGAGGTCTACAAAATTTAAAAAAACTTAAACAAGTTATGAATAAAATAAAGGACATGGGTTCAAGAATTGTGTTTTTACAAGAAACTCATCTGATAGAGGAGGATGTTAAAAGAATTAGGAGTAGATGGCAGGGAAGTGTATTCACCTCTTCATTTTCATCCCGAGCCAGGGGAGTTATGACTCTCATACATAAATCAGTTCCTTTTCAAGTGAAAAATGTAATTGGAGACAAATTTGGAAGATATGTAATCATTCAAGGTTCTTTGCTATTAGAAAATATAAATCTTGTGAACTTATATGGTCCCAATATAGATGATCAGAAGTTCTTTGCTAATTTATTTCTCATCTTATCATCACTTACAGGGCAACATATAATAGCAGGGGATTTTAATTGTACATTGAATCCAGGTGTGGATAGATCAACAGGACTGGATTGTATGCACATTGGATGTAGGATGACTATTAATCATTTTATGAAAGAATTGAGATTGTTAGATATATGGAGAGAAATGAAACCACAAGTTAAAGCCTATTCTTGTTATTCCAGTACCTACAAGACATTCTCACGTATTGATTATTTTTTGATTTCCACAGAATTAAGGTCCAAGATTCAAAACTGCTTTTATGATAACATCGTGATCTCTGATCATGCACCCTGTTGTCTAATATATGTAGATAAAAAATTGACAAAGGAATCAGGTAGATGGCAATTTCAGCATAAATGGCTTCAGGATGAGGAATTTGTCAAGTATATAGAAAAACAGATAGACGAGTTCTTTGACATCAATACTACACAAACATCAGCATGTGTAAAGTGGGAGGCTTTCAAAGCTTTTATTAGGGGACATATTATTAGTTATACAGGATCAAAATCTAAGAAGACTCGAGAGGAGAGAGCTAAATTGGAACATAAAATAAAAAGTCTTCAGGAAAAAGTGTATGCAGGAAGAGATCCAAGGTTGGAGAATGAATTACTGATTTTGAGAGCTGAATACGACAAAAAATCAGCGAATAGAGCTGCCTCGAGTCTTCTAAGATTGAAACAATCTTTTTATGAACAAGGTGAAAAATCAGGAAAATTATTAGCATGGCAGATTAAACAATTGGAAATTAAAACACCAATAACCAGTATTATAAGTAAAGGACAGGTAGTTATAGATCCTTTAGAAATTAATAGAGCCTTTAGAGATTACTATGAAAAATTATATGATACCAAAAATGAACCTGATTTAACAAAACTAAATGGGTTTTTGAACAAACTATCTATACCGTGTATTCCAAATGAAAACAGGGAGATATTGGAGTCTAAAATTAGTCAAGAAGAAGTTGGGCTAGCCATTGATAATATGAAATCAGGAAAAAGTGCAGGACCAGATGGTCTTCCAGTTGACCTTTATAAAAAATTTAAGAATAAATTAATAAAACCTTTTTTGGAAATGGTTTTAGAAGCATTTCAAAATAATAATTTACCATCATACATAAATAATGCCTTAATTATACTGCTGCCAAAACCAGGTAAGCCCTCTAATAAATGTGAAAATATGAGACCAATAAGCCTATTAAACGCCGACCTTAAGATAATCTGTAAAATTTTAGCAAGACGAATACAAGAAATTTTACCAAATATTATTAATCGAGATCAGAATGGCTTTATAAAGGGTAGACAAGGCTTCCATAATGTAAGAAGACTATTTAATATTATTTATTTTAATAAAGAAGCACCGGATACAGCTCTCCTATCATTGGACGCCGAAAAGGCCTTTGATAGAGTTGAATGGCCCTTTCTTTTTGAAGTCCTACAAAGGTTTGGACTTGGAAATAATTTCATAAAATGGGTTCAAATAATATACAATAATGCTACAGCAGAAATCCTAACAAATAACAATATTTCAAAACCAATAAAAATCAATAGAGGATGTCGACAAGGCTGTCCACTTTCACCTTTACTGTTTACTATGGCAATTGAACCTTTAGCGATAGCGATACGTTTACATTCACAAATATATGGAATTAAAGTTGGACCAACAGAACATAAAATCTCCCTGTACGCCGATGACATAATTTTGTTTATGTCGAATCTAAAAAAATCAATTCCAACCTTGTTGAATTTAATAAAGAATTTTGGGGAAATATCAGGATATAAAATAAATAAAACTAAATCTTCAATATTAATGCTAAATGAGACCCAGAGAAATTACCCAGCCCCTGAGGTAAATCAATTCAATGTTGTAAATCAGTTTAAATATTTAGGAATCCAAATTATGCCTAAGCTAGAATCAGTCGCCAGTGTCAACTATGAAGCCTTAATGTCAGATATCAATGAGTTAACTCAGAGATGGATGTCACTACCAATGTCGATGATCGGGAGAATCAATATACTTAAAAGTAATATTTTACCTAAAATACTTTATTTATTTCAATACATTCCCTTATCACCACCTTTAGATCTATTCTCAAGAATAAAAAAAAAGTTAGTGGAATTTATATGGAACAACAGGAGGGCTAGATTACGTTTGTCTTTATTATATTTACCATTTGATCGTGGAGGTCTGAAATGTCCAAATTTTATGTTGTATTATTGGTCGGCACAACTGAGGTCTATGACATATTATTTTTCATCAAATGATCTCCCTCACTGGACTGAAATGGAATCATACAATTTACCTTTACCTCTTCCCTCTTACCTTTACCTGGAGAGACTGCTCCTTGCTCACCTCCGCCCCCTGGTGGAACCAGCGATGGATCCACTCCAGTTCGCCTACCAGCATGGCATTGGGGTGGAGGATGCGGTGATCTTCCTCCTTCACCGTTCTCTGTCCCACCTGGAGAAGCCCGGGAATATGGTGAGGATCATGTTCTTTGACTTCTCCAGTGCTTTCAACACCATCCAACCGATGATCCTGAAGGACAAGCTGCTGCGCGCAGGGGTGGACCAGCACCTGTCATCATGGATCCTGGACTACCTCACGAACCGGCCTCAGTTTGTGAGAACCCGGGACTGTGTGTCCGACACGATCATCAGTAGCACGGGGGCCCCCCAGGGAACGGTGCTGGCTCCCTTCCTGTTCACTCTTTATACTGCGGACTTCTCACACAACACAACACACTGCCATCTACAGAAGTTCTCTGATGACTCTGCGATCGTTGGCCTCATCTCCAATGGAGATGAAGCTGAGTACAGAGGGCTTATCCAGGACTTCGTGGACTGGTGCCATCGGAACTGCCTCCAGATCAACGCGAGGAAAACTAAGGAGCTGGTGGTGGACTGCCGCAGGCATGGGCAGCCCCTCACAGTACCAGTAAATATACAGGGAACAGACATCGAGATGGTGACATCCTATAAGTACCTGGGTATTCATCTGAACAATAAACTAGACTGGTCACACAATACTGATGCACTCTACAAGAAGGGACAGCGCAGGCTGTTCCTGCTGAGGAGACTCAGGTCTTTTGGTGTACAAGGGGCGCTGCTGAAGTCATTCTATGACACGGTGGTGGCATCAGCCATCACTTTTGGAGTGGTCTGCTGGGGCAGTGGCATTACTGCAGCCGATAGGAAGAGACTGAACAAACTGATTAAGAAAGCTAGCTCTGTCCTGGGGCAGCGCCTTGATCCGATGGAGGAGATAGGAGAGAGAAGGACGGTGGCTAAACTGTCATCTCTGCTGGAGTCCGAGTTCCACCCTATGCAGGACATACTGAATGCACTGAGGAGCTCATTTAGCAGCAGACTACATCATCCCAGGTGCACAACCGAGAGGTTTCGTAGGTCCTTCCTACCAACGGCTGTCAGACTGTACAACCTAAGCAGGGCTGCTCGCAGAGATAGCAAAAAGACGTAACAAACTAATAGTTTTTTGAATGCAAAAGATGCAATAGACTTACACAATGGTCCCCTCCGGCATACAACTAGGAACATACCGGTCGCTATGGAGGGTGAGAATATGTATGGGCACATAATCATACCATGTAGGATAACTAAGTAGACGGTTATGCTGTTTCATTCCATCTAGCAACAATGCTCTGCACTGTGTGTGTTTATATATTTGCATATTTATTCCATCTAGCTACAATGCTCAGCACTGGGTGTGTTTATATATTTATATATCTACATATTATTCCATCTCGCTACATTGCTCCGCACTGTGTGTGTTTATATACTTGCATATTTATTCCACCTAGCTGCAATGCTCCGTACTGTGGGTGTTTATATATTTACATATTTATTCCATCTAGCTACAATGCTCTGCACTGTGTGTTCATATATTCATATATTTATTCCATCCAGCTACAATGCTCTGCACTGTGTGTCTGTGTGTGTGTGTATATATATATATTTTATAGTAATACGTACATATGTTTATTAGCTGCTCTTGCTTGCTTGTTTTTTTTCTTGCCTTCTGATTGTTGCTCTGAGTGTTGCTATCCCTGTGCTGTTGCAATCCTGGAATTTCCCTGTTGTGGGACTAATAAAGGCTTATCTTATCTTATCTTATCTTATTCATATACTCAGTTGCTCTTTTACTTTTAATTACTTAATTTTCTGTTTGTTTGTTTTTTGCTGTTCTGTTTGTTTGTTTATTCGGTTTTTTTTTGTTTTTTTTATTTAATTCTCCTTAATTTCACTTTTTCTTTCACTTTAAAAAAAAAAGGGGGTGTTGTAATAACTATCCTACCAATGTTGTCAAATAGCAAAAAATAAGGGAACATGTGATGAAAATGTAAACAATGCAATGCTGTAATGACCTGTATACCCTTTACAAAAACTTAAATAAAAAAAAAAAAATAAAAAAAATAAACGTCTGGAAGATAATGTCCTGGATTTAGAATCCCGGTTGAGACGGAACAACCTGAGGCTGGTGGGTCTACCGGAGGGAACCGAGGGTCGGGATCCATGTTCCTTTTTGGAAAAGTGGATTCCAGAAGCGCTGAATAACGCGGAGCTGCAGTCATCAGTCGTCTTAGAAAGCGCCCACCGAATCGGCCCACCGAGAGATAATAAGGCACCACCGAGGACGCTGATTATGAAGTTCCTCAGCTACAGAGACAGGATGATGATCTCCAATGCGGCGCGAGCCAAAGGAGAAATTAAATACCAGGATCAACAGGTGCGGTTCTACCCAGATTTGGCCACAGGAATCCAACAATTAAGGAAACAGTTTGACCCCGCCCGTAAAGATCTGCACAACCTCGGGATTCATCATGGAGTGATTTATCCTGCAAGACTGCTGGTCACATATAAGGGCAGAACCCACACCTTCACGACCCCTGAGGAGGCGCAGGAGCTCATCAAGAAGATCCAAGAAGAGACTGGTGGGAGCTAAGCATGAAGCATGAACAAAATATAAGGTAGAATATTTAAGCATTTGCACAGGCATCTGACTGATCTGAAGCATATAGCAAGTTTACAAAATATAGATTGAATAATATATTAAAAAAAAAACATGCTGTACAAAGTTGCTATAAAATTTTGGAGTTAAGTTCAAAAATTGTGTTTTTACAAGAAACTCACCTGATAGAGGAGGATGTAAAAAGAATTAGGAGAAGATGGCAAGGAAGTGTATTCACCTCATCATTTTCATCCCGAGCCAGGGGAGTTATGACTCTCATACATAAATCAATCCCATTTCAAGTGAAAAATGTAATTGGAGACAAATTTGGAAGATATCTAATCATCCAAGGATCTTTGTTATTAGAAAATATAAATCTGGTGAACTTATACGGTCCCAATATAGATGATCAAAATTTCTTTGCTAATTTATTTCTTATTTTATCATCACTTACAGGGCAACATATAATAGCAGGGGATTTTAATTGTACATTGAATATAGATAGATCAACAGGACTGGACTGTACGCACAATGGATGCAGGATGATCATTAATCATTTTATGAAAGAACTGAGATTGCTAGATATATGGAGAGAAATGAAACCACAAGTTAAAGCCTACTCTTGTTATTCTAATACCAACAAGACATTCTCACGTATTGACTATTTTTTGATCTCCACAGAATTAAGGTCCAAGATTCAAAACTGCTTCTATGATAATATTGTGATCTCTGATCATGCACCCTGCTGTCTAATATATGTAGATAAGAAATTGACAAAGGAACCAGGTAGGTGGCAATTTCAGCATAAATGGCTTCAGGATGAGGAATTTGTTAAGTACATAGAAAAACAGATAGATGAGTTCTTTGATATCAATACTACACAAACATCAGCATGTATAAAGTGGGAGGCTTTCAAAGCTTTTATTAGGGGGCATATTATTAGTTATATGGGTTCAAAATCTAAGAAGACTCGAGAGGAGAGAGTCCAATTGGAACATAAAATAAAAATTCTTCAAGAAAAAGTGTATGCAGGAAGTGACCCAAAGTTAGAGAACGAATTACTGATTCTGAGAGCTGAATATGACAAAAAATCAGCGAATAGAGCTGCCTCGAGTCTTCTAAGATTGATGCAATCTTTTAATGAACAAGGCGAAAAATCAGGAAAATTATTGGCATGGCAGATTAAACAATTAGAATTTAAAACACCAATTACCAGTATTATAAGTAACGGACAGGCAGTTGTAGATCCTTTAGAAATTAATAGTGCCTTTAGAGATTATTATGAAAAATTATATGATACAAAAAATGAAACTGACTTAACAAAACTAAATGGGTTCTTGGACGGATTATCTATACCGTGTATTCCAAATGAAAACAGGGAGATACTGGAGTCTAAAATTAGCCAAGAGGAAGTTGGGCTAGCCATTGATAATATGAAATCAGGAAAAAGTGCAGGACCAGATGGTCTTCCAGTTGACCTCTATAAAAAAATTTAAGAATAAATTAATAAAACCATTTTTGGAAATGGTTTTAGAAGCATTTCAAAATAGTAATTTACCACCATACATGAATAATGCCTTAATTATACTGTTGCCAAAACCAGGTAAACCCTCTAATAAATGTGAAAATATGAGACCAATAAGCCTATTAAATGCTGACCTTAAGATAATCTGTAAATTTTTTGCAAGACGACTGCAAGAAATATTACCAAATATAATTAACCGAGATCAGAATGGCTTTATAAAGGGAAGACAAGGCTTTCATAATGTAAGAAGACTATTTAATATTATCTATTCTAATAAAGAAGCACCGGATACAGCTCTCCTATCATTGGACGCCGAAAAGGCCTTTGATAGGGTCGAATGGCCCTTTCTTTTTGAAGTCTTACAAAGGTTTGGACTTGGAAATAATTTCATAAAATGGGTTCAGATAATATACAATAATGCTACAGCAGAAATCCTAACAAACAGCAATATTTCAACATCAATAAATATCAAAAGAGGATGTCGACAAGGCTGTCCACTTTCACCTTTACTGTTTAGTATGGCAATTGAACCTTTAGCAATGGCAGTACGTTTACAGCCACAAATATATGGAATTAAAGTAGGACCAACAGAACATAAAATCTCCCTGTATGCCGATGACATAATTTTGTTTATGTCGAATCTTAAAAAATCAATTCCGACCTTGTTGAATTTAATAAAGAATTTTGGGGAAATATCAGGATATAAAATAAATAAAACTAAATCTTCAATATTAATGCTAAATGAGACCCAGAGAAATCGCCCAGCTCCTGAGGTAAATCAATTCAATGTTGTAAATCAGGTTAAATATTTAGGAATTCAAATTGTGCCTCAGCTAGAAGTAGTTGCCAGTGCCAACTATGAAGCCTTAATGACAGACATTAATGAGTTACTTCAGAGATGGATGTCACTACCAATGTCGATGATTGGGAGAATCAATATACTTAAAAGTAATATCTTACCCAAGATACTTTATTTATTTCAATACATTCCTTTACCACCACCTTCAGATCTATTCTCAAGAATTAAAAAAAAGTTCGTGGAATTTATATGGAACAATAGGAAGGTTAGATTACGTCTGTCCTTACTATATTTACCATTTGATCGTGGAGGTCTGAAATGTCCAAATTTTATGTTGTATTACTGGTCAGCACAGCTGAGGTCTATGACATATTATTTTTCATCAAATGGTCTCCCTCACTGGACTGAAATGGAGTCATACAATTTACCTTTACCTCTTCCCATATTCATATACTCAGACTCGGCAAAAAAATTACAGAAACAAGTTAAAAATCCTATTGTAAAGCATATGATCAAAATTTGGTGTGAAACCAAAAAATATTTAAAAGAACCACACTTATTGTCACAATTTAGCCCAATATGGGGTAATCAATATTTTAAACCAGGGAGAGCGGATGCTGTATTTAAAGTATGGAATTTAAAAGGGATTCAAAAGATTCAAGACTTATATCTGTCATGTTCAGATAACATAATGTCTTTTGAAGAACTGAGGATCAAATTTAATCTTAATAGAACACACTTTTTTAAATATCTTCACCTTAGGAACTTTACTCGATCAAATCAAAATAATGCTCTCACCCGATCTACTTATTCTTCCTTGGAAAAATTTTGACGAAAGATAGTAAGAGAAAGGGTATTATTTCAGAGTTTTATAACTCATTGACACTATCCTCAAGTGAAAACTCACAGAAAAGATTGAATTATTGGAAAGAAGACCTGCAAACTGAAATTTCAGAGGAACAATGGGAATTGGCTTGTACAGAAGCTCAAACCAAATCAATAAATGTACGCCTTAAATTGATACATTTTAAATGGTTAATGCGGATGTATGTTACACCAGTGGAGTTAAATAGATATAACAAAAACATACCAGATACGTGCACAAAATGTATGGAAAGTAAAGGAACCTTATTTCATTGTATATGGGAATGTAGAAAAATTAGAATGTTTTGGGAAGAGGTGAGGGTAACAATTGAAAAAATAATTTCAAAACAAATCATATTGAATACTAAATTGTTTTTGTTGGGTCTGCATCCAGAAAAGCATAACTTTAATAAAAGTGAAAGAGCATTCATAGACCTCAGTTTGCTTAACACCAAAAAATGTATTGCACTATCATGGAAAAAGACTCATAGACCAGATATGACTCAGTGCTTAAGACAGATGTTAACAAACCTTCCATTAGAAAGAATAACATACATACTGAAATCAAAGGAAATTGTGTTTGAGAATATATGGAGACCTTTCATTGATTATGTAAAGAATTTAAACATAACTTTTGAAGAAGAAGGTGAATGATATGTGTGGACCTTGTAAATTCCAAACTGGTAAATGTATAATATGTATACTTATGTAATGGATTGCCTAGACTAAACAGAGGAGCATTGTTGAAGACCTGCCTTTGTTAGTGGTTGTTGGTGTTTTTAGTACATTTTTTTTAAAATTAGTTTAGTGTTAGTGTTTGAGTGTTTGTGTTATGTTTGTAAAAAAAAAAAAAAAGGTTCAATAAAAAATATTGTGGAAAAAAAAGGACACCTGTCCACAACCTCAAACAGTCAGACTCCAAACTCCACTATGGCCAAGACCAAAGAGCTGTCAAAGGACACCAGAAACAAAATTGTAGACCTGCACCAGGCTGGGAAGACTGAATCTGCAATAGGTAAGCAGCTTGGTGTGAAGAAATCAACTGTGGGAGCAATTATTAGAAAATGGAAGACATACAAGACCAGTGATAATCTCCCTTGATCTGGGGCTCCATGCAAGATCTCACCCCGTGGGGTCAAAATGATCATGAGAACGGTGAGCAAAAATCCCAGAACCACATGCAGGGACCTAGTGAATGACCTGCAGAGAGCTGGGACCAAAGTAACAAAGGCTACCATCAGTAACACACTACGCCGCCAGGGACTCAAATCCTGCATTCCCAGATGTGCTCCCCTGCTTAAGCCAGTACATGTCCAGGCCCGTCTGAAGTTTGCCAGAGAGCATTTGGATGATCCAGAACAGGATTGGGAGAATGTCATATGGTCAGATGAAACCAAAATAGAACCCATCCATCCATCTTCTACTGCTTTTCCGAAGGTCCGGGTCGCGGAGGTAGCAGTTCAAGCAGAGAAGCCCAGACTTCCCTCTCCCCAGCCACCTGCTCCAGCTCTTCAGAGAGGATACCAAGGCGTTCCCAGACCAGCTGGGAGACTTAGTCTCTCCACCGAGTCCTGGGTCTGCCCCGGGGTCTCCTCCCAGTGGGACGTGCCTGAAACACCTCAAGTGGGAGGCGTCCAGGAGGCATCCTAATCAGATGCCCATACCACCTCAACTTACTCCTTTCAATGAGGAGGAGCAGCGGTTCTACTCTGAGCCTCTCCCGGATGACTGAGCTCCTCATCCTGTCTCTGAGGGTGAGTCCAGCAATCCTACGGAGAAAGCTCATTTCAGCCGCTTGTATCCGCGGTCTTGTTCTTTCGGTCATTACCCAAAGCTCGTGACCATAGGTGAGAGTAGGAACGTAGATTGACTGGTAAATCGACAGCTTTGCCTTAGAACTCAGCTCTCTCTTCACCACAACAGACCGGTACAATGTCTGCATCACTGCAGATGCTGCTCCAATCCGTCTGTCAATCTCTTCGCTCCATTTTCCCCTCACTCGTGAACAAGACCCCAAGATACTTAAACTCCTCCACTTGGGGCAGGAGCCTGTCCCCAACCCAGGGAGGACAATCCACCTTTTTTCCGGCTGAGGACCATGGACTCGGAGGTGCTGATTCTCATCCCAGCCGCTGGTATGGTGGATTAGGTGGCGGTCAAAGGCGGAGACCTTGGCGGACTGATCCCAAAATCAAACTTTTTGGTAAAAAGTCAACTTGTCGTGTTTGGAGGAGGAAGAATGCTGAGTTGCATCCAAAGAACACCATACCTTCTGTGAAGCATGGGGGTGGAAACATCATGCTTTGGGTCTGTTTTTCTGCAAAGGGACCAGGACGACTGATCTGTGTAAAGGAAAGAATGAATGGGGCCATGTATCGTGAGATTTTGAGTGAAAACCTCCTTCCATCAGCAAGGGCATTGAAGATGAAACGTGGCTGAGTCTTTCAGCATGACAATTATCCCAAACACACCGCCCGGGTAACGAAGGAGTGGCTTCGTAAGAAGCATTTAAAGGTCCTGGAGTGGCCTAGCCAGTCTCCAGATCTCAGCCCCATAGAAAATCTTTGGGGCGAGTTGAAAGTCTGTGTTGCCCAGCGACAGCCCCAAAACATCACTGCTCTAGAGGAGATCTGCATGGAGGAATGGGCCAAAATACCAGCAACAGTGTGTGAAAACCTTGTGAAGACTTGCAGAAAACGTTTGACCTCTGTCATTGCCAACAAAGGGTATATAACAAAGTATTGAGATGAACTTTTGTTATTGACCAAATACTTATTTTCCACCATAATTTGCAAATAAATTCTTTAAAAATCAGACAATGTGATTTTCTGGATTTTTTTTTTTCTCATTTTGTCTGTCATAGTTGAGGTATACCTATGATGACAATTGGAGACCTCTCTCATCTTTTAAGTGGGAGAACTTGCACAATTGGTGGCTGACTAAATACTTTTTTACCCCACTGTACCTACTAAAAATGAGTGTGTAGGTGTGTACAAACGTTTGACTGGTAGTACAGTCATGTGAAAAAATTTGGACACCCCATCAAATATTCAGTTCTTTATTAAGAAATGTTCACATATCTATATCTAACCTTGTTTTTGTTTTTATTTGCATTTTTTAACATTTATTTTAGCCATTTTAAGTGGGAGTGAATGTGGGGGTGTCCTAAAAAAGATGGGGTATCTAAATTTATTCCTCACTATTTGTTTAGAATTACATTTCATAGAAAATTTGAAAACAGTCTTAAATTTATTTTTAATTTTTTAGTTGTATTACATGAATCTCCCAGTAGTTTTAACATTGATATCAAATATCCATATGTCCAAATATGTTAAAAAACACACAGGCTTATACAGGGTGTCCTAATATTTTCACTTGACTGTATATATAGATTGGTTTATTCCATTCAACCACTGATCTGCGCCAAGTTTGACAGAGCAAAAAAATTAAGTCTTGTTAAAATGTAGATGACTCTCAACTACGTATATCACCAGCATCACCAGCTTCCAGGGTGACTGACATGTTCTTCTGACGTCAGTGATGTGAGGGCTGAAACTTGATGCACTGGAGAAATGTACTGTTATCTGCAGGAGGTCAGACCTGGGCCTGCTGGTAGTTTGAAAAAGCCATCCAGGGTTGCTTAGGTGTTAATCTATGCCAATGGACCCCACAATTTCATCTTGCCAATTATAGTTTGAAAGCAGCTTTAAATGCATATAGAATATTTATAATTGCTGAAAGCACCCACTTTAATCTTTAAAGTAAATCATTAAAACACTCATCTAAATATAACACAAGGCAGACATGTCACTGGAAACGTTGCAGTGCTCGGTATAATTTGATATGATCAAATAATTCTCCCAGACAGCCAGGTTTCTCTGCTCACCGCAAGTCTAGTGATTTGAAAACTTGCATATATGAGCTCAGACCTGTTGTGGGATTTGAACGTATTCCATAATTACACCCGGATCGATAAATACTGATCTTTGTGCTGAAACCATCGCACGACCAGCTTTCTGTCTTATGGACGTTTGATAAATGATTGCCAGTATTACTATTACATGTTTACAGTAGACAACTGAAGAAAAACCTTGCATATACGGTACAATAGGAATGACCTCTTGAGACCTCCGTGTTTTTTCCAAGAAATATTGTAGCATTTCATTGCATAGACTGATAAGGTGAATTTTGCAGCAGGAACAAACTATTACTTTCAGTGTTTTGGACAAATGATACAGGAAGTGAAGCATGAGTGAAACAGTGAGGACAGCTCCCAAAATGCTAATCATTTTCAAGGACATAAAGAGAAGACAGTCTTTTATTCAGCTATGCAGTGGAGCAGAAATAGGAAGTATCATAGTCAGGTTTGTGTGTAGCATCAGTTACGGCAGTTCATTACAATTAATTTGAGACTCTCAGTGAAATCAGAGAGCGGCTTGTATAGACAAAGAGGCCCTCGAGACTGTATATGAATGAAGCCGATGGAAAATGTTTTGTCGAACAGCTTATCGGACTCCTCCGTCATTTTGGGCCATTGGCCACGGTGGAGATGATCACTTTATCTGAGGTATTTTCCATTCTGACCATTATGTGTCATCACATGCCACCCACCAACTGTCGGGTCCCTCTGAGAGCGATGACTGCATCAGCCCGTCATTGTAACAGGAAACCGTTTTATCAGGCAGCCCCATCACGACGGCTAAATTTAGGTTTTAAGATGTGGGGGTGGTCCATAGAGCCCTAAAAAGTCTTAAATTTGTTTATCCACAATTAAGGCCTTAATTAGCCTAAAAATGACAGTCGTTCCCTAAATCTGCCTTTCAAAGGATTAAAAATACCACTATGACCATAGTATAATAAATACGATGGATGCTTTCTTCTGGAGTGAAATCCTCATGTTCAACTTGAATAATTTCTACAGTTTTTTGGTATTCTTTCAGCATGTCACAAAATTAGCTTTTTTTCAAAAAGTTTTACCTTTTTTGCAAATGTAGAACTTTTTTCTTATAAACCTGTGCATTTTGTCACATTTTTTCCTCATTCTATTTCTTTATCTTTTTTCTTGTTAATTTGCCACTTTTTCTGATAAATTTTACATTTTTTGTTAATTTAGTTTTTCCACATTCAATTCATTCATTCATTCATTCATCTTCTTCCGCTTAATCCTGTTCGGGTCGCAGGGGGACTGGAGCCTATCCCAGCATCTTTGGACGAGAGGCAGGGTCCACCCTGGACAGATCGCCAGTCCATCGCAGGGCCAACACAGAGAGACAGACAACCATTCACTCTCACATTCACACCTAAGGACAATTTAGATTCCCCCAGTTTTGATGCCAATTAACCTAACTTGCATGTTTTTGGCATGTGGGAGGAAACCGGAGAAGTCCCGGAGTAAACCCATGCAGACACGGGGAGAACATGCAAACTCCACACAGATCACTGTTGATCGGGGGCTGGGATTGAACCCAGGATCCCCCGGCCAAGGGTGAGTTGCTGTGCTGCCGCAGTGCTAACCACTCCACCACCGTGCCACCCACATTCAATTCATTTCAATTCAATTCAACTTTATTTACAGGTTCATCTCAAAAAATTAGAATATCATGAAAAAGTTCGATATTTTTTATCACTTATTTCAGAAAGTAAACCCATATATTATATAGATTCATTACACAGAGAGTGATATATTTCAGGTGTTTATTTATTTTAATTTTGATGATTATGGCATATGAAAACCCCAAATTCAGTTTCTCAAAAAACTAGAATGTTACATAAAATGAATTTTAAAAAATAGTTTTTTTTTTCCACAATATCTTTATTGAACCTTTTTTTTTTTTTAACAAACATGATACAAACAATCAAACACTAACACTAAAGTACTACAAAAAAAAAAAATGCACTAAAAACACCAACAACCACCAACAAAATCAAGTCTTCAACAATGCTCCTCTGTTTAGTCTAGACAATCCAATACATAAGTATACATATTATGTTCACCAGTTTGGAATTTACAAGGTCCACACACATCATTCACCTTCTTCTTCAAGAGTTATGTTTAAATTTTTTACATAATCAATAAAAGGTCTCCATATATTCTCAAACACAATTTCCTTTGATTTTAGTATATATGTTATTCTTTCTAATGGAAGGTTTGTTAACATCTGTCTTAACCACTGAGTCACATCTGGTCTATGAGTCTTTTTCCATAATAGTGCAATACATTTTTTGGCATTAAGCAAACTGAGGTCTATGAATGTTCTTTCACTTTTATTAAAATTATGCTTTTCTGGGTACAGACCCAACAAAAACAGTTTAGGATTCAATATGATTTGTTTTGAGATTATTTTTTCAATTGTTACCCTCACCTCTTCCCAAAACATTCTTATTAATCTACATTCCCATAAACAATGAAATAGGGTTCCTTTACTTTCCATGCATTTTGTGCATGTATCTGGTATATTTTTGTTATATCTATTTAACTCCTCCGGTGTAACATACATCCGCATTAACCATTTGAAATGTATCAATTTAAGGCGTGCATTTATTGATTTGGTTTG
This sequence comes from Pholidichthys leucotaenia, assembly GCA_020510985.1. Lineage (NCBI taxonomy): Eukaryota > Metazoa > Chordata > Actinopteri > Cichliformes > Pholidichthyidae > Pholidichthys > Pholidichthys leucotaenia. The sequence goes on along the minus strand of CM035838.1, from coordinate 173,058,242 downwards.
AGCTTCTGTACAAGCCAATTCCCATTGTTCCTCTGAAATTTCAATTTGCAGATCTTCTTTCCAGTAGTTTAATCTTTTCAGTGAATTTTCACTTGAAGATAGTGTCAATGAGTTATAAAACTCTGAAATAATACCCTTTCTTTTACTATCTTTCATCATCATTTTTTCCAAGGATGAATAAATAGGTCGAGTGAGAGCTTTATTTTGATTTGATCGAATAAAGTTTCTAAGTTGAAGATATTTTAAAAAATGTGTTCTATTGAGATTAAATTTGATCCTCAGCTCTTCAAAAGACATTATGTTGTCTGCACATGGCAAATATAAATCCTGAATCTTTTGTATCCCTTTTAAATTCCATACTTTAAATACAGCGTCCGCTCTCCCTGGTTTAAAATATTGATTACCCCATATTGGACTAAATTGTGACAATAACTGTGGTTCTTTTAAATAGTTTTTAGCTTCACACCATATTTTGATCATATGCTTTACAAATGGATTTTTAACTTGTTTTTGTAATTTTTTTGCCGAATCTGAGTATATGAATATGGGAAGAGGTAAAGGTAAATTGTATGATTCCATTTCAGTCCAGTGAGGGAGATCATTTGATGAAAAATAATATGTCATAGACCTCAGTTGTGCCGACCAATAATACAACATAAAATTTGGACATTTCAGACCTCCACGATCAAATGGTAAATATAATAAAGACAAACGTAATCTAGCCCTCCTGTTGTTCCATATAAATTCCACTAACTTTTTTTTTATTCTTGAGAATAGATCTAAAGGTGGTGATAAGGGAATGTATTGAAATAAATAAAGTATTTTAGGTAAAATATTACTTTTAAGTATATTGATTCTCCCGATCATCGACATTGGTAGTGACATCCATCTCTGAGTTAACTCATTGATATCTGACATTAAGGCTTCATAGTTGACACTGGCGACTGATTCTAGCTTAGGCATAATTTGGATTCCTAAATATTTAAACTGATTTACAACATTGAATTGATTTACCTCAGGGGCTGGGTAATTTCTCTGGGTCTCATTTAGCATTAATATTGAAGATTTAGTTTTATTTATTTTATATCCTGATATTTCCCCAAAATTCTTTATTAAATTCAACAAGGTTGGAATTGATTTTTTTAGATTCGACATAAACAAAATTATGTCATCGGCGTACAGGGAGATTTTATGTTCTGTTGGTCCAACTTTAATTCCATATATTTGTGAATGTAAACGTATCGCTATCGCTAAAGGTTCAATTGCCATAGTAAACAGTAAAGGTGAAAGTGGACAGCCTTGTCGACATCCTCTATTGATTTTTATTGGTTTTGAAATATTGTTATTTGTTAGGATTTCTGCTGTAGCATTATTGTATATTATTTGAACCCATTTTATGAAATTATTTCCAAGTCCAAACCTTTGTAGGACTTCAAAAAGAAAGGGCCATTCAACTCTATCAAAGGCCTTTTCGGCGTCCAATGATAGGAGAGCTGTATCCGGTGCTTCTTTATTAAAATAAATAATATTAAATAGTCTTCTTACATTATGGAAGCCTTGTCTACCCTTTATAAAGCCATTCTGATCTCGATTAATAATATTTGGTAAAATTTCTTGTATTCGTCTTGCTAAAATTTTACAGATTATCTTAAGGTCGGCGTTTAATAGGCTTATTGGTCTCATATTTTCACATTTATTAGAGGGCTTACCTGGTTTTGGCAGCAGTATAATTAAGGCATTATTTATGTATGATGGTAAATTATTATTTTGAAATGCTTCTAAAACCATTTCCAAAAAAGGTTTTATTAATTTATTCTTAAATTTTTTATAAAGGTCAACTGGAAGACCATCTGGTCCTGCACTTTTTCCTGATTTCATATTATCAATGGCTAGCCCAACTTCTTCTTGACTAATTTTAGACTCCAATATCTCCCTGTTTTCATTTGGAATACACGGTATAGATAGTTTGTTCAAAAACCCATTTAGTTTTGTTAAATCAGGTTCATTTTTGGTATCATATAATTTTTCATAGTAATCTCTAAAGGCTCTATTAATTTCTAAAGGATCTATAACTACCTGTCCGTTACTTATAATACTGGTAATTGGTGTTTTAATTTCCAATTGTTTAATCTGCCATGCTAATAATTTTCCTGATTTTTCACCTTGTTCATAAAAAGATTGTTTCAATCTTAGAAGACTCGAGGCAGCTCTATTCGCTGATTTTTTGTCGTATTCAGCTCTCAAAATCAGTAATTCATTCTCCAACCTTGGGTCACTTCCTGCATACACTTTTTCCTGAAGATTTTTTATTTTATGTTCCAATTTAGCTCTCTCCTCTCGAGTCTTCTTAGATTTTGATCCTGTATAACTAATAATATGTCCCCTAATAAAAGCTTTGAAAGCCTCCCACTTTACACATGCTGATGTTTGTGTAGTATTGATGTCAAAGAACTCGTCTATCTGTTTTTCTATATACTTGACAAATTCCTCATCCTGAAGCCATTTATGCTGAAATTGCCATCTACCTGATTCCTTTGTCAATTTTTTATCTACATATATTAGACAACAGGGTGCATGATCAGAGATCACGATGTTATCATAAAAGCAGTTTTGAATCTTGGACCTTAATTCTGTGGAAATCAAAAAATAATCAATACGTGAGAATGTCTTGTAGGTACTGGAATAACAAGAATAGGCTTTAACTTGTGGTTTCATTTCTCTCCATATATCTAACAATCTCAATTCTTTCATAAAATGATTAATAGTCATCCTACATCCAATGTGCGTACAATCCAGTCCTGTTGATCTATCCACACCTGGATTCAATGTACAATTAAAATCCCCTGCTATTATATGTTGCCCTGTAAGTGATGATAAGATGAGAAATAAATTAGCAAAGAACTTCTGATCATCTATATTGGGACCATATAAGTTCACAAGATTTATATTTTCTAATAGCAAAGAACCTTGAATGATTACATATCTTCCAAATTTGTCTCCAATTACATTTTTCACTTGAAAAGGAACTGATTTATGTATGAGAGTCATAACTCCCCTGGCTCGGGATGAAAATGAAGAGGTGAATACACTTCCCTGCCATCTACTCCTAATTCTTTTAACATCCTCCTCTATCAGATGAGTTTCTTGTAAAAACACAATTCTTGAACCCATGTCCTTTATTTTATTCATAACTTGTTTAAGTTTTTTTAAATTTTGTAGACCTCTGCAATTCCATGAAGTTAAATTAAGATTAACACTTTGGTCCATGATCAATAGAGAGTTTGGGATTACCTTGCAGTGTAAACATGCTCATACAGAGAAGCAAAAACATGAGTGGTTGAACATTCATCCTACAAACTACACACAAACAAATTTCCCCTTCCCACACTTGTGGCAAACCCCCCAAAATCAAAAGAAAAATTCTGTCTCCCGATATAGCCATCGACCGTTCCACACCCACGGGGAACAGCCTAAGCCACTCCTTCTTCATCCTCCCAATCACCCTAACTCTACTGCTTTTAATGACGTAACATTAACTCTCCTCTGTAGTTTTCCAACTTAACTCCAAAATTTTTAACAACTTTGTGCATCATAGTTTTTTTTTTTGTTTTGTTTTGTTTTTGTTTTGTTTTTTTAATATATAATACAATCTATATTTTGTAAACTTACTATTTACTTCAAGTCAGTCAGATGCCTGTGCAAATGCTTAATTATTCTACCTTATATTTTGTTCATGCTTAGCTCCCACCAGTCTCTTCTTCTTCTTTGATCTTCTTGATGAACTCCTGCGCCTCCTCTGGGGTCTTGAAGATGTGGGTTCTGCCCTCATACGTGGTCAGCAGTCTCGCAGGATAGATTACACCATGACGAATCCCAAGGTTGCGCAGCTCCTTACGTACGGGATCAAACTGCTTCCTCAATTGCTGGATTCCTGTGGCCAAATCTGGGTAGAACCGCACCTGCTGGTCCTGGTGTTTAATCTCTCCTTTAGCACGTGCAGCGTTGAAGATCTTCATCCTGTCTCTGTTGCTAAGAAACTTCATAATTAAGGTCCTCGGCGGTCCCTTATCTCTCCGTGGGCCAATACGATGTGCTTTTTCCAGAACCACTGCTGATTGCAACTCCTCGCTGCCCAGCACCTCCGGAATCCACTTTTCCAGAAAGGAACATACGTCCCGACCTTCTGATTCCTCTGGAAGACCCACCAGCCTCAAATTATTCTGTCTCGACCGAGATTCCAAATCCAAAATATTATCTTCCAGAGATTTTTTTTTTTTTTCCAAAGTGCGCACCTTTAATTGAAGACGGGTGACGTCATCTTCAGCACTAGCGAGACGGAGCTCCATCTGCGCCGTTCGTTCTACACAGTCACCCAATTCCTTTCTTATTCCTTCCAGCGCTGTCATAATCCCATCAAATCTAGAGGAAAAGTCCGCTCTCATTGAACTCATGGCAGCCATCAGCGCATCTGCGCCATTCCCCGCAGAAATCGCACCGTTGCCAGCCTCCTCCGCCATATATGGAGTTTTGTTTGCTGCGTCACAGACCTGAAAGTCCGTTAATTTGGACTGTTTCGGCGGCTCGCTTTTTCCTTTTCCTGGTTTTCCAGCCTTAGGCTTCGCCGACATATCCTCGCCCAAATGCTGGGATACGTTCTGTCCCAAATGAGAGAGTTATTTGCCGATTTTTTTTTCCAGGAGCAGAGCAGAGCGAGACACGTCCGTCCTACGTGGCAGCCATAACCGGAAGTCCCCTAAAAAATAGTTTTTAATAGAAATGTTGGCCGACTCAAAAGTATGTCCATGTACACATTCAGTACTTGGTCGGGGCAAATTTTGGATTAATTACTGTATCAATGTGGCGTGGCATGGAGGTGATCAGCCTGTGGCACTGCTGAGGTGTTATGAAGGTCCAGGTTGCTTTGATCGTGACCTTCAGCTCGTCTGCATTGTTGGGTCTGATGTCTCTCATCTTCCTCTTGACAATATTCCATAGATTCTCTATGGGGTTTAGGTCAGGAGAGTTTGCTGGCCAATCAAACACAGTGATGCCATGGTCATTAAACCAGGTTTTGATACTTTTGGCAGTGTGTGTGTGTGTGTGGGGGGGGGGGCAAGTCCTGCTGGAAAATGAAATCAGCTTCTCCATAAAGCTTGTCAGCAGAGGGAAGCATGAAGTGCTCTAAACTTTCCTTGTAGACGACTGTGCTGACTTTGGTCTTGATAAAACACAGTGGACCAACACCAGCAGATGACCTCTGTTCAGATAAAAGTAAATTTTGCATTTCATTTGGAAATCAAAGTCCCAGAGTCTGGAGAAAGAGTGGAGAGGCACAGAATCTAAGTTGCTTGAAGTTTAGTGTGAAGTTTCCACAGTCAGTGATGATTTGAGGAACCATGTCATCTGCTGGTGTTTGTCCACTGTGTTTTATCAAGACCAAAGTCAGCACAGTCGTCTACCAGGAAATGTTAGAGCACTTCAAGCTTCCCTCTACTGACGAGCTTTATGGAGAAGCTGATTTCATTTTCCAGCAGGACTTGACAACCCCCCCCCCCACACACACACACACTGCCAAAAGTATCAAAACCTGGTTTAATGACCATGGCATCACTGTGTTTAATTGGCCAGCAAACTCTCCTGACCTTAACCCCATAGAGAATCTATGGAGTATTGTCAAGAGGAAGATGAGAGACACCAGACCCAACAATGCAGACGAGCTGAAGGTCACGATCAAAGCAACCTGGACCTTCATGACACCTCAGCAGTGCCACAGGCTGATCACCTCCATGCCACGCCACATTGATGCAGTAATTAATCCAAAATTTGCCCCGACCAAATATTGAGTGTGTATATGGACATATACTTTTCAGTCGACCAACATTTCTATTAAAAAACTATTTTTAAAATTAATTTATGTAATATTCTAATTTTTTGAGAAACTGAATTTGGGGTTTTCATGGGCTGTAAGCCATAATCATCAAAATTAAAATAAATAAACACTTGAAATATATCACTCTGTGTGTAATGACTCTATATAATATATCTATATAATATATGGGTTTCACTTTCTGAAATGAGTGACAAAAAATTTTGAACTTTTTCATGATATTTTGATTTTTTGAGATGTACCTGTGTATAGCACCATTTCACAACAGTCATCTCATAGCACTTTCAACTGTAGGGGAAACCCCCACAATTGCAGAAAGACCCCAGCAATCAGGCGATCCCCTGTGACCAAGCGCTTGGCAACGGTGGAGAGGAAAAACTCCCTTTTAACCAGAAGAAACCTCCAGCAGAACCAGGCTCAAGGAGGAGCAGTCATCTGCTGTGACTGGCTGGGGGGTGGGGGGTGGGGCTGGAGAACAAGAAGAAAAAACAGACATGTAAAGAGCAAACAGCACGGCAACATTAATTTGCAACTTTTTTCTCATAAATTTGCTTCTTTTTTAAAAAAAAACAAAAAAACCTGTACCTTTTTTCTCATTGACAATTTTCTTGTAAAATTGTGATTTTTTTTTTTTTGTTACAAGTTTTTCTCTTTGAAGTGCAACTTTCTTCATAAGTAGCAACTTTTCGTGGAAATTTGTAGGGTTTTTTCTTGTTAACTGACAGGTTTTTGTCCTTAATTTGCTACTTTCTTTTTATCTAAATTTGCAACTTTTTTCTTGTTAATTTGTGACCTTTTTTTATTTTGCAACTTTTTTGTCATACATTTCTGACTTTTTCTCTAGTGTTATAGATTTTCAACTATTTCCCTCAATTTAATAAATTTGTGACTTTGCCCAGTGTTAATTTGTGACTTTTTCTCCCAATTTTGTAAATTTGTAACTTCCCCACCCTCATGAATTGGATATTTTGTTTTCCCCATATCATACATTTGCAGCTTTTTCTCATCTTGTAAATTTGTGACTTTTTCACCCAGTGTTGTAAATTTGTGACCTCACCCCCTCTTTTCTCATAAGCTGATACCTTTTCTTCTGTCTCCAGTTACATTACAATACTTTTTCAGTTGTGGAAAAAAAGAGATACTAAAACAGAATGTCCGGCCCCTGGCTTTATTTATGACCATCTTGCTGGCCCTCAGTAAGACTAAATTCGACATCTCTAATTTAAAATATTTCATCTTACTTAGATTTCACTTTTTCCAGCTTTTGCATATTTGCTCTGAATTACTTCCAAATCTCTGGGCCCCAGTACTGGTACTGAGGATGCTGTTGCCTCGTCTACATGCATGTGAATATGCTGCCAGTCTGAGATGTGCAGTCCAGTTTAACAGCAGTTGTTTCGGGGACACGATGTCTGGAACAGTATGCAGTATTATTCTGCTGTGCTAATTCCTCTCTCCGCCACGTCTGCCCTTGATGTCCCAAAATACACAAAGAATAGACATCTACACACGGCCGCTCACACCCACTCGCACACTCACACAGTCACCCATCAGGCTCCACAGACCCCCAAAACACACAAAGTGCATTCTATGCTTTCTAGGGCCATTCATTTATAGCAGCTCTTCGTGGTGGAGGAGTCTGAATGCAGACAGTCGGTGTGGGGAGTGACTGAGCGTCCACTTAAAGCAGTTATTCTGTCAGATGAAGCTGCTTTGCTCTACATGGCTGGCTGTGAAGCTGAAAGGATTGTGTGACTGTTCCAGATCAGAGCGTGGCCCTGGGGCCACTCCGCTGCAGCCACTGCTGTTCCCTAATCCCTTTTTTCCCTCGACTCAACCCATTGTGTTCTTCAGTGGTCTTTTCATAGTGGCACAGCTGTGCCGGACAGTGGCCTGTCAACTGTAAACTGGCTTTAAGTCTATTTTATTGCATTTAAAAAAAAAAAATGTAATAAAATTCATACACATCAAAATTTCTATAGCCCCTCTTGCACTTTTTGGTGCTTCCCCTTTATTTCAGTGGGTTATGTAGGATTTGTGACATTATATGGCTGAAAAGTCAAACAGCCTAAAGTCCAGCTGCATAGTTCTCCTCTCCCACAGAAACTTGAACTACATCGCTTTTCAAAACACATAGTTTGAGTTTGCTGCTTATACTTGCGTATAATTGTTTGAACAGATGAACATGGCACCTTCAGGTATCTGGAAATTGTACCCAAGCATGAACCAGACCTGTGGAGATCCACAGTTCTCTTCTTGATATTAGTATATGTAAACTTCTGACTTTGAAGAAAATAATTTTAAAAAAATCTAAAAAAAAAAAAAAAAAATAGCAAATAGAAATAATTTTGATAATCCTAACTGACCTGAAACAGGAAAAAAATTAGTCTGATTTAATGTCAGACAGTGAGGAAAAAAAGGCTATGTGCCTTTTTATACAGTGTATGTAAACATACGAGGGGAAGCTGAAAAGTTCATAGGCTGAAAAAAGTTCAAAGTGGTCACATTTGACCAAATGTGGTTTATTTTTCAACATAGTCTCCCCTTCAGTCCACACACTTCTTCCATCAGTGTTACAGCACTTGGATCCATCCATCCATCCATCCATCTTCTACCGCTTTTCCGGAGGTCCAGGTCACAAGAGGCAGCAGTTCAAGCAGATAAGCCCAGACTTCCCTCTCCCCAGCCACCTGCTCCAGCTCTTCAGAGAGAATACCAAGGCGTTCCCAGACCAGCTGGGAGACATAGTCTCTCCATCGAGTCCTGGGTCTGCCCCGGGGTCTCCTCCCAGTGGGATGTGCCTGAAACACCTCAAGTGGGAGGCGTCCAGCACTTGGATCCCTGCAGTTGAAAAATAAACCACATTTGGTGAAATATGGCCCGGCCGGGCCCAGCCCAAAGGAGTTATATGGGTCCGCCCTCCAGTGGGCTCACCACCTGCAGGAGGGACCATGGGGGTCCGGTGCAATGTGGATCAGGTAACAGTCGAAGGCAGAGACCTTGGTGTTCTGATCCCTGGCTTTGCAAATTGGCTTTTGGGATGTGGAATGTCACCCGTCTGGTGGAGAAGTAGCCTGAGCTGGCACACGAGGTTGAGAGATACCGGCTAGATATAGTTGGGCTCACCTCACCATTGGAGTTCTCCCTGGTGGACGAAAGGGTTGTTTCCCTGTGCCTTTGGGTTGGAAAATGGGTCCTGACGATCAATGGTACCTATGCACCAAATGATGGTTCAGAGTACCCACCCTTTTTGAAGTCTCTGACTGGGGTGCTGGAGAGTGCTCCTTTTGGAGACTCCATTGTCCTACTGGGGGACTTCAATGTGCACGTGGGCAACAACAGTGAAACCTGGAGGGGCGTGATTGGGAAGAACGGCCTGCCCGATCTGAACCTGAGTGGTGTTCCATTATTGGACTTCTGTGCCAACCACAGTTTGTCCATGACAAACACCATGTTCAAGCATAAGAGTGTCCATATGTGCACCTGGCACCAGGATACCCTAGGTCGCAAGTCAATCAGCATCATCAGACCTGCGACCATATGTCTTGGACACTCAGGTAAAGAGAGGTGCAGAACTGTCAACTGATCACCACCTGGTGGTGAGTTGGATCCAATGGCAAGGGTGGACACCACTCAGACCCAGTAGACATAAACGTATAGTGAGGGTGTGCTGGGAACATCTGACTGAGGCTCCTGTTCGAGAGGTCTTCAACTCCCACCTTTGGAAGAACTTCGACCACATTTCCGAGGGAGTATGGAGACATGGAGTCCGAATGGGCCATGTTCTCCACCTCCATTGTTGAAGTAGCTGTCCAGAGCTGTAGCCTCAAGGTTGTTGTTGCATCTCATGGTGGCAAGCCCCGAACCAAGTAGTGGACACCAGTGTGGGGGGCCATCAAGCTGAAGGAGTCCTATCATGCTTGGTTGGCTTATGGGACTCCCGAAGCAGCTGAGGTGTACCAACAGGCCAAGTGTAGTGCAGCTCGGGTGGTTGCTGAAACAAAAACTTGGGCACTGTAACAACACCACACGTCCCAGGGGGTCATTGGATCCTGAAGGGCTTGGAGGAGCTGTTTAGTGGGGCCTGGTTGAGCTTTAAACCAGCAAAATCCAGATTCCTCGTGTTGAAGAAAGGGATGGTTACAGACAAGTTCCACTTCACACTTGGAAGCACCGCATACTTTCTGTCACCGAGAAGCCAGTGAAGAGCCTGGGTAAAATCTTCGACTGGAGCCTGAGAGATACAGCATGTGTCCACTCAGCCAACCAAGAGCTAGAGGCCTGGCTGGCCACGGTAGACGGATTGGGCCTGCCAGGCAAGTTTGAAGCCTGGGTATACCAACATAGGATACTCCCAAAGATCCTCTGGCCCCTCTTGGGGCTATGAAGTTCCGATTTCCACAATCGAGGGCTTTGAGAGGAGAATCAGTAGGTTCTTAAGGAAGTGGCTGGGTCTGCCTCAGAGTCTGAGCAGCATAACCCTGTATAGGGCCTTTTCCATTAGCCCCGCTTAGCCCAACACGGCACAGCTCAGCACGCTTTGTAAGTCTTTCCACTAGCCCCAACACGGTTTAACAGCCGCGATTTTCGTCCCCGCTCAAGGGCAGGGTACAAGCGTGCTGAGCCGTGTTGTGACGTCAAAAGACTGGTCGCCGCTGGTTGGTCAGGTCGTAACGTCACGAAAGCGACCGTCTTCGCTGTCTTCTGATGAATCTACACGACCGCCATTTGCAATATTTCACGGACTAACTCGGTCACGGAGTAAATACGATATTAATACAGACAGCGTTGTAGGTTTTGCGGAACTCTACACCGTGGTCCAACGAAGAGGTGCGGAGTTTTCTCTGCTTGGTGGCAGATCCACAGTGAGGAGTGACCCAGACCGATACAGATGGCTGCCCAGCATAGAAACCGGACTTTGGACAAGCTGAAGACGAACGTGAGAGAACCATCGATGGTGAGTGATTTGTAATAATGTGCATCTGTTTGCTTATTTATCCTGTTGGTGGTAAGCTCACTTTTTTTGAGCCATACAGCGCCGTTTTGTGCTGGCTAACTCGTTTTAGCTAACGATTTTTTGCTAGTAGCTAGCTAGTACCAACTGCTGATTCATGCTTGTTTTCTCCTAAATATTCGCTTGTGAGAGCAAAACGATGAAATATGTTAATCCTGGTTAAAGTCCTGGTTTGTGTTTTGTATTGCACTTGGGTGCTGCGCATTAAATTGTGTGCAATTTAATGCTAGAATGTGTTTCCACATGCCAGGGGTTAGCCTCCCTGTTTATACTGTGATACTGGTGAAATGGACCACAGGAGCCGAAATCTCGTCATATTAAAATTGCTTTTTCAAACCAGTGATTTATAAAGTCATTCATATAATTCTCTAAAGCGTCAGAATAGACCCACACACCTATTCTGTGGATCCTGCAGTGCTTGTCAGGGAAACGAAGCATTTTTGTCAAATCCCACCACTGACTTTCACAGGTGTATTTCCCTAATAGTTACATCTCCAAAAATTAGAATGTCATGAAAAACTTCAATATTTTTTGTCACTCATTTCAGAAAGTGAAATCCGTATATTATATAGATTCATTACACAGACAGTGATATATTTCAAGCGTTTATTTATTTTAATTTTGATGATTATGGCTTACAGCCCCTGAAAACCCCAAATTCAATTTGGCAAAAAATAAGATTACATAAAATTAACTTTAAAAAATAGTTTTTAAATATAAATGTTGGCCGCTGAGGTGTTGGTTAATATGGGCTGTAGCTGTAATCATCAATATTAAAATAAACACTTGCAATATATCACTGTCCCTGTAATGAATCTATATATACAGTATATATATATATATATATATATTTTTTTTTTTGACTTATTTTTTTTTTTTTTGACTTATTTTGTACCCGTAAGTAGATTTGTTCTGCAGTCCAGTGACAAGCCACCAGCTGCCGGTCGCTGCGTGCGCAAGCGCCCCTTAACTCCCTAACCTGCATGTTTTGGCATGTGGGAGGAAACCGGAGAAATCCCGGAGTAAACCCACGCAAACACGGGGAGAACATGCAAACTCCACACAGATCACTGTTGGCGGGGGGCAGGGATCGAACCCACGATCTCATGATCCCCGCGATCCCCCGGCCGAGGGTAAAACTGTGCTGCCGCGGTGCTAACCACTGCGCCACCGTGCGATCTGCACAATATATGGGTTTCACTTTCTGAAATGAGTGAAAAAAATATTGAATTTTTTCATGGTATTCTAATTTTTGAGATGTGCCTGTATAAGTGTTGAACTTGCTTGAAACTAACCATCATCCATTTCTGTCGTTCATCTAGGCAAGAGGAAATCAGCCAGCCCACAACGGACCTCGCCACTGTGGAACGTACTGAAATCCTTTGCTTTTATAGGTAAAGTGTCAAAACCAAAGTAGCACAATTTCCACTTAAAGCGTACCTGTGGTGGTCGTGAAAATAAAGATATTATATTGAGCCCCTGTCTCACTTTCTAGTTCAAGTTCAAGTTCAAGGCAATGCAATATAAATCCATTGCCGATGTGCTGGTTCAGCTATGGCAACAAAACATGCGCGCAGCCATACTGGCGGCTACATGGCCTGCCAGGACGCTTCCTATGACGTAGTAACATTGATACCGCGATCTGGATCAATATTGGCTGAGCCTGGAGTGCCCGGCTGATCAGTGGCTTTCGGGATATTCAAATTCAAATTCAAACGTTTATTTCAAACTCAGGGTTCATATTAAATGCAGAACTAAAACGAGTAGAAAATAAATAAATAAATAAAAGTATATACAGATCAGCAGACACTCGGCGCTCTTGTAACAACAAAAACATACAATGCGATATGGATATCGCAACATGGCGGAATGTAAAGCCTTTGGATGTCTAAATAATAAGCGAAAAAACAAAGATAAACACTTCTTTTGTGTACCCAAACCCAGCACACCTTGTCGGAAGATCGTCGCGGAAAAGTGGTTGCACAATCTCGGAACAGGTCACTCACTGCAGACGTTTCCTTTCGGACGAAATTCCGTTGTGTGTGAGGACCACTTCGTCACTTTCACCCTCAGAAGACCTTTCTGGCTCAAACCTGTAGCCATGTTGCCCGAATTCTTCCTCAGAGTCAGACAATTCAGCCATAATAGAACAAAAACACTGACAAAAGCACCCTAGTCGCTGGTACACACTGAGTATTGACTTCAGTATCAACGGTGTGACGTCACATCCGCATGTGTCAGGGCGGCGCGCATAGTTTTCATTTGCTGGCCATGCCGGCGGCCGTATTTGCATATATCTCTGGTGGTAGATGGCTGGCAACAATTATTTACCCAAATAACGAATACTTTGCCTAATGTTTTCAAGTTGAATGCGTTTTCACGACCACCACAGGTCCCCTTTAATATAAAAGGGACTGAACTGAGATTTATTACCTCCGCCAGGCCGAAAAGGCCAGGAGGAGGTTATGTTTTTGCCGGGGTTTGTCTGTCTGTCTGTCTGTCTGTTTGTTTGTTTGTCTGTCTGTCTCTTGGTTAGCAAGATAACTCAAAAACTTTTGGACGGATTTCGATGAAACTTTCAGGCGTTTTTGGAAATGGTACAAGGAAGAACTGATTAAATTTTGGGGATGATCCGCATCACCGTCTGGATACAGGAATTTTTTAAAGCATTTTTTAACACTGTGACATACAGCCATTTTCAACATGTGTACAGCGCAATGGAGGGCGCTGGTCGTCATGTCTCACCAACACAAACTCCGCGTTCTTCAACATTTTAGGCACAAAAGCACGCGGAATACACTGGTGGCCTGGGCCCGCCAGCGTGCCTGTGTTTGCGCGCAGCTGCAAAACCTGACACGGGCAGCTGTCCGCCGCCGGATTATTTGGCAGAAATTCCCCGGCCAGCCATAGGCGCTGCGCATTTGGCAGAAATTCCCCGGCCAGCCATAGGCGCTGCGCAAAAACGAGCTCTCTGCCGGGGAAGCTTCTAAATTCTCTTTTGCCGCGGAGCGCAACCCCAATAATATAATATAAAACCCACGGCAACCTGTCTACCCAATCTGCATCCGTCAGTGGAGGAGGTGGACACAACAGCAACACTTCAGTTTATTACCTCCGCCAAGGACGCAATGCTTTTACTACTGAACCACTAATCCTATCACTATCAGATTGATTGTCATTGATTAATTGTCTGTTTATTGCACTGTCCCTGTCAAATAAACAAATAATCATTGTGAATCCAATTGCTAGTCATATGTTTTCATGCTCAAGGAATCTGAAAACGTACACACAAACACTGCATGGGGGGAACTGTGGCGCTTGGCGTAGGTCTGCGCTCTCCGAGTGCCTTTCTAGTTTGATTGTGTGAATATGGCACATCAACTGTAAAATAAACCGCTTGTTAATGTATTTATTTTTTTGTCAGATCACTTGTGTGATCATTTGTGAGTTATGTTCATAACTGTATGTTTTGGCGAATGTGAGATGTTCAGTCGTCAATATAATTTACTTTATATGTGTAGTTTATAGTCTATCATCAATAAACTCATGCAGTAACAGGACACATTACAAATATTTGAGACCCATTGTAGTGGTTCCTTTTATATTTTAGCAATGCTAGTACAAAACACCACCCACACATGAAGCCAGGGCAAGAAGAGACACTTTTACTGACAAGACAAACTTTTATTGATAAAAACTTCATATTTTGACTGAGCAACTCTATACTCGGTGATGCACAACTTCAGTTAAAGTACTAGATTCCATTCAAGTGAATGTATTAATTCATTCTGATTGCTGAGGCCACAGTAAAAAGAGATGATTTTAAATGTAACGCAGCCCTTGTAAAATCTACTGAAGCGCAGCTACATGAAAATTGTGGTTAAATACAACAACGAAGTACTTTGTCACATTCAAATTGTAATCCCTCCTGTTTTGTTTTTCTTTTGAATTCTTGGATGAAATATGGTGGGCAATATAAGCTGCAGCTTCAGCCATCACCCATTTCAGACAACCTATGTTGAACTGTATAATCAGAGGAGTTATTGTTTAATTTGACCCTGTTAGATTTTTTACCCCTTTGTTATATTATTCTATTTTCTTTTAATCTTTACTTTTAATCAATCCGAAATAAAGATTCATTCATTAATTCACATTCCACCACTGGCTTTTAGCAACAAGTGTATTTCCCAAATATATTTTAAACTTGCTTTAATTAACCACCACCCATTTGTCTTTTGTCTAGGCAAGAGGGAAACTGTCCACCACAACTGGACCTTGCCTCACTATTTACAGAGATGCAGGCTGAAGATCTGCTGAACCAGGACCAGTACGAGGGGCCGATCCAGTTGCTTCTCAGTGAGGCAGCGTGGCTGCCGTGTGTGACCATTCCAGTTTTTTTTTTACAGTTTGAATTTTGCACATTCTGAATAATCTGGAATTTGCTGCTGATTGTAATAAACAATTTAGTGACTTATGTGTTTGCATCATGATTTTCTATTTTGTCTGTTAAGACACCGGTGGGAAAAGAGTCAACTGTACAAAGGATTTATCGGTGACCTTGAAAATAATGGCTCATTTTTAAGAAAAAAGTAACCAAAACAGTTACTTTATTAACTGAAGACTGTATTGTTAGAAGACTGTACAGAAGACCCTGCATACTTTAGTGACAGTACCAGTATATGGAGGAATTCTGGGTCGTATTAGCATCTGCTCTTCATCATAATGGGTTTGGGCAGGGGTGTCTAATCATGTGCCATGGAGGGCCAAGACCCTGCAGGCTTTACCTCCAACCAGTGTCTTCAACAGCAGATTCCACTGAACTTCTTCCACTGACTGATCAGTGAGAACACCTGCTGAAGAGACTGGGTAGAAGAGAGAACCTGCAGGGTCTTGGCCCCCCATGACACATGATTGGAAGCCCCCGGATTAGGTTTAATGGGATTTAACTTTTTTTTTTTCACAATATTTTATTGAACCTTTTTTTTTTTTTTTTTACAAACATAACACAAACAGTCAAACACTAACACTAAGGTAATTTTTAAAAAAAATGTACTAAAACACACCAACAACCACTAACAAGAACAGGTCTTCAACAATGCTCCTGTGTTTAGTCTAGGCAATCCATTACATAAGTATACATATTATACATTCACCAGTTTGGAATTTACAAGGTCCACACCCATCATTCACCTTCTTCTTCAAAAGTTATGTTTAAATTCTTTACATAATCAATGAAAGGTCTCCATATATTTTCAAACACAATTTCCTTTGATTTCAGTATGTATGTTATTCTTTCTAGTGGAAGGTTTGTTAACATCTGTCTTAACCACTGAGTCACATCTGGTCTATGAGTCTTTTTCCACAATAGTGCAATACATTTTTTGGCGTTAAGCAAACTGAGGTCTATGAATGCTCTTTCACTCTTATTAAAGTTATGCTTTTCTGGATACAGACCCAACAAAAACAATTTAGGATTCAATATGATTTGTTTTGAAATTATTTTTTCAATTGTTACCCTCACCTCTTCCCAAAACATTCTAATTTTTCTACATTCCCATAAACAATGAAATAGGGTTCCTTTACTTTCCATACATTTTGTGCACGTATCTGGTATGTTTTTGTTATATCTCTTTAACTCCACCGGTGTAACATACATCCGCATTAACCATTTAAAATGTATCAATTTAAGACGTACATTTATTGATTTGGTTTGAGCTTCTGCTCAAGCCAATTCCCATTGTTCCTCTGAAATTTCAGTTTGCAGGTCTTCTTTCCAATAATTCAATCTTTTCTGTGAGTTTTCACTTGAGGATAGTGTCAATGAGTTATAAAACTCTGAAATAATAACCTTTCTCTTATTATCTTTCGTCAAAATTTTTTCCAAGGATGAATAAGTAGGTCAGATGAGAGCATTGTTTTGATTTGACCGAATAAAGTTCCTAAGCTGAAGATATTTAAAAAAATGTGTTCTATTAAGATTAAATTTGATCCTCAGTTCTTCAAAAGACATTATGTTATCTGAACCTGACAAATATAAGTCTTGAATCTTTTGAATCCCTTTTAAATTCCATACTTTAAATACAGCATCCGCTCTCCCTGGTTTAAAATATTGATTACCCCATATTGGGCTAAATTGTGACAGTAAGTGTGGTTCTTTTAAATATTTTTTGGTTTCACACCAAATTTTGATCATATGCTTTACAAATGGATTTTTAACTTGTTTCTGTAATTTTTTTAGCCTCGTCTGAGTATATGAATATGGGAAGAGGTAAAGGTAAATTGTATGATTCCATTTCAGTCCAGTGAGGGAGATCATTTGATGAAAAATAATATGTCATAGACCTCAGTTGTGCTGACCAGTAATATAACATAAAGTTTGGACATTTCAGACCTCCACGATCAAATGGTAAATATAGTAAGGACAGACGTTATCTAGCCTTCCTATTGTTCCATATAAATTCCACTAACTTTTTTTTAATTCTTGAGAATAGATCTGGAGGTGGTGGTAAAGGAATGTATTGAAATAAAGTATTTTGGGTAAGATATTATTTTTAAGTATATTAATTCTCCCAATCATCGACATTGGTAGTGACATCCATCTCTGAAGTAACTCATTAATGTCTGTCATTAAGGCTTCATAATTGGCACTGGCGACTGATTCTAGCTTAGGCACAATTTGAATTCCTAAATATTCAAACTGATTTACAACTTTGAATTGATTTACCTCAGGAGCTGGGTAATTTCTCTGGATCTCATTTAGCATTAATATTGAAGATTTAGTTTTATTTATTTTAGATCCTGATATTTCCCCATAGTTCTTTATTAAATTTAACAAGGTTCGAATTGATTTTTTAAGATTCGACATAAACAAAATTATGTCATCGGCATACAGGGAGATTTTATGTTCTGTTGGTCCTACTTTAATTCCATATATTTGTGGATGTAAACGTACTGCCATCGCTAAAGGTTCAATTGCCGACTTCCGGTTATGGCTGCCACGTAGGACGGACGTGTCTCGCTCTGCTCTGCTCCTGGAGAAAAAAAATCGGCAAATAACTCTCTCATTTGGGACAGAACGTATCCCAGCGTTTGGGCGAGGATATGTCGGCGAAGCCTAAGGCTGGAAAACCAGGTAAAGGAAAAAGCGAGCCGCCGAAACAGTCCAAATTAACGGACTTTCAGGTCTGTGACGCAGCAAATAAAACTCCATATATGGCGGAGGAGGCTGCCAACGGTGCGATGTCTGCGGGGGGAGGCGCAGATGCGCTGATGGCTGTCATGAGTTCAATGAGAGCGGACTTTTCCTCTAGATTTGATGGGATTATGACAGCGTTGGAAGGAATAAGAAAGGAATTGGGTGACTGTGTAGAACGAACGGCGCAGATGGAGCTCCGTCTCGCTAGTGCTGAAGATGACGTCACCCGTCTTCAATTAAAGGTGCGCACTTTGGAAAAAAAAAATAAATCTCTGGAAAATAATATTTTGGATTTGGAATCTCGGTCGAGACAGAATAACTTGAGGCTGGTGGGTCTTCCAGAGGAATCAGAAGGTCGGGACGTATGTTCCTTTCTGGAAAAGTGGATTCCGGAGGTGCTGGGCAGCGAGGAGTTGCAATCAGCAGTGGTTCTGGAAAATGCACATCGTATTGGCCCACGGAGAGATAAGGGACCGCCGAGGACCTTAATTATGAAGTTTCTTAGCAACAGAGACAGGATGAAGATCTTCAACGCTGCACGAGCTAAAGGAGAGATTAAACACCAGGACCAGCAGGTGCGGTTCTACCCAGATTTGGCCACAGGAATCCAGCAATTGAGGAAGCAGTTTGATCCCGTACGTAAGGAGCTGCGCAACCTTGGGATTCGTCATGGTGTAATCTATCCTGCGAGACTGCTGACCACGTATGAGGGCAGAACCCACATCTTCAAGACCCCAGAGGAGGCGCAGGAGTTCATCAAGAAGATCAAAGAAGAAGAAGAGACTGGTGGGAGCTAAGCATGAACAAAATATAAGGTAGAATAATTAAGCATTTGCACAGGCATCTGACTGACTTGAAGTAAATAGTAAGTTTACAAAATATAGATTGTATTATATATTAAAAAACAAAACAAAAACAAAACAAACAAAAAAAACTATGATGTACAAAGTTGTTAAAAATTTTGGAGTTAAGTTGGAAAACTACAGAGGAGAGTTAATGTTACGTCATTAAAAGCAGTAGAGTTAGGGTGATTGGGAGGATGAAGAAGGAGTGGCTTAGGCTGTTCCCCGTGGGTGTGGAACGGTCGATGGCTATATCGGGAGACAGAATTTTTCTTTTGATTTTGGGGGGTTTGCCACAAGTGTGGGAAGGGGAAATTTGTTTGTGTGTAGTTTGTAGGATGAATGTTCAACCACTCATGTTTTTGCTTCTCTGTATGAGCATGTTTACACTGCAAGGTAATCCCAAACTCTCTATTGATCATGGACCAAAGTGTTAATCTTAATTTAACTTCATGGAATTGCAGAGGTCTACAAAATTTAAAAAAACTTAAACAAGTTATGAATAAAATAAAGGACATGGGTTCAAGAATTGTGTTTTTACAAGAAACTCATCTGATAGAGGAGGATGTTAAAAGAATTAGGAGTAGATGGCAGGGAAGTGTATTCACCTCTTCATTTTCATCCCGAGCCAGGGGAGTTATGACTCTCATACATAAATCAGTTCCTTTTCAAGTGAAAAATGTAATTGGAGACAAATTTGGAAGATATGTAATCATTCAAGGTTCTTTGCTATTAGAAAATATAAATCTTGTGAACTTATATGGTCCCAATATAGATGATCAGAAGTTCTTTGCTAATTTATTTCTCATCTTATCATCACTTACAGGGCAACATATAATAGCAGGGGATTTTAATTGTACATTGAATCCAGGTGTGGATAGATCAACAGGACTGGATTGTACGCACATTGGATGTAGGATGACTATTAATCATTTTATGAAAGAATTGAGATTGTTAGATATATGGAGAGAAATGAAACCACAAGTTAAAGCCTATTCTTGTTATTCCAGTACCTACAAGACATTCTCACGTATTGATTATTTTTTGATTTCCACAGAATTAAGGTCCAAGATTCAAAACTGCTTTTATGATAACATCGTGATCTCTGATCATGCACCCTGTTGTCTAATATATGTAGATAAAAAATTGACAAAGGAATCAGGTAGATGGCAATTTCAGCATAAATGGCTTCAGGATGAGGAATTTGTCAAGTATATAGAAAAACAGATAGACGAGTTCTTTGACATCAATACTACACAAACATCAGCATGTGTAAAGTGGGAGGCTTTCAAAGCTTTTATTAGGGGACATATTATTAGTTATACAGGATCAAAATCTAAGAAGACTCGAGAGGAGAGAGCTAAATTGGAACATAAAATAAAAAGTCTTCAGGAAAAAGTGTATGCAGGAAGTGACCCAAGGTTGGAGAATGAATTACTGATTTTGAGAGCTGAATACGACAAAAAATCAGCGAATAGAGCTGCCTCGAGTCTTCTAAGATTGAAACAATCTTTTTATGAACAAGGTGAAAAATCAGGAAAATTATTAGCATGGCAGATTCCAGACCGGAAGTCCCAATTGGTCTACAGACATTCTTAAGCTGTATAACCACTGATCGTTTCTGAAGCTGTGCTGACATCAGTGACAGGCTGATGACATCCGTGACAGGCTGTGCTGAACGCCCAGACCGAATGAAGCGGTAATTTCCCCACAACAGAGCCATCTGAAACACACACAGCATACATATTTTAGTACCTAACAGCGATAACTTGCAGACATTAAAGTGTAGTACGACGTACTTATAGCAAACTAGCATTAGCAACATTAGCTTACCGTCATATATGACCTAGTTTGTATCCTCACGCCTTTGGCTCTCCCAGAAGCTGCAGAACTATTCCAGAGTGTTTCATCTCGCTGCCTGTACCCTTGTCTGGCGGTCCTTTTTGGCATTTACGGTGAAAAAAGCCGCAGACCGAGGAGTGGCCTTGTACAGCTGTATGTGTTATGTTTTGCTTGGGTTGCGTGTTCTATGTCACGGGAGTGTGGCGCCGCCTCGCTGTTATAGAAATCCCACCCACCCCAGCTCAACACGGTTGTAATGGAGACAAAAGCGAGCCAAACCGTGTTGAAGTGAATCGAGACGTGCCAAGGTGTTCTGGGCTAATGGAAAAGTGCCTTAAGGGAACAACATGTTGAAGCTCCCCATCTGCAGTCTGAGTGAGGAATTCAAGGTTGCCATCCAAGGGAGGTGCTGCAATACCAAGAGTCAGATGATCCAAAAGTCTCTCAGGCTGGGATCGAGGTCAGGACAGGATGGAAATGGAGGGCAGCTAAGGCTGTAAATGTGGCGGTGTCAAGGCTAAGGCACAGGGAGCTTATGGGGACAGTGAACCAGAGAAGACAGGGCCTGGGTAGCACTGCAGCACTTCGCTACAACAGCGCAAAGGAGAAGGACAGGAAGTCATTTATCCAGGATGAGTTGTGAGCATCAGTAGAGAAGGAGGGAGCCAGCAGGTCAGTTGAGATGCGACAGCAGGGAGCTTGGACAAAATGGGAGCAAGCAGTGGAATGCAAAGTCTCATGGACTGAGCTGTGGAAAGCTGAGCCTCAGTGCAAAAGTTTCTTGAGCCAGGCTATCTACGACGTACTGCCAAGCCCATCCAACCTGTTCTGCTGGGGGAAGGTGAAATCACCAGTTTGTGCTTTGTGCCAAAAAAGAGGGACCCTGGAGCATATCCTGAGTTGCTGTTCAAAAGCCCTGGTTGAGAGATGCTACCGCTGGCGTCATGACCTAGTCTTGAAGGCAGTAGCAAATACCATCTGCAGTGGAAATAAGCACTGCAAGAGCCTCCTCCCAGTGAAAAAGACCATTGCTTTCTTCAGGGCTGGGGAAAAATCATTAACTGCTGCCAGGTCCACCTCCTCTGGCCTGCTTGCATCGGCAAAAGACTGGGACCTAAGGATAGACCTTGGGAAACAACTAAAGTTCCCAGAACAGGTAGCTGTGACAATGCTCAAGCCAGATCTGGTTCTGCTCTAAACAGCCTCTAAGCAGGTTGTTCTCCTGGAGCTCACTGTCCCCTGGGAGGACCCGATTGAGGAGGCCAATGAAGGAAGAGGGCCAAATATGCTGAGCTGGTGGAGGAATGCTGACACAATGGATGGCGCACAAGATGCAAGCCCATCAAGGTGGGCTGCAGGGGGTTCGCAGGCCAGTCCCTCTGCAGGGTCTTTAACATGCTGGGCATCACAGGGGCCAGGAGGCAGAGGGCCGTCAAGGAGGCCACAGAGGCAGCAGAAGTTGCCTCACAGTGGCTGTGGATCAAAAAAAGAGATCTGTGGGTAGGGTAGCGCTACCTGGACACAAGCAGGAGCTTGATCACCCCCTGCTGGGCCACCTGGGTGAGAGTGTATGATGTTTGAAAGACCCGAAACACTTGCGGACCCCAGGTAACATCACTTATGATGTGTCCAGGTTTCATTATTACGTGATGTATGTTATAAGGGTGTGGTAGAAGTTTGGCGAGGCCATGGAACAAGACTTTCAGTCAGCCTCAAAGAGATTCTGGCAAACTGTCCAGTGGTTCAGAAGGGGGAAGCAGCTCCCTGTCTACACTGTGTATGGTGTGGATGGGGCACTGCTGACTTCGACTGGGGCCATCGTCGGGCGGTGGAAGGAATACTTCAAGAATCTCCTCAATCCCACTGACATGCCTTCCACAGAGGAAGCGGGGCTTGAGGATGAGGGGAACGACTCGCCCATCACAGGGACTGAGGTTGCCGAAGTGTTTAAAAGACTCTTTGGTGGCCAGGCCCCGGGGATGGATGAGAGTCACCCTGAGTACCTCAAGGCCTTGGATGCTGTAGAGCTGTCATGGTTGACACGCCTCTGCATCATTGTGTGGAAGTTGGGGACAGTGCGTTTGGCATGGCAAACCGGGGTGGTGGTTTCTTTCTTCAAGAAGGGGGACCGGAGGGTGTGTTCCAACTTGAGGGGATCATACTTTCAGCCTCCCTGGGAAGGTCTATGCCAGGGTACTGGAGAGGAAAGTCCGACCGCTGGTCGAACCTCGGATCCAGGAGGAGCAATGGGGTTTTTGTCCTGGCTGTGGCACATTGGACCAACTCTTTACCCTCTCAAGAATCCTCGAGGGTTCATGGGATTTTTCCCAACCAGTCCACATGTGTTTTGTGGACTTGGAGAAAGCATTTGACTGCATCCCTTGCAGTCCCTTGTGGGGGGTGCTGTTGGAGTATGAGGTATCAGTCTTGTTGTTACAAGCTATCTGGCCCCTATATGACTGTTGCAAGAGTTTGGTTCGTATTGCCAACACCCAGTCACACTCATTTCCAGTGAGAGTTGGACTCCACCAGGGCTTCCCTTTATCACCGATCCTGTTCATAATTTTTATGGACAGGATTTCTAGGCGCAGCCAGGGAATGGAGGGTGTCATGCTTGGTGACCACAGGATCTCATCTCTGTTGTTTGCAGATGATGTTGTCCTGTTGGCTTCATCCAGCAATGACCTACAGCTCTTGCTGGGACGGTTTGCCGCTGAGTGTGAAGCGGCTGGGATGAGAATCAGCACCTCCAAATCCCAAGTCCATGGTCCTCAGCTGGAAAAGGGTGGATTGCCCTGGATTAATGGAGGGTGGATTGCCCTCTCTGGGTTGGGGACAAGCATCTGCCCCAAGTGGAGGAGTTTAAGTATCTCGGGGTCTCATTCACAAGTGAGGGGAGACTGTAACGAGAAATTGACAGATGGATTGGAGCAGCATCTACAGTGTTGCGGACGTTGTACCAGTCTGTTGTGGTGAAGAGGGAGCTGGGCTCTAAAGCAAAGCTGTCTATTTACTGGTTAATCTACTTTCTTACCTTCACCTATGGTCATGAGCTTTGGGTAACGATGGAAAGAATGAGATCAAGGATACAAGTGGCTGAAATGAGCTTTCTCCATAGGATTGCTGAACTCACCTTCAAAGATAGGGTGAGGAGCTCAGTCATCCGGGAGAGGCTCAGAGTAGAACAGCTGCTCCTCTACATCGAAAGGAGTCAGTTGAGAGAGAGTCAGTTTTTGTACACCCTCTGTTACTTCTGTGGCCCGACAAGTTGAACTGTGCATGTGTCGGCGTCTGTTTGAAAACTCGGTTGCTCTTACATGCACTGGTTATTTTATCTGTTTTTATTTATTTTACCTACTTCATTTTATTTTTTTAAATCTTTTTTATTGATATTAACTTTTTTCTTATTGCTATTAACTTTTTAAACTGAGCTAGAACTTCATTGATCAGCTATATTGATCATACAGCTCCCAACGGCTGGACTGCTTATGTTTTTAAAGTCAAAAATGGACATGACAGTGCCTGGGGAAGATAAAATTCTTTTACAGAAAGCATAAAAGAAAATTGCTGACCTGGAGGAGAATATCCGACAGCTCTTTGTTGAATTGCAGCAGAAAAACACGCTCTTCTCTAATTTCACCGTACATCTCCCACTGTTGTCACAGACTATGAGTCTTTTAGCGGCTCAAGAGTCCAACAAAACAGCCTTGAGTGACTCATCCCTTCAAGACAGTCATCTGGAACCCCTCCGCTTGTCCACGGCCATCCTCCTGCTCAACACCAAATCAGATGGCCTGGTCTGAAGTGGTGGTCCGGGGCAAAAAAAAAAAGGGTCTCAAATGTGTCTACCACCAGCCCTCCTCTGACCATCTCCCAACTGCTACGAGGCTCTGGCAATGGCTGATAATCCACTTTCCACCGATGCTCCTGCTTCACCGGTTCCAGCTCGTCTGGGCTCCGCTTGGTGCGCAACCCCCTCTGAGATCACAGCCGTCCCTTCGCTGGATGGCCCAGCGGCTTTTCCTCCGCTGAGGGCTGACTGCAGTGAGGTAACTGGCGCTGCTCCAGCCGAGCCTCGGTGGCTTCGGCCCTGTTCTGGAGCACCTTGTACCAGGTGTATGATCCTGAGGGAGGTTGTTCACTGGCATTCCGGGAGGCCACACTGCACGGAGCAGTGTGGCCCCCTTCCGGTTCTGGCACCGCTTCACTGCCCTGCTCATCAGTTGGTGAGGTACAAGGCCCTGCCTCTCCCAATGATGGGACCCCTACTCTGCCACTACCTCACTGCACTGACCTTCACCGAGAGACCCTGCAACCACCAACCTCCCGTCTGCTTTTTCCCTCAACCACGATGATCGTCGGTGACTCCATCATAAGGCACATCAGGTATTTTAACTCTATTACTCACTGAATCCCAGGGGCTACTGTCCCCGACCTGTTAGAAAAGCTCCCGGATTTGCTGCAGTCACAACCCCCCTCCATTACATGGATTATTATTCACATGGGGACCAATGACACCACCCACAGACAGTCTGAAATCACTAAAAATGGCTACTGCAAACTTTTTAATATTTTATCAAACAGGGGAAAATCTGTTTTTATTTCTGGCCCCATTCCCACACTGCGCCATGGATCAGATCATTTTAGTCGTGTTCTTGGCTCAAGTCTGCCCACAGCAGCAACAACACTGGTTTCACTGACAATTTTTTTTTTTTTTTATTTAAGTTTTTGTAAAGGGTATACAGGTCGTTACAGCAATGCATTGTTTACATTTTCATCACATGTTCCCTTATTTTCTGATATCTGACAACATTGGAAGAATAATTCTTACAACACCCCCTTTTTTTTTTAAAGTGAAAGAAAAAGTGAAATTAAAGAGAAAAAAAAAACCAGCAAAAAAACAAACAAAAAGAAAAAGTAAGTAAATAAAGGTAAAAGAGCATCTGAGTAGCGTTGGAACAAAGAGCGGAACCATTATTGAAATGGTATTTGTCAAAGATTAGATCTAATGGAAGACACTGTAAGGGAAAATGGGAATATTTAATAAATAATAAATATGATCAGGTATGAATTATTTAATTTATATTGATGTATTGGAATCTGAGCTCAAATCTCATTTCATATACATCAGAAAAGTTAATAACACTCGTAAGGGGCACCAGCTTCTATCTTTAAGAAGCAATTTGATCTTTAATCTCACTTTATACCTGTTTGATCACTCAATAAATTAATCAATAATCAGTCTCAAAAATTTTCCGTGAATTCGATACCTGGGCTTGAAACAGACTCAGAATGAAATAAATTCCCAACAACTTCTCTCATTTTTAAATATTTATTAAATGAAATGATGAACAGACATTGTAATTTCCTTAATCAAATCAATCTTGTAAATGATAGATTAACAATGTCAATATTTTCAGAACCAGGGTTAAACTGAGAGATGAATTTCTATCAGTTTGAGTTAACAGATTATTAAAAACAACGCA
The DNA here is from genome assembly GCA_020510985.1 of Pholidichthys leucotaenia. NCBI lineage: Eukaryota > Metazoa > Chordata > Actinopteri > Cichliformes > Pholidichthyidae > Pholidichthys > Pholidichthys leucotaenia. Next base: position 173,031,976 of record CM035838.1, on the reverse strand, counting down.
AATTTATGGAGAAAGTTTGCTAATTATGAAAAAGTCCTAAATTAATCTTGAGAAAATAAAAACGAAATTTTAATGAAAAGAAGAGTTATGTTAAGGGCTTCTTAATTTGCATCTGATTAGATATACAAATTATTACCGAACCTCAGACGTTAATTCAGCAGTGGAATTAAAAGTTTGCAGCTCACGTGCTCCTTGGTCGATGATAATTCTGTCGTCGTCCTCAGCCCAAGATTTCGTGGATGTTAGGGGAAATATCTGCCCGCAGATATTTCAGCATCCACAGTTCGACCTTTAAATTCAAGCAGTCGAAGAGGCTGGATTCTGGGCTGTATGACCCAGAGTTGTAACTGAGCTCGGAGCCAGATGGTGACGTTTCTTCAGAGCGTGATGAACAGCCTTGATTCCTCAGCTGCACGTGACGTGGGAGCTGCGTCTTCAAGAGGTCTTCGATAATAATTAAAAGATATCTAATCCGATCTCAAATTAAAAAGGCTTCGGACTTTAGATAAAAATAGTAGCTTCTGGTGGGTGCTTGGTCAAGAAAAATATTATAAAAATAAAGTCAAGATTAAGTTTACATTAAAATCAAACAAACGGTGGTTTTACAGAAAGTTTAACAAAGAAAAAGTGATGAATAAATATTGGAGTTTAACTCCGATTAAGAATTGAGCTCAAAGAAATAGGAATTCCTAGGCATTTAAGAGAAAAAGAAAATACAAAGTTACATAAATTACAATTTATCTGCTCTGTGTTCAGAAAAGCGACATGTGGTCGGACGGTCCTTTGTTCTTCCTTGCTGTGTCCGGAGCAAAAGAGTTGACGAAAAAGAGAGTGAAGCAGGGTCTGACGAAGAAGAGGCGACGAAAAGAGAGAGGCGAAAAGAGAGTCCGGAGCAGAAAGGAGGTCTGACGAAAAAGAGGCTGAAGCCGGAGTCTCTCTCCTTTATATAAGCTCTGTTGAGTTTCGCGGGCTTCTGGCCTGACCGGAATCTCAGCCAATGAGCGTCCTTCGTGGGTGGGCTCGATGAACTTTTAGTCCAATGAACAAACAGTCTATTGTTCGGAGTCCTTTGGGGTGAAGAGTTGTCATGCAGAGATTGGCTGTTGGAGTCACATGTGATATCGAGGCAAAACTTTGATACATACTGGAAGTTAATATTTCCCTTTATGTATTAAACTAAGATAACTTTAGTGACTAGTATAAATTATAAGCAGTGCTTCTAAATCAACATGCAGGAATAAACATTCATATAAACATTAGCATGCATATATATAAAATCACAGATTAATGCATTTCACACATATTTTCCACATCAAAACATCAGAGTCTATTTGCATTTTCATAGTCCTGAAAAGAATGAAGGTTTAGAATTGAGTTTGTAATAATGTACTTTAAAGTTGTTTAAATCCAGCATGTCCACAGTTTAAGGAAATTAGCTGAGTCGTGGATCTGTGTAGGTTTTATGGGGGCAATAAAAGTGAAGCCGGACATTGGGGAAATTCCTTAGGCTGGTTTTAACAAAACAAAGGGGATTTCAGCTGTGGCCTGGAGGAAGAAAATCCATTTCTTTACGTTATTCCTGGATGAAACAAAAATGTCCTTAAGCAGAAGAATAATTGTTGCTGAGCCAAAGTGAGATGATGCTACAACACATATGCGATCCAGGGTTGCCAAAAGTTCATGAACCCATCCATGTCCTGTCTCAGTGCGAATGTCAACTTTTCCATCGAGTAAATGTCTTGGATCACGTTAATCCAATCTTCAGGTGTAGGACAGTCCTTCAACATCCATTTTTTAGTTAGGGCTTTTTTGCTTGCCAATATTAAAACATTGAATAAGTATTTTTCTCCTCGTCTTTCCAGTGAGTCCGGTAGTAAACCCAAATACAAAGTTACAAAAGAAAAGGGAACTGTTATTTTGAATATTTTCCCCAATATTGTCTGTACATTGGTCCAATATTGGTGGATAACTGGGCATGACCAAAACACATGAAAATGATTTGCAGTCTGTTCACCACACAAGCGCCAACAGTTCAATCCCTTATGGGTAAATTTGTTTTGTGCAGGTGTTCTGAAAAATCTTACCAAGTTTTTCCATCCAAATTCTCTCCACTGCAGGGATGAGGTACTTTTCCATTGCTGTTTATTTAGCTTTTCCCATATTTCCAGTTGTAAAGTGAAATTCCCCTCTTTTTCCCATCTCTCTTTTATATATGATGTGTTGTCTCCTTTTAAGTCTTGAAGACCTTGGTATATTTTAGAAATGTATCTGATCCCTGGGATCCCTTTATATGCCATTAAGAAGACCTTCAGAACACCTGACTGGGCTCTTTCCAAATCCTCCTTTTTAAGTATATTGTTTATGTGGTGTCTAAGCTGGAAGAACCTGTAAAGATCTTGATTTATTAGGCCTTGTTTTTTCAAATCTTCAAAACTTCTTAAAATTTGCCCTTTAAAAAAATCGTAATATTTTATCAGCCCTTTCTCCTTCCACTTTTTAAATCTGGTGTCTGTTTTATTAGGAGTAAAGTCTTGATCATAGGCAATTCATTGCAGAAGTCGATAGGGCTCTTTAGTTTGATTCTCTCTGACTATCTTAAACCAAATTTTTAGCGGGGTCTCTATCCACGGGTTAGTGTTATTCAAAAGCTAAGGTAAGGCATTGTTCCCTATTATCGCCTGTAGGGGGATGTCACTTGTTATTTGGCATTCGATCTCCTTCCATTGTGCAGTGTAGACTGGGTTACATATCTCTACTAAAGTTTTAATTTGTGCGGCTTTAAAGTAGTCCCTGATATTTGGCAGCGCGAGCCCACCTTTGTCTTTGTTTAGCTGTAGGGTTCTATATCTGATTCTAGGTCTCTTGCCCTGCCATATGAATCTTGAGATCCTTCTGTCCAGCTCCTGCCATGTTTTTTTGGGAGGTTCTACCGGTATTGTTTGGAAAAGGTATAGAAGATGTGGAAGTATATTCATTTTGACTGCTTCAATTCTTTGTGCAGTACCCAAGAATGGTATCATATTCCATCTTGCTAGGTCAGATTTTATTTTTGTCACCAGTGGATCATAGTTTAGTGATATAATTTTGTTGAGTTGTTTCGGGATATTGACCCCCAGATATTTCATAGATTCCAACTCCCAGTTAGTTTTGAGTTCACTTAGTGAATAATGATTTGGGTCATAGTTGAATGTTAAAATTTTGGTTTTATGCATGTTTAATTTGTACCCCGATAAATCTCCATACTCTGAAAAAAACTGAGGTTAGTTCTGGTAAAGAAGTGTCCGGCTGCCCTAGGTATATTAAAATGTCATCAGCAAAGAGTGCTATTTTATGTTCCTTCTGACCAAGTGTAATACCTTGAATTTCTTGATTTTGTCTTATCCATTGGCTCAGAGGTTCTATGAAGATTGCAAAGAGCAGTGGAGACAGGGGGCAGCCTTGACGACATCCTCTTTCCAGCTCAAAAGATGATGATAAATTACCATTAATCCTTATTTTAGCTGTTGGTTTTTTATATAATGCCTGTATAGTTCTAATGAAGTTGTTATGAAAATTGAAACTGGATAAGATTCTATATAGAAAAGACCAGTCAACCGAATCAAATGCTTTTTCAGCATCTAATCCCAATATAACTGCATTTAAGTTATATTTTTTTATATGATGAATTATGTGTAAAGTGCGTCGAATGTTGTCTTGTGTCTGTCTTTGTCTTATAAAACCTGTTTGGTCTAAATGAATTAGGTCTGTCAGTATATTTTCTAACCTTTTGGCAAGGATAATGGTAAAAAGCTTATAGTTCTGATTTAGTACACTGATTGGTCTGTAGTTGGAGCACTCTAGTTTATCCTTTTCAGGTTTAGGTATAACTGCAATGACCCCTTCTCTCCAGGAGGGGGGGGATTTCCCCTGTGTGGAGGACATAATTAAATGTTTTCAGGAGGAGAGGAGATAGTTGCTGTTTAAAGGTTTTGTACCACTCTGCTGTATAGCCATCAGCTCCTGGGGATTTGTTAGCTTTAAGTTTCATAATTGCTTTTTCCAATTCTTTAGGTTGTATTTCTGACAGTAGTGTTTTATTTTGTGACTCCGTAAGTTGGGGAAGGTTTAATGTGTTTAGGAATGCCTCGGATGTGTTTTTATGTTTTTTGTGGGAGTATAAGTTCTTATAGTAATTCTCGAAGCTTTTAAGAATATCCTGAATTCTGAATTTTATTTCCTTTGATACTGGGTCTCTGATTTTGTAGATTGCTCTTTCTGTTTGATGTTTCCTCAATTTATAGGCTAGCAATTTTGCCGATTTGCTGCCTGCTTCATAGTATTTTTGTTTCAAAAATGTAAGTTTCTTCTGGATTTCTATTGTGTAGAGCTCATTTATTTGTTTTTTAATTTCCTTAATCTTGAGCGAGTCAGTAGAATGAGTGTTGCCTTTGTGTTCTTTTTCTAGGTTCCTAAGTTCTGACTCTAATGTGGATAGTTTTTCATGTCTTAGTTTCTTTTGGGTTGCCAGTTTTGCAATAATCTTTCCTCTTATTACAGCTTTGCATGCATCCCACAGTATTAAAGGGGATACTTCTCCATTATCGTTTTCTTCCAAATATCTGAGAATATCTGATTCCAATTCATCTTTCAATGGTCCTTTCAGGACATTTGAATTTAACCTCCAAGAAAATGTATTATTTGTGTATTTTTGGATATTTAAGTCCATGTAGATCGGACTGTGGTCAGAGAGATCCATCAGTCCTATTTTACATGTTTCTACTCTTCCAATGTCTCTATTAAACATAAAAAAATAGTCAATCCTTGAGTAAGATGAATGTGGAGTTGAGTAAAATGTATAGTCTTTTACACTGGGGTTGAGTTCCCTCCACACATCACAGATTCCCATTTCTTTTAGTAGCATCCGAGTCTTCCTGCTTTGGGTGTTATTTTGATGTGGAGAATTACCAGAAGCATCCCAGTATGGATTCAGTCTAAGATTGAAGTCCCCACCACATATCACTAAACCTTGAGCTTTAGTTATCATTAGGTCAAATACATTTTTATAAAATTTCCAGTTAGCCCCTGGGGGAGCATACACATTCAGCAGGGTGATATCTTCTCCCTCTAGCCGCCCAGTTACCAAACTGTATCTCCCTTCTTTATCTTTGTGTTCTGATTTTTTTTCAAATGTAATTTTGGTTGATATCAATGTCGCTACTCCCCTCCTCCTTCCTGACTTATATGAAGATGAAGAGATCATTTTAAACCCTTGTCTACTGAGTTTATTGTGCTCCACGTCTGTTAGGTGGGTTTCTTGTAAAAATATTATTCCTGCTTTGTCTTTTTTCATTTTGCCTAGAATCTTGGATCTTTTAACTGGATTCAGGATTCCTTTTACATTATATGAAATTATTTTGGTTACACCCTGTTTCTCCATTGTGTTGTTTTGTTTAGTATAACTGTGTGGTGGCCCTCTTTTGTGCTACTCAGAAACTGAAAGAACATTAAAAACAAGAAAAACATTAAGAACATAGTGTATAAAACTTTAAAACAAAAAACTGTCAAAAGAACTTCCTGAGCTGAGGTCTTTTTAAAGACCCTGGAAGAGCCTTGATGGAGTGAAGGCTCTGAGGGGAATTCCTCAAACTCTGTTACGTGTTGAGGGCCCTCTCTTACCCCTGTAAGTTGTCCCATGCTTTTAACGTGAGTTTCAGAACCCAATCCGAACTTGTAATGATTTTTTTTTTCCTTTTATGCCTAAACCCTGTGAAATTGTGTGCACCCTCCCACCCCCATCACATCAAACATTCACGCAAAAACAGTATTTGTTAGTGTGAGGAGAACATGTGGATTATTGTCACATTTCTATTTTAACAAGTTTTTTTTTTTTTTATTAAAAACACTTATTTGTTTCAAATATTATGACTGTTCCATGAAATGTTTTACCACATGCTGAATACGCATCTCCTTTAATGTTTGTTACCTTGTATGAGGGGGGTTGGATGTGCAGATTGATTAAAAAAAATATATATAAAAAAATGGTCGCTATTCCAACCTGAAAACGGACAGTTTATCCGCGACGCTCTGGCGCTGGGTTTCCCGCTGCTGGCCCGTGGATTTTGAGGGTCTTTGTGTTGTCCATGTTTGCGTTTTGATCTTCTCACTCGGGTCTGCTGCGGGTTTAAATACCGTTACCGGGAGCCCTCTTCTCGCCATGTCAGCTGTTGCTTCTTCCGCCGAATTATAGAGACATGTTTCTTCACCGTAGAAGACCCTTAACTTCGCAGGAAATGGCGTCTGAAAGCGCAGTTTCTTCTCTCTTAGCACCTTTTTCGCGTCATTGTATTCCCTGCGCTTTTTAAGGACCTCCGGGGCGTAATCGTGTTCCACGAAGACTTTTCTCTCCTGGTGCATAAATCCTTTTTTCTGCCAAGCCAGTCTTACAACCTCTTGTTTTATTTTGAAATTGGAAAATCTTACCAACACCGAACGTGGGGGCGCTTCCGCCGCTGGCCTAGCGGCTAATGAACGATGTGCCTTTTCTATGTTTAAGTCGGTGGTTTGTGGAATATCCAATTTCTCTCTTAGTAAAGATTCCACGCATTCTGCCATTGAGTTAAAACCGTTTTCGGCTCCTTCTATCAGACCATGAATTCTTATATTGTCTCTTCTCTCTCTTCCTTCTTGGTTGGCTAGCTTAGCCTCTATAGATGCTTGTCTTTTGCGTAGGTCCAGCACAGAATCTTCGAGCACTTTTATTCGTTCCTCTGCTTCCAAGATTCGGTTCTCGGCCTGGTCCACTCTGCTGTTTGTCCTTTTCAATTCGTCTCTGAATTCCCGAAATTCGGCCATAATCTCTCGGCGAAATCGTCGTAGCTCTTCAAATAGCGATTTCAGGCTAACCTTTTTGTTAGCTACCACCAGTTCCTCGTCTTCTGAACGGAGATCTTCCAGTTCAGATTCTCCGGCCGATACGTGTCCTGGCCTGGAGAATTTCAGTTTCTTCTGTTTTCCTTTAGACATGATGATTTTGTCTTTTGATTTTCACTCCTCCAAAAATCCGTTAAGTTTGATTTTCAAGGTGTTATCTTGGATTGGGTCTGAGAGCTTCAGTGTTAAGCTGCAGTCGCCATGGCGTCCAGACCGGAACCTTCACTGACAATTTTAACTTGTTTTGGAGCTACCACACAGTTTATAAATCTGATGGCATCAAAATAAAAAAAAATATACATTTAAATGCGTCAGGTAGCTGGCTTTTAGCAGCAAACCTGATGCATGTCATTCAAACAACATACCATTGACTGTTTACATCCCACGACCCCTCCCCCCCCTAGCCGTTCACATCTCTGACCTCCAGGAAGACTACTATCCAGTACCAGCCTCCTCTTTGTCAGCCTCTGCCATCTGGTCTGGAAATTCATTCACTGCCCACCTTCCCCATTAGGACACTCATCACGGACAGACCTCCATCCACAAAACATACAGCTCACAAGAACTCACGCCCACGCTGCCTATGTTCTGTGGATTAGTCACCTAGCAATAATCCACAGAAAACATTACCCACCCATTGTTAATTCACCATCTACTATAAATATGGCTCTTCTAAAATATATGTTCATTTGCCAACAAGACTTTTATCATCAATGACCAGATTTTAGACAAAAAACCAGCGGTTCTCACTGAGGCCATCCATCCATCCATCTTCTTCCACTTAATCCTTTTCGGGTCACGGGGGGGCTGCATTCCCATCAAATTCTAGTTCAGTTTTTTCCATAAGAAAGGGCAGGAAGGGTGGGGGTACTGTGTCTATTTTTTCTTCCTCACTTGCGGTAAAGCAAATCTTACCCGATCAATATACCGCATCTGAGCACCATGCTTTGGTCTTTAGCAACCCCTCAATTTTATGCGTCACAGTTTACAGACCTGCGATGGACGGGTGATCTGTCCAAGGTGTACCCTGCCTCTCGCCCAAAGACGCTGGGATAGGCTCCAGCCCCCCCGCGACCCGAAAAGGATTAAGCGGTAGAAGATGGATGGATGGATGGACAGTTTACAGACCACCCAAATACTGCCCTGTTTTTATTAATGAGTTCTCTGAGTTTTTATCAATAATCCACTCCTCATATAATTGTATTCTCATTTCTGGTGATTTTAATCTACACACTGATAAGCAGGGCGACCATACTGTATGTCAGAAGATTTTAATGACCTGCTCAGGTCCATGAATTTTACTCAACATGTCATGCAGTCGACTCACAACAGGGGACACACTCTGGATCTTGTCATTAGCCATGGCCTGCTCACTAGTGTGTCCTCTGTTGTTGACTTGGCTGTATCTGACCATTACTGTGTTTTTTAACATCACTGGTTTTATGCAATGGGAGACCTCGGTGCGAACTGTCAGGAAGCGCCATCTGACACCTTAAGTGGCTGCTGATTTTATGAAACTCTTACGCAACACTCCCCCAGTTATTTTATGTGCGTCCTGTGATTTTATTGTTGATAATTTTGACAGTAAACTAAGCTCTACCTTTGACAGAGTTGCCCCAATAATCACAAGGGCAGTTAAAAGTAAACCAAAGCCTCCATGGAGAAACAACCAAATCCAACAACTAAAAAAAGAGTGCGGGATGGCTGAGAGGAAAAACAAATTAACTATCAATTATCAAATACTACAGAACAAATTAAAATATACAATAATACAGTCAAAAAATTGAGAACAGAGTATTTTGCCACCATAACCTCAACCCATAGTAATAACCCTAAAGTCCTTTTTGCAACCGTTGATCACTTAATCAACCCAGATTTTAATAAACACACAAACCTGCCATTCAACTCTCTATGTGAGAGATTTGCAGACTACTTCCCAAGTGCAAAACTGATTCTATTAGAGCCCACATTTTATCTGACAAGAAGACTGCTTTTTTAATGGAATCTTAGACTCACTTTTAGCTGAGGAAACACTGGACTGATTTGTTCTGGTTGATGCTAAGCTGCTTGGTAAAGTTTTCTCCCAGGTAAGCTTGACCTCCTGCCTTTTAGATCCGATTCCCACATCACTTTTTAAAACATTTTATGGATTCTTTGAACATGAGATTTTAAGTATTGTAAATTGCTCTCTTTGAACTGGTGTCTTCCTCACTGCCTTTAAAACGGCTGTAGTGAAGCCCCTTTTGAAGAAGAGTAATTTAGATCCTGATATCCTCAGTAACTATCGACCTATATCCAACTTACCGTTTTTAAGTAAAGTTTTAGAAAAAAATCGTTTTTATCCAGTTAAACAATTTTCTTATTGACCACAACATTTTTGAAAAATTTCAATCTGGTTTTAGGACAAACCACAGTACAGAGACAGCCCTTTTAAAAATTGTTAATGATATCAGGTGCAATATGGATTCCCACAGTCAGTCCTGGTGCTGCTGGATCTCAGTGCTGCCTTTGATACAGTAGATCACATTTTATTTTATTAAGCAGACTCAAAAATCTGATGAGCCTCTCAGGTACTGTTCTTGAATGGTTTCATTCCTATCTCACAGATCGTCACTATTTTGTAAGTATGGATAGATACTCTTCGGGAATCCATGAAATCAAGTGTGGGGTACCCCAAGGTTCAATTTTAGGCCCAATACTTTTTAATCTTTATATGCTACCACTTGGGGATGTTATCAGGAGACACGGCATCAATTTTCATAGCTATGCTGATGATACACAGCTGTACATTGCTGTGTCTCCTGATGACACAAAACCAATTAATGCCCTTTTGAACTGTATTTTAGATATAAAGTCATGGATGGCAGAGAACTTCCTACAGCTCAGCCAAGACAAAACAGAAGATTTAATTATCGGTCCTGAAGACAAGGGAGAGAAACGTTTACCCAAATTGCTCAGTTTAAAACTGACACATTGTGTCAAGACCCTGGGCATCTTTCTAGACTCTGACTTTAATTTTATTTCAAACATTAAAAACTTAAAAAATTGGATTTTACCATCTTAGGAATATAGCCAGAGTCTGCCTGTTTCTCTCTCTTGCCAGCACGGAGGTCTTGATGCATGCTTTTGTTACCAGTCTTATAGACTACTGTAATGCCCTGCTCTCTGGTCTTCCCCAAAAAAGGATATCACATCTCCAACTGCTCCAAAATTCAGCAGCACGAGTGCTGACAAGAACCAGAGGGCGGGCGCATATTACACCAGTTTTAAAATCGCTGCGTTGGCTCCTGTGCATTTTAGGGTCTATTTTAAGGTTCTCTTAGTAGTTTTTAAATGCCTCAATGGTCTTGGGCCTTCTTATCTATCTGAGTTGCTTTTAGGCTTAACAGGCTCAAGATCCACCTTTTTAATTTGGCTTTTAACAAACCTGTTTAAGAAATAGTCATTTATGTTCCGTTGTTTAATGTTCTTCTTGGTGCCATTTGTTTTTAGATTTTCTCATCTCTTCTTATTGATGTGTTTTTAGTTCAGTTTGTAAGTATGGGTTTTTAGTTTCTCTTGTTTTATGTGCTCTTAGTTTCATTTTGTACTTTTTTAAATTGGCTTTTAACAAACCTGTTTAATTATTATTGAAGTAGTCATTTATGTCCCAATGATTTATGTTATTCTGAGCTCCATTTGTTTTTAGATTTTCTCATCTCTTTTTGTTTTTGATGTGTTTTTAGCTCAGTTTATAAGTATGTGTTTTTAGTTCCCTTTTGTTTTATGTGTTCTTAGTTTTATCTTGTATTTTACGTGTTTTAGTTCCAGTGTTTCCTCAGTGGAGCCCCTCATGGCGGATGCTGCTTGGCCCATCTGCAGAGGTGTTGGTCTCGTGGGCCACTCTAGGTTGGGTGGGTGGAGGCTTTATGCCATTGCCTACAGCTGCGGTGTGGGCTCCAGCCTGTCCTGGTCGGGGTGGCCTCTGTGGCACATCCTGTGGTCATGGGCTGTGTGGTCTCCTAGCATGGGGGGCTCCGAAAGATGGTTGCTCCTTCACGTGGTGCCTTGGTGCTGAGCTATGTCGCTTTTATTTTATGTGTGTGAGAGAAGTAGGGAGTGTTGCATGTGCCTGTGTGTGTGTGTGGGGGTGTGTATGGGAGGGTTGGAAGGGACGGGATGTATCATGTACATATATGTAACTAAATTTGTCTACTGTGAACAGCCCTTTTCAGATCACCCCACAGATGTTCGATCAGATTCAGGCCTGGACTCTGGCTGGGCCATTCCAAAACCTTAATCTTCTTCTGGTGAAGCCATTCTTTTGTTGATTTGGCTGTGTGCTTTGGGTCATTGTCATGCTGAAAGATGAAGTTCCTCTTCATCTTCAGCTTTCTAGCAGAAGCCTGAAGGTTTTGTGCAAACACTGACTGGCATTTGGAACTGTTCATAATTCCCTCCACCTTGACTAAGACCCCAGTTCCAGCTGAAGAAAAACAGCCCCAAAGCACGATGCTGCCACCACCATGCTTCACTGTAGGTATGGTGTTCTTTTGGTGATGAGCAGTGCTGTGTTAGTGCCAAATATACCTTTTGGAATTATGGCAAAAAGTTCAACCTTGGTTTCATCAGATCATAACACATTTTCCCACATGCGTTTGGGAGATTTTAAATGTGTTTTTGCAAAATGTAGCCGGGCTTGGATGTTTTTCTTCATAAGCTAAGGCTTCCAACTTGCCACCCTACCCCATAGCCCAGACATATGAAGAAGACAGGAGATTGTTGTCACATGTACTAAACAGCCAGTACTTACCAGAAATTCCTAAAGCTCTTTCAGTGTTGCTGTCGGCCTCTTGGCAGCCTCCCTGACCAGTTTTCTTCTCGTCTTTTCATCAATTTTGGAAGGACGTCCAGTTCTTGGTGATGTTACTGTAGTGCCATATTTTCTCCACTTGGTGATGCCTGTCTTCACTGTGTTCCATGGCATATTTAATGCCTTGGAAATTCCTTTGTACCCTTCTCCTGACTGATACTTTTGAAGAATGAGATCCCTCTGCTTTGGAAGCTCTCTGTGGACCATGGCTTGTGCTGTAAGATGTGACTACAAAAATGTCAGGAAAAGCCTACTAGAACAGCTGAACTTTATTTGGGGTTAATCAGAGGCACTTTAAATGGTAGCAGGTGTGTGCTGACTCCCATTTAACATGAGTTTGAATCCCCAGTTATAACAGGGTGTGCATATTTATGCAACCACGTTATTGCAAGTTTGTTTTTTTTTTTCCCTTGAAAGATTTCAGTTTGTTTTTCAATTGGGTTGTACAGGCTATAGGTCATATTAATTGTAGAAAAAAGTTTTGAAATGATTTATCTTGGTCTCATTTTTTACATCACAAAAACCTGGCATTTGAACAGGGGTGTGTAGACTTTTTATATCCATTCTATGTATAAGGGTCATTTACATTTAAAAAGGTTATACATTTAGTTCAATAAATTTTTAGCACATAGTCCAATTTGATCATATTAAACAATTTTCCAACCACAAAATTGTGGCTAGTTAAAAGGTTGAGTGGTTAGTAACTTTGGAAAAACACTAGCCAGTAGCCACAGTGGCTGGTGAGCAAAAAGGTTAATGTCAAGCCCTGCATGTGTGTGAATGTTAATGAAACATTTTTTAAGGTATTGACAAAAAAAATTCCATTGTACACCCATGTGTACAATGACAATAAATCTATTCTGCTCTATTCTTAAAAGTATTTCCTTTGCTCTGTTTGTTTATGCATGTATGGATGGATGTAGTATTTTATGTAGACTAATGTTCTTTATTCTCTTTGTCTTCTAAGCTGAAACGGTTGTTGGTGAAGTTGCGCAGCAAGGGAACGGTGTATAAGAAGAAATGTCATGAAATAACTGAACTAAAAGCAGAAGTTGGAGTCCTGCAGCGGACGGAGGAGATTCTCAAACAGAGACAGGAGGCCGTCCAGCAGAAACTGGTAACACCTTCTTCTGATTTTTTTTTTTTATTTAAGTTTTTGTAAAGGGTATACAGGTCATTACAGCATTGCATTGTTTACATTTTCATCACATGTTCCCTTATTTTTTGCTATTTGACAACATTGGTAGGATAATTATTACAACACCCCCTTTTTTTTTAAAGTGAAAGAAAAAGTGAGATTAAAGAGAATAAAATAAAAAAACAAACAAACAAACAAACAAAACAGCAAAAAACAAACAAACAGAAAATTAAGCAAATTAAAAGTAAAAGAGCATCTGAGTAGCATTGGAACAAAGAGCGGGACCATTATTGAAATGGTATTTGTCAAAGATTAGATCTAATGGAAGACACATATGTGATCCAGGGTTGCCAAAAGTTCATGAACCCATCCATGTCCTGTCTCAGTGCGAATGTCAACTTTTCCATCGAGTAAATGTCTTGAATCACGTTAATCCAATCTTCAGGTGTAGGACAGTCCTTCAGCATCCATTTTTTTTTTCCACAATATCTTTATTGAACCTTTTTTTTTTTAACAAACATGATACAAACAATCAAACACTAACACTAAAGTACTACAAAAAAAAAAAATACACTAAAAACACCAACAACCACCAACAAAATCAAGTCTTCAACAATGCTCCTCTGTTTAGTCTAGACAATCCAATACATAAGTATACATATTATGTTCACCAGTTTGGAATTTACAAGGTCCACACACATCATTCACCTTCTTCTTCAAGAGTTATGTTTAAATTTTTTACATAATCAATAAAAGGTCTCCATATATTCTCAAACACAATTTCCTTTGATTTCAGTATATATGTTATTCTTTCTAATGGAAGGTTTGTTAACATCTGTCTTAACCACTGAGTCACATCTGGTCTATGAGTCTTTTTCCATAATAGTGCAATACATTTTTTGGCATTAAGCAAACTGAGGTCTATGAATGTTCTTTCACTTTTATTAAAATTATGCTTTTCTGGGTACAGACCCAACAAAAACAGTTTAGGATTCAATATGATTTGTTTTGAGATTATTTTTTCAATTGTTACCCTCACCTCTTCCCAAAACATTCTTATTAATCTACATTCCCATAAACAATGAAATAGGGTTCCTTTACTTTCCATGCATTTTGTGCATGTATCTGGTATATTTTTGTTATATCTATTTAACTCCTCCGGTGTAACATACATCCGCATTAACCATTTGAAATGTATCAATTTAAGGCGTGCATTTATTGATTTGGTTTGAGCTTCTGTACAAGCCAATTCCCATTGTTCCTCTGAAATTTCAGTTTGCAGATCTTCTTTCCAGTAGTTTAATCTTTTCAGTGAATTTTCACTTGAAGATAGTGTCAATGAGTTATAAAACTCTGAAATAATACCCTTTCTTTTACTATCTTTCATCATCATTTTTTCCAAGGATGAATAAATAGGTCGAGTGAGAGCTTTATTTTGATTTGATCGAATAAAGTTTCTAAGTTGAAGATATTTAAAAAAATGTGTTCTATTGAGATTAAATTTGATCCTCAGCTCTTCAAAAGACATTGTTATCTGCACATGGCAAATATAAATCCTGAATCTTTTGTATCCCTTTTAAATTCCATACTTTAAATACAGCGTCCGCTCTCCCTGGTTTAAAATATTGATTACCCCATATTGGACTAAATTGTGACAATAACTGTGGTTCTTTTAAATAGTTTTTAGCTTCACACCATATTTTGATCATATGCTTTACAAATGGATTTTTAACTTGTTTTTGTAATTTTTTTGCCGAATCTGAGTATATGAATATGGGAAGAGGTAAAGGTAAATTGTATGATTCCATTTCAGTCCAGTGAGGGAGATCATTTGATGAAAAATAATATGTCATAGACCTCAGTTGTGCTGACCAATAATACAACATAAAATTTGGACATTTCAGACCTCCACGATCAAATGGTAAATATAATAAAGACAAACGTAATCTAGCCCTCCTGTTGTTCCATATAAATTCCACTAACTTTTTTTTTATTCTTGAGAATAGATCTAAAGGTGGTGATAAGGGAATGTATTGAAATAAATAAAGTATTTTAGGTAAAATATTACTTTTAAGTATATTGATTCTCCCGATCATCGACATTGGTAGTGACATCCATCTCTGAGTTAACTCATTGATATCTGACATTAAGTCTTCATAGTTGACACTGGCGACTGATTCTAGCTTAGGCACAATTTGGATTCCTAAATATTTAAACTGATTTACAACATTGAATTGATTTACCTCAGGGGCTGGGTAATTTCTCTGGGTCTCATTTAGCATTAATATTGAAGATTTAGTTTTATTTATTTTATATCCTGATATTTCCCCAAAATTCTTTATTAAATTCAACAAGGTTGGAATTGATTTTTTTAGATTCGACATAAACAAAATTATATCATCGGCGTACAGGGAGATTTTATGTTCTGTTGGTCCAACTTTAATTCCATATATTTGTGAATGTAAACGTATCGCTATCGCTAAAGGTTCAATTGCCATAGTAAACAGTAAAGGTGAAAGTGGACAGCCTTGTCGACATCCTCTATTGATTTTTATTGGTTTTGAAATATTGTTATTTGTTAGGATTTCTGCTGTAGCATAATTGTATATTATTTGAACCCATTTTATGAAATTATTTCCAAGTCCAAACCTTTGTAGGACTTCAAAAAGAAAGGGCCATTCAACTCTATCAAAGGCCTTTTCGGCGTCCAATGATAGGAGAGCTGTATCCGGTGCTTCTTTATTAAAATAAATAATATTAAATAGTCTTCTTACATTATGGAAGCCTTGTCTACCCTTTATAAAGCCATTCTGATCTCGATTAATAATATTTGGTAAAATTTCTTGTATTCGTCTTGCTAAAATTTTACAGATTATCTTAAGGTCGGCGTTTAATAGGCTTATTGGTCTCATATTTTCACATTTATTAGAGGGCTTACCTGGTTTTGGCAGCAGTATAATTAAGGCATTATTTATGTATGATGGTAAATTATTATTTTGAAATGCTTCTAGAACCATTTCCAAAAAAGGTTTTAATTTATTCTTAAATTTTTTATAAAGGTCAACTGGAAGACCATCTGGTCCTGCACTTTTTCCTGATTTCATATTATCAATGGCTAGCCCAACTTCTTCTTGACTAATTTTAGACTCCAATATCTCCCTGTTTTCATTTGGAATACATGGTATAGATAGTTCGTTCAAAAACCCATTTAGTTTTGTTAAATCAGGTTCATTTTTGGTATCATATAATTTTTCATAGTAATCTCTAAAGGCTCTATTAATTTCTAAAGGATCTATAACTACCTGTCCATTACTTATAATACTGGTAATTGGTGTTTTAATTTCTAATTGTTTAATCTGCCATGCTAATAATTTTCCTGATTTTTCACCTTGTTCATAAAAAGATTGTTTCAATCTTAGAAGACTCGAGGCAGCTCTATTTGCTGATTTTTTGTCGTATTCAGCTCTCAAAATCAGTAATTCATTCTCCAACCTTGGGTCACTTCCTGCATACACTTTTTCCTGAAGACTTTTTATTTTATGTTCCAATTTAGCTCTCTCCTCTCGAGTCTTCTTAGATTTTGATCCTGTATAACTAATAATATGTCCCCTAATAAAAGCTTTGAAAGCCTCCCACTTTACACATGCTGATGTTTGTGTAGTATTGATGTCAAAGAACTCGTCTATCTGTTTTTCTATATACTTGACAAATTCCTCATCCTGAAGCCATTTATGCTGAAATTGCCATCTACCTGATTCCTTTGTCAATTTTTTATCTACATATATTAGACAACAGGGTGCATGATCAGAGATCACGATGTTATCATAAAAGCAGTTTTGAATCTTGGACCTTAATTCTGTGGAAATCAAAAAATAATCAATACGTGAGAATGTCTTGTAGGTACTGGAATAACAAGAATAGGCTTTAACTTGTGGTTTCATTTCTCTCCATATATCTAACAAGACTCAATTCTTTCATAAAATGATTAATAGTCATCCTACATCCAATGTGCGTACAATCCAGTCCTGTTGATCTATCTATACCTGGATTCAATGTACAATTAAAATCCCCTGCTATTATATGTTGCCCTGTAAGTGATGATAAAATAAGAAATAAATTAGCAAAGAACTTCTGATCATCTATATTGGGACCATATAAGTTCACAAGATTTATATTTTCTAATAGCAAAGAACCTTGAATGATTACATATCTTCCAAATTTGTCTCCAATTACATTTTTCACTTGAAAAGGAACTGATTTATGTATGAGAGTCATAACTCCCCTGGCTCGGGATGAAAATGAAGAGGTGAATACACTTCCTTGCCATCTACTCCTAATTCTTTTAACATCCTCCTCTATTAGATGAGTTTCTTGTAAAAACACAATTTTTGAACCCATGTCTTTTATTTTATTCATAACTTGTTTAAGTTTTTTTAAATTTTGTAGACCTCTGCAATTCCATGAAGTTAAATTAAGATTAACACTTTGGTTTATGATCAATAGAGAGTTTGGGATTACCTTGCAGTGTAAACATGCTCATACAGAGAAGCAAAAACATGAGTGGTTGAACATTCATCCTACAAACTACACACAAACAAATTTCCCCTTCCCACACTTGTGGCAAACCCCCCAAAATCAAAAGAAAAATTCTGTCTCCCGATATAGCCATCGACCGTTCCACACCCACGGGGAACAGCCTAAGCCACTCCTTCTTCATCCTCCCAATCACCCTAACTCTACTGCTTTTAATGACGTAACATTAACTCTCCTCTGTAGTTTTCCAACTTAACTCCAAAATTTTTAACAACTTTGTACATCATAGTTTTTTTTGTTTGTTTTGTTTTTTTAATATATAATACAATCTATATTTTGTAAACTTACTATTTACTTCAAGTCAGTCAGATGTCTGTGCAAATGCTTAATTATTCTACCTTATATTTTGTTCATGCTTAGCTCCCACCAGTCTCTTCTTCTTCTTTGATCTTCTTGATGAACTCCTGCGCCTCCTCTGGGGTCTTGAAGATGTGGGTTCTGCCCTCATACGTGGTCAGCAGTCTCGCAGGATAGATTACACCATGACGAATCCCAAGGTTGCGCAGCTCCTTACGTACGGGATCAAACTGCTTCCTCAATTGCTGGATTCCTGTGGCCAAATCTGGGTAGAACCGCACCTGCTGGTCCTGGTGTTTAATCTCTCCTTTAGCTCGTGCAGCGTTGAAGATCTTCATCCTGTCTCTGTTGCTAAGAAACTTCATAATTAAGGTCCTCGGCGGTCCCTTATCTCTCCGTGGGCCAATACGATGTGCATTTTCCAGAACCACTGCTGATTGCAACTCCTCGCTGCCCAGCACCTCCGGAATCCACTTTTCCAGAAAGGAACATACGTCCCGACCTTCTGATTCCTCTGGAAGACCCACCAGCCTCAAGTTATTCTGTCTCGACCGAGATTCCAAATCCAAAATATTATCTTCCAGAGATTTATTTTTTTTTCCAAAGTGCACACCTTTAATTGAAGACGGGTGACGTCATCTTCAGCACTAGCGAGACGGAGCTCCATCTGCGCTGTTCGTTCTACACAGTCACCCAATTCCTTTCTTATTCCTTCCAACGCTGTCATAATCCCATCAAATCTAGAGGAAAAGTCCGCTCTCATTGAACTCATGGCAGCCATCAGCGCATCTGCGCCTCCCCCCGCAGACATCGCACCGTTGCCAGCCTCCTCCGCCATATATGGAGTTTTATTTGCTGCGTCACAGACCTGAAAGTCCGTTAATTTGGACTGTTTCGGCGGCTCGCTTTTTCCTTTACCTGGTTTTCCAGCCTTAGGCTTCGCCGACATATCCTCGCCCGAACGCTGGGATACGTTCTGTCCCAAATGAGAGAGTTATTTGCCGATTTTTTTTCTCCAGGAGCAGAGCAGAGCGAGACACGTCCGTCCTACGTGGCAGCCATAACCGGAAGTCAGCATCCATTTTTTAGTTAGGGCTTTTTTGCTTGCCAATATTAAAACATTGAATAAGTATTTATCTCCTCGTCTTTCCAGTGAGTCCGGTAGTAAACCCAAATACAAAGTTACAAAAGAAAAGGGAACTGTTATTTTGAATATTTTCCCCAATATTGTCTGTACATTGGTCCAATATTGGTGGATAACTGGGCATGACCAAAACACATGAAAATGATTTGCAGTCTTTTCACCACACAAGCGCCAACAGTTCAACCCTTATGGGTAAATTTGTTTTGTGCAGGTGTTCTGAAAAATCTTACCAAATTTTTCCATCCAAATTCTCTCCACTGCAGGGATGAGGTACTTTTCCATTGCTGTTTATTTAGCTTTTCCCATATTTCCAATTGTAAAGTGAAATTCCCCTCTTTTTCCCCATCTCTCTTTTATATATGATGTGTTGTCTCCTTTTAAGTCTTGAAGACCTTGGTATATTTTAGAAATGTATCTGATCCCTGGGATCCCTTTATATGCCATTAAGAAGACCTTCAGAACACCTGACTGGGCCCTTTCCAAATCCTCCTTTTTAAGTATATTGTTTATGTGGTGTCTAAGCTGAAAGAACCTGTAAAGATCTTGATTTATTAGACCTTGTTTTTTCAAATCTTCAAAACTTCTTAAAGTTTGCCCCTTAAAAAAATCGTAATATTTTATCAGCCCTTTCTCTTTCCACTCTTTAAATCTAGTGTCTGTTTTATTGGGGGTAAAGTCTTGATCATAGGCAATCCATTGCAGAAGTCGATAGGGCTCTTTAGCTTGATTCTCTCTGACTATCTTAAACCAAATTTTTAGCGGGGTCTCTATCCACGGGTTAGTGTTATTCAAGAGTTTAGGTAAGGCATTGTTCCCTATTATCGCCTGTAGGGGGATGTCACTTGTTATTTGGCATTCGATCTCCTTCCATTGTGCAGTGTAGACTGGGTTACATATCTCTATTAAAGTTTTAATTTGTGCGGCTTTAAAATAGTCCCTGATATTTGGCAGCGCAAGCCCACCTTTGCCTTTGTTTAGCTGTAGAGTTCTATATCTGATTCTTGGTCTCTTGCCCTGCCATATGAATCTTGAGATCCTTCTGTCCAGCTCCTGCCATGTTTTTTTGGGAGGTTCTACCGGTATTGTTTGGAAAAGGTATAGAAGACGTGGAAGTATATTCATTTTGACTGCTTCAATTCTTTGTGCAGTACCTAAGAATGGTATCATATTCCATCTTGCTAGGTCAGATTTTATTTTTGTCACCAGTGGATCATAGTTTAGTGTTATCATTTTGTTGAGTTTTTTCGGGATATTGACCCCCAGATATTTCATAGATTCCAACTCCCAGTTAGTTTTGAGTTCACTTAGTGAATAATGATTTGGGTCATAGTTGAATGTTAAAACTTGGGTTTTATGCATGTTTAATTTGTACCCCGATAAATCTCCATAGTCTGAAAAAACTGAGATTAGTTCTGGTAAAGAAGTGTCTGGCTGCCCTAGGTATATTAAAATGTCATCAGCAAAGAGTGCTATTTTATGTTCCTTCTGACCAAGTGTAATACCTTGAATTTCTTGATTTTGTCTTATCCATTGGCCCAGAGGTTCTATGAAGATTGCAAAGAGCAGTGGAGACAGGGGGCAGCCTTGACGACATCCTCTTTCCAGCTCAAAAGATGATGATAAATTACCATTAATCCTTATTTTAGCTGTTGGTTTTTTATATAATGCCTGTATAGTTCTAATGAAGTTGTTATGAAAATTGAAACTGGATAAGATTCTATATAGGAAAGACCAGTCAACCGAATCGAATGCTTTTTCAGCATCTAATCCCAATATGACTGCATTTAAGTTATATTTTTTTATATGATGAATTATGTGTAAAGTGCATCGAATGTTGTCTTGTGTCTGTCTTTGTCTTATAAAACCTGTTTGGTCTAAGTGAATTAAGTCTGTCAGTATGTTTTCTAACCTTTTGGCAAGGATAATGGTGAAAAGCTTATAGTCCTGATTTAATACACTGATTGGTCTGTAGTTGGAGCATTCTAGTTTATCCTTTTCAGGTTTAGGTATAACTGCAATGACCTCTTCTCTCCAGGAGGGGGGGATTTCCCCTGTGTGGAGGACATAGTTAAATGTTTTCAGGAGGAGAGGAGATAGTTGCTGTTTAAAGGTTTTGTACCATTCTGCTGTATAGCCATCTGCTCCTGGGGATTTGTTAGCTTTAAGTTTCATAATTGCTTTTTCCAATTCTTTAGGTTGTATTTCTGACAGTAGTGTTTTATTTTGTGATTCCGTAAGTTGGGGAAGGTTTAATGTGTTTAGGAATGTCTCGGATGCGTTTTTATGTTTTTTGTGGGAGTATAAGTTCTTATAGTAATTCTCGAAGCTTTTAAGAATATCCTGAATTCTGAATTTTATTTCCTTTGATACTGGGTCTATGATTTTGTAGATTGCTCTTTCTGTTTGTTGTTTCCTCAATTTATAGGCTAGTAATTTTGCCGATTTGCTGCCTGCTTCATAGTGTTTTTGTTTCAGAAATGTAAGTTTCTTCTGGATTTCTATTGTGTAGATCTCATTTATTTGATTTTTAATTTCTTTAATCTTGAGCGAGCCATTAGAATGAGTGTTGTCTTTGTGTTCTTTTTCTAGGTTCTTGAGTTCTGACTCTAGTGTGATTAGTTTTTCTTGTCTCAGTTTCTTTTGGGTTGCCAGTTTTGCAATAATTTTTCCGCTTATTACAGCTTTGCACGCATCCCACAGTATTAAAGGGGATACTTTTCCATTATCGTTTTCTTCCAAATATCTGAGAATATCTGATTCCAATTCATCTTTCAGTGGTCCTTTCAGGACAATTGAATTCAACCTCCAGGAAAATGTATTATTTGTGTATTTTTGGATGTTTAAGTCCATATAGATCGGACTGTGGTCAGAGAGATCCATCAGTCCTATTTTACATGTTTTTACTCTTCCAATGTCTCTATTAAACATAAAAAAGTAATCGATCCTTGTGTAAGATGAATGTGGCGTTGAATAAAAAGTATAATCTTTTACATTGGGGTTGAATTCCCTCCATACGTCACAGATTCCCATTTCTTTTAATAGCATCCGAGTTTTCCTACTTTGAGTGTTATTTTGATGTGAAGAATTACCTGTTGCATCCCAGTATGGATTCAGTCTTAGATTGAAGTCTCCACCACATATCACTAAACCTTGGGCTTTAGTTATCATTAGGTCAAATACATTTTTATAAAATTTCCATTTAGCCCCTGGTGGTGCATATACATTCAGCAGGGTGATATCTTCTCCCTCTAGCCGCCCAATTACCAAACTGTACCTCCCTTCTTTATCTTTGTGTTCTGACTTTTTTTCAAATGTAATTTTGGTTGATATCAATGTCGCTACTCCCCTCCTCCTCCCTGACTTATATGAAGATGAAGAGATCATTTTAAACCCTTGTCTATTGAGTTTAGTGTGTTCCATGTCTGTTAGGTGGGTTTCTTGTAAAAATATTATTTCTGCTTTGTCTTTTTTCATTTTGCGTAGAATCTTGGATCTTTTAACTGGATTCAGGATCCCTTTTACATTATATGAGGCTATTTTGGTTACATCCTGTTTCTCCATTGTATTTTCTTATTTAGTATAACAGTGTGGTGGCCCTCTTTTTTGCTCCTCAGAAACTGAAAGAACATTAAGAACATAAAAAACATTAAGAACATAGTGTACGAAACTTTAAAACAAAAAACTGTCAAAAAAACTTCCTGAGCTGGGGTCTCTTTAAAGACCCTGTAAGAGCCCTGATGGAGTGTGGGCTCTGAGGGAAATTCCTCAAACTCTGTTACGTGTTGAGGGCCCTCTCTTACCCCTGTAAGTTGTCCCATGTTTTTAATGTGAATTTCAGATCCCAATCCGAATTTGTAATGATTTTTTTTTTTTTATGCCTATACCCTATGAGATTGTGTGCACCCTCCCACCCCCATCACAGCAAACATTCGCTCTAATACAGTATTTGTTAGTGTAGGGAGAACATGTGGGTCATTGTTACATTTCTATTTTAACAAGATTTTTTTTTTTTTCCTTTAAATTAAGAAGACATTTGTTTCTAATGCTATGACTGCTCCATGAAAGGTTTTACCACATGCTGATTCTGCATCTCCTTTAATGTTTGTTACCTTGTAGGAGGGGGGATGGAAGTGCAGAACGACTGAAAAGAAAAAAAACAAAAAGGTCGCTATTCCTTCCTGGAACTGGAAAGCTTATCTTTGTAGCTCTGGGGCTGGGTTTCCCGCTGCTGGCCCGTGGATTTTGAAGGTCTCTGAGTGGACCACGTTTGAGCTCTGATCCTCTCGTTCAGATCCGCTGCAGGTTTAAACACTGATACCGGGAGCCCTCTTCTCGCCATGTCAATTGTTGCTTCTTCCGCTGAATTATAGAGACATGACTCTTCACCGTAAAAGACCCTTAACTTCGCAGGAAATGGCGTCTGAAAGCGTAGATTCTGTTCCCATAGAACCTTTTTGGCGTCGTTATATTCCCGTCGCTTTTTAAGAACCTCCGGGGCGTAATCATGCTCCACGAAGACTTTTCTCTCTTGATGCATAAATCCTTTTTTCTGCCAAGCCCGTGTTACAACCTCTTGTTTTATTTTGAAATCGGAGAATCTTACCACCACCGAACGTGGGGGCGCTTCTGCCGCTGGCTTTGCGGCTAATGTACGATGGGCCTTTTCTATCTTCAAATCGGTGGTTTGTGGAATATCCAACTTCTCTCTCAATAAGGATTCCACGCATTCTGCCATTGTGTTGAAACTATCTTCAGCTCCTTCTTTCAGACCGTGAATTCTGATGTTGTCTCGTCTTTGTCTTCCTTCTTGGTCGGTTAGCTTAGCCTCCAGCCTTGACTGTTTTTTGTGTAAATCCAGCATAGAATCTTCAAGCACTTTTATTCTTTCTTCATCTTCCAAGATTCGGTTTTCAGCCTGGTCCATTCTGCTGTTCGTCCTTTTTAATTCCTCTCTGAATTCATGAAATTCGGCCCGAAATCGTCGTAATTCATCAAATAGCGATTTCAAGCTAACCTTTTTGTTAGCTAGGTCCCGCTCCTCGTCTTCTGAACGGAGGTCCTCCGGTTCAGATTCTGCGGCCGCTGCGTGTCCCGACCTGGGG
The DNA here is from genome assembly GCA_020510985.1 of Pholidichthys leucotaenia. Taxonomy (NCBI): domain Eukaryota; kingdom Metazoa; phylum Chordata; class Actinopteri; order Cichliformes; family Pholidichthyidae; genus Pholidichthys; species Pholidichthys leucotaenia. The sequence continues at coordinate 173,007,941 of CM035838.1, read as the reverse complement.
AATGTTAGTTTCTTCTGTTTTTGGTTAGGCATGGTGTTTTTGTCTTTTGATTTTTATTCTTCCAAAAATCCGTTAAGTCTGATTTTGAAGATGTTTTCCTTTGATTGGGTCTGGGAGCTTCAGCGTTAAGTTGCTATCACCATGGCATCCAGACGGGAAGTCCTTCTGATTTTTATTGTAGACTATAAGAGGACATTTTACCTTTGCAGCAAAAGAGATGAGGGATATTTTGCCCTTAATTTTTGAGTTTTTTTATGGTACACGTTACAAATCAGATCCATTACAACATTACAAATCCAGACTAAAAAACTCCTTTTTTTCCCACTGCCATCAGACTCCTGAATAAATAACAAACTCCGGACACAGCTTTGTAAATAGGAATTCACACACTGGATGCTAAATTTGCACATTGTACATAGTCTCACCCTGTCTCATGTCCATATCATCTCTGCTGCTAAATTATCACTGTACAGTCTACTGGGTATTATCAGGGCACACGGCTTTACACAGAGAAATTCTCACACTGGGTGCTAATTTGTACATTGCTCATTTGCACATTGTACATAGTCTAATGCCATCTCAGGTTCAGATCATTTCTCATAAAAAATTGCCATTGTACAGTCTATTGGGTGTTATCAGAGGCGAGTCATACTCATTCAGTGAATTCTTATTTACTCAGAGTCATGTTATAGTCATCCAGTGAATTTTCAATTTTCATTCTTCTTGTTTCCTCTAGTTTTAGCTGCTTTAACTGTCCTAATTGCTTTTAATGTGTATTTATTAGTATTAGTATTTAGTATTAAGGTGTGTTTATTACCTTTATTAGTATTGATGTGTGTTTATTACCATGGCATTTGTTTGGAGAGCAGAGTAAGAATTTCATTGCTCAGGAAATGTTGCATTTCTTAACTGTGCACATGATAATAAAACCTTTGAATTGAATTGAACTGAACTGAAATCATGAAAGAAAGCCGAATTGACACACAACTACAGGACAAACTATCTGTAGACCATTCCTCCTCCTGCACCCAAAATGCCTCTTCAGATTTGCTGTTTTCATTTTATCTCCCCATTTAGTACTTTCTTTGAACAGAGAAGTGGTGGAAGATTCCTGGAAACAGCTTCACACCTTTGTGTGTGCCCAGCACCTGACTCGTTGATGACCCGTCTGACGCAGCCCGTGATGCTATTTCTGACAGCTGCATCTGCTGCTCCTCCTCTGTCTGCATCCTACTCTAGGATTTAGTAAAGCAATAAAAGTTTCTCTCGGATTTGCTAAAGCAATGAAAGTTTTTTTTCTGACCACGTCCGACTGCCAGTTCATTGACCAGAACAGTTCCTTCTGCATTGTAGAGCTTCATGTTAAAAAGAGTGGCAAATAACAATTTCTCTATGGTATGATCAATAGCATGCTATTTTTTCTCAATGATGGAGATTTAGCTTGGCCACGAAATTCTGCAGTGATGTATTCCCAAGTGCCCAAGAATACTGCAGTAATTTCATAGAAATTACATTTGCATGAATGTTAAAAAATAACCTCTAGGTGTCTCTCTGCTGTGTTTTTTTCAGCAAACCGTGGAGGCAGAAAAAGGTATCTCTGGCTACAGTAATACCAGGGAGGAGCTGGAGAGAGTCTCTGCCATCAAGAGTGAGCTGGATGAGAAGAAGGGCAAAACTCTGGATGACATGTCTGAAATGGTGATTTATTTATTTATTTTTTTTTGTCATTATATGCAGCAGGCATTTTATTATTTTTTTAACAAGGGGGATGGGGGATATTCACAAATTTAGCATAAGATAAAAACATATAAATCAGGTACAAATTTGCAAGAACAAAGGTGCAAAAATATGATAAAAGACAGCAATTTAAAATTTTTAAAAAGTTGCAAATTATGGTATAATTACATAGAATAAGAATTTAGCCAGCCTCCAAATGAACGTGCAAATTTACAAGAAAAAAGTTGAAAATTTACAGGAAAAAAGTTGCACTATTGCAAAAAAGTCAAAACTTTACAAGAAAAAGTTGCAAATTCATGAGAAAAAAGTTGCAAATTTGCAAGAAAAAAGTTGCAAAGTTATGAGAAAAATGTTGTAATTTTATGAAAAATGTTGCAAATTTATGAGAAAAAAATTTCCTAGGAAAAAAGTTGCTATTTTATAAGAAAGAAGAAGAAAGTTGTAAATTTCTGAGAAGAAAGTTGCAAATTTTCAAGAAAAAGTTGCAATTTTATGAGAAAAAAAGTTGTAAAGTTATGGGGGAAAAGTTGCAAAGATAAGACTTTTTTGCATCTCTGCTTAGAATTGATGCTGTTCAGTTCTACAATATGATATAGAAAGGTTTATGATGATATTGGGAGGGGCAATTCTCTCTTTTTTTACAGGCTGATGGCAAAATGCCCCCCCCCCATCCCAGTTTATGCCTATGAATTGGGATGGGGGATGACATGTTAACAAGGGGGCTGATTTTGGGTCATTTTGCTAGCTAGGGCGATGACATCCCCCCCATCCCCCTTCAAATCACCTACTGATTATATGCGTTTTTGCCTTTTCTCAGGTTGATTAATTCCCCTTCCACAACCACGTGTTGTGTAGGGGCAGCATCTGTTTCTATGACCCTAGGCCAAAAAAGGCCTTACTAGTGGAAGCTGCAAAGGAAATCGGTCGTCTGCTAGAAGCCTAGCAATCGATTAAAAAAGGTCACCCTTGATGCCTCTGTGCTTTATTAATATCCCTTAAAATTTGATGCACGTCTTTGTGCCAGTTAACATTAGTCTCTGTTATATCATGTTCGTATATCCAACATCACCCTACCTTAGCTCAGTTTCCACCTCGCAAACGATTTACTCCTAGCTGTGAGTGAGGTCGTTTATCATTTTATACGTCTGGCAAACTGCACGTTGTGTCTAACAATAACACCAAACTGGAACTGGAACAAGAAAATAGCATCTCCAAACCATAAAGATGTAATGTGTTCTATTTCAATCAATGCTTACCTACTTACCCTCTGGTTTTGTGCACTGTCATACCCCACTGCTGAGAACTGTGGATCTGATTTGTCATCTTGCACCTGTTTGGTGGTATTCTGTATGTATTTTTAGTGCCACTGTTGGCTTGGTTTTACAGGTTAAGAAGATGAACTGGATGTTCATGGATAAGAAGTCTGCTCTGGCACCAATTATAAAAGAACTGAGGTCACTGAGGAAGAGGTGTCAGGTGAGCGCCATTTTCACTGTAACACCTCCACTTCAAAGAATAGTCCCACCAAGGGCTTGACATTAGTGCTTGCCCACCAGCCAAATGCCAGGAGAATTTGGCTGTGGCCCGTAGCTCAGTTACTGGCCACTTTGGCAGGCAGGATATTCTGTTATATAGTTTCTGCAGGAGTCATCTGAAAGAAGAAAAAAAAGGTTGGACATTTATGATTCAGTCACCATTTTATTAAATAAAATCAGAAATTGACCATTAGCTAAAAAAGCACGCAAATTTCCGCAATTTCATTGTACTGTACAACTGTACAATAACAATAAAGCCTAGTCTATTCTAAATTTGCAAGAATAAAATGGTAAATTTACAATAAAAAAGATGCAAACTGGCAATAAAAAGTCACAAATTTATCATAAGCAATAGGGTTGGGCAATTTGATCTTAAATCAACATCACCGTTAATTGACCCTTTCATGTCAGTTTTCTTTTCTTTCCCAGTTATTTTTTTCCTCCCTTCTTTTTACTGACAAGACTCATAATTATGGTAAGCAATATTACACAAGACTCTTATATCCTATCACTGCAATGTGGTAGTAAATGAGCATAATGTAATAAAGAACAACACATACCTCTTGAGGGTCACATCAGTTAGCTTGTTAGCTGCGTTGGGGGAATCCTTTACACACCTATGATTGTCTTACCACCACATAGTGATTATAAGTCATTTATTGGGTTCTTAAATACAGCCTTTCGCTTTTCTATTTTGTTGTCCATTCCCTCTGTAAAACAGCTGAAATAACATGGGTAGCCCTCAGAAGCTAACAGCGACTTAGCTTCTGCTCCTTTTACTGTTTATGTCATGCACTTCACTCGCTTTTTTTCTTGGCATCTTCAGATGAAATAAAAAGTCAGTCATCCTGTACTATGCAAATAGGGATCACATTTGTTTTCATTACAAGCCACCTTTAATTGTGCCAGCATGTTCTGCTGCATCTGAACAGCGCTGACATGTACTGCTTCCGAAGTCGTGAAATTCCAGGCGTGGGTATGTCTTAAAGGGGCAGTACATGAAAAACTCTCACATACATGCACACAAAGGGGAGAGAGAATAACTGAAAAAAACTGTCATGAGCAAAATTATGTTTGCTCTACACCCCAAACACCAGTTCTGGTTTTATTCCGGTTCATTGCCCAGCACTAATAAGTAAGTAATTAGTTTATGAGAAAAAAGTTTCAAATCGGTGAGAAAGAAAATCTCATAAGTTTATCCTAAAACTATTAAGTTGTTGCTGTAACTTCTTAGATACTTGTTAACAGATACTTGGGAACAGTAGGAAGGTTGGAGTTTGTGTATGTAGGCATAGAATTAAATGTTCTGGATAGGTGTATGTATATGCTCATATGCATTTGCATCAAAGTTCTTGTGTGTATATGTGTTAAACCCTTTCTGTCCACATGCACACACACACGTACTTTGTAGTATGTTGTTGTAATTGTCCCAACACTTTGTTCACCTAGCACTATTAACAGTTCTCACCAAAAAGTAGTAATAATAAAAAATAGTACCCACAATCAAGCTCCTTTGACAGAAATGATGATTTGAAGAGTTTGTTTGCAAAAACAGATAAGTCCCAATTGTTTTAATATTGAGAAAAACAATTTTTCATCTGTTGGTTTATATGTGTTAGTATTTGCAATTCAGCTTCTAAGACATGGTCACTTGAAATACGAGTATCTCAGACATAATAAAGGCAAAAATTGAATATCAACTTATTGTTATTTTTTTGGCAATTTTTGAGTACTTCTTGCCACAAAAACAGATAAGTCCACAACACATACTTTTGCAAAAACAGACATGTCCCAAAAACCATGCTAGTTTGTCTGGTGAACGCATCACTGGTTCATCTCCTTCATCAAAATTATCCATATTTGACATAAAATGCAACAAAATTATAAAAAAAAAAAAAAAAAAAAAAAAAAACTGGCAGGGAAATCACGCAAAGCGAGAACACCCAAGTAGGGGTCTCTGCAGAACGCTGCCACAGCAGATAAACACATGATTGGCTGATCCTTGCTGCACCATTGAGTCACGTCGCCCAAATACCAAGCGTTGATTTGCCGTGTGTGGAGTTATCTGCTTTTGTGAAAACAGGGTCCCAGCGTTTATCGGCTTTTAAAAAAAACCATGAACTTTGTAGTGTTTATAACAGCGGATATAGCGGATTTTTAGAAAAAACTATTGGATAAGTGGGTAATGTGAACAGTTGTTTGTTGAACAGAAGGAAATTTTGTTGGAAGTGGCGTTTATCTGTTTATTTACCGGAGTGGTGGCTCAGTTGGTAGAGCACCCCCCCCCCACACCCGGGAGGCAGGGGTTCAAATCCTGGCCGGGTCATGCCGAAGACCATATAAAAGTGGAACTTCCTGCCATCCAGCTTGGTGCTCAGCAATAAATGGAATGGAGGAGGGAACTCTGTGGCGGCGCCTTGCATGGCAGCGGCCCTCTGATTCTGCACTTGGGGTGTGTGTGATTTACACTGTAGATAGGTAAAGCACAATCTCGTTCTGCTGTACATGATTGGTTGTACGGTTGAATGACAATAAGGGTTATTTAATTTAATTTTAATTAATTTAATTATCGTTTTTTGCAGACGAACTTTTCATTTGTTATTCAGCAACAGCGCCCCCATGCCGTCCAAGGAGCTGTAATTACAAACTGAATTCACCCCACCCCACAAGAAAAAAAAAAAAGATTGCAAAGGTATGAGGGGGCAAAACACCAGTTTTACAAGAAAGAAATTAAAAAGTCTACAAAAACAAGTCACACTGTGGCACAGGTGTAGTGTGGCCAACTACTGATCGGAGGGTCGGGGCTTCGATTCCCACTCTGTCTGCAGTCTGCAAGTCGAACTGTCTTTGAGCAAGACAGTGAACCACCAGTTCCTCCTGGTGGGTCAGGCCAGCCCTGGTGCATGGCAGGTCTGCCGGCATCAGTGTGTGCATGTGTGTGTGAATGGGTGGACAGCAGGATTTGTAAAGTGCTTTGGTCATCTAGAGATGAGAAAAAGCGCTATATAAATCAGTGCCATTTACAGCAAAAAAGTGGTAAATTTACAGGAAAAATGTAAAGAAAAAAATACCTAAAATTTATAGAAAAAAGGTAGGAAATTTGTGATTTAGAATCATCAGTTTTTAGGGGGGGGTAACAAATTTACAATAAAAAGGTTGTAAACTTGTGAGGGGGAAAAACATCGTTTTGCAAAAAAGGGGAAAAAATACAAGAATAAAGCCACAAAATTACAAGGAAAAAAAATACAAATTTACATAAAAAGCTGCACGTGATTTGTATGAAAGATAACATCATACATTTATTCAAAATTTATTCAAAAGGTGTAAAGTTTGATTATCTTTCATTAAGGAGGCTAAACAGGCCTATAAGAGGAAAGTTGAGGACCATTTTTCTGATAATGATTCAAGACGAGTATGGCAAGGCTTTCACTATATCACAAACTATAAGGCAGCAGCATCATTTCCAGTGACATCAGCGCCTCACTGGCAAAAGAATTGAACTGCTTTTTCGCACGGTTTGAGGCAAATAAACCTCGCCCGGACCCACTGACGTTATTGAATGCCAGCTCTGATGTGCTTACCCTGCAGGATCATGAGGTGAGACAAACATTGAGAGCAATTCACCCGAGAAAGGCTACTGGTCCCGATGGAGTGCCAGGAAAGGTGCTCAGAGCATGTGCAGATCAGCTATGCTCTGTTTTGACTGACATTTTTAATTTGTCTCTCAAGGCAGCCTTTGTTCCACAGTGTTTAAAATCTGCAGTCATTATTCCTGTGCCTAAAAAAACATATTATCAGCAGTCTGAATGACTATCGACCAGTAGTATTAACACCCGTTATTATGAAGTGCTTTGAGAAAATGGTATTGAAACATCTTTTGCCTAGTCTCCCCCCAGACTTTGATCGGTACCAGTTTGCCTACAGGCAGAGCAGATCCACTGAAGATGCTATTGCTATAGGTCTCCACTCGGCATTCAGCCATTTAGAAGACAAGGGGAGCTATGTAAGAATGTTGTTTGTGGACTATCGCTCGGCATTTAATACAATTATTCCCAACATTCTCATCACCAAATTGCTTCAGCTTGGTCTGCCTATTCACACTTGCAGCTGGATTAAGGACTTCCTAACAAACCGAACACAGACTGTAAGACTCGGACCCCATTCCTCCTCTACAGTCATGCTTAACACAGGCCCGCCACAGGGCTGTGTGTTGAGCCCCACTTTGTATTCATTGTACACATATGACTGCCTCAGCCGTGGACAAAATTGTTGGTACCCCTCTGTTAATGAAAGAAAAACCCACAATGGTCACAGAAATAACTTGAATCTGACAAAAGCGGTAATAAATAAAAATTCTATGAAAATTAACCAATGAAAATCAGACAGTGCTTTTAAATTGTGGTTCAACAGAATTACTTTAAAAAACAAACTCATGAAACAGGCCTGGACAAAAATGATGGTAGCCCTAGAAAAGATTGAAAATAATGTGACCATAGGGACATGTTCAACCAAGATGTGTCCTCTAATTAACATCACAGGTGTCTACAAACTTGTAATCAGTCAGTCGGCCTATTTAAAGGGTGACAAGTAGTCACTGTGCTGTTTGGTGACATGGTGTGTACCACACTAAACATGGACCAGAGGAAGCAAAGGAGAGAGTTGTCTCAGGAGATTAGAAAGAAAATTATAGACAAGCATATTAAAGGTAAAGGCTATAAGACCATCTCCAAGCAGCTTGATGTTCCTGTGACTACAGTTGCACATCCATCCATCCATCTTCTACCGCTTTTCCGGAGGTCCGGGTCGCGGAGGCAGCAGTTCAAGCAGAGAAGCCCAGACTTCCCTCTCCCCAGCCACCTGCTCCAGCTCTTCAGAGAGCATACCAAGGCATTCCCAGACCAGCTGGGAGACATAGCCCAAGTGGGAGGCGTCTAGGGGGCATCCTAATCAGATGCCCATACCACCTCAACTGACTCCTTTCAATGTGGAGGAGCAGCGGTTCTACTCTGAGCCGCTCCCGGATGACTGAGCTCCTCACCCTATCTCTGAGGGTGAGTCCAGCAATCCTACGGAGAAAGCTCATTTCAGCCGCTTGTATCCGCAATCTCGTTCTTTCGGTCATTACCCAAAGCTCGTGACCATAGGTGAGAGTAGGAACGTAGATTGACTGGTAAATCGAGAGCTTTGCCTTAGAACTAAGCTCCCTCTTCACCACAACAGACCGGTACAACGTCCACATCACTGCAGATGCTGCTCCAATCCGTCTGTCGATCTCTCGCTCCATTTTCCCCTCACTCGTGAACAAGACCCCAAGATACTTAAACTCCTCCACTTGGGGCAGGAGCCTGTCCCCAACCCAGAGAGGACAATCCACCTTTTTCCGGCTGAGGACCATGGACTCGGACTTGGAGGTGCTGATTCTCATCCCAGCCGCTTCACACTCAGCGGAAAACCATCCCAGCAAGAGCTGTAGGTCATTGCTGGATGAAGCCAACAGGACAACATCATCTGCAAACAACAGAGATGAGATCCTGTGGTCACCGAGCATGACACCCTCCATTCCCTGGCTGCGCCTTGAAATCCTGTCCATAAAAATTATGAACAGGATCGGTGACAAAGGGCAGCCCTGGCAGAGTCCAACTCTCACTGGGAATGACTCCGACCGAGTGTTGGCAATACGAACCAAACTCTCACAATGGTCGTACAGAGACTGAATAGCTCGTAACAACAAGCCCGATACCCCATACTCCCGAAGCACCCCCCACAAAAATCCACGAGGGACGCAGTCAAATGCCTTCTCCAAGTCCACAAAACACATGTAAACTGGTTGGGCAAACTCCCACGAACCCTCAAGAATTCTCGAGAGGGTAAAGAGCTGGTCCGATGTGCCACGGCCAGGACGAAAACCACATTGCTCCTCCTGAATCCGAGGTTCGACCAACGGCCGGACTCTCCTCTCCAGTACCTTGGCATAGACCTTCCCAGGGAGGCTGAGGAGTGTGATCCCTCTAAAGTTGGAGCACACCCTCCGGTCCCCTTTTTTGAAGAGAGGAACCGCCACCCCGGTTTGCCATGCCAAAGGCACTGCCCCCAACCTCCACGCAATGTTGCAGAGGCGTGTCAACCATGACAGCCCAACAACATCCAGGGCCTTGAGGTACTCAGGGCGAATCTCGTCCACCCCCGGAGCCCGGCCACCAAGGAGATTTTTAACCACCTTGGCGACCTCAGCCCCTGTGATAGGTGAGTTATCCCCCTCGTCCCCAAACCCTGCTTCCTCTGTGGAAGGCATATCAGTGGGATTGAGGAGATCCTCGAAGTATTCCTTCCACCGCCCGACGATATCCCCAGTCGAAGTCAACAGTGTCCCATCCGCACCATACACAGTGTGGACGGGGAGCTGCTTTCCCCTCCTGAGCCGCCGGACAGTTTGCCAGAATCTCTTCGAGGCCGACCGAAAGTCTTGTTCCATGGCCTCACCGAACTCCTCCCATACCCGGGTTTTTTCTTCAGCAACCACCCGAGTTGCACTCCGCTTGGCCTGCCGGTACACCTCAGCTGCTTCGGGAGTCCCACAAGCCAGCCAAGCTTGATAGGACATATTATTGTCAGTTATCAGCTTTACTACCGGAGTGATGGCCTAGTTGGTAGAGCATCCCCCCCACATCCGGGAGGCTGGGGTGCAAATCCCAGCCAGCTCATGTCAAAGTTGCTCATATTATTCAGAAATTTAAGATCCACGGGACTATAGCCAATCTCCCTGGACGTGGCCGCAGGAGGAGACGGATAATACAAATGGTAACAAAAGAGCCCAGAACAACCTCTAAACACATTCATGGTGAACTCTAAGGTCAAGGTACATCAGTGTCAGATCGCACCATCCATCATTGTTTGAGCCAAAGTGGACTTCATGGGAGACGACCAAGGAGGACACCACTGTTGAAAACAAATGATAAAAAAGCCAGACTGGAATTTGCCAAACTGCATGTTGACAAGCCACAAAGCTTCTGGGAGAATGTCCTATGGACAGACGAGACAAAACTGGAACTTTTTGGCAAGGCACATCAGTGCTATATTCACAGACGCAAAAATGAAGCATGCCAAGAAAAGAAGACTGTCCCTACTGTGAAACATGGAGGAGGTTCTTTTATGTTCTGGGGCTGCTTTGCTGCATCTGGCACAGGGTGTCTTGAATCTGTGCAGGGTACAATGAAATCTCAAGACTATCAAGGTATTCTAGAGAGAAATGTGCTGCCCAGTGTCAGACAGCTTGGTCTCAGTCGCAGGTCATGGGTCTTACAATAGGATAATGACCCAAAACACACAGCTAAAAACACCCAAGAATCGCTAAGAGCGAAACATTGGACTATTCTAAAGTGGCCTTCTATGAGCCCTGATCTAAATCCTATTGAACTTCTGTGGAAGGAGCTGAAAGATGCCGTCTGGAGAAGGCACCCTTCAAACCTGAGACAACTGGAGCAGTTTGTTTGCTCTTGAGGAGTGGGCCAAAATACCTGCTGAGAGGTGCAGAAGTCTCATTGACAGTTACAGAAATCGTTTGATTGCAGTGATTGCCTCAAAAGGTTGTGCAACAAAATATTAAGTTAAGGGTACCATCATTTTTGTCCAGGCCTGTTTCATAAGTTTTTTTTTTTTTTTAAATAATTCTGTTGAACCACAATTCAAAAGCATTGTCTGATTTTCATTGGTTAATTTTCACAGAATTTTTATTTATTACCACTTTTGTCAGATTCAAGTTATTTCTGTGACCATTGTGGGTTTTTCTTTCATTAACAAAGGGGTACCAACAATTTTGACCACGTGTGTACCTGTTCATCCCACAAACATTATAGTGAAGTTTGCAGATGGCACAACAGTAGTGGGGCTCATGTCAGGAGGAGATGAGTCTGCATACAGAGATGAGGTCCAGAAACTGGTGGGATGGTGCTCAGATAATAATCTGCTATTGAATACAAAAAAACAAAAACAAAAGAACTCTATTGATTTTAGGAAGCATAGCAGTGAGCTGCTTCCTCTATATATAGGCAAGGAGTGTGTGGAGAGGGTGGAGGCTTTTAAGTTTCTAGGTGTTCATTGTCAGGAATCTCTGAAAACACTCAGAATACGATCGTATATTAGTTCATTACCTCAATAAAAATTCGAGACACAAGAATATTCTTTCATAAATTTTACTTGCATTGCAGCAAGGAGTGCAGACCTCTGCAAGAGCAAATCTGCACTCGCGCAGACCTCTGCAAGAGCAAGTCTGCACGAGTGCAGACCCCTGCAAGAGCAGATCCGCACTGAGGGCGGTCCTCAGTGAGCAGACATTTTACACACTCAGTGGTTGCATAATTCAATCAACATTACACAGTGGCTGTATGATTCAATCAACATGATCTAGTTTACACTCCTTACACAGTGGTTGCATAATTCAATCAACATAATGTAGTTTACACTCCTTACACAGTGGTTGCATAATTCAATCAACATGATGTAGTTTACGCTCCTTCCTGCACCCACACAGTTATGATAAAAATATGCTAATAAAATGATAACATGTATACACAATTTTCTGACAATTCCCTCCTGTTTATCATTTTATCAACTTTTAATCACATGCAATCATCAGTGCAATGTATCTTCTCACGATTTTCTACATTGTCATCATTGAGCATCACTTCCAAATTTAAACAGAGGTACTGTTATCATAGTTATCAAATTCCTTTTCATAATCGCCATCATCTTGTTGTGCCAGGGCAGTATATTGTACGGGAACTTCCTTTTGGAGCATAACCGATTGTAACATGAAAATGTGTTGAGTAAGGGCCCTATTTATCATAGATTTAATACAGGGAATGACACACATGAATAGTACACAAGATAGAATCAATGCAACTGTTACTGGAGTTAGTCACTTCAACAGAACTTGCCACCATTGACCAGAAAGGAACCAAGAGGACAGGTCCCAATTTTGTGGCACATCCTTCAAGCCATTCAAGTGTTGTTGCAGTCCTCTCAGCCAATCGATTACGCCTCCTTTCTCTCAGTGAGGTCCTCCAAAGCCCAAAATACATCATTCATTCTGTGACTCAAATAGGCCACTCCAAATGAGGGGAATGCTGTCATAGGCTGTCGTCTCCCTCTTGGTTATCAAGTTGGCATCGGGGGAAGTGATCCATATTATTCCTGCAAATACACCTGTCACACCAGCGGCAAGTAGCAGTGCCTTCATTTTTACTTCCACCTGAGAGAGTACCCCTCCTGGCCTCTGTCTTCACCAGGTTTGAGACGGTCGTGTCCTTAAAAGGACACGCCCCCCTTTGTAACTGGACTTACTCAGGGAAGCAGGTTAGTTCACTTGCAGGCACTTTTAGTGTCTTCACGTGTGAAAGGTGGATCCAGGATGGTCGTTCAGCGACCCTTACTGAGTCCCAATGCTGCCGGTGATGATTTTTCACGAAGATAAAGTCACCAGGCTGCATTGGGTTGATCACTTCCTCCTGTGGAGTGGAGAGAGCTCTAACAGAATCAATGTATTCTTATGTTTGTGTGGTATTAGTAATGACAGACCCGGCAGTGCATAAGGGTGGTGAAAAGCACAGTCCCATTTTCTTATCTGGGATGGTATTAATTGTTTAGTTTCACTATCTTAAGAGCTTCAGGCCACGTAATGGCCTTACCATGCGTGGTTTTTGCCAGCATTTGTCTGATTGTCTCATTTTTCCTTTCTACCAATCCAGCACCCTGTGGATAGTAGGCTGTGTGGAATTTCATTTTTTTCCCTATAGCTTTGGTTAAGTCCTCAACCATCTGAGCTGTAAGGTGCATTCCATTGTCTGAATAAATGATCTCTGGTATTCCAAAAGTTGGGAATATACTATTTTGCAAAACCTTACAAAAAACCTTTTGCATCTGCCTTAGCAGTAGGATGTATTTCTGTCCATTTTGTAAATGTGTCAATGAGAACAAGGCAGTGTTGGGGTTGACCCACTTTTGATAATTCTTTAAAATCCATGCACCATTGAGAACAGGGTGCTTTTGGTAGTGGAAAACTCCTCTGTCTAGTTCTCATTGCACCTTGGGCATTATTTTGACTGCAAACTTTTTCATTTCTTTTAGAATTCCTGGACAGAAGAAGTGTTTTTCAGCTATCTTAATCATATCCCTCCTGTTGGCACATGGCAGGAGCCATGGGTCATCAGTGCCATCCAGCGGTGCAGTGAGGGAGGGAGAACAATTTGGTTATTGGCAGTGCAGTAAAGTTTGTTGGCATTTAAGTATGTGTGAATATTTGGTAGCATGGCAGTTGAAAATATTAGTGTTTTATTAGTTAAAAAATTATTTCTGTGTACCGTGTAATTGCATTTTAAAAATAATTTATTATTTCTCTTATGTGTAAAGTGTTTTTTTTATATATATATATATATATATTTATTTGCAGGATCTGTGTTCCATAAGTGAACAACATAGTTGCTTTCTTTCATATAATTGTGACTCTAAGGTAAACTTTTTTTTTCTCTTGTATACATGTAACTTTTCTCTTCATAAATTCACACATTTTTTCATCATAAATCTACAACTTTTTGTTGTAAATTTATGACTTTTTCTTTTAAATTTGCTGATTAAGTTTGCTTTTTTGTCTGTGGCAAAGGTAAGTTTTGGATGGTATTTATTCTATCTGGTTCCAATGTTTTCCCGTCGGCAATAAGCATATGGCCAAGGAATTTAACCTCAGGTTGACAAAACTGCAGTTTTTTCTTGCTACATTTTAGTCCATGTTCACACAGGAAGTGCAGCGGGGCCAAAAAGTCCTGTTGACATTGTTCCTCAGTGGGGGAGGCAACCAAAATGTATATAACATAATTTTTGAGCCGGCTGGTGGGCTAAATTTAGCCATTAGAGCAGTCATTTCCTGTGAGAAAATGGTCGGACTTTCACAATAACCTTGAGGTAATCTGGTGTATGCGTATCTTTTTCCCTTAAACGTAAATGCAAACTAAAACTGGCTTTCTTCATGCACAGGGATAGTAAAAAATGCATTACTCAAATCTACCACAGAGAAAGTGGATGAATCATGACCCGAATCAGAATCAGAATCAGATTTATTGCCATTGTTCATGTAGTACACAAACTAGGAATTTGTCTCGGTGCGATGCTGCAACATTAAACTTGAAAAAATAAAAGATAGAAATAAAACTATACATGCAATAAAATGTAGAATATGAATGAGTAATACTAGTCAAAGCAATTTTAAATATATTAGCGAGTAGCAGATATTGTGGAGTACCACATAGTGCAGTCGGTAATGCAAAAAGAAAACAGTGAATTGACATGAGTCTGGTTGAGCTGCTGTACATAGTGCACGAGAGTCTAATAAGTCACTTAGTGTTCAGCAGTCTGATGGCAGAGGGGAAGAAGCTGTTCATGTGACGGGAGGTTTTAGTCTGAATGGACCGAAGTCTTCTACCTGAGGGGAGGGGGGCAAACAGTACGTGACCAGGGTGTGAAGGATCGGCTATGATCCGGCCTGCACGCCTCCGGGTCCTGAAGATGTACAGGTCCTGGAGGGATGGGAGCTTGCAGCCGATCACCTTCTCAGCAGTGCGCACGACGCGCTGCAGCCTTAGTCTGTCCCTGGCAGTGGCTCCTGCGTACCACACGGTTATGGAGGTGGTGAGGATGGACTCGATGATGGCCGTGTAGAACTGCACCAACATCTTGGTGGGTAGCTTGAGCTTCCTCAGCTGCCGCAGGAAGAACATCCTCTGCTGGGCCTTTTTGATGAGGGAGCTGATGGTCGGCTCCCACTTGAGGTCCCGGGTGATGGTGGTACCCAGGAAGCGGAAGGAATCTGCAGTGGTGATGGGAGAGCCTGTGAGGGTAAGGGGGGGCAGAGGGGTTGTGACTTTCCTGAAGTCCACGATCATCTCCACTGTCTTCAGAGCGTTCAGCTGCAGGTTGTTGTGGCTGCACCAGGATGCCAGCTGGGCCACCTCTCTCCTGTAGACGGACTCGTCGCCGTTGGAAATGAGCCCGATGAGGGTGGTGTCGTCCGCAAACTTGATCAGCTTGACAGACTGGTGGCTGGAGGTGCAGGAGTTGGTATACAGGGAGAAGAGTAGGGGGGAAAGTACACAGCCCTGGGGTGATCCGGTGCTGATGCTGACGGAGTCTGAGACAGTCTTTCCCAGCCGCACATGCTGCCTCCGGTCCGTCAGGAAGTCGGTGATCCACCTGCAGAGGGAGTCAGGCACGCTGAGCAGGGACAGCTTGTCCTGGAGCAGAGCGGGGCGGATGGTGTTGAATGCAGAGCTGAAGTCCACAAACAGGATCCTGGCGTAGGTTCCCGGGGAGTCCAGGTGCTGCAGGATGGAGTGGAGGGCCAGGTTGACTGCGTCGTCCACAGACCTGTTGGCTCGGTAGGCAAACTGCAGCGGGTCCAGGAGGGGAGTGGTGATGGTCTTGAGGTGGGGTAGGACCAGGCGCTCAAAGGACTTCATGACTACAGAGGTGAGTGCTACAGGTCTGTAGTCGTTAAGTCCAGTGATCCGTGGCTTCTTGGGGACAGGGATGATGGTGGAGGTTTTGAGGCAGGTCGGCACGTGGCATAACTTCAGGGAGGTGTTAAAAATGTCTGTGAAGACAGGAGCCAGCTCTTCCGCACAGTGTCTCAGGGTGGAGGGAGACACGCCGTCCGGGCCGGGGGCCTTGCGCGGGTTCAGTCTGGAGAACTGTCTGTGCACGTCCTGCTCACTGATGACAAGGGCAGGGGGGAGGAGGGGGGGGCGCCTTTGATGAAGTGGGGACCGTGGAGGCAGTGGCGCTGGGGGGAGGGGGGAGATGGACACAGCTGACGAGGTGTCAAAACGGGCATAGTGTTGGGACAGTCTTTGACAAAGGGCTTTGTCATCATGACCTTTAGAAGCCTGAGGCCGATAGTTGGTGATTTGCCTCAGTCCTCTCCACACAGAAGCAGAGTCGTTAGCAGTGAACTGCTGCTGGAGTCTCTCAGAGTACACAGACTTAGCTCTCCTCAGTTCTCTGCTAAACCGATATTTAAACCTCCCTGTAGCAGTCCCTGTCTCCACTTTTCAACGCTGCTTCCTTCTCCTTCCTGATCTGTCTGAGCTTAGCAGTGAACCAGGGCTTGTCATTGGAGTACCTCACCCTGGTGCGCGATGGAAGAATGCTCTCCTCACAAAAGTGGATATATGAGTTCACAGTGTCCGTGTACTCATCCAGATCATGCGTGGCTCCTTTAAACATGCCCCAGTCAGTTATTTCCATGTACGTGCTCAGCTTCTCCTCAGCTTCACTGGTCCATTTCCTTGTAGTGCTCACAACAGGTTTAGTGAGCTTCAGTCTCTGTCTGTATGTGGGAATCAAGTGGACCATCACGTGATCAGATAGTCCGAGCGTAGCGCGGGGAACAGCGCGATACACATCCTTCACTGTAGTGTAACAGTGATCCAGCGTGTTCTTTCCTCTGGAACTCGGGTCATGACCACTTGTAAAGGCGCCATAAATAGTCCTGTGGATTGTGAGTATTGCACATTTTGCTTAGGAGTTTTCACCCAATCGGTTACATGATTTGCCTTCTCAACCATTTGTCCACAAGCAGCCCAAAAGTAATTGTCTGGTCCCCATAGGGAGTGTTAGCATCATGCAAGGAGGTAACATCTTCGGGCAATTTCACCGACAGTGCAGCTGCTCCTTGCTCATTAAAAATCAAATTGTCCGTCTGCACTGTGATGGCATTTTTGTCATACAATTTGTCAGCCAAGGCACAATCAAAAGGTTCAAAACATCTGATATATTTCACAGTAACGTGCAGTGGCTGTGGACTTCCTAGTCCTTCAAGAATATGACCTGACAGTACAGCAGCCATAAGGGCGGTGCTTTTTGTGCACAATGTTGTGACTGCTGCACTGTCTTCTTTTAAGTTGTAGCTAAACAATGTACCGCACCCCTGGCCATCGGGTTCGTCATTGTCTGCCAGAAATGTCTGTTCTGTTCTTAAAATAGTGTAATCATCTTTTTGGGGGTCAGGCCCTAAAGTGATAGCAAGTTTAAATAACGCGTCTCGTCCTAGCAGGTTCACTGGGCAGGAGGGTGCCACAACAATTTCAGAAACACACATTATACCTGTAGAGGGGTCTGTTAAAGTGATTGGGCCATAAAGGCTCTCTGTGGTAGTGCCCCCTCCTGCGTTTTGAACTCTAATTGTTCCTCCAGTGAATCTAGCTCCTGCAGGTACTTTACGGACGGTTGTGCGTGTAGCCCCCATGTCGCAAAGAAATTCAACCTCCCTCCCGTTCACTAACAATGTTATTGTCGGGGCAGATAACGCACTACTGTACATAGACAAGTCTAAAATATTAGTAGGTCTTGGTAGTACGTCAGTCAACCTTTTTTGTTGGTCTAAAACAGTCTGTCGGTCTTCTGGGGAGAGCTCGTCACAGTCGGTTAGTCATGCTCTCCACTCTTCTTGTCCTTGACCCCCTGAGGGTCCTGATCTTGGTGAACCTGGAAAGTGTCCCCTGTCTCTCCCTCTGTGATTCTTGTGAAATCTTTTTTGTCTCTACCTCTTCCTCCCTGTCCAACATCCTGCCTCCAGCCTGCAGCACATTCACGGTACCAGTGTCCTGATTGACCACAGTTAAAGCAAACATTCTGGTTTCCATTATTAATCTGCCCTTGCCCTCTCATCCTTGGTCGTGCTCCTCCCTGTGTCATTCTAGTAACATACACCTCGTCTTCTCCTTCCTGGCTGCTGAGAAATAAAGGTGTTGTTTTTTGTTTTAACTTTTTCCTTTGTTTCGCTGACTCTTCTGCATGGAAGACATGGTTTTTAAATTCTTCCAATGGACATCCTTTGAGATTAATGCAGGTTGACCTCACCATACTAGAGATATCACTAGGGAGTGCGTCTAAAAGGCCATATTTGAACAGGATTAGGTAAGGTCGATTTGGGTCTGCCAGGTGGGCGTCTCTCTGCATGCCCATGGTTTTTTTGAAATGAGCCACATACTTTGCCCAAAATTCAAATATGTCCTCATCCTTTTTCATTCTGACGTTACTCAAATCGTTCAGTGATGATGGGGGGCTATAGTGTTTCTCTATTTCCTCAATAACCTTAAGCATTTTAGTTTTGTAGTCTGTCCATGTTTCTTTTAAGAGAGTTTTTCCCTGGACCTGATCCTCATAATCGTCATCAAAATATTTTACAATAAAGTCATTCACTTTGGTACCACACACATACCTCATTACTTTAAACATTTCGGTGGGGCTTAAATTAAAAACAGTAAGCAGGTCCCTTAATTCCCCTATGCTCCCGATAATGTCGTCTTCAGGCTTTGGTACAGCTTTTGCTGCTTGTAATAATTCCTGCGGGGTCCATGGCTTAACCTGCATAGCATCTTCATTCTCTCCATGTTGACTCTTGACTACTTTACACACTACAGGAAACGCTTCTACTGGGTTATTTTTAGGATGATATTTTTCCTCTATTTCCTTGGCTTTCTGTAGCAGTTCTGAACTAGAAAAGCACTTGGAGAGCGCAGACCTCCGCCAAGCGCTGCAGTTCCCCCCATACAGTCTTCAGATTCCTTGATCATGAAAACATATGACAAGCAGTGGTTCAGTAGTTATTGACGAAAATGACATTTTCCGTAATGGCGGCCAGAGTTCCTACCATACAGTGTTTGTGTGTACGTTTTCAGATTCCTTGACCATGAAAACATATGACTAGCAATTGGATTGACAATGATAGGATTAGTGGTTCAGTAGTTATTGTGGAAAATGGCATTTTCCATAATGGCGGCCACAGTTCCTCCCATACAGTGTTTGTGTGTCCGTTTTCAGATTTCTTGACCATGAAAACATATGAGTAGCAATTGGATTGACAATGATAGGATTAGTGGTTCAGTAGTTATTCACAAAAATGGCATTTTCCGTAATGGCGGCCACAGTTCCCCCCACACAGTGTTTGTGTGTACGTTTTCAGATTCCTTGACCATGTAAACATATGACTAGCAATTGGATTGACAATGATAGGATTAGTGGTTCAGTAGTTATTCTGGAAAATGGCATTTTCCATAATGGCGGCCAGAGTTCCTCCCATACAGTGTTTGTGTGTCCGTTTTCAGATTCTTTGACCATGAAAACATATGACTAGCAATTGGATTGACAATGATAGGATTAGTGGTTCAGTAGTTATTCTGGAAAATGTCATTTTCCATAATGGCGGCCACAGTTCCTCCCATACAGTGTTTGTGTGTCCGTTTTCAGATTCCTTGACCATGAAAACATATGAGTAGCAATTGGATTGACAATGATAGGATTAGTGGTTCAGTAGTTATTCACGAAAATGGCATTTTCCATAATGGCGGCCACAGTTCCCCCCATACAGTGTTTGTGTGTACGTTTTCAGATTCCTTGACCATGTAAACATATGACTAGCAATTGGATTGACAATGATAGGATTAGTGGTTCAGTAGTTATTCTGGAAAATGGCATTTTCCATAATGGCGGCCACAGTTCCCCCCATACAGTGTTTGTGTGTACGTTTTCATATTCCTTGACCATGAAAACATATGACTAGCAATTGGATTGACAATGATAGGATTAGTGGTTCAGTAGTTATTGAGGACAATGGCATTTTGCGTAATGGCGCTTTTCTTGTGGACGGTGATCCGGATCACCACCAAAATCTAATCATCTGTAGGATACCCCATTTCTGACAATCTGAAAATTTCATGTAAATCCGTCCATAACTTTTTGAGTTATCTTGGTAACAGACAAACAGACAGACAAACAAACAAACAAACAAACCAACGCCGATGATCACATAACCTCCCCCTTTGGCGGAGGTAATAAGGACCCTCCTTAGGATCTGTCTTGGGGTAAGGTGGGGGTGGTTGTGAACCACTTGTTTCTGGTTTCAGCAGTGATTCCGTGCTACTCTGGTTTTCATATTTTCTATTTTTACCTCCGCCAAAGGGGGAGGTTATGTGATCATCGGCGTTGGTTTGTCTGTTTGTTTGTCTGTTAGTTTGTCTGTTAGCAAGATAACTCAAAAAGTTATGGACGGATTTTCGTGAAATTTTCACACATTGTCAGAAATGGGGTATCCTACAGATGATTACATTTTGGTGGTGATCCGGATCACTGTCCACAAGAAAACCGCCATTACGCAAAATGCCATTTTCGTGAATAACTACTAAACCACTAATCCTATCATTGTCAATCCAATTGTTGTAAAT
The DNA here is from genome assembly GCA_020510985.1 of Pholidichthys leucotaenia. Lineage (NCBI taxonomy): Eukaryota > Metazoa > Chordata > Actinopteri > Cichliformes > Pholidichthyidae > Pholidichthys > Pholidichthys leucotaenia. The sequence continues at coordinate 172,987,402 of CM035838.1, read as the reverse complement.
CCAATTGCTAGTCATATGTTTTCACGGTCAAGGAATCTGAAAGCGTACACACAAACACTGTATGGGGCGAACTGTGGCGCTAAACCGCCATTACGAAAAATGCCATTTTCCTCAATAACTACTGAACCACTAATCCTATCATTGTCAATCCAATTGCTAGTCATATATTTTCATGGTCAAGGAATCTGAAAACGTACACACAAACACTGTATGGGGGGAACTGTGGCCGCCATTATGGAAAAGGCCATTTTCAAGAATAACTACTGAACCACTCATCCTATCATTGTGAATCCAATTGCTTGTCATATGTTTTCATGGTCAAGGAATCTGAAAACGTACACACACACAAACACTGTATGGGGCGAACTGTGGCGCTAAACCGCCATTACGAAAAATACCATTTTCCTCAGTAACTACTGAACCACTAATCCTATCATTGTCAATCCAATTGCTAGTCATATATTTTCATGGTCAAGGAATCTGAAAACGTACACACAAACACTGTATGGGGGGAACTGTGGCCGCCATTATGGAAAAGGCCATTTTCAAGAATAACTACTGAACCACTCATCCTATCATTGTGAATCCAATTGCTTGTCATATGTTTTCATGGTCAAGGAATCTGAAAATGTACACACGGAAAATGCCATTTCCGTGAATAACTACTGAACCACTAATCCTATCATTGTCAATCCAATTGCTAGTCATATGTTTTCATGGTCAAGGAATCTGAAAACGTACACACAAACACTGTATGGGAGGAACTGTGGCCGCCATTACGGAAAATGCCATTTTCGTCAATAAACTACTGAACCACTAATCCTATCATTGTCAATCCAATTGCTAGTCATATCTTTTCATGGTCAAGGAATCTGAAAACGTACACACAAACACTCTATGGGGGGAACTGTGGCCACCATTACGGAAAATGCCATTTTCGTGAATAACTACTGAACCACTGCTTGTCATATGTTTTCATGATCAAGGAATCTGAAGACTGTATGGGGGGAACTGCGTCGCTTGGCGGAGGTCTGCGCTCTCCGAGTGCTTTTCTAGTTATTTTGTTTGTTTTTCTCCCTGCCTTCATCGGCTTTTGCTTTGGCGTCTGTATCCGCTTTCGCCCAGAGATTAGCGCATCGAAGTTCAGGGTGGGGCCCCTTTTAATCCTTGCCTTTGGTGGTCATTTTTACTGTTGCTGCCAACACCTGGCGTTCATCCACATTAAGTGTGGGTCTAAAGGAAAAATCTTTTTCCCATTTGTTTAAATATTTATTAGGATCCTTCACTCGATCGTGTTCTCTTAGTTTGTCATTGTAATTTTTTATCGTACGGCACGCAGTTTCCTCTTTTTTCTTTTGCTTATTTTTTGCTTTATTTGTTTTTCCTGTACAGTTACCCATTTTTTTTTTTTTCTTAGTCAGGGACGTTGTCGGTCCGCCCACCTCTTTTGAAGTGCGCTCACTTGTTGTTGGGACTAGATCTCACGCCTTCAGGATACGCTCACTTGTTGATGGGACTAGATCTCACGCAACCTATATTAGGGCACCGCAACACTATTACTCTTTTGAAGTGCGCTCACTTGTTGATGGGGCTAGATCTCACGCCTTCAGGATACGCTCACTTGTTGATGGGACTAGATCTCATGCAACCTATATTAGGACTCCTGTAATTTCTTACAGGATCATTACCTGGTATGATCGGATAGGAAAAATATAGGACGCGGCCTTATATTACCATTACTAGCTAAAGCTTGACCTATCAGTCAATACACAGCACCTTTTACTTTTCTTTTACTTTTTGAAACCTGACTCTTCGGCCGGAAAACAACACAATCGGGACTTTAACCCGAACAAAACCTTTTTTTTTCCTCGTTGCAACTACTCGTCCACGCGCTTCACTCTCTTATCGCGTTAGTCACTCGTGGTTGGATTTAGGAGGATCTTGTAACATATTTAGGAGCGCATCCTATTTTACATTAGTAACATATTGGAGTGGCCTATTTTACATTAGTAACATACATGTATTTAGGAGCGCATCCTATTTTACATTAGTAACATATTGGAGTGGCCTATTTTACATTAGTAACATATTTAGGAGCGCATCCTATTTTACATCAGTAACATATTGGAGCGGCCTATTTTACATTACTCACTCAAGGCTGGATTTGGGAGGATCTTCTAACGCATATAGTATATACTATATCCTTTTCTCTTTAACAATAAAAAGACGTCACTTACTTTATGACCCTACTAGCGAGGATGACCGTCACTAGACAGAGTCAGGATGCCAGTTTCCTCCCCGGCGTTCCCTGAAGGCGGGTTTCCAAAACTGACCGTTGGTCAGACCATGCATGGGTTTTGCAAACCGGGGAAGGCTTGGTTCTCCTGGCTCGTCTAGGGTATTGGTCATCCGGGTCACAGCACCACGTATGTCAGGAATCTCTGAAAACACTCAGAATATGATTGTATATTAGTTCATTACCTCAATAAAGATTCGAGACACAAGAATATTCTTTCATAAGTTTTACTTGCATTGCAGCAAGGAGTGCAGACCTCTGCAAGAGCAAATCTGCACTCGTGCAGACCTCCACAAGAGCAAGTCTGCACGAGTGCAGACCTCTGCAAGAGCAGATCCGCACCCCTACTTGCAGCAAGGAGTGCAGACCTCTGCAAGAGCAAATCTGCACTCGCGCAGACCTCTGCAAGAGCAAGTCTGCACGAGTGCAGACCCCTGCAAGAGCAGATCCGCACTGAGGGTGGTCCTCAGTGAGCAGACATTTTATACACTCAGTGGTTGCATAATTCAATCAACATTACACAGTGGTTGCATGATTCAATCAACATGATCTAGTTTACACTCCTTACACAGTGGTTGCATAATTCAATCAACATGATGTAGTTTGGACTTCCGGTTATGGTGGCCGCGTAGGAGGGTGTGCTCCATTCTGCTCTGCTCCTAATGATAAAAAAGTAGGCTAAAGCTCTCCCAATTGGAACAAAAACCTATTCTAGCGTTTGGGGGCGGATATGGTAAAAACTAAGGCTGTGAAATCAGGCGGAGGAAAAACTGATTCGTCGAGACAAGCCAAGTTAACAGATTTCCACGCTCGTGATGCAGCAGATAAATCGCCTGTGACCATGGCTGAGGAGGGAGCTAGCGGTGGTGCGGTGACTGCCGAAGGAACGAATGCGGTCCTTGCTGCCATCGGCGCTATGTGAACAGACTTTTCGTCTAGGTTTGATGGGATTGTAGCTGCGTTGGAAGCTATGAGAAAGGAAATAGGCGACTGTATGGAGCGAATATCGCAGGCAGAGCTCCGGATCTCCAACGCTGAAGATGACGTCAACAGCCTGCAATTAAAGGTCCAAACATTGGAATTAAAAAATAAACGTCTGGAAGATAACGTCTTGGACTTAGAATCCCGGTCGAGACGGAATAATTTAAGGCTTGTGGGCCTTCCGGAGGGGGCGGAGGAACAGGATGCGTGTTCCTTTTTGGAAAAGTGGATTCCAGAAACGCTGAATAACGCAGATCTACAGTCATCAGTCGTCTTGGAGAGCGCACACCGAATAGGCTCACCGAGAGATAAGAAGACAACACCGAGGACGCTGATTATGAAGTTCCTCAACTACAGGGACAAGATGACGGTCTCCAACGCAGCGCGTACTAGAGGAGAAATTAAATACCAGGATCAACAGGTGCGGTTCTACCCAGATTTGGCCGCAGGAATCCAACAATTAAGGAAACAGTTTGACCCCACCCGTAAAGAGCTGCGCAGCCTTGGGATTCGTCACGGAGTGATTTATCCTGCAAGACTGCTGGTCACGTATAAAGGGAGAACCCAAGTCTTTAAGACCCCTCAGGAGGCGCAGGAACTCATTAAGCAGATCCAAGGAGAGACTGGCGAGAGCCAAGCATGAAGCAAGAACAAGATATAAAAGGTAGAATATTTAAGCAAGTGTTCAAGTATCTGACTGATTTGAAACATATAGCATGTGTTACACCCAGGAGGGGCGAAAGGGAGGAAGGATGATTGAGCCAAGCTGTTAGACTTTGCAGCGACCGTTTATTCACTTCTCAGCACATACGGCACGGCACACGCTACACAGCACATCGCTAGACACCATCTTTTCATAACACTCTCTCTGGAACATTCTCTGGAACACTCACTACTCTCCTTCTATTGTGTTCTAACACTATACAGTGTTTCATCATTACTGAGCGCCACCTATGGCGTAGAAACGCTACTGCTTTCACTGACAGTTCATACTTAACAGTGCATATTCAGTCCTTTAATACATTCCCTATAAATGCTCCCATTTACTATTAATCATTAAATTATAGTCTCTTAGGTACATTTATTAAGAATATTTATATTTGCCATTAGCATCTAACCCACACTGTTTTCTGAGGGTTTACTAAAGATTGTCCAAAATTGACGTTTTCCTACACTCACCCCTCAAAAAGTTAATGTCGTCCCGACATTACACCTTTCTTAAAAAACAGTAGTTTTTTTCCTTTTCTTCTGTCCGTTCACATTTGGTAATCATGTATTACATGTAAGTAGGGTATTACTACACAGGAGTCAGAGTTCATTAAAGTCTATAAAGATGCAACTGGTAATTGTCCATAGTACAGCATGTATCTCCTATTCCATGCAATACATTTGCAGAAGAGATCTTTGTGCACGATAACCTTCAACCGCTCCATCCATCATGGTGGGTATCTGCATCTTTCCTGAGAGTAAGGGTACTCAATCTAGTCATAGCCTACCAAATAAACCTTAGTGTGATGCCTGTGCCTTAGTAACACACTGCAAGTCTCTTTTTGTGTTTTTAAATTTTTTTGTTCTTTTTTTCAATTTTTAATCAACCATCACAGTAACTACCAAGTTACTTTTCAAAACATTTATGTCTGAACAATGGTTATCTTTAGCTTCTACATCTTTGTTCTAGACAGATGAAGTGCAAAGAAGTGCAAGGTTGGCCTAACTTATCATAAGTCAATCTCAATGGCTGTTTTCTTATTCTTGAAGGATACGTTTTAGCAGGAATCTTGTCAGGTCCCTCCTGGTCACTGGAACTGGACTCCGACACCTCATCACTCTGGTCCTGGTCTGCCTCAGCTGGATCTGGAACCACCGGATTGTCGACCTCTGGTGCCAGCTGCACCTGCGTGACGTCATCTGGGTCCTGGTCCTCATCCTCCGGAGTGGTGTCATCATGCGGGTAGAACTCCGGTGCATCGGCTCTCAGTGGACGCTGCTCTTGATCCTTCCCAGCTCGTAATCCGATTATGGCATTCCAACCCTCTTCATCTTCATCATCATCCGTGTTGCTTTGTCTGTCCACATGCCTTTGTCTTTTAGAGTCTCTTTCTCTCATTTTCTTAGAGGCATGCTTCACTGTTTCCATGGGAAGAAAGTCACATGGTAGCAAAAGGTTTCTGTGCATGACCCGAGTGCGTCCCTTGCCATTTTCAGGTCTGATTTCATACACTGGACTGTTTGGGTACTGCTTTTGGGTCACGACATACACCTTGTCTTCCCAGAATGATCTTAATTTTCCTGGCCCACCTTTTTCGGTCAAGTTTCGGACCAATACTCTGGATCCAGGGAGTAACTCAGCACCGTGAACCTTTTTATCATAAAGTGCTTTACTTCTCATCCCTTCTTTGTTTGCTGTTTTAGAAGCGAGTTTGTAAGCTTCAGTCATTGTAGCTCTCCACTTTTCAGCATAGTCCTGCTGAGAAACACTCTGCTCTCTTGTTGTGAGGCCAAACATCAGATCAATAGGCAACTTTGGACTACGGCCAAACAACAGAAAATATGGTGCGTACCCCGTAGCTTCACTACGCGTACAATTATAGGCATGAACCACTTTTGCCAGAGAGGACTTCCAGTCTTCCTTGGCTGCTTCGGGCAAATTTCTGAGCATTGCCAACAGTGTACGATTAAATCATTCCACCTGCCCATTCCCTTGGGGATGGTAGGGCGTTGTTCGGGACCCCTGCACACCACTGTACTCTTGGAGTTTTGCAAAAAGTTTATTTTGGAACTCTCTTCCCTGATCATGATGGAGTCGTGTGGAGAAACCAAACTTGAGGGCAAAATCTCCAAAGATCTTCTCAGCAGCGGTGTGGGCAGCTTTGTTACGACATGGGTAAGCCTGGGCAAAACGCGTGAAATGGTCCATTACAACCAGGATATACTCATATCCAAGCACCAAGCAGACCGCCCGTAAAATCTACTGGAGGAAGAAGCCCCCCAGGAGACAGCTAGCCACAGGGCTGCTCGGAGAGGCGCTCTGGCCACCGGCAGAGTGAAGAGGCCTCGCCGTCACAGGTCCGTGGCTCTGAGAGAGATCCGTCGCTACCAGAAATCCACGGAGCTGCTCATCCGTAAGCTGCCCGTCCAGCGCCTGGTGAGGGAGATCGCTCAGGACTTCAAGACCGTCCTGCGTTTCCTGAGTTTCGCCGTCATGGCTCTGCAGGAGACCAGCGAGACCCACCTGGTGGTCTCTTCTTCGCTAAGGGGGTCACCATCATGCCCAAAGACTTCCAGCTGGCCCGCTGCATCCGCGGAGAGAGAGCTTAGACTTTCTGCTGCACATCCACCAGCCATAATGCTCTGCACTGTGTGTCTATATATATACATTTATAGTAATATGGACATATGTTTACTAGATGTTGTTTTTTCTTGCCTTCTGATTGTTGCTCTGAGTGTTGCTATCCCTATGCTGTTGCAATCCTGGAATTTCCCCATTGTGGGACTAATAAAGGCTTATCTTATCTTATCTTATCTTATCTTATATCCTCCTTTGCACTTCTCCAAATGCAGGAAATCCACTGACACTAATTCGAATGGATACGTGGTGACAATGTTAGTCAGTGGTGCCCTTGTTATCTTATTGGGACGTTTGTTCTTCAAACAACTGCAAACTTTCGTGATGTAGTGCTCCACATCTCTTTGCATGTGAGCCCAATAAAACGCTCTCTTATCAAGTTCATCACTCTCTCTACCCCTAAATGGCCCATGTTTTCGTGGAGCTCTTTGAACACGAGCTTGTGAAACTTCTGGGGTAGGAGTAGCTGGTCATGTGTTGCCGTTCTCCTGTAAAGCAGTCCATCATCTTCCAAGTACAGCTTGTGTTTTTGCCTGACTAAAGCTGCAATTTTACTGTTCTGCTGCTTTACACTCCTTGGCCATTGTTTTGACAACACAGCGCAACACCTCTCCAATCACGGAGTCTTCTTCTTGAGCTCTTTTTAGATCAGTCTTTGATATTTCAGCTATAGAGCTGGCTTCTTGGTCTGCTTCCCTAATGAGAGTAGAAATGGTGACTGGGCAGAGCCATGGTTCATTTTCTTGTGACTTTACCTTGACTGCCTTTGTCACACAATTCATCACATCAGGATCAACATTCTGTGTACATCTGTTCATGTACTGCTCCATATCTAGGGGCATACGTGAAAGTCCGTCTGCATCTCTGTTTTTCCAGGGCGATACTTAATCACAAACTGGAAATCAGCTAGTTCTGCTACCCACCTCTGTGTGGTTGCATTTAACTTTGCGGTGGTGAGCACATACGTTAGGGGATTATTGTCCGTATAGACAGTGAATGGTGGAGAGTAGTACAGATAATCTCGAAACCTCTCACAGATGGCCCACTTCATGGCAAGAAACTCCAGCTTCCCTGAATGAAGGTGGTAGTTCTTCTCTGAATTTGACAGTGTCCGGGAGCCATATGCTATCACCACCAGTTTGTCTTGTTGTCGCTGGTATAACACCGCCCCAAGCCCCTCCTGTGAAGCGTCACAGTGCAAAATGAAGGGTTCTTCAAAGTTCGGGTAACCTAACACTGGGGGTTGGGTAAGAAGGTCAACAAGCTGACAAACTACTACTTGATGCTCTGGGCGCCACCTAATCACATGGGATGAGGGTAAGTGGCCACCATCGTTCTTTTTGACATGTTTCTTTGAGTTTTTCTTTGCTTTGTCTGTGTGATCGTTAGCAAGAAGGTTGTAAAGAGGCTTTGCTATACGAGAGAAGTTTGGAATATAGCTGCAGTAATATGAAATAAAACCTAGCAATTTCCTTAGCTCTCCAACAGTGGACGGTTGCTGCCGTTTGAGTGTCTGCACTGGGGCAATGTCCGCGGGGTCCATGGTGTAACCCTGTCCTGTTACCATTTTACCAAGAAAACGTACCTGCTGCTTGAATAACTCACATTTCCGGGGAGTCAACTTCACCCCATGGCTTTGATAGCGGTGCAGGACGCTTCTCAGGTCTCGCAAGTGATCTTCAAAAGTCTGTGAATGAACAAGGTTATCATCGAGGTAAGGCAGACAAACATCATCTCTCAACCCCCACAAGCACTCCTCCATAGATCTTTGGAATGCTGCTGGTGCTGAGGACAAACCAAATGGAATTCTTACCCACTCGAACAAACCCCAGGGAGTGATAAATGCAGTGAGGGGCCTACTTGACTCTTCCAGGAAACCCTGGTGATACGCCTTCCCTTGGTCGAGGACTGAAAACCACACTCTCCCATTTAGACTGTTTAGCATATCTTGTATGCGGGGAATTGGGTGTCTGTCGGGGATGGACTTCTTGTTCAATTCTCTAAAGTCGCAGCACAAACGCAGACCTCCATCTTTCTTTCGCACACAGACGATTGGACTGGAATACGATGACTTGGATTTGGTGATCCAGCCCCTGTTAAGCAGGTCTTCTAAATACTCCTTTACTTCTTTATGAAGTGGTTTGGGAACAGAAACATAAGTCTTTTTGACAGGATCGTGATCTTTGAGTCGTATCTTCAACTGTAAAGAGGGAATTGTCCCTACATCATACTCATCACAGGAAAACGCTTGCCGTTCCTCCCGTAGTAGCTGTTTTACTTGCTCTTGCTGTATGGGCGAGAGATGATCAAGGGGAACTGGAGGGTCCCACATGTCCATAGTCTCTTTGACAGCACAGTTCATCTTGGTCTCTTTATTTCTTCCTGTTTCACTCGTCGTCGGGTCGACGGTCGCTTGGTTTACAGCAGGGGGTCTAATATCTGCCGGATAAGCAGTTTTAACTCTCTGCGTTTCCCCCAAAATGGTCTTAGCGGGCAGCTGGATATCACGGGACGTACTGTTTGTTATTGGTATTTTAAACATAGATTGCTTCCCTTTCCATAACTGCACCAACCCACTTTGCATCTGCAAACCCTCTGGTAATTGGGTGTACTGACTCGGCTCAAACAAGACGTCTTGTGTGTCTGGAAGTGAGCCTGCTCTGACACAACCTTTGACTGTTTTGGTTTGGCCAGCAGGGATGGTAACCAACTCACTGCCAACTTTTACCATTCCTTCCCCCAGCCTATCCTCCTCACTTTGCATCACTTTCAAAAACACCTCTGTTTTCTTACAGTCAAATGAGAAGGCTGCGCTAACAGCTTCACTGATGGCGCAAGGGGATTTAATGCCCGTCTTCAGGACATGGTCAATCACGTTGAACCCAATGATAGGCGGCCCTGCCACTCCGTCCTCCTTCACCACTAGCACAGGAACTAAGAGTTCCACCGGTGGGCGACTAACTGTCGGCAGCTTAAATGTGACTTCGACCCACCCTGAGAATGGAATCGGTGTCTGGTTCACTGCCCTCCCATTCAGGATACTTGGACCCACCAACTCGGCTAAGTCTCTGACGGTGGTGTGTGGCAGGTGCTCCTGTCTCCAGGTGTCATTCATTAAACAGACCTGTGACCCTGTGTCCCACAATGCTTGTGTCTCCTTGTCATCGAGGAAGCAGGTGATGACATATTTTTTTCCATCCAAGTTGAGTAACTGTAATTGGCGATTAGGGGACAGTAGATTAACACGGACCGTTTCTACAGGAGGTACCTCGGCCTGAGCTACCAGCCTTGCTTCCAACCTCCGAATACTGTCAGTAATGAGCTCATACAGTTCTTGTGTGTTAGCTTGTTCTGATGTGGTTGCGACAGTATTGGCCGCCGTGTCTACTTGCCCTGTTCCTCTTCCGAGTCTCCTCCCTATCTGACATTCCCTTGACATGTGGCCGCTGACTCCACACCTGAAGCAGTGGTTGCATTGATCGCCATTGCTGGTGGACTGACATCTCTTGCAGCCACGTGTCCTCCTGGCTCTTTGAGCGCGAGGTGCTCTGGGAGACTCACGTATGGCCCTTTTGATCTCCTCCATGTCACTCTTCAGCTGCGTGACTATGTTCAGGAGCTCAGATTCCATACGGGTCACTGTGCTTTGGGGTTTAAGGATTTTTCCTTTTGTCGATGGTAGGAGGCGCTCTTGGCCATCTACTTCTCTCTCGGTTGCATACTGACCCGTCAGATTTTCCACTCAGCATTCTTGAACCTTTAGTTCTTTTGTGTGCCTTTTAAATTTCTGATGCCGTTCCCATTCAAGACTGGCTGCTGCATTCGTCTTTGAAATCAGTAGCTCGTCGGTGACAGCAGGATCCTCCAAATGATGCTTCAGTTGATACTTCACATCAGTACTGATCAGTCCTGTTTCCACCGCCCTCAGAAACTTCCTCTGAATAAGATCAGAACTAAACTGCTCTTCAGTGCCAGGCTCTCTGGATGCTGCTAAAAGTCTTTCCTTCAGCTCAATGGCACGAAACAGGAAGTTCTGAGGTGACTCATTACTGTCTTGTGTGAGATTTATCAGACGATGATACAAGTCAGTGGAACTATCTTCTTTATAATGTCCTCGCAGGATTATGCGCAGCTGTGGCAGTGTGAGATCTGACTTAATCTCCAACATAGCGCGCAAACTCAATCCAGGACTCACTGCTTTGACAACAGCCTCAATTATCTCAGCCTCACTGTGCTTTTTCTTTAAGCCCATATCAATTTGGTGAGTGAGATTGGAATAAGACAACTTGTCTTTTTGGCCCCTCTCCCCTATCTGCCCATTCATCTTAAACTCCCGTTTAATGATCACTTCTGGGAAGATGGCGGAGAGACATAACACTTAAACAAAGAGCTCTCCCTAGCCGGATTAAAAATCATCGGTAAATGGCCAACTCGACATAAACGAATCAATAAACTAAGGGATGAAAACACGAAGGAACCAGGCACAAGGACAAAAACAGGGTAAAATTGAAGAATTCCTCTCCAACAACGCAGGAAAAACCGCTGTACGCAAAGCCCAAAAAAACGAGGTGTCTACAGCAGAGAAAATGGAAGACACCAGACTCGACAACATGAACGCTGGCATCGCCAGTTTGGGTGAAGAGTTAAGAGAATTCAAGCGACAGCTACAACAGGATTTAGCGGCTCTTAAGGAGGAACTGAAAAAAGAAATTAAGGAGGAAATCATGGACCTCCGAAGAGAAATGGAGCGTAAATTAACGGAAAACATGGAGGAGCTGCGCTCCCAGCGGGCGTGTATGACAGAAGCGCAGACCCGAATTTCGGAACTAGAAGATTGGAAAAGCGAGGCAAACGAACAACTACAAACCCTGACGACGCAAACGCAGAGGATGCAGGAGAAAATAAACGACTTGGAGAGCAGATCCCGACGAAGCAATATGCGCATCTTTGGAATTCCGGAGGGCATTGAAGGCAACTCGATGACAAAATTCATGGATCAGTTCTTAAAAAAAGAACTGGAAATACCCGGAGAAACGGATCTGCAGATTCAACGGGCGCACAGAGCACCGGCACAGAACCCGAAAACAAACTCTCCACCCAGGTCAGTTGTGGTAAACTTTGTGAAATATGACATAAAGGAAAGAATCCTGACGCAAGCATGGAAAAAAAAGATACGAATCGGCGACAAACAGGTATTTTTTGACCATGACTACCCGACAGAAATCGTGCAGCAGCGGAAGAAATATGCCAATATTAAAAAAACGCTGAAAGAGAAAAAAATTAGATTCCAAACGCCGCTAACGAAAATGAGGATTCATTGGGAGGAAGGCACAAGAACCTACAACACGGCCGAAGAGGCAGCGCGGGATATGATGGAGCGGGGCCTTGAGGTGAGCGTGCCGAAGGAGACGGCTGGAGCAGCGGCGGCCCTGAACGCACCACGACAGACGGAGTGGAGACGAGTGAACGGCGGAAGAAGGGGGAGAGACGTAGAGCAGCGGGCCCAGGACAAGCTACAAGGCTTTCAACTGAAAGCCTAGATCATAACAAAGATTAAGAAAGGCACAGAAGAAATGAAGGCCAAGAAGACAAGGTAAAAGAGAAACAGACGGCTAGGAGAGGTTTAAGTGATATTTGTTGGACATTTCTAGACTTATGACTATTACTTTGATAGTAATTAGAAGTCTAGGGAGGGCCCTTCACTCTGTGAAGACAAACCCCCCACCCACCAACAGGGACCAGTGGGCAGAAGAAAGGCCCAAAGTACGGAGGTCGAGATTTTTTAATGTGTTTTTATATAAATATGTGTTATTTTTGTTGTTAAAGGGGCTAGGAGCACAAGTTAAAAAAATGGAAAAACATGAATATGGGTAAAAATCTTAAGATAATGACATTAAACGTGAATGGTCTGAACTCACCTGTTAAAAGGGAAAGAATAATAAGAAAATTCAAGAAGGAAAAAGCTGAAATTATATTTATGCAAGAGACACATTTGAGCAAGACAGAACATGTGAAACTAAAGAGATTTGGCTATAAGAACTCCTACAGTTCATTTAAGGGAGGAGCAAAAAGGGGGTTTATGATACTAATTTCAAACAAAATACAATTTGAAAGTGAACAGGAAATCCAGGATAAAGAAGGCAGGTATGTAATAATAAAGGGAAGAATAGATGGTATGCAGATTACATTAGTGAACATCTATGCCCCACCAGAAAGTGACAAGGGTTTTTTTCAACATCTGTTTGATCTCATAGCAACACACAGTGAAGGAGTCCTAATTTGTGGAGGAGACTTAAATGCTGTCATGGATCATGAAGTTGACACAACAAGTGTTAAGAAGACAAAAAAACATGTAACAAAGTTCATAAGAACCTCACTGGCAGAAATGGGTATGGTAGACATATGGAGGGACCTGCACCCACTCGAAAAAGACTATACACATTATTCAGCAGTCCATAAAGTACACTCTAGAATAGATTACTTCCTTATGAATGAAGGTGACAGACACAGGGTGAGAAATTGTTGGATTGGAGGGGCAGAAATATCAGATCATAATCCTATATACATGGAAATATATTTGAACAATAGAAAACGACAAACAACATGGAAACTTAACGTAGGACTGTTAAATGATGAGAAAATGAAAGAAAGAATAAAAATAAACATAAACGAATATATCCAAGAGAATGACAATGAAGAAGTGGACCCAACAATACTATGGGACACACTAAAAGCCGTGTTAAGGGGTAAATTAATTGTTGAAACAGGAAAAGCAAATAAGACTAAACTGGAAGCGTATGAACAAAGATGTGAGAGACTGAGGGAACTAGAACGTAAACATCAAAGCACAAATGACCCAAAAATATATCAAGAAATTAAAGAAGAAAAAACAAAGATAAAAGAAACACAAATGGATGAAATTGAAAGGAAAAATAGATATCTAAAGCAAAAATATTATGAAACGGGGCCAAAAGCCACAAAACTGCTGGCAAAACGGTTAAGAAAACAACAAACAATGAATAATGTATACAAGATTAAAGACCCCACCACAAATAAAACCACAGTTAACCCAGAAAACATCGAAGAAATTTTCCATAATTTCTACCAAGAACTATACTCGCAACCTGAAGAAACAAATACTAAAGATATCAAAAAATTTCTAGACACATTGGACTTGCCATCAATAGGAAATCAACAAAATGAAAAACTAACAGCAGAAATAACAACACAAGAGATCAGAGATGTGATTAAGTCACTTAAAAACGGTAAATCACCAGGTAGTGATGGATACCCATCTGAGTTTTATAAACTGTTTATAGAAGAACTCATGCCACAACTCCTAAAGTCATTTAATTGGACGCTGAACAACAACAAAATACCTCCATCATGGAACGAAGCAATCATTTCAGTTATTTTAAAACCAGGGAAAGATAAAGAACAATGCGGAAACTATAGACCAATCTCTTTATTAAATGTAGATTATAAAATATACACAACAATTATATGTAAACGAATAAAGACATTCTTGACGGAATTGATAGAAGATGATCAAACTGGATTCATAGAGGGACGCCAAACACATGACAATATCAGGAGAACAATACATATAATTAACCAAATACATAAAGAAAAGAAAAGCGCAGTAATAATGAGTTTAGACGCAGAAAAAGCATTTGACAGGGTTAACTGGAAATTCCTATATAGTGTACTGGAGCGCTTTGGATTTAACGAAAAATCAATACAATGCATAAGGACGCTATATCAAGAACCTGTGGCAAGAATCAAGATAAACGGTAGCTTAACAGACAAAGTAAATATACAAAGATCAACTAGGCAGGGATGCTGCTTATCGCCCACCTTGTTTGCTCTGTTCATAGAACCATTGGCTCAAGCGATACGACAAAATAAGAAATTAAAAGGTGTAACAATAAAGGGGGCGGAACACAAGATTGGGCTATTTGCAGACGATATTATAGTTTACCTTGAACAACCAGATAAATCAATAATGGAAATGATGAACTTGATAGAAAATTTTGGAAAATTATCAGGATACAAGATAAACATAACAAAAACACAAATACTGACATTCCACTATAACCCTCTAAACCAGATAACTGATAAGATCAAACTAAACTGGAACCAAAAAGAAATAAAATACCTTGGAGTGAACATACCTAAAGACCTAAGCAAAATATATAAAGCAAACTATGATAGGTTGGAACAAGAAATAAAAAAAGATATTGATAGATGGTCAATCTTAAATATGGATCTGAATTCAAAAATTGAGACAGTCAAAATCAGCATACAACCTAGATTACTTTACCTCTTCCAGGCTATAAGATAAGCCTTTATTAGTCCCACAACGGGGAAATTCCAGGATTGCAACAGCACAGGGATAGCAACACTCAGAGCAACAATCAGAAGGCAAGAAAAAAAAAACAAAAAAAAAACAAGCAAGAGCAGCTAATATACTGTACATATGTACATATTACTATAAAATATATATATACACACACACACAGACACACAGTGCAGAGCATTGTAGCTGGATGGAATAAATATATGAATATATGAACACACAGTGCAGAGCATTGTAGCTAGATGGAATAAATATGTAAATATATAAACACCCACAGTACGGAGCATTGCAGCTAGGTGGAATAAATATGCAAGTATATAAACACACACAGTGCGGAGCAATGTAGCTAGATGGAATAATATGTAGATATATAAAAACACAGTGCGGAGCATTGTAGCTAGATGGAATAAATATATAGATATATAAATATAAACACACCCAGTGCAGAGCATTGTAGCTAGATGGAATAAATATGTAAATATATAAACACACACAGTGCAGAGCATTGTTGCTAGGTGGGATGAAACAGCATAACCGTCTATTTAGTTATCCTACATGGTATGATTATGTGCCCATACATATTCTCACCCTCCATAGCGACCGGTATGTTCCTAGTTGTATGCCGGAGAGGACCATTGTGTAAGTCTATTGCATCTTTTGCATTCAAAAAAAAAAAAAAAAAAAAAAAAAACACTATTAGTTTGTTACGTCTTTTTGCTATCTCTGCGAGCAGCCCTGCTTAGGTTGTACAGTCTGACAGCCGTTGGTAGGAAGGACCTACGAAACCTCTCGGTTGTGCACCTGGGATGATGTAGTCTGCTGCTAAATGAGCTCCTCAGTGCATCCAGTATGTCCTGCATAGGGTGGAACTCGGACTCCAGCAGAGATGACAGTTTAGCCACCGTCCTTCTCTCTCCTATCTCCTCCATCGGATCAAGGCGTTGCCCCAGGACAGAGCTAGCTTTCTTAATCAGTTTGTTCAGTCTCTTCCTATCGGCTGCAGTAATGCCACTGCCCCAGCAGACCACTCCAAAAGTGATGGCTGATGCCACCACCGTGTCATAGAATGACTTCAGCAGCGCCCCTTGTACACCAAAAGACCTGAGTCTCCTCAGCAGGAACAGCCTGCGCTGTCCCTTCTTGTAGAGTGCGTCAGTATTGTGTGACCAGTCTAGTTTATTGTTCAGATGAATACCCAGGTACTTGTAGGATGTCACCATCTCGATGTCTGTTCCCTGTATATTTACTGGTGCTGTGAGGGGCTGCCCATGCCTGCGGCAGTCCACCACCAGCTCCTTAGTTTTCCTCGCGTTGATCTGGAGGCAGTTCCGATGGCACCAGTCCACAAAGTCCTGGATAAGCCCTCTGTACTCAGCTTCATCTCCGCTGGAGATGAGACCAACGATCGCAGAGTCATCAGAGAACTTCTGTAGATGGCAATGTGTTGTGTTGTGTGAGAAGTCCGCAGTATAAAGAGTGAACAGGAAGGGAGCCAGCACCGTTCCCTGGGGGGCCCCCGTGCTACTGATGATCGTGTCGGAAACACAGTCCCGGGTTCTCACAAACTGAGGCCGGTTCGTGAGGTAGTCCAGGATCCATGATGACAGGTGCTGGTCCACCCCTGCGCGCAGCAGCTTGTCCTTCAGGATCATCGGTTGGATGGTGTTGAAAGCACTGGAGAAGTCAAAGAACATGATCCTCACCATATTCCCGGGCTTCTCCAGGTGGGACAGAGAACGGTGAAGGAGGAAGATCACCGCATCCTCCACCCCAATGCCATGCTGGTAGGCGAACTGGAGTGGATCCATCGCTGGTTCCACCAGGGGGCGGAGATGAGCAAGGAGCAGTCTCTCCAGGGTCTTCATCAAGTGGGACGTCAAGGCCACCGGTCTGAAGCTGTTCAGGTCTTTGGGGTGGGAAGTTTATGGTACAGGTACCACACAAGATGTTTTCCACAGCTGTGGTACCCTCCCCAGTTTCAGGCTCATGTTGAAGATATACGTCACAATCCCACACAGCTGGTCTGCACAGGACTTGAGGAGCTTTGCGCTGATGCCGTCCGGTCCCGACGCCTTCCTCGCCTTGATCTTCCTCAGCTCCGTCCTCACCTGGGTCTTGGTCCTGGTCAGGATGGGGGGCTGTGTGTTGGGAGTGGGGGGGGGGTCGGTGGAGTGGGGAGTGGGTAGCAGGACTTGATTTCTTAGAGGCAGCAGTGGTTGTTGTGCAGACAGGGGGGAGGGCGGTTGGTCAAATCTATTGAAAAACAGATTCAGGTTGTTCGCCCACTCCCTGCCCCCCGTGGCCTGGGGGGAGGTATTCTGGAGCCCCGAGATGGTTTTGAGGTTTCTCCAGACCCCGCTGATGTCGCTCTGTTGCAGCTTGTCCTCCATCTTCTTCCTGAAGCTGTCCTTGCCTTCTCTGATCTTTCTCCTCAGCTCCCTCTGTACGGACTTCAGCATCTCCCTGTTCCCCGACCTGAAGATCCTCTTCTTCTCTCTCAGAAGTGTTTTTATCTCAGGGTTGATCCAGGGTTTGTTGTTTGAGTGACGCCGTATGGTCTTGGTGGGAACGGATTTGTCCACACAGAAGCTGAGGTAGCCCGTGAAGGTGTGAATGAGGCCATCGATGTCCTCACCATGTGGATCGCAGAGCTGCTTCCAGGCAGTGGCTTCAAAACAGTCCTTTAGAGTGTCCATTGTCTCCTCAGACCATAACTCCACAGTGTGCATGGCCGGAGGTTGTCTGTGCACTAGGGGTTTGTACACCGGTCGGAGATGAGCCAAGTTGTGATCCGATCTCCCAAGTGGGGGGAGTTGTGATGAGGTGTACGCCTCCTTAGTGTTTGCGTAGAACAAATCCAGTGTTTTATTGTCTCTAGTGTGGCATGTGACATACTGGGTGAAAGTGGGCAGAATGGGAGACAGTGAAACGTGGTTGAAATCGCCTGAGATGAGGAGAAGAGCATCTGGGTGTTCTGTCTGCAGCCTGCTGGTTACTGAATGGATGACGTCACGCGCTGTCCCAGCGTTCGCCGTCGGATTTGCATAAACAACAATGCAGATCACGTGTGAGTGTTCTCTCGGGAGATATGTAGGCCTCATGCTAACAGCTAGCAACTCAATGTCTTTGCTGCAGTGTCGTTGTTTAACAGTGATATGTCCCGGTCTGCACCAGTTGTTGTTAACATACATTATCACTCCACCGCCCCTAGTTTTGCCACTCTCTGGTGTTCGGTCAGCTCGTATCATGTGAAAACCCTCCAGCTCAATGTTAGCATCTGCTGCTAGTTCAGTTAGCCACGTCTCAGTAAACAAAAGGAGAGAGAGCACTCCCGGTAAGTGCTATCATAACGGGAGATAGCCGCTAGCTCATCTAACTTTCCCAGTATCGACCGTACATTTCCCATGACAACAGATGGAAGGGAGGGTCTGTACCTTATATTTTTTGTCCTCCGCCTTACTCCAGCCCAGCAGCCGCGGCGTTTTCGCCTCAGTTCTCTCAGTATGTCGAGTTTTTCCAGTGGGACCGGGTGGCGGTTAAATGCTAGCAGCTCTTCCCTGTTATATCGTATCCTGCTATAAACAGTGGCTCCGTCCACCGGCTCAGGAGACATTTGGGACGATCTGTGTGTCCGTGATATAAGTGGGGTGAAAAAAAAAGTGATCAAAAGAGAGAGGAAGGGAAAAAAAAAAAACTCGGAATCGAGCCGCTGTTGCAAAAGGCAGCCGACTGGTGTGGCGCCGAGTGTTAAAAATGTCCCAACAGAGATTCCAGATGCCCAATTCTCAAAGTGGGACAGGATGATATCGAGATTTGTTTGGGGAGGTAAAAAACCAAGAGTGAAATATAAAACCCTCCAATTACCAAAAGAGAAAGGAGGCATGGGCCTACCGAGTCTAAAGGAATATTACTACTCAGCACAAATAAGATATATCATATGTTGGTGCGACGAGGGATATGAGGCAAAATGGAAAGAAATGGAAAAGGAAATTGAGGGACTCCCAGTACAAAGCATAATAGGGGATAAAGATGCATATAAGCAAATCAAACAAATAGACCCAATCACTAAATTTACTTTAGAACTGTGGTATAAAATAGTACAAAAATATAATATAAGGGAAGACATAAAACTATTGAAATGGGTAGCATTTGACAGTCAGTTTGAACCGGCAAAACAAGATAGGGGATACAAAAATCTGGTGAACAAGGGAATCACAGCATGGGGCAATATCGGAAAAAAAGATCTCGGGAGCTTTGTAAATATCAGGAGAAAATTTAAATTAGAAAGATCGGAATTTTTCAGATATCTGCAGATGAGAGATTACTATATGAAGAAGATTAGGCATAACCTCCAAACAGATGTGAACGAGATTATACAACTTATTTTAAGCTCATATGCAGGAAATAAAATAAGAATTATTTCAAAACTATATCAGAAACTTATGACAAACAATCATACAAGTAACTATATAAAGGAGAAATGGGAGAAAGAGCTCAATTTAAACATAACAGAAGAAAGCTGGCAGGAAATATGGAAAACACAACACACATCAACAAATTCAAGGGCATGGAGGGAATTTGGATGGAAAAACCTGATTCGCTTTTTCATTACACCACAGATTCAAGGAAAATATACAAATACCCAATCTTTATGCTGGAGGGGATGTGGGGCTCAAAATGCAGACCACTCACATATGTTTTGGAAATGCTACAAAATATCATCATTTTGGAAATCTATGCATGTGACAATACAGAGGATATTAGGATATAATATACCAATG
The DNA here is from genome assembly GCA_020510985.1 of Pholidichthys leucotaenia. Classification (NCBI taxonomy): domain Eukaryota; kingdom Metazoa; phylum Chordata; class Actinopteri; order Cichliformes; family Pholidichthyidae; genus Pholidichthys; species Pholidichthys leucotaenia. The sequence continues at coordinate 172,967,639 of CM035838.1, read as the reverse complement.
AACTGTAACCTGATGTACTTATGTGATCTTAAAAAAGACAATGTTATACAGGCTGAGGACAGATATCTAGTTAAAATCTTGTTGATTGCATGTAAAAAAACTATCACAAAAAAATGGCGATCAGAAGTTCTTCCTGACCAAGAACATTGGACTGACATTGTTGAGGACATACGTATGATGGAAAAACTAACATATCGACGAAGAATGCAAGAAGGAATATGGGAGAAAAAATGGCGGAAATGGACACACTACAAAGTGCAACAACGAGGCAGAAATTGAAAGAATAACCAAAGACACTGAAAAAACCAGAAGAATTAAGAGATGGAAACTAAAAACTTGATGCTCCAACATTTGCCCCCCCCCTTTTATTTTTTTTTTATTTTTATTTTTATTTTTATTTTTAGTATTTTTTTTTTTTTATTTTTTTTTTTCCCTACCCTAACCCCTTTGTTTTTTAAATGTAGAATGTGATCTGAATGCATTATATATGATGAAAAATGAATAAAAATCTAAGTTACAAAAAAAAAAAAAAAAAAAAAAAAAAGATCACTTCTGGCGGTAGGGGCGCTGTGGGGACCGCGGGCTGTATCACAAAATGGCGGCCCGGTGGCGGCGCGGCCTCATCATCCGTCAGCCTTATTATTTCCTCTTCAACCCTTTTAGCTGAATCAATGATACTTTCATGCAGAGCGGCATACTGGCTCTGTAAACTGGCGAGTGCCTCCGCCTCGCGACTTGTGCCGGCCGCTGTCGCTGCCTACGTCAACGGTTCACTTAGCTTAGCTTCGTTAGCACATGCTATTAGCTTTAGCAGAAACTCGCAGGCTACATCCTCCTCTTCGCGTTCAATGGCTTTCTCCACCTCCTCGATTAACAGTCGTATCAGCGTGTACTTCTTAGACGGTTCGGCTGGGCTTATCTTTGCAAATAAACAGACCTCATTTAGCTGTTCGGCCCGTAACGGCACCAAGGCCTCGCTTAGCTTATCTTGTAGCTGCTCCGGCTCCATCGTTACGGCCTCTTTTTTTATTTGCACACTCACCGTCTCAGACACGACTGAACCATCCTCTGCTACCAAGTTGTGTTACACCCAGGAGGGGCGAAGGGGAGGAAGGATGATTGAGCCAAGCTGTTAGACTTTTCAGCGACCGTTTATTCACTTCTCAGCACACACGGCACGGCACACACTACACAGCACATCGCTAGACACCATCTTTTCATAACACTCTCTCTGGAACATTCTCTGGAACACTCACTACTCTCCTTCTATTGTGTTCTAACACTATACAGTGTTTCATCACTACTGAGCGCCACCTATGGCGTAGAAACGCTACTGCTTTCACTGACAGTTCATACTTAACAGTGCATATTCAGTCCTTTAATACATTCCCTATAAATGCTCCCATTTACTATTAATCATTAAATTATAGTCTCTTAGGTACATTTATTAAGAATATTTATATTTGCCATTAGCATCTAATCCACACTGTTTTCTGAGGGTTGACTAAAGATTGTCCAAAATTGACGTTTTCCTACACATGTCTACAAAATATAGATTGTATTATATATATATATATAAAGCTATGATGTACAAAGTTGCTATAAAATTTTGGAGTTAAATTGGAAAAACTACACAAGAGAGTTATTGTCATGTCATTAAAAGTAGCAGAGTCAGGGTGATTGAGAGGAGGAAAGAGTGAGTGGTTTGACTGATCCTCACGGGGGAGGAGCAGATTCAGGCTATAATGGGAGACGGATTTTTTTTTTGATTTTGGGGGGATTACCACGAATGTGGGAAAGGGGAATTTGTTTGTGTGTAGTTTGTGGGATGAATGTTCAACCATCCATGTTTTTGCTTCTCTGTATGAGCATGTTTATATTGCAAGGTAATCTCAAACTCTTTATTGATCATAGACCAAAGCGTTAAGCTTAATTTAACATCATGGAATTGCAGAGGTCTACAAAATCTAAAAAAACTTAAACAAGTTTTGAATAAAATAAAAGACATAGGTTCAAAAATTGTGTTTTTACAAGAAACTCATCTAATAGAGGAGGATGTAAAAAGAATAAGGAGTAGATGGCAGGGAAGTGTATTCACCTCATCGTTTTCATCTCGAGCCAGGGGAGTCATGACTCTCATACATAAATCAGTCCCATTTCAAGTGAAAAATGTAATTGGAGATAAATTGGGAAGATATCTAATCATCCAAGGATCTTTGTTATTAGAAAATATAAATCTGGTGAATTTATATGGTCCCAATATAGATGATCAAAACTTCTCCGTTAATTTATTTCTTACTTTAGCATCACTCACAGGGCTATATATAATAGCAGGGGATTTTAATTGTACATTGAATCCCGGTATAGATAGATCAACAGGACAGGACTGTACGCACAATGGATGTAGGATGACCATTAATCATTTTATGAAAGAATTGAGATTGCTAGATATATGGAGAGAAATGAAACCACAAGTCAAAGCCTATTCTTGTTATTCTAACACCTACAAGACATTTTCACATATTGACTATTTTTTGATCTCCACAGAATTAAGGTCCAAGATTCAAAATTGTTTCTATGATAACATTGTGATCTCTGATCACGCACCCTGCTGTCTAATATATGTAGATAAGAAATTGACAAAGGTTCCTGGTAGGTGGCAATTTCAGCATAAATGGCTTCAAGATGAGGAATTTGTTAAGTACATAGAAAAACAGATAGATGAGTTCTTTGATATCAACACTACACAAACATCAGCATGTATAAAGTGGGAAGCTTTCAAAGCTTTTATTAGGGGGCATATTATTAGTTACACAGGTTCAAAATCTAGGAAGACTCGAGAGGAGAGAGTCCAATTGGAACGTGAAATAATAATTCTTCAAGAAAAAGTGTATGCAGGACGTAATCCCAAATTAGAGAATGAATTACTGATTCTGAGAGCTGAATATGACAAAAAATCAGCAAATAGAGCTGTCTCAAGTCTTCTAAGATTGAAGCAAACCTTTTATGAACAAGGTGAAAAATCAGGAAAATTATTGGCATGGCAGATTAAACAATTAGAATTTAAAACACCAATTACCAGTATTATAAGTAACGGACAGGCAGTCGTAGATCCTTTAGAAATTAACAGTGCCTTTAGAGATTATTATGAAAAACTATATGATACAAAAAATGAAACTGACTTAACAAAACTAAATGGGTTTTTGGATGGATTATCTATACCGTGTATTCCAAATGAAAATAGGGAGATACTGGAGTCAAAAATTAGTCAAGAAGAAGTTGGGCTAGCCATTGATAATATGAAATCAGGAAAAAGTGCGGGACCTGATGGTCTCCCAGTTGACCTCTATAAAAAATTTAAGAATAAATTAATAAAACCATTTTTGGAAATGGTTTTAGAAGCATTTCAAAATAGTAAATTACCGCCATATATAAATAATGCCTTAATTATACTGTTGCCAAAACCAGGTAAACCTTCTAATAAATGTGAAAACATGAGACCAATAAGCCTATTAAATGCAGACCTTAAGATAATCTGTAAAATTTTAGCAAGACGACTACAAGAAATATTACCAAATATAATTAACCGAGATCAGAATGGCTTTATAATGGGAAGACAAGGCTTCCATAATGTAAGAAGACTATTTAATATTATTTATTCTAATAAAGAAGCGCCAGATACAGCTCTCCTATCATTGGATGCTGAAAAGGCCTTTGATAGGGTCGAATGGCCCTTTCTTTTTGAAGTTTTACAAAGGTTTGGACTTGGAAAGAATTTCATAAAATGGGTTCAGATAATATACAATAATGCTACAGCAGAAATCCTAACAAATAGCAATATCTCAAAATCAATAAAAATTAATAGAGGTTGTCGACAAGGTTGTCCACTTTCACTTTTACTGTTTACTATGGCAATTGAACCTTTAGCGATGGCAGTACGTTTACATCCACAAATATATGGAATTAAAGTAGGACCAACAGAACATAAAATCTCCCTGTATGCTGATGACGTAATTTTGTTTATGTCGAATCTTAAAAAATCAATTCCGACCTTGTTAAATTTAATAAAGAACTTTGGGGAAATATCAGGATATAAAATAAATAAAACTAAATCTTCAATATTAATGCTAAATGAGACCCAGAGAAAGCACCCAGCTCCTGAGGTAAATCAATTCAATGTTGTAAATCAGTTTAAATACTTAGGAATTCAAATTGTGCCTAATGTAGAGGAGCTTGGCAATGAAGAGGCGATTTGGTTTATAGGCGAAGTTTTAATGTTCAGCTCTTCTAACAAGTCTCATCTGGTGCAGAGAGCGGCAGAAGGGAAAAAGAGACAGAATTTCGCCAACTCACTGATTATATACATGCACACAACAAAAGACATGCATAACAAAGGCTGACATCCCTCATTATCTTAATCCCCCCATTGTCTTGGTATTTCCTCTCCTCGTCTTGGGAGGTGATGGTAATCCCTCTCCTCGCCTTGGGGGGTGAGGGTGGCTCGTCCGGTCTCCCCCGCCGCGTCCGGGAACGTCTTTGTTCTTCACTCGGCGGGTGAGATTCCTTTGTCCTTTCAGAGGTGTGAAGTTCCTTACATATGTAATCACCAAACATTTCCACTTGCTCTAACATATGTAGGTTATGGAATATATGGTTAATATAGACCACAGGCCCCCCAAACAACTAAGAAAGGACAACAGAAAGGTTCACAGTCTAGGATAGTTATTACGACATACTACGTGTTACAGCTGTTGCCACGGAAGAAACTTTCCAGCAGCCATGCTCCTAAGAGAGTTCAGTGGTAAACATAGCAGCATAGTAAAATCATAAGTCAGTCCTAAACTGTTGCAGCACAATTAGTGAATAATTGTGGAGTGGTTGGTGTCAGTCCCTGTGCTGTCTGGGTTTAATTCTTCTCCCAAAACTGCTGTAGGTTGGTTTAGGCGTCCTGCTGGGACCTTCTTGTGAGGAATCTGCAGTGTGGGAAGGAGAGAGGTTATTTGTTCCCTGCCTGGGGGCTGAGTCTTTTCTCTTGGGGGGTCTACCTCGCCGAGGTGCTCTCGCCAACTGTGCAGGTTCGTCTTTCAACAAGAAGGCAGGTTTAAGTCTGTCAATGCTGACTGTTTCTTTTCTATCCCCATAATCAAGCACAAAGTGTTTATCACCATGTTCCAGCACTCTGAATGGCCCATCGAATGCTGGGCGTAAAGTTGGTTTTAGAGCTTCATGCTTAACAAAAACAAACTCAGCATTTTTTAAAGTTTGAGGGACAAAAATCCGTGGGAAGGAGTGATGAGCTGGACCGGGGAGAGAGTTCGGTCCGTTGCTGCCTAAAAACCTTGGGACTGGAAGGCGCCCTGACTCTGGGTTCTCTGGCAAAAATTCACCTGGGAGCCTGAGAGGTTGTGCAAAAACTAATTCTGCGGGAGAGGCGTCTAGATCCTCTTTAGGTGCAGCACGCAACCCCAATAAAACCCAGGGAAGTTTATTTACCCAATTTGTGTCCGTTAGTGAGGCTCTGAGGGCAGTCTTTAGAGACCTGTGAAAACGCTCGCATAACCCATTAGCCTGAGGGTGATAAGCGGTGGTGCGATGAATTGTTGCCCCTAAGCTGTTGGACATGGCTGACCAGAGCTCTGAGACAAATTGAGGCCCCCTATCGGACGTGATGTCCGATGGGACGCCGAAACGTGCCACCCAGTTTGTCAAAAAAACGCGAGCGACTTCCTCCGCTGTGGTTGCCGCTAGAGGGACTGCCTCTGGTCAGCGTGTGGTGCGGTCTATCATTTTTAACAGGTGTGTGAAACCTTGGGAGGAAGGTAGTGGCCCCACAAGATCGACATGAACGTGGTCGAACCTTCTAGCAGGGATTGGAAAAGGCTCCAGAGGGGCTTTTGTGTGTCTGTGTATTTTGGCGCGTTGACAAGAAATGCAAGTTTTTGCCCATTCTTTTACGTTTTTGCGCAGGCCTGGCCACACAAACTTTTCGGCGACCATTTTAACCGAGGCGCGCACACCTGGGTGCGCGAGGGAGGGAATTGCGTCAAAAATGCGGCGGCGCCATGTAGCTGGTACTAACGGGCGAGGTCGGCCGGTTGAAACATCGCATATTAGGGGGGGCACGCCGTCGCGTAAACCCTTTTTCTCCAGCCTTAACCCTGTTGGTCCAGACAGGAGTGCGCGCACGTCCGCGTCACTGTTTTGTTCCTCTGCCATGGCTGCATAATCTATCCCTTCATGGATAGGTGCTGCGTATGTGTCTGCGTTAGTGAAGAGTTCTGCTGCTGAGGCAGTATAATCTGTCTCCCCGCGCTCTGGTGGTGCCACAGCGCGAGAGAGACAGTCCGCTACTACGTTAAGTTTGCCTGCCACGTGTCGAATGTCTGTGGTGAACTCTGAAATCGCAGCTAGCTGTCTTTGTTGCCTGCCTGACCATGGTTCTGAAATTTTAGCCATAGCAAAAAGGTGAGCGGTTTATGGTCTACAAAAGCCGTGAAACTCCGCCCTTCTAACCAGAACTGGAAGTGGCGGATGGATAAATGAAGCGCCAGCAGCTCTCTGTCAAAAGTGCTGTTATTTGCGTTCAGTTTGGTTTAGCGATTTGCTAAAGAATGCTAAAGGTTGCCAGACCCCGCTGACAAGTTGTTCTACAACTGCCCCTATAGCTAGGTCTGAAGCATCTGTGGTTAGTGCAATGTGGGCCAAGGGATCTGGATGAACTAACAATGTGGCGTTAGCTAGGGCGTTTTTTACTTCCGCGAAAGCGCGTTCGCGCTCCGGGGTCCATTCGACCGCGTTGGAAGCTTTCTTTTTTTTGAGCGCGTCATATAGGGGTTGCATGAGCTGAGCTGCGTGGGGGAGGAAGCGGTTGTAAAAATTAACCATCCCTAAAAATTCCTGTAGCGATTTGACCGTCTGCGGCCGTGGAAAACCTTCTATCGCATGAACTTTGTCTGGAAGTGGAACTGCCCCCTTCGGAGAGACTTTGTGTCCCAAAAAATCAATTTGCAATACGCCGAATTTGCATTTGGCTGGATTGATTATTAGCCCGTGCTCTTCTAGCCTCTGAAAAACCGTAGTGAGGTGCTGCTCGTGTTCTTCCTCAGACGAGCTGGCTACCAGCATGTCGTCGAGGTAGACGAAAACAAAGGGGAGGTCGCGTAGGACCGCGTCCATCATTCGTTGAAAAGTTTGAGCAGCGCCTTTGAGGCCGAAAGGCATTCGCAGGAATTCAAAAAGGCCGAAAGGGGTTATTACCGCTGTTTTAGGAACGTCTTCTGCTCGGACTGGGACTTGGTGATAACCGCGGACTAAGTCTATTTTTGAAAAAATGTGCGCACCCGCTAGATGTAGTGAAAAATCTTGAATGTGAGGGACTGGGTAACGGTCATGCGCTGTAGCGTTGTTTAGTCTGCGGTAATCTCCGCACGGTCTCCAAGAACCGTCGGATTTCGGAACCATGTGAAGTGGTGAGGCCCAGGGGCTCTTCGAGCGTCTAACAATGCCCAATTTTTCAAGAGTTGTAAACTCATCCTGTGCTATGTTGAGCTTGGCCACGTCTAAGCGGCGAGCTTTGGCAAAAACGGGAGGTCCCGTTGTGGGAATGAAGTGTTCAACCTCGTGTTTAGCCACAGTGGCTGAGAATTTGGGGATTGTGAGTGCTGGAAATTGGGTGAGGAGTTGCTCAAACTTACCTCCTGCCGTGGTGACGTTGGCCTGCACAGGTGGTGGAGAAACTCGAGCTGAGCATGGAATAGAAGCAAAAGACATGCATTAACCAGGCGCCTATTTGCTAGATCCACTAATAACCCATGTGCACACAAAAAATCTGCGCCTAACAAGTTAAAACTCACCGCGGCTACAACAAATGTCCATCTGTAGCTGCGGCCGTGGATGAGGAGGTGCAGGCTCTTTTCGCCGAACGTGTCGATGTTAGAGCCGTTGGCTGCCACTGCTCCGTTGCCCCAGGTGCCCATGGCTCGATCTGTGTGGGAGGGCATGACGAAACTCAGCTGAGCTCCTGTGTCGATGAGGAACTGCTTGCCTGTGTGTCCATCCGTCACGTACAACAGCTTATTTTTCTCGCCGAGAACCGCTGCTGTTAACGGCTCTCGGCTTTGGCGTTTCCCGACATCGTAAACTTGCAGGGGGGAACGCATTTGCGGGCCTTCTCGGCGAAGCGGTGGTGATAATAACAGACGTTGCTCTGTCTGTTACGTTTTGGCCGCGTCGCTGTCACCGTGGCCTGGGTCTGCTCCGTGGGTCGTGGCTCCTCGTGGCTCGGGGCGTCAGCTTTGAGGTCTGCGGATGCTGCTGTGGGTGTCAGCTCCTTGCAGGCGTTGACGAGCCGATGAGCTTCGCTGGCCAGTGTGCGGAAGTCTTGGTGGGTGTTGCACTTCATGCTGGCGAGTGTCCCCCTCATGTGTGGCGGCAGCGTGCTGAGGAAAATAAACTGGAAGAGGAAGTTGTCATTGTCCTCTTCCTTGAGCTGCAGCAAATCCTCCATGAGGGCCTTCGGATTGCCCCCTCTGTGGCCGTAGACCGCCAGGATCTTCTCGGCTCTTTCTTCCGCTGATGGGACGTAGTTCGCCACGATGGTCGCTTTGAGCGTCTCGTATTTGTCCTGGGCCGGTGGTCGCCGGATCATGCTCCGCACACACTTCGAAGTGGCGGAGTCGAGTTTGGAGACGATATGATAAAACTTAGTATTGTCAGCCGTGATGCCCGCCAGTATAAATTGGGCTTCAGCCTGCTGAAACCAAGAGGCGGGGTCCTCTTGCCAGAAGTCTGGCAGCTTGACAGCGACAGCGTTCGTGCACACCATCACTGCTGTGCCCGCCGAGTGAGAGTGCCTTGCCTTGGCTCTCACGGCGGTGCTGGTGCTCGGTTGAGCCCTCTCAACCTCTTCTGCCGGGGGGAACAGCTGTCCGTCTGCTCCCTCATCTGCGTGGCTGCTGGCGTCTGCCTGAGTCGCCACGGATGAGTCGCTTGTGGGAGAACGCCTCCGGTCCATACTCGCGTCAAGGTCACCAGTGTAGAGGAGCTGGGCAATGAAGAGGCGATTTGGTTTATAGGCGAAGTTTTAATGTTCAGCTCTTCTAACAAGTCTCATCTGGTGCAGAGAGCGGCAGAAGGGAAGTGAAGTTCCTTACATATGTAATCACCAAACATTTCCACTTGCTCTAACATATGTAGGTTATGGAATATATGGTTAATATATTCCATAACGCGCGTCCGGGAACGTCTTTGTTCTTCACTCGGCGGGTGAGATTCCTTTGTCCTTTCAGAGGTGTGAAGTTCCTTACATATGTAATCACCAAACATTTCCACTTGCTCTAACATATGTAGGTTATGGAATATATGGTTAATATAGACCACACCTAAGTTAGAATCAGCCGCTAGCATCAACTATGAAGCCTTAATGACAGACATTAATGAGTTACTTCAGAGATGGATGTCACTACCAATGTCGATGATCGGGAGAATTAATATACTTAAAAGTAATATCTTACCCAAAATACTATATTTATTTCAATACATTCCTTTACCACCACCTTCAGATCTATTCTCAAGAATTAAAAAAAGTTAGTGGAATTTATATGGAACAATAGGAAGGCTAGATTACGTCTGTCCTTACTATATTTACCATTTGATCGTGGAGGTCTGAAATGTCCAAACTTTATGTTGTATTACTGGTCAGCACAACTGAGGTCTATGACATATTATTTTTCATCCAATGATCTCCCTCACTGGACGGAGATGGAATCATAAAATTTACCTTTACCTCTTCCCTTATTCATATACTCAGACTCGGCTAAAAAATTACAGAAACAAGTTAAAAATCCTATTGTAAAGCATATGATCAAAATATGGTATGAAATCAAAAAATATTTAAAAGAACCGCACTTATTGTCACAATTTAGCCCAATATGGGGTAATCAATATTTTACACCAGGGAGAGTGGATGCTGTATTTAAATTATGGAATTTAAAAGGGATTCAAAAGATTCAAGACTTATATTTGGCACGTTCAGACAACATAATGTCTTTTGAAGAACTGAGGGCCAAATTTAATCTTAATAGAACACATTTTTTTAAATATCTTCAGCTTAGGAATTTTATTCGATCAAATCAAAATAATGCTCTCACCCGACCTACCTATTCATACTTGGAAAAAATTTTGACGAAAAATAGTAAGAGAAAGGGTATTATTTCAGAGTTCTATAACTCACTGATATTATCCTCAAGTGAAAACTCACAGAAAAGAATGAATTATTGGAAAGAAGACCTGCAAATTGAAATTTCAGAGGAACAATGGGAATTGGCTTGCACAGAAGCTCAAACCAAATCAATAAATGTACGTCTTAAATTGATACATTTTAAATGGTTAATGCGGATGTATGTTACACCGGTGGAGTTAAATAGATATAACAAAAACATACTAGATATATGCACAAAATGTGTGGAAAGTAAAGGAACTCTATTTCATTGTTTATGGGAATGTAGAAAAATTAGAATGTTTTGCGAAGAGGTGAGGGTAACAATTGAAAAAATAATTTCAAAACAACTCATATTGAATCCTAAATTGTTTTTGTTGGGTCTGTATCCAGAAAAGCATAACTTTAATAAGAGTGAAAGAACATTCATAGACCTCAGTTTGCTTAACACCAAAAAATGTATTGCACTACTGTGGAAAAAGACTCATAGACCAGATGTGACTCAGTGGTTAAGACAGATGTTAACAAACCTTCCACTAGAAAGAATAACATACATATTGAAATCAAAGGAAAATGTGTTTGAGAATATATGGAGACCTTTCATTGATTATGTAAAGAAACTAAACATAACTTCTGAAGAAGAAGGTGAATGATATGTGTGGACCTTGTAAATTACAAATTGGTGAATGTATAATATGTATACTTATGCAATGGATTGCCTAGGCTAAACAGAGGAGCATTGTTTGACTTGTTTTGTTAATGGTTGTTGGTGTTTTTAGAACATTTATTTTTAATTTACTTTAGTGTTAGGGTTTGATTGTTGGTGTTATGTTTGTTAAAAAAAGGTTCAATAAAAATATTGTGGAAAAAAAACATGATGTAGTTTACACTCCTTACACAGTGGTTGCATAATTCAATCAACATGATGTAGTTTACACTCCTTCCTGCACCCACACAGTTATGATAAAAATATGCTGATAAAATGATAACATGTATACACAGTTTTCTGACATTCATATTTCTCACAACCTTACCTGGGCAGTTAACACCATAGCTACGATAAAAAAGGCTCAACAATGTCTACACTTTTTGAGGCCCCTCAAGAGGGATGACCTGAATGCACAGTTGCTGGTTTTATTTTATCGCTCTGCTATTGAGAGCATTTTGTCATATGGCATCACGGTTTGGTTTGAGGGCTGTTCAGCAGCAGACTGCAAAGCCTTCCAGAGAGTGATCGAGACTGCGCAAAAAATCACTGGCTGTTCTCTCCCTTCTCTGGAAGAAATTACCAGGTCTCGGTACCTCAACAGAGCTCTCTCTCTGGTAGTCCATCGATTCGATGATGACCATCTTCTTTATTTGTGAGTCTGCTGGTGTTTGAATAGTCCGATCCTGGATCTGCAGATTCGGTTACAGACCGGGCATGTGAAGGAGGTGCTGGGGGGAGCAGGGGGGACTTGGCGAGCATGCCTCTTTGCACGCTTTGCTGTCCGGTGTTGTGTGCGCTGTTCCTCCATATAATCCACTCCCTGTGAGGAGTGGAAGCGCCAGATGTCTCGGCAGGAAGCGAGTTCCTCCAGTGAAGAGGGGTTGATCTGACATCTCTTCAGGATGGACTTCATTTGATCTTTGAAGCGCTTCTTCTGCCCACCAGCGCTGCGTTGGCCACGGTGTAACTGACCATACAGGATTCTGCGTGGGAGTCTGTGGCTGGGCATCCGGATGACATGCCCCAACCACCTGAGTTGATGCTGGGCCATGATGGATTCCACGCTACAGCTGCCAGCTCTCTCCAGCACTTCTGTGTGCGGCACTCTGTCCTTCCAAGTGATGCCAAGGATCTTCTGGAGACATCTTACATGGAAGGTCTCCAAGCTTCTCAGATGGCGGCTGTAAATAGTCCATGCCTCACATCCATATAGTAAGGTGGTGATACATACAGCTCTGTAGACCAGCACTTTGGTGTGGAGTTTGAGATTGCTGTTCTGAAGAACCCTTCTCCTTAGACGACCAAAAGATGCTGATGCTTGCTTGATGCGGTTCTGGATCTCGTCATCCATTGAGCAGGTGTCAGACATTATGCTCCCCAGGTATTTGAATGTGGGCACTGTGAGCAGCTGTTGCCCTGCTGCTGTGAGGGTTATTGGGTTTTGTGGGGGGTCGGTACTGGACTGACAGAGTACCTCTGTCTTCTGGGTGGTGATTGTCAGTCCCATTCTGGTGTATGCAGTTACAGCTGCCGAGAGGATGTTTTGTAGAGCGTCTGGTGTATGAGCAACCAGGGCACAGTCTTCGGCGTACTGTAGCTCAATGATGGTCTCTAATGTCAGTTTGGAAGTTGCCTGTAGCCTCCTGATGTTAAACAGGTTACCATCAAGCCTGAAGTCAATGGTAACTCCAGCTTGTTTCTCCACCCTCCTACGTAGTAGAGTTGTTACACAGACAAGGAAGATGTTGAAGAGAACTGGGGCCAGCACACAGCCTTGCCTCACTCCGGTTTGCACTCCAAAAGGTTCTGAGCTGTGCCTTCCCACTACCACTTGGGCCATCATCCCAGAATGGAACTGCGCAAGGATGGTGAGAAATTTGGGTGGACAACCAAATCTCTTTAGGACTTGCCACAGTAGTTCCCTGGTCACTGTGTCAAATGCCTTTGACAGGTCGACAAAGGCAATGAACAGGTCCTTATGCTGCTCCCGACATTTCTCTTGGAGCTGACGCGTCACAAAGATCATGTCAACTGTTCCCCTGTCCTTCCGAAAACCACACTGTGACTCTGGGGTGACCTGCTCTGATATTGCAGAGATGAGTCTGCGGAGCATGACCTTGGCAAGGACCTTTCCAGCAGTAGCCAACAGAGAGATACCCCTACTATTGGAGCAGATGGCTTTGTCTCCTTTGTTCTTGTAGATGGTCACAATGTTGCTGTCTTTCCACTGTTGTGGGACACACTCTCGTCTCCACACCTCTGAGATATAGAGATACAGTGTCCAAGTACAGAGGTAGCCTCAAAGTAGGATGTTCAGGGAGCTCTGCAATGACAGTTGGGTCCACTGAGGTGGGCTGGTTAAGCATGGTGTTAAAATGCTCAGCCCACTGCTCCACTATCATGGCCTGATCCTTGATTAAAGAAAAACCATCAACAGATCTCACAGGTGCCAGGGAGCAGTTTCTGGGGCTGTAGATGGTTTTGACTGCATCATAGAAACTGTGCATATCGTTTCTATCAGCATGAGTCTGGATTTCGTTGGCCTTTGAGATCCACCACTCATCTTGCAGTTTCCTGAGAGTTGTTTGGACCTCAGAACGAAGGGCTTGCCATTGCTTCTTATGGAATTGGGATTGTGGGTTGTTCAAGGTGGCTCTGTGTGCCCTGTGCATTCTGTCCAGGAGGGTGGAGATCTCTCCAGCATTCTGGTCAAACCAGTCCTGATGTTTCTTGGTTTTGAAACCGATGGCTTGGGCTGCAGTGTCAAAGAGAATGGTAGATAGAGTGGTCCACTTCTCATCCATCCCAGACTCTGAGATGATCAGTTGTTCAATACCTGCCAGCCTCTCAGCTAGGGAGCGACGGAAGTTGTCACAGATGTCGCTGCTGGAGAGTCTGGCACAGTGGAGTGTTTTCCTCTTTGGGCCACCGTGGCGAGCTAGGGGCCGAACATGCATTCTGACCTTTGGCAGAATCATGCGGTGGTCGGTCCAGCAGTCTGCCCCTCGCATAGCTCTTGTGATGAGCACGTCCTTGAGGTCAGCCCTCCTCACGATCACATAGTGATCAGGTGCCAATGTTTGGACCTGGGATGCATCCAGGATGCCTTATATTTGTTCTTTTGTTGGAAGATTGTGTTAGTGATGGTAAGATCATGTTCCGCACAGAGACTAAGAAGTCTCATGCCATTGGGGTTGACTTTTCCAATGCCATGGGCACCGATCACACCATTCCAGTTTTGCAAGTTCTTTCCGACTCTTGCGTTGAAATCACCAAGCAGCATGATTTTGTCACCCTTCGGGATGTGACTGAGGATGTCATCGAGTGCCTGGTAGAAGCGGTCCTTCTCTTCAGCGTTCGATGACAGAGTTGGTGCATAGGCACTTACCAAAGTGACATACCTGCATTTTGCAAGGGGGATGAGAAGAGTCATGAGCCTTTCACTGACACCCACTGGTGATTCTGTGAGCTTGTGCAGGAGGCTGTTCTTGATTGCAAAACCAACTCCATGAAGGAGTTGACCGCCAATGGGGTATCCTTTCCAAAAGAATGTAATGTATAACCCTCTCCTACTTCATTGAGTGAGCCTTCCTCGAGGAGTCGTGTCTCACTGAGTGCTGCCACATCCACATTGTAACGCTTCAGCTCGCTGGCAACGAGTGCTGTTCTGCGCTGTGGTCTGTCCGGACTGGCATCCAGGAGTGTCCTTATGTTCCATGCTGCAATTCTAAATGGTACTGTTTTTATTTTTCGACCGCATAGTGGAATGTCCCGACAGGTGCGGTTTCCTATCCGGGTGCTGTGCTGAGTGGGCAATGTTTAGGCCACCTTTTCTAGGCCTTTCCCCAGTTGGGGTGAGCAGTGCGGTCCCTAAATAGGGCTGCTCAGACGCACAGGAGTCTGCCGGAAGCAGCTGCCACTCAATCCCAACTGCTAACGACCGTTGTCCTGTGCCGCTGACGTGCAGAGTTCCAGCTAGAAGCTTCCAGCTCATTCAAACCTGCCCCCGTTACTGGATGCTCCATCGCCGCCAGACTTTAGAGGTCGGAGACTCAGGTAAAGAAGATACCTGCGCAGTGATGGTTTTTAGAGTGGCATGGGGGGTGCGCTTTTCCCGATGCCACTACCTTGATTGTAGAGAAGATGGTTCCAGTGGCGAGGGAGACCCTAGACGACAGGCATCTTCTCACAACTGCAGGAGGCTGCCGGAATCCAGATTTTTGGGAAACCGCCTCAAAGCGTGCCACCACCAGCTTGCTTTTTGTCAGGGTGTGCTCCCTTAGCCTTCATCCGCTATTACAGCCATTGTGGTGTTTATCGTTACTACCAGCTTCTGCCTGCTCTACCGCTGAGGTCTTCATCTTCGTCTTCGTCTTCGGGATCACTCTTAGTCTGGCCTCTACCCTTCGACCTGTTCGGCTTGGATGACCCTGCCAGGAGTACGAGACTCCGGCCGACATAGCTCTGGGGGTCATGGAGACGCTCAAAGTGCCCCACCACGATAAGGTGGTGATCCCATCGAGGCACAAGACTGCGCTCATCCAGGCCATAATTTCTTTCACTTGCTCCCCTCAGGAAAGCGGTACAGATCCCATAAAGCCCGGACTACCAGGTTTAATCATAGTTTTTTCCCAGCAGCAGTACGTATTTTGAACGGATTTATGTAACACGTACAGACTGCTGATGTTATTTTATGTTATTTTATGTTATTTTGTGGCAATAACCTTGTGTGTATAAGCTGGTCTTATTTATTTATTGCTCAGTATGTTTTTATTATTGTTATGTACATATTGTATTCAACTTTTTAGGTATTATTGTGTTAAGCATTATTTATTGTTGTAATTTTGAGAATGTTAAATGCATGAGTGAACTGGGAGTGTGATAAGTCTGTTTTAGGGAGCAGTATCTCAATTTCGTTGTATTGTTTTTTAGCAATGGAATGACAATAAAGGCACTTTGACTTTGAGTTTGTGATTAAAATCACCATCATCACACACATCATAGCAGTCTGTCGGGGGCGACAATGACTGCTTCATTTAGGTCTGATCAGATTCCTCCACGCAATCACAAATTTACAGAACAAAGTTATGAGGGAAAACTTGCTAGGAAAAAAGTGACAAGATTAAAGTCACCAAAAAAGTTACAGATTTATATTTTAAAAACTGGAAATTTGTGTAGAACATTTCTGATTGATATTTGTAATTTTATAATAAAAAAAAGTCAAAAATTTGTATTAAAAGGGTTGTAAAATTATGGGGTAATTCTGCAAATGTGAAAAAAGCAACAATTTTAAATTAAAGGAATAAAGTCAAAAAATTTGGAGGGAAAAGGGTTTTAAATTTACTTGAAAAACTGCAAATTTGTGAGAAAGAAAAAAACTCAAATTTATGCAAAAACTAGGAAATCTGTGAATGAAATCATCAATTTTTATGATTAAAATCACAAATTTACAATAAAAAAGGTAGCAAAGTTATGTGGAAAAAAACACATGCAATAAACAATTGACAAATTTACAAGAATAGAGCTACAAATGTACAATAAAAAAGTTACAAATTTACAAGAAAAAATGCTAATTTTTTAATTGGATATTTATGTTTTATTATTAAAAAGTCATAACTCAACATTCAGAGAAATTGCTGGAAAAAACACAGATTCACCAGAAAAAAGTCAGATTTACAAGAAAACCAATTATGTTAGAATATTGCAAGTTTAAAAGTCAAAAATGCCCCAATTTGAGAAAAGAGGTGAAACTGTAAAACTACAAGAATTTGCACATTTAAAAGAAAAACTTTAACAAGTTAAATGTTGTTTATTACTAATATGTTTATTGTAGCTCCTTGTAGATTTTGGGGGTAGAAATTGCCCAGAATGGTTGTTAGTCATGAAAAACAAGTAGCCACAGTGGCTGGTGAGCACAAATGTTAATCTTAAAAGAAGTTAGTTGTGACGCTTCACTCCGCGGTGGTATTTTCAGAATGTATGGTTTCCCAGCTGTGTTGCACAACCAAAACATGTTGATAAAGATAAATGATGTAAAATAGATTGTGGGACAATAACTCTGTCTGCAGACAAGTGGGAGTTAACCTGACGCATGTGTTCACATTAAGAATTTGTGGTCCATAAATAAAAATCATGATGGGAAAGCCCCACACATTGCTGAGCCGTGGTTGTGGAGGATTAAATTTTCCTACACGTGTTCCCAGAATTGCTCCTACATGTTAATGGGTAATGTCTGTTAATGAAGAGCTGCAACAGGAAGACATAAATAGACTTGGTGAGAGCCTGTTGGAAGTTAAACTGCTAAGGTGTCAGCCCTGATCTTATGTTGACAATAGAAGGTGCTGCGAGTGTGACAGGAGTGTAGAAAATATTGTATTCTCCCCTCCTCTCTCCTCCATCATCGCAGGAGCTGAGCCAGGAATATGTGGAGAAGAAGGCGCAGTACGAAAGCTGTGCTGCTGGTTTGGAGAGCAACCGGTCCAAACTGGAGCAGGTAGACTCATTTTGCTGCAATAGATTTGATAGTGTGCACCTGTCTGTCCAGTCAGATATTGTGCAGTATTTTAAGTCTTTGTGTTGGTCTTGTTTTTAATTCACAGGAGGTGAAGGCACTGAGAGACGAAATGACACAAATGGAAAACCGTTACCACTATATCAATTTTATGTCAGAGGCAAGTATGATAAAAAAAAACAACATATTAGCTATTGAACATAGTACTGCATTATCATTTACAGAGCTTCTGTTGAACTTATTCACATTTTTAGTGCAGAGAGTCCTCTATTTAGACAGGAAATGGGGTGAAGAGCAGGGGAGAGATACACAGGAAAGATTGCTATAGCCAAGGTTCAAATGCCATTCCTTAACCGCTTGGCCACTAGGAATCCCTAATGTGCATTTCTGTAGGAAATTATGCCCATTCCTATTAACTCCATCATACGTTATGTAATGTAATGTAATTTAACGTTTTGCACAATGGCAGAATGGGGTGCCTAAACAAAACCATGATTGAAAGAAATCCTAGGTGTTGGAAGAATTCCTGCTGTCCACCAACCACCTACTCTAAGCCTCATTTTCAATGCTTTTTCTGGCATGGAAGCACCATGGGGACACCACCCCCACCCCCACCCCTGAGAGTCTGCCAGTGATACCTGAGTGTATTTTTTTTCTGTCCTGTCCAGCAGCTTTGCACGCAGAACAGATATCTGTCTGCTTTATTGTGCTAAACACATTTACTTTGCCAAAAGGAGTTCTGCTCATATTTGATATAGGCTGTATATAAATAGTATTTATAGACTCCTCTTGCTGTATAATAACTTTAATACTTCATTTAAATTATCTTAATTGTGCTGGACCTGACAGAAGGGAATGGGGGAGGAAATTGAAGGGATATGGTCGGTGGGGGTAAAGGGGTGGAGAGGGAGACAGAAATAAAGAAAAACAAAGAGGAAAAAAAAAACACAAGAAGCAATTGCTACTTCTGAGAATGTCTGAATGTGTGTTGCACCTACTGTATGCTAACTATGGATATAGACACATGGACAAAGGTGGGTTTTAACACTTTTGTGGGGTTAGCAGCCATAGCCAAGGGAAAGCTGGTTTCTTATAAAAGGGGCCCATCATGACACATCAGGACAGCTGTCACTAACAGTAACTACAAGTTTGAAGTCAAGCTAAAAGTCGTGAAAGCACTGGGAGTCAGCTCATCATGACATGTTAGCCACACTCTGTTATCGGATTCAGTGAATAAGCTAAGGCTAACCAAACACCAATTAAACTTCTTGGCCAGCCAGTGAGCACATGCTAGCCCATCTGAATCAATCTGACAATCTGATAAGTTGTAGTGTGATTGGAGTGTCTGTAGTTGGTCACGCTAGTTATTCCCATAAAGGAAAAACCAAGCAAAGTTAGAAAAAGAACTGGGGCCTTGTGTATAAATGGTGCACACACACAAAAGCACAGTATACGCTGATTTTCACACACACAGTGGGATGTATAAAAAAAAATGTGATGTGAGAATCTGCAGGCCGAGCCGCAAAGTTTTCACCTGCTGTGAGAGGTTGCGAGTGTCTGCAAAATTCTGTTTGGCTCTGTCAGATGGGTCTGTTACAAAACAGCTGAAACTTACAGAATATGTTAAAATAATGTTTCCACTTCAGTTAAAACGGTTTGTCTATGAATTAGACTGTGTAAAACATGACTATTGTTATGTGATTTATCTCCATAACTCGGCACATTGAGCGCAGTGAAACCCCAATGAATTAACTTGCCTCAGTCATGGACCAGCAAGCGCCGCTGTTAACTGGATCCTATTTCGGTGTCATTTTGACCTGAAAAAAAAGGAGAGATCCTCTTGGTTAACAATGAATAAAAGGAGGACCATGGGGAGTTCCGGACTGCAATTTACCCGGATTTCCAGGGACCCTTAATGGATTCCCCCTCTGACATTTGGGCCTCCTCAGACTTTGGGAAGTGGAACTGTTATAACACCTGTTGTCTTCAAGTCATTTTGACAACAGGAGGATCCCCAGCGCAATATGTGCTGTACCTTGGAGGTTATAATTTGGAAATAAAAGGCTTTTATAGTACGCAGCTCCATGTGTTCCTCCTGGCTGTCATGCGTAATTTGGATTCTGACACATTTGGTTTGGAACTTGTATAAATTCAGCTGTAAAATTGGAGTGGTATTTAGTGGTCTTTATTTATTTATTTATTTATTTTGTCAGGTCAGGCATTTGCTTGGCATGTCAGGTCAGGTATTGGTTTGCTTGCTACCGGATAACCATGAAAACCGATGCTACCTGTCTCATGGGTTGGGCCGTCGGCAACTCAACCAGCAACCCCGCCCTTCCGAGGGTGTGGAGGGTGAAACTGGGCATCCTGGCAGAACTAAAAACAATATCTGTCACAGGTCTGTGGTGGACCATTCCCAGTTACACGGAGTGAGACTGGATATCCTGGCAGATAAGCACATCTGTCGCAAGGTCTGTGGTGGACTTTTGCCAGTTATTGCATCGTGACATGCACTACACAAAGAGCAGAGATAAACAAACCTATCATCTGGTCAGTCACTGCAACAGATATTGGAGTCAGTTTGTCTTGGCCTGTCCTTGCCATTGATAATACCTCTCTCTATCTGCCAAGAATGTGCCACTAGTCCAGCAAAAGCTAGCGGTACTCAAATACTTTGCAAGCAGTTTCATGAACTGGTCAGTCAGAAAGCAGCTCATACCAGCTTGGACATCGCCCGGGTTAACAAAGCCAGGAGTTCCTGGCAGCAGAGGGCGAAAGACAGAGCTGTGTGGAGGAATCTGATCAGACCTAAATGAAACGGTCATTGTTGCCCCCGACAGACTGCTATGATGTGATGTGTGATGTGATATTATATAGATTCATTACACACAGAGTGATATATTTCAAGTGTTTATTTTAATTTTGATGATTATGGCTTACAGCCCATGAAAACGTTAAATTCCGTTTCTCAAAAAATTAGAATATTACATAAAATTACTTAAAAAAATAGTTTTTTAATACAAATGTTGGCCGACTGAAAAGTATGTCCATGTACACACTCAATACTTGGTCGGGGCTCCTTTTGGATTAATTACTGTATCAATGTGGCGTGGCATAGAGGTGATCAGCCTGTGGCACTGCTGAGGTGTTATGAAGGTCCAGGTTGCGTTGATCGTGACCTTCAGCTCGTCTGCATTGTTGGGTCTGGTGTCTCTCATCTACCTCTTGACAATACTTCATAGATTCTCTATGGGGTTTAGGTCAGGAGAGTTTGCTGGCCAATCAAACACAGTGATGCCATGGTCATTAAACCAGGTTTTGATACTTTTGGAAGTGTGGGCAGGTACCAAGTCCTGCTGGAAAATGAAATCAGCTTCTCCATAAAGCTTGTCAGCAGAGAGAAGCTTGAAGTGCTCTAAAATTTCCTGGAAGACGACTGTGCTGACTTTGGTCTTGATAAAACACAGTGGACAAACACCAGCAGATGACATGGTTCCTCAAATCATCACTGACTGTGGAAACTTCACACTAAACCTCAAGAAACTTACATTCTGTGCCTCTCCACTCTTTCTCCAGACTCTGGGACTTTTATTTCCAAATGAAATGCAAAATTTACTTTTATCTGAACAGAGGTCATCTGCTGGTGTTTGTCCACTGTGTTTTATCAAGACCAAAGTCAGCGCAGTCGTCTACCAGGAAATTTATAACACTTCATGCTTCTCTCTGCTGACAAACTTTGTGGAGAAGCTGATTTCATTTTCCAGGACTTGGCACCTGCCCACACTGCCAAAAGTATCAAAACCTGATTTAATGACCATGGCATCACTGTGTTTAATTGGCCAGCAAACTCTCCTGATCTAAACCCCATAGAGAATCTATGGAGTATTGTCAAGAGGAAGATGAGCGACACCAGACCCAACAATGCAGACAAGCTGAAGGTCACTATCAAAGCAACCTGGACCGTCATAACACCTCAGCAGTGCCACAGGCTGATCACCTCCATGCCACGCCACATTGATACAGTAATTAATCCAAAAGGAGCCCCAACCAAGTATTGAGTGTGTACATGGACATACTTTTCAAAGTCAGTCCACATTTGTATTAAAAAAATATTTTTTTAAGTAATTTTATTTAATATTCTAATTTTTTGAGAAACTCAATTTGGGGTTTTCACGGGCTGTAAGCCATAATCATCAAAATTAAAATAAAGAAACACTTGAAATATATCACTCTCTGTATAATGAATCTACACTACCGTTCAAAAGTTTGGGGTCACCTCAGACAATTTTGTGTTTTCCATGAAAAGTCACACTTTTATTTACCACCATGAGTTGTAAAATGAACAGAAAATATAGTCAAGACATTGACAAGGTTAGAAATAATGATTTGTATTTGAAATAATATTTTTTTCCTTCAAACTTTGCTTTCGTCAAAGAATCCTCCATTTGCAGCAATTACAGCATTGCAGACCTAACATGATTGCACAAGGGTTTTCTAATCATCCATTAGCCTTCTGACGCAATGAGCAAACACATTGTACCATTAGAACACTGGAGTGATAGTTGCTGGAAATGGGCCTCTATACACCTATGTAGATATTGCACCAAAAACTTGACATTTGCAGCAAGAATAGTCATTTACCACATTAGCAATGTATAGAGTGTATTTCTGATTAGTTTAACGTTATCTTCATTGAAAAAAAGTGCTTTTCTTTCAAAAATAAGGAAATTTCTAAGTGACCCCAAACTTTTGAACGGTAGTGTATATAACTAGTACATACCTGTGCAGACCCATCCATGCCCGTAGAAACCAAGTATAAGCCAGTATTTCTGCATGCCCATTGCTGAAGGGCCTCCTCCTGTCTCAGACAGCTGTGTTGTTCACAGTCATGCCTGCAGCGTACTGCTGGAACCTGAGGTGTTTCATGTTCATGGCATCTTTTCTGATGTGTAGCAGTTCTCCTCATTCTATTGCTCTCCATCTGGTGGGTCTTCTTCTTCTTCGTTTAGACCACTGGTTGAGCGATAGGTGCGTCGTAATTCCAGTTCATGGGCAGGATCATGAAAATAGATCTGAGCAAAAAGTGGCTTTCGACCCTGTTCAGGAAGGCCCGTGCATGCCCGTAGAAACCAAGAAACCGGAGCACCCGGAGAAAATCAACACTTTGCATGACATTTTACACATTTGTAGTGTAGACTGGGATTCTTCAAGGTTACACATTTTTACTGTGTCAGCACCTCTTTAAAAACGACATTGCTGAGAAAGCGATGCTTTTGCTTAGTTTCTTCATCTTGAGCAACAGTACGAAGACTGCTTGATCTTGCAACTCTGCTCGCGGCAACGTAGAATTGGCCATGGCTGCAGAAATCTGTTGTGCAGAAAACACGAACGCGCTGTAAAGACTGGCCCTGTGCCTTATTCACCTTGACAATTTTGAGCCATATGACATCATAAAGACACATTAGTCTAGGCATCGTGAGTGATGGTCTATATGACATCATAAAGACACATTTGTCTATGAGCCATATGACATCATAAAGACACATTAGTCTAGGCATTGTGAGTGATGGTCTATATGACATCATAAAGACACAGTTGTCTATGTGCCGTCATATAGACATCATATCTTTATGACGGCATTGCGAGTCCTATGATGTCCTATAAACGTGACAGACACAGATTTCTTGCTTTAATAGAGTGATGATGATGAAAGAGTGATGATGATATATGTGGGTTTCACTTTCTGAAATGAGTGACAAAAAATATTGAATTTTTTCATGCTATTCTAATTTTTTGAGATGTCCCTGTATATTGCTGTAGGATGATGATTGATTTGTTGATGACTGATTGTTGTTCACATTTAAACATGATTATTCTGCCTTCAGCTTTAATGTCCCATCATTGATCTGCATTCACTTTTTTCAGTTCAAATTATTCATGAGAAAATCCACTCTTGCCAAGTGCATACCGTACATTTTTAATTTGATTTTTGGAGTTTAACCAATTGTCATGGGTTTCCTTTCAGGATTTCTTATTCACCTATCCAAAATTTGCATAAATAATGTTGGAAAAATAGCAACTGTTTTCAAGTTAAAAGAGCAGCAATTCAAGTTTAGAATCCAAACTTTAACTTGCTCCCTTTCAGAGATGCAGCTGGGTTTTATAAACTGCAGCAGCATTTTGTTAAGTGACCCACCCCCGTGGACACACACTGAAAATAAACTCCCATCTTTGCATTTTTCCTCCGCAGATCATTGACATGCAAATGCAGCGGGCAGCTGAAGAGATGAAGGCCTACGTGTCCTCTGATCCACAAGAAAAAAAGAAGGCTATCAGGTGGGAGTACAGAGCCTTGCTAGATGGCTGTTCACTGGATAAATGCCGATTTAGGGGCAGATTTACTAATGTGCTGTGCCATCGCAAAACCTGTTATGGCGTTAAAAAAACTACTGTTGAGATTTACTAAAGGTTGCAGGGCAAAATTAGCGGTGAAAAGGCGTGGACTACAGCCGTGGACAAAATTGTTGGTACCCCTCTAATGAAAGAAAAACCCACAATGGTCACAGAAATAACTTGAATGTAACAAAAGTGGTAATAAATAAAAATTCTATGAAAATTAACCAATGAAAATCAGACAATGCTTTTGAATTGTGGTTCAACAGAATTATTTTAAAAACAAACTCATGAAACAGGCCTGGACAAAAATGATGGTACCCTTAACTGAATATTTTGTTGCATAACCTTTTGAGGCAATCACTGCAATCAAACAATTTCTGTAACTGTCAATGAGACTTCTGCACCTCTCAGCAGGTATTTTGGCCCACTCCTCATGAGCAAACTGCTCCAGTTGTCTCAGGTTTGAAGGGTGCCTTCTCCAGACGGCATGTTTCAGCTCCTTCCACAGATGTTCAATAGGATTTAGATCATAGCTCATAGAAGGCCACTTTAGGATAGTCCAATGCTTTGCTCTTAGCCATTCTTGGGTGTTTTTAGCTGTGTGTTTTGGGTCATTATCCTGTTGCAAGACCCATGACCTGTGACTTGAGACCAAGCTGTCTGACACTGGGCAGCACATTTCTCTCTAGAATACCTTGATAGTCTTGAGATTTCATTGTACCCTGCACAGAATCAAGACACCCTGTGCCAGATGCAGCAAAGCAGCCCCAGAACATAACAGAACCTCCTCCATCTTTCACAGTAGGGACAGTCTTCTTTTCTTGGTATGCTTCATTTTTGCGTCTGTGAACATAGAGCTGATGTGCCTTGCCAAAAAGTTCCAGTTTTGTCTCGTCTGTCCATAGGACATTCTCCCAGAAGCTTTGTGGCTTGTCAACATGCAGTTTGGCAAATTCCAGTCTGGCTTTTTTATGATTTGTTTTCAACAGTGGTGTCGTCTTTGGTCGTCTCCCATGGAGTCCACTTTGGCTCAAACAATGACGGATGGTGCGATCTGACACTGATGTACCTTGACCTTGGAGTTCACCATGAATGTGTTTAGAGGTTGTTCTGGGCTCTTTTGTTACCATTCGTATTATCTGTCTCTTCCATTTTTCATCAAGTTCCCTCCTGCGGCCACGTGGCGTCCAGGGAGGTTGGCTACAGTCCCGTGGATCTTAAATTTCTGAATAATATGTGCAATTGTAGTCACAGGAACATCAAGCTGCTTGGAGATGGTCTTGTAGCCTTTATCTTTAACATGCTTGTCTATAATTTTCTTTCTAATATCCTGAGACAACTCTCTCCTTTTCTTCCTCTGGTCCATGTTTAGTGTGGTACACACCATGTCAACAAACAGCACAGTAACTACTTCCATCCATCCATCCATCTTCTACCGCTTTTCCGGAGGTCCGGGTCGCGGAGGCAGCAGTTCAACTACTTGTCACCCTTTAAATAGGCCGGCTGACTGATTACAAGTTTGTAGACACCTGTGATGTTAATTAGAGGACAGATCTTAGTTGAACATGTCCCTATGGTCACATTATTTTCAATCTTTTCTAGGGGTACCATCATTTTTGTCCAGGCCTGTTTCATGAGTTTGTTTTTTAAAATAATTCTTTTGAAACACAATTCAAAAGCATTGTCTGATTTTCATTGGTTAATTTTTATAGAATTTTAATTTATTACCACTTTTGTCAGATTCAAGTTATTTCTGTGACCATTGTGTGTTTTTCTTTCATTAACAGAGGGGTACCAACAATTTTGTCCATGTGTGTATGTTAATTTTGCGCCTGGCCTCATTGCATATGTATCTGTGGGAGCTGTCATGTCAAAGTGCAAATTTGAAGGAGGAGAGTATTTAAATGACTGGCACAAGGTGGTTTATTAAGGTTTGCGGTTGTCAATCTCCTGGTAAATGTGCCAGGATTTAACACCCAAAAAAAGCTTGTCTTAATTATCTGCGCCTGACATGATAGCGATCGTTGGTGCCAGGAGACACTGGCGAGAACCGAGGGCATGTGGCCGAAGAGAAGCTTCTTTCTTTGCGTGACTTTATTTGGCATGACAGAAGAACAGATTATATGAATATCACTGATCTCACAGAGATCGGTGTTACGCTGAACTGGACATCAACCGGCAGTTTTTTTTAAAAAAAATTCATTTGTTTATACTGTGTATAGCCTATGACATGAATTTGTATCCATAAAATAGGATACAATAGGAGCCCTTCCTACCTGCAGTGAACATACAGATGGTGTCAGCCAATAGTGACTTTTTCTCTTTTCTGCGGAGGTTTAGACTTAGACTCTGGAGTTTTCCTCTCCATCCATCAGCTCCCCCTCGCTCTTGAAGCAAAATCTTCCACATTGCCAATTTTTTTCATTTTTTTTTTCCTATCCATAGTTCTATATTTACAGTATTTCTTTTTGCTGTGCATAAAATGGTAATTCAGTTCCGTCTTCTCTCTATTTCTCTCTCCCAGTTCAGGATACACATTCTCGGAGGAAAACAACAATGAGATTATTAACAAAACTAGAAAAGCACTCGGAGAGCGCAGACCTCCGCCAAGCGCCACAGTTCCCCCCATACAGTGTTTGTGTGTACGTTTTCAGATTCCTTGAGCATGAAAACATATGACTAGCAATTGGATTCACAATGATTATTTGTTTATTTGACAGGGACAGTGCAATAAACATACTGTAGACAATTAATCAATGACAATCAATCTCATAGTGATAGGATTAGTGGTTCAGTAGTAAAATCATTGCCTCCTTGGATGAGGTAATAAACTGAAGTGTTGCTGTTGTGTCCATCTCCTCCACTGATGGATGCAGATTGGGTAGACAGGTTGCCGTGGGTTTTATATTATATTATATTGGGGTTGCGCTCGGCGGCAAAAAGAATTTAGAAGCTTCCCCGGCAGAGAGCTCGTTTTTGCGCAGCGCCTATGGCTGGCCGGTGAATTTGTGCCAATTGCGCAGCGCCTATGGCTGGCCGGGGAATTTCTGCCAAATACTCCGGCGGCGGACAGCTGCCCGTGTCAGGTTTTGCAGCTGCGCACAAACACAGGCACGCTGGCGGGCCCAGGCCACCAGTGTTTTCCGCGTGCTTTTGTGCCTAAGACGTTGAAGAACGCGGAGTTTGTGTTGGTCAGACACGACGACCAGCGCCCTCCATTGCGCCTGCGCACATGTTGAAAATGGCCGTATGTCACAGTGTGAAAAAAATGCTTTAAAAAATTCCTGTATCCAGACGGCGATGCGGATCATCCCCAAAATTTAATCAGTTCTTCCTTGTACCATTTCCAACAACGCCTGAAAGTTTCATCGAAATCCGTCCAAAAGTTTTTGAGTTATCTTGCTAACCAATAGACAGACAAACAAACAGACAAACAGACAGACAGACAGAGAGACAAACAGACAAACCCCGGCAAAAACATAACCTCCTCCTGGCCTTTTCGGCCTGGCGGAGGTAAAGAGCACACAGATCCATAGAAATGTCCCCCAAAATTGCAACACCGTAACTCAGTGGCGTTTATAAAAAGTTGTGAACTGGGAGACATGTAGATTTTGTTGAACAAAGTTATTTACATGATAAAACCCCAGAGTCTCCATCAGGCCATGATAGGTCTAGTGTTAATAAAATAAATACGTTGGTCAAATAATCAATTTATTCATGAGTAGTCCTTTTTTCAATTAGACACTTCATTTGTGCATATTAAACAAAAAAGTCTGCCATGTTAAATGAAAATCTAAATTTTGAAATATAATGAACAAAAATAAACTATTTTAGTGGGGTTTGTGCTTAAATAAAAGCTTTAAAAAAAAGCTTTATATATTATGCTCCTCCAAACTGGCTGTGCCTATGTTGATGATCCGCTTCCTCATCAGCTGTGCCTGTGCGCAATTTTGCGGTGCTCTTGGTGGATGGGTGGTCATTACTGAGACAAGTGTCTGCGTCTGTGTTCATAATTTTGCGTGTTGTTAGTCCACTGGCAAAAACTGTCCACTCCTTAGGCGCTCTGTCTAAATTGTGCACTCACTAATTTGCACTGCCTTAGTAAATCTGCCCCTTAATGCTTAGAAACTTTTATTCTAGCATGAGTCAATTACCTTTGTTCTAAAGGGTAAAAATTATTTTTTTTACTCTTTCTGGTACTTCATACAAGTGCTGTGGATTGTCCCTGTTCAATAACATTAAACTTAGAGAACAATCTAGAATAACTCTACATGGAACATGGAATAAAAGATGCTTTATGTTGCTACTACTATGAACATACTTAAATTAACTCTTCTGTACACCAAACCTTGAATTGTTAGTACTTGTGCATCACTTTTGTCCTGCTTCATTCTAGGGAAGTGTACATAAAGAACATCTCGGAACAGGAGTTGCTTGGCAAGGTGAGAAAAGTGCATTCCAAAGCTGAACTTGCACTGCAGTTGGTCAGTACTTGGAAATGTTCCTTTATTCTGTCAAGAACACAGACTGATGAGAGACAAGTTAGTGATGGGAGTTTACTGGTAGATTTTTTTTTCTTTTTTCAAAGAGCAGTTCCAGGTTAACTACACCAGTTAAACAGTATGTTAAGAAATAATTCAGTAAACAGATATCACAAAGATATGGTTTTATATATCTTAGAATAACGTTTAAACCTGTGTCAACTCCTCAAAAACAGCAGCCTGGATGTGATATTGCCAGAGACAATCTACAAACCACCTAGTCACTGTCAGTAATGGGAAATTTGCAGTAGTTTAGCATCTGAAGAGGAAGAAAATATAAGTTTGTATTAATATGAGAGACCACAGCCTTATACATCATGTTCCAAATTATTATGCAAGTAGGATTTTGGTGTCATAAATATTTGCTTTTTTCTTTTTCAATTAAACCTATAGAAGGTATTGTGTCTCAGGGCTCTTTGGATCACTGATGTCAATCTCAGACACCTGTCATAATTAGTTTGCCAGGTGAGCCCAATTAAAGGAAAACTACTTAAAGGTGCGTTCACACCAAACGCGAACGGGTGAATTTTTCCCACGGCACGATTACATTATAACCCAATGTAAGCACGCAAACAGACATGAATCCCCCTTCTGAGTGAAATGCAGACAAGCGAAGTTGCCTTTAAAACTTCTGCAGCTGTGTTCAACCTGCTGTGGAAATTCTCAAAATAACGTCATGCTTATGTTTACATTATCCAACCGGGGGCTCACCTGAAAATGTTGTCTCAAGCCTCCAAAAGTTCACAAGGTGAGGGGTGTTTACGCTGCTAATTTGCTAGCTTGTCCGTGACAGAAAACTGGGGGTAAATAACAATGACATTCCGATTCGGCTCCCAGTCCTCCTGAGTCTCCAGGTGAGTGAGTCAAATTTTCAAACTAATTTACTCTGCAATGGTGATACCTTTACTCCAGTAACGACAGAATCTCTAAGCTAGCACCTAGCTAGCTAGCTAGCCTGGGACGCGAACACGCAACTGCGTGTCTTCCCATTCACTTTGTATGGATTAGCGATGCCCGTTTGCCTTTGGTGTGAACGCACCTTAAGAAGGATGTTCCACATTATTAAGCATGCCACAAGTTTCAAGCAGTATGGGAAAGAAAAAGGATCCCTCTGTTGCAGAAAAGCATCAAATAGCGCAATGCCTTGGACAAGGTATGAAAACATTAGATATTTCACGAAAACTTAAGCGTGAGCATCGTACTGTCAAGAAATTTGTGGCTGATTCAGAGCACAAACAGGTTCATGCAGATAAAAGCATAGACAAATTCATCGGATTAAGAGAGCAGCTCCTAAAATGCCATTACAAAACAGCAAACAGGTATTTGAAGCTGCTGGTGCCTCTGGAGTCCCACAAACCTCAAGGTGTAGGATCCTCCAGAGGCTTGCAGCAGTGCATAAATTACTATTCGGCCACCCCTAACCAATGCTCACAAGCAGAAACAGTTGCAGTGGGCCCAGAAATACATGAAGATAAGATAAGATAAGCCTTTATTAGTCCCACAACGGGGAAATTCCAGGATTGCAACAGCACAGGGATAGCAACACTCAGAGCAACAATCAGAAGGCAAGAAAAAAACAAGCAAGCAAGAGCGGCTAGTATACATATGTACATATTACTATAAAATAAATATATACACACACACACACACACAGACACACAGTGCAGAGCGTTGTAGCTGGATGGAATAAATATATGAGTATATGAACACAGTGCAGAGCATTGTAGCCAGATGGAATAAATATGTAAATATATAAACACCCACAGTACGGAGCATTGCAGCTAGGTGTAATAAATATGCAAGTATATAAACACACACAGTGCGGAGCAATGTAGCTAGATGGAATAATATGTAGATATATAAAAACACAGTGCGGAGCATTGTAGCTAGATGGAATAAATATGTAAATATATAAACACACACAGTGCAGAGCATTGTTGCTAGATGGGATGAAACAGCATAACCGTCTACTTAGTTATCCTACATGGTATGATTATGTGCCCATACATATTCTCACCCTCCATAGCGACCGGTATGTTCCTAGTTGTATGCCGGAGGGGACCATTGTGTAAGTCTATTGCATCTTTTGCATTCAAAAAACTATTAGTTTGTTACGTCTTTTTGCTATCTCTGCGAGCAGCCCTGCTTAGGTTGTACAGTCTGACAGCCGTTGGTAGGAAGGACCTACGAAACCTCTCGGTTGTGCACCTGGGATGATGTAGTCTGCTGCTAAATGAGCTCCTCAGTGCATCCAGTATGTCCTGCATAGGGTGGAACTCGGACTCCAGCAGAGATGACAGTTTAGCCACCGTCCTTCTCTCTCCTATCTCC
The DNA here is from genome assembly GCA_020510985.1 of Pholidichthys leucotaenia. NCBI lineage: Eukaryota > Metazoa > Chordata > Actinopteri > Cichliformes > Pholidichthyidae > Pholidichthys > Pholidichthys leucotaenia. The sequence continues at coordinate 172,936,935 of CM035838.1, read as the reverse complement.
TCCATCGGATCAAGGCGCTGCCCCAGGACAGAGCTAGCTTTCTTAATCAGTTTGTTCAGTCTCTTCCTATCGGCTGCAGTAATGCCACTGCCCCAGCAGACCACTCCAAAAGTGATGGCTGATGCCACCACCGTGTCATAGAATGACTTCAGCAGCGCCCCTTGTACACCAAAAGACCTGAGTCTCCTCAGCAGGAACAGCCTGCGCTGTCCCTTCTTGTAGAGTGCGTCAGTATTGTGTGACCAGTCTAGTTTATTGTTCAGATGAACACCCAGGTACTTATAGGATGTCACCATCTCGATGTCTGTTCCCTGTATATTTACTGGTGCTGTGAGGGGCTGCCCATGCCTGCGGCAGTCCACCACCAGCTCCTTAGTTTTCCTCGCGTTGATCTGGAGGCAGTTCCGATGGCACCAGTCCACGAAGTCCTGGATAAGCCCTCTGTACTCAGCTTCATCTCCATTGGAGATGAGGCCAACGATCGCAGAGTCATCAGAGAACTTCTGTAGATGGCAGTGTGTTGTGTTGTGTGAGAAGTCTGCAGTATAAAGAGTGAACAGAAAGGGAGCCAGCACCGTTCCCTGGGGGGCCCCCGTGCTACTGATGATCGTGTCGGACACACAGTCCCGGGTTCTCACAAACTGAGGCCGGTTCGTGAGGTAGTCCAGGATCCATGATGACAGGTGCTGGTCCACCCCTGCTCGCAGCAGCTTGTCCTTCAGGATCATCGGTTGGATGGTGTTGAAAGCACTGGAGAAGTCAAAGAACATGATCCTCACCATATTCCCGGGCTTCTCCAGGTGGGACAGAGAACGGTGAAGGAGGAAGATCACCGCATCCTCCACCCCAATGCCATGCTGGTAGGCGAACTGGAGTGGATCCATCGCTGGTTCCACCAGGGGGCGGAGGTGAGCAAGGAGCAGTCTCTCCAGGGTCTTCATCAAGTGGGACGTCAAGGCCACCGGTCTGTAGCTGTTCAGGTCTTTGGGGTGGGAAGTTTTTGGTACAGGTACCACACAAGATGTTTTCCACAGCTGTGGTACCCTCCCCAGCTTCAGGCTCAGGTTGAAGATATACGTCACAATCCCACACAGCTGGTCTGCACAGGACTTGAGGAGCTTTGCGCTGATGCCGTCCGGTCCCGGCGCCTTCCTCGCTTTGATCTTCCTCAGCTCCGTCCTCACCTGGGTCTCGGTCAGGGTCAGGATGGGGGGCTGTGTGTTGGGAGTGGGGGGGTGTTGGTGGAGTGGGGAGTGGGCAGCAGGACTTGATTTCTTTAGAGGCAGCAGTGGTTGTTGTGCAGACAGGGGGGAGGGCGGTTGGTCAAATCTATTGAAAAACAGATTCAGGTTGTTCGCCCACTCCCTGCCCCCCGTGGCCTGGGGGGAGGTATTCTGGAGCCCCGAGATGGTTTTGAGGTTTCTCCAGACCCCGCTGATGTCGCTCTGTTGCAGCTTGTCCTCCATCTTCTTCCTGAAGCTGTCCATGAAGACTAATTTTCAAGCAGTCTTGTTTATTGATGAGTACAATGCAACTCTGGATGGTCCAGATGGATGGAGTAGCGGCTGGTTGGTGGATGGCCACCATGTTCCAAGAAGTCTGCGACATCAGCAAGGAGGGGGTGGAGTCATGTTTTGGGTTGAAATCATGGAAAGAGAGCTGGTAGGCCCCTTTAGGGTCCCTGAAGGTGTGAAAATGACCTCGGCAAAGTATATAGAGTTTCTGACTGACCACTTTCTTCCATGGTACAAAAAGAAGAATGGTGCTTTCTGTAGCAAAATTATCTTCAGGCATGACAATGGACCATTTCATACTGCAAAGAATACCTCTGTGTCATTGGCTGCTATGGGAATAAAAGGAGAGAAACTCATGGTGTGACAACATCCCCCCCTGACCTCAACCCTATTGAGAACCTTTGGCGCATCCTCAAGCAAAACATCTATGAGGGTGGGAGGCAGTTCACATCAAAATAGCAGCTGTGGGAGGCTATTCTCACATCTTGCAAAGAAATTCAAGCAGAAACTATCCAAAAACTCACAAGTTCAATGGATGCAAGAATTGTGAAGGTTATATCAAAGAAGGGGTCCTATGTTAACATGTAACTTGGCCTGTTAAGATGTTTACCTCCACCAGGCCGCAGGAGGTTATGTTTTTGCCAGCGTTTGTCTGTCTGTTGGTTAGCAAGATAACTCAAAAAGTTTTGGACGGATTTCGATGAAACTTTCAGGCATTGTTGGAAATGGTACAAGGAAGAACTGATTAAATTTTGGGGATGATCCGGATCACCGTCTGGATACAGGAATTTTTTAAAGGATTCTTTAACATTGAGAGATACGGCCATTTTCAACATGTGTGCAGGCGCAAGGGAGGGCGCTGGTCGTTGTGTCTGACGAACACGAACTCCGCGTTCTTCAAAGTTTTAGGCACAAAAGCACGCGGAAAACAGTGGTGGGCCGGGCCCGGCAGCGTGCCTGTGTTTGTGCTACGCTGCAAAAGCTGAGACGGGCAGCTGTCCGGCGCCGGATTATTTGGCAGAAATTCCCCGGGCAGCCATAGGGGCTGCGCAAAAACAAGCTCTCTGCCGGGGAAGCTTCCAAATCCTCTTTTGCCGTGGAGCGCAACCCCAATATAAAACCCACGGCAACCTGTCTACCCAATTTGCATCCGTCAGTGAAGCCCTGAGTGCTGCTTTCAGTGATCTATGAAAACACTCGCATAACCCATTGGCCTGTGGGTTGTACGCGGTTGTGCGATGAATTGCAACGCCCGCAGCCTGGGAGTTTGGAGATGGAGGAGATGGACACAACACCAACACTTCAGTTTATTACCTCCGCCAAGGAGGTAATGCTTTTACTACTGAACCACTAATCCCATCATTGTGAATCCAATTGCTAGTCATATGTTTTCATGGTCAAGGAATCTGAAAACGTACACACAAACACTGTATGGGGGGAACTGTGGCGCTTGGCGGAGGTCTGCGCTCTCCGAGTGCTTTTCTAGTTTTGATTGAAATAGCTTTTGATTTCAGTAAATATGACCACCTAATGCTGCAAATTCAACAAATGACCATTTTCAGTTTTTTACAACCAATAAAATGTTTTGAAACGCTGTTGTGCATAATAATTTGGAACAGGGCATTTTGAGTTTTTTTTTATTTTTGCAGAAGAAATAGTTATCATTGGGAGGTTTGTTCAACAAAATTTGAATTATGTTCTAACGGTTGATAACTTGAAAATTATACCAACTCATTTGCATCGACTATTTAGGAAAATCAGAGACAAATATCATTTGCATAGTAATTTGGAACACAGTGTAGTTATGAACCTGTTAGACATTATAGAGACCAGGAACAGGGAAAGATTTGGAAAAATAATGGCCACCAGCCAAGAATTAATCTGTGGTGTGAAGGAAACTAGTGGACAACCCCAGAGCTATTATGGGGATGGTTATTGTTATTCTTATGATAGTTAATACTGTGAAAAAATGAAAATGTATTTATCAAATTAGTGACAGCTTTGTTCAAATACTGACTGTAAAATTGTGACTAGTTTGAATCTGTCATCATGCCGTCCTTTACTCTGTTATTAACAAGCCTTGTGATTAACATCTGTTAGCTTTTAGTTCACGTTAAACGTGTTATTACTAAGCTGAGGAAAATTCTTGAGAACGTGCAAGCAGTTACATCATCTGTAGTGTACAAAGACACAATCCCTCCTTTACTCTTACCAGTCTCTGGTGATCTGTCTGCCCGTAGGCATAACCATTCAGTCTGCTCGTCGTTAGCATTGTTAGCCATTAGCCACCATACTCCCAGTTCTCCGCTAATCTCCTCTTCTTTTGTGTTTGGTGAACAGCTTTGTATGTCCCTTTTTTTTCTCGATGTCTTGACAGACCCACACCCTGAATACCCAATCGCTTTTTGTGAAACAGATTAGCAGTATTAGCAATGTTTTGATCTTGTGACCTCGGCCATTGACCTTTTGACCACAAAAGCAACATGTTTCCAGAGTCTGTCTAGGTCTACCCCTGTACCAAGTTTGGCGATTGTATCTATAACATAGGGGAATTGTACGTTGGGGGTTGCGGTAGTCTGGTCTGGGTGGGGCGGTGTGACGTCAGGCGGGCTACAGCTGGGCATATAAATATAAGAGTTCCTGTTAATAAAAGTGACAATGTTCCTTCCAGCTCTCTTCTGGTTTGGGGTTATTTTAGGATGTAACAATTGGCGACGAGGATAATAATGATGGCGTGCATTGGGCACATGCCTGTATTTCTGGAGCGCCCAGGTTTACCAGCTGTGTCATGGCCTCAGTGGAAAACTGCTTTCGAGGCGTTTGTGACAATGGTGGGCCTGGACTCAGCCAGCAAGGAAAGGCAGAAGAGCATTCTGCTCCATCACCCCGGCGCTGAAGGACAGAGGATCACTTTTAGTCAGTGCCGAGATGTCCCGCTGGAGGAGTGCATGAGAGTGTTGGACGCAGCGTTTGGCGACCCCTCCACGGTCTCAAGAGAGCGGTTGGAATTTCTTCCAGAGACAGCAACGGAAAGGTGAGTCACTAAGCTCTTTTCTGATGGAACTTCTTAGCCTGGCGCGTAAGAGTAAAATTGGGCCACATGACTTTGGACTGGTTAAGGACAGATTGGCGCAAGGCGCCAGAGACCCACAGTTAGCAGCTAGGTTGCTGTTAGCTGTGAAGCCGACGTCATGGGGGGAGGCGCTGGAGTTGGCGAAGAAAGAGGACTTGGTGGCCCAGTTGGAGCAGGAAGCTGAGGCTATTCAGGAGTCGGCCAAGCATAGTTTCCCGCTGAACGCAGAAGTTGACACGCTGACAGGGCGACGTGGTGGAGGCAGGGAGAAGAGAAAAAAAGAAGAAGAGGCAAGCGGATTTGCGGGTGGGAAGACCCAGTGGCCAGGCCCAGGTCCATGTGGCGATGATGGGGAAAGGCCCGCTAAAGTGGTACGTCCTCCCAACTGGACGGAGTTGACGTATCGCTCATGGTGGACTCGGGGGCTGGGAGGTCCATCTTGAGCCTCCCAACCCTGCGCCGTCTGTTCTCCACAAAACACCATTAAGGGTGGAGCTGTGAGACTTTTTGGCTACAGCCACGCGGAGATCGAGATGGTGGGCATGGCAGACTTCGAGGTAACCTGCGGGTCGAAAAAGGTCCCTAACTACGTTTCAAGTGGCACATCAGGGGACTGACCTGCTGGGGGTTGACCTGTTGGGACGGTTAGGGTTTTCCATAACGGACCCTGAAGGTTCACGGGTGCTGTCTGTGGGTGCGGACTGGCGCCTCCACTGGCTGAAACTGTTCGAGGGTTTAGGCTGCATTGACGCATTTTATCACCGGCTTCTGGTAAATGAGAGCGTCACGCCGAAGATTCAGCCATTAAGGTGTCTCCCACTGGCACTGCGAGCTGAGGTGTCGGCGGAGCTGAATAGACTGTTGGAGTTGGGTGTCATCTAGAAGGCAGATGCGTCCCCGTGGATCTCCAGTCTTGTGGTGGCGAAGACGAAAGGGGGGGCATTATGCCTTGCATCGGCCTCAGAGCGGTGAATAAGACGGTTATCCTGGATAAGTACCCGCTGCCTATTATGGAGGAGTTGACGGTAACGTTCAGTGGGGCGAAGGTTTTTTCAAAGCTGGACCTGCGGCAGAGCTGCCTGCAGGTGCCGTTACATCCGGACAGCAGAAATCTGACCACCTTTGTGACACACATGGGGGTGTTCCGGTACACCAGGATGCCTTTTGGCCTGAGTTCAGCACTGAGCTGCTTCCAGAAGGTCATGGCTACCATATTGGCCGGCCTGAAGGCGGTGGTCATGTACCTTCATGATATTGTGGTGCACGGGGCGTCAAGCGAAGAACATGACAAGAGGTTGGAGAAGGTCCTGGAGAGGCTGCTGGAGCACGGGGTTATGCTCAACAGTGACAAATGTGTCCTGGCGGCAGAGGCGGTGGACTTTGTGGGTTTCCAGCTTTCGGGGGACGGACTGAAACCTTTGGTTTCGAACGTGGAGGCAGTGCTTTGCCTCGCAGACCCATCCTCGCTGGCGGAGATCTCATCTTTCCTGGGTATGGTGAACTTTTATGGGCGGTTCATCCCGAGGTATTCTGAAACAATTGAGCCACTCAGGGCGCTGCTGAAGCAGGACGTGCCTTGGGTTTGGTCTCCAGCCTGCCCAGCGGCTGTGAGGAAGCTGAAACGGCAGCTCACCTCGCCCCCGGTTTTGGCACATTTTGACCCAGACTGCGCTACGATTGTGACCTGTGACGCTTCTGGTTCCACCCTGGGGGCAGTAATGTCACAGGTGCAGGATGGTATAGACCGTCCGGTCGCTTTTGCATCAAGATCCCTGTCGGGGGCTGAAAGAAAGTATGCCATTGGTGAGAGGGAGGCACTGGCCTGTGTTTGGGCCTGTGAGAGGTGGCATATGTGCCTCTATGGCCGGTGTTTCACATTGAGGACAGACCATCAAGCATTGACGACCCTACTGGAGACTTCAGGGTCGGGCCACAGGCCGCTGCGTATCCACAGGTGGTCCGAGAGACTCAGGGCTTACAATTTTGAGACTAAGTACACTCTGGGCAAAGACAACGTTGTAGCGGACCTTCTGTCTAGGGCCCCAACATGTGTTTTGGTGCCGGATGTGAGAACCATGGACCACGTCAAGACAGCACTGGTCCACGCCCTACATGGGGCTCTCCAGGACATTGTGTCTCCTAGGGAACTTAAGGAGGTTTCGGAGAACGACCAAGTAATGAAGAGACTGCACACGGTGATCAGGGAGGGCTGGCCGATGGAAGAGTTAGGTGACCTGGCGCTGTTCCACCCATTCAGGGATGAGCTCAGCTGCTGGGACGACGTGTGTGTGTGGCCAGGGGCCAGTGTGTGGTGATCCCGGAGGCGCTGAGAGGACGGGTGCTGGACATGTTGCATGAAGGTCACCTTGGTGAAACAGCGGGGCAGGGATTCAGTTTGATGGCCAGGGACTGACAAAGACATTGAAACAATGGTCAGAAACTGTGTCCCGTGCCTGGAGAGCGGTAAGACGGGAAGATCCCCACCACCCCCTCTCTGGTCGATCGAGTACCCTGCGGGGCCTTGGAAGCACATTGAACTGGACATTTGTGGTGAACTGCACACAGCACCCCCACCCCCCACCTCCACCCCCGGCAGCAGGTTCCTGGTGGTGGTGTACGACTTGTTTTCCAAATGGCCAGAAATGCTTCCGACAGGCTTGGTCACGACTGAGGTCATTACGGGGTTCCTGTTGTCGCTGTTTGCTAGATGGGGGACCTCGGCTTTGGTGACCACGGACAACGGCCCGTAGTTCATTTCCAGAGGCTTTTGGAGGTTTCCTGCGGGCGAGAGGGATTAAACATATCAGGACGGCGGTGTGCCACCCACAGGCTAACGGGGGTGTGGAAAGGATTAATAGGACTTTGAAGAATGGGTTGAGGGCTCATCTGGCTGGTGGGTTTTCATTCGTGGACACTCTGCACAACACCCTGTTCCATTGTAGGGCATCGGTGCATGCCATGACTGGTTGCTCCTCAGCGGCGCTGATGCTAGGAGGGGAGTTGCCGCTTCCGGTGAGACGACTGGGGCTGGCTCAGCGGGAGTACAGTGAGGATTCAGGGGTGCTGAGGCGTAGAGTCATGGAGTGGCAACGGCGGATGAAGGACCTATTCGACAGGAAGCATCGGGTGAAAGGACATGGCCTGAATGTGGCGGATAGGGCGTGGGTCAAACAGCCTGTACGCTCCCAAAAGCTTCGGTCACTGTGGATTGGGCCATGTTCGATTGTGAGATGGACAGGTCCGGACACCTTCGAGCTGGATGATGGGTCCAGATGGCATGCAAGTCGGTTGTGGAGGTCCCCACCGGAGGTGGCGAGCGACCCCGCGTCGGATGCTTTGTATGACTCTTTGGACTGGGGTGGTTAGGTGGGTGCCAACCTTCAGACAGAGCTGTTGGTGCCGATGGCGGAGCGTCCCCGTGAGGGTCGCCCGGTTAGGGAACGCCAACCGTCAAGGTACTTGGACGATTTTGTTATTGGTAGGACTGGGAAAGGATAAGAGTGTGGTGTTTGATTGATTTGTTGGTGTTTAGATATGTAATATAGTTAGTTTTCCATTTTGTCTTGTTTGGTGTGGTTCTGGATTTTTCCAAGGGGGGGAGATATAACATAGGGGAATTGTACCTTGGGAGTTGCCGTAGCCTGGTCTGGGTGGGGCAGTGTGACATCAGGCGGGCTACGGCTGGGCGTATAAGAGTTCCTGTTAATTAAAGTGACAGTGTTCCTACCAGCTCTCTTCTGGTTTGTGGTTATTTAAGGACGTAACAGTATCATCAGCCATTTCTGTTTTATTGAAAAACATGGACAAACATACATACATACATGCATAAACAAACACCCTACCCATGCACCAGCTATAACTTAACCTCTTAACATTCCGGTGTTCCACCTGTGGAACGTTTTACATTGACTTGAATGCTAAGGGGTTAAAGTGAAGACAAAAGCTTTAGGGGAGCAGAAGCGGCCATAATCAGTTAACACTTGGAGCTCCTCTGTGTTGAAATTAAAGTTTCTGTTTGAAAAAACCCAAAGAATGATGCACAAACACAATAATTATTACTACTGCTGAGTAAATTGCCACTGATAGTTCTACTGCTGCTGCTGACGCAAATGCTTCCCAGTGGTTATGTAATATGACACATTTTGGAAATAAAAGCTATTTTAGGAGTAGAGATGAAGAACAATTCTTCAAATCTGTTGTAAACCACAATTAAACCTTTATCAAGATTGAAATCTACACTTCCAAGTCAAAGAATTGTTTAAAAATTTGTAACAGCAGTATACACTTTAAAGAGGATCTGGGGCATTGTGAGGTCCCTTGGACTTTTGTAACTGAAAATCCAACTTCTGGAGGCATTCCCATCTAAACTTCTGACCAGGAACACCCTGACGTCAACTGGAACCCACCGATGTGCTTACCTGCAGGACTAGTTAGATGCCACAAATTCAAGACACAAAAACTCCCCCTAAAGTTGAGCATCCTGGGACTCCACAAGCAACAATAGGAGGTAAGATTCAGATTAGTGACTGGAAGAGGTAAAACCAGTGGGATGATGCAGGGTGCATTTCGAAATTTACAAGATTGCCTCAGATGGGAGAAGATGGACTGTGAGGGGCAGGAAGAGAAACTGTTGCGGAAGGCCGAGCCCCTCCATGGATGTGTCAGTTGCAGATAGAGGAAGTGTCTGACCTCAGAAAAGCTTAGTGACGAAGGAAGCTGAACACAGAGAGCACAAAGAGTCTGATAACAGCTGAAACAGGAACAGGCCCTAAACATCTGATCACACAGGCCAGAGTCTTAACACAGCAGACAGAACCCAGGGGTCTGCACCCTACAGCTGTGTTTGACTGTAACCAGCAGAGGTGGGGAATTGAAATTGTACTCAAGTAAAAGTACCATTAAAATATGATATTAATTACTCAAGTATACTTAAGAAGAGTAGATACAAAAAACCCCAAAAAGCTTGCGTAAGAGAAAGAAAGCACCTATTAAAATAGTTACTTGAATGAAATGAAGATGTGAGGGGGGGGTTTTCTGAAATTTGGGACTTTTTTCCTTGAAAAATTACTATTATTTCCTCATGAATTTGAAACTTTTTTGACATAAATTTCAAGCCCTTTTCTCATAAATTTACATTTTTTAACATTAATTTGTGACTGTTTTCCTTACACATTTGAGACTTGATTTTGATAAATTTGTGTAGTGGTGGCCTTGAGGTAGAGTATCCGCCCCACAACCGGGAGGCCGGGGTTCAAATCCCAGCCGGGTCATGCCAAAGACCATGTAAAAGTGGAACTTCCTGCCGTCCAGCTTGGTGCTCAGCAATAATGGAACAGAGGAGGGAAAACATTGGTTACCCAGCCACAGGGGATGCACAAGAAGGTGTACTCCCTGAACCGGTCCCAAGCCCGGATAAAATGGGCAGGGTTGCGTCAGGAAGGGCATCCAGCATAAAACCTCAAGTTTCAACTGTAAGGATATGGCAGATACGTCGATGTCTGCCATAACAACAACTCATCTAACTCACTCGTAGTGGAAAAAAACAGACGTTAAAAGAATTTCTAAAAAAGTGTTTCTCATAAATTTGACAACTTTTTCTTGTAAATTTGCAACCTTACCATAACCAATTTGGGAGGTAATTTTTTCTCTCTTAAATGTGTTAGTCTGTGGAAAATAATCGTCCATCCTGTACCCTCACATATAAAATATAAACGCACTAACATGACAAAATATGCAGTCATTTTTATCCCCCGCCGGCTGAAGCCCAAAGGGGTCAAAGAGCCCTTTGGTCGAAGACCGAAGGGAGATTATGTTATGGGCCAGTCCGTCTGTCCGTCCCACTTTTGTGAAATCAACTACTCCTACGGTTTTGGTACAATTGTTTTGAAACTTGATACCATGGTTTGATATACACTGAGGATGCGCATATTGCAATTTCACTCTCATCAGATCACCTTGAGGTTGAAGGTCGGGTCAGATTTTTCCCTAAATTTTCTAAACACAGTAACTACTGAAAGAAATGATCTAGGCTTTTCAAATCGATACAGTAGTTGTATCTAATACACATCTTGGATGACATACACCTTCACCTAACTATGGGTTTGGGGTCAAGGGGTCAAAGGTTCAAAGTTAACGCTGCAGTTGCATTATGGTAAATGCTACATTTACCATTACTATAAAACGAGTAAAGCTAGGGCCACCAAACCTGGTATACAGGTTCACCTTGGGATCCTGAACTTTGACTATGGGTTTGGGGTCAAAGGTCAAGGTTAACATTCCCTATGCCTTTTTACTGTACAACAAGTAAAGTTAGGGTCACAATAGGAACTTGTGTACCAAACTTGGTACACAGGTTCACCCTGTGACCCTAAAGTGTGACTATGGTTTTTGGATTGCAGGGTCAAAGGTCAACATCAAAATGGCTTATAAACTACAGTATATCTCAACAACAAAGAAAGCTAGGGTCACCAAACTTGCTACACAGGTTCACCTTGGGATCCTGACCTCTGAGTATGGATTTGGGGTCAAAAGGTCAAAGGTCGAGGTTAACATTCCTTATGCCTTATTACTGTACGAGTAAAGCTAGGGCCACCAAAGTTGGTACACAGGTTCACCTTCTGACCCTGAAGTGTGACTGTGGTTTTGGGGGCACAAGGTCAAAGGTCTACATCAAAATGTCTCATAAAGTATATCTCAACAACAAAGAAAACTAGGGTCACCAAACCTGGTACACAGGTTCACTCTGAGACCATAACCTCTGAGCACAGGTTTGAGGTCAAAGGTCAAGGTTGGCACTCCCGATGATCTCTTACTATAGAACATGTAAAGCTCTCTAGGGTCACCATACTTGCTACACAGGTTCACCTTGGGATCCTGACCTACAACTATGGGTTGTATACTTTGTTGTATATTTATGGATGATGGGCTTATCATAATTTGGTTCTGCCACAGTAATTATATTGAAAAGTTGAAAACTGCTCTCCGTCAGTAAGTACTGGGATCTTCAAAGAAAACGGAGGCGGGGGATATTGCACTCACCTCAGAGTGCTCTTGTTTGTTACTACACTATCAACAAGGAAATTTCTGACCAGTTTTCAAATCAGTGAAATTAGAAGTAACTCATCTAGTAAGATAAAATGTACAGTAAAAGTGCATATTTTTCTTCATAAATGTACAGAAGTAAAAGTAAATGGTATCCTACAAGAAAACTACTTTGTAAAATATAATTGTATGAAAAAGTTACTTGAGTACTTGCACTTGCTCCCCTGTTGGTGTAACACAAAAAGTCAAAATTACAAGGGAAAAAAGTTGCATATTTATGAGAAGAAAATTGAAAATTGGCAAGAATGAATTCCTAAACTAATAAGAAAAATAGAAAAAAGCTAATTTATTGGGGATGGGGTGGGGGATGCAGATTAACAAGAACAATGGCAAAAGTTGCCTTTTTGAGAGGAAAAATTCATCTCTTCCTAATATTGACAAGCCAATATGTACCTGGAAGTTGATCTTAAAGGGAAAAATTGAAATTTTATTTTAAAGAGAGGATGAACTGAAAGGTTGTCCCAAGACCCAGTATGTGGATCATGGAAATCTGCAATATTAGTCTAAAAAATGGTAAACTGCTTTTACACTACTAGACATATTCATGCAGCTGTTTATTCTGAACACTTCAACAACTTATCTACCACACACCGATGGAGTCTTCTGGGAAATTTGAGGCTTGCTATCTTGCCCAAACATTCCTCAGCATGGAGACTAGGGGATTTTGATCAATTCACCAACTTTAAGATTCGTAAACAACTTGTTCTATCTCGAGCCACAGCTTGCTCCCTGTGGGGCTGGAACTGAGTTTAAGAGCTTCCCTTTAATTTAGATCGTATCACAATCAGCCAAGCTCTAAACAAAGCTCAGACTCCTAATGTTGAGGGCAAATGTGCCTACACAATAATGCTGAAGAACCCTACAGATGCTGCACTTTTTATAAATGCTGTACATCTGTCAGTCCACATTTCATGGGAATTGCTACTCCTCCTAGGCCCTGATGGTCACCATGCTCACACACTATGATCCTCAGGTTGGTCTGCATCAAGGTTGTGCTCAGTGTCAAGGTTAAGGTCAAAGGTCAGAGAGATCCAGGCACTTATGTGATTTCAGAAAAATCACTACCCCTAGGAAACTGCCTTGATGCTCACCAAACTCACTCACAATGATCCTCAGGTGGGTCTGCATCCAGGTCAAGGTCAGCAAATCTGGGCATTTATGCGATTTGCCGTAATTCTCAACAAACTCATGTACAACTAGAGGGCACTCAAAGAGCGCATACCTCCACCAAGGGCCTATCTCTCAGAATGTAGGTTTGTTTTTCTTTCTTTCTGTCTGTTAGCAGGATTACACAAAAACTACTGGATAGATTTTGAGGAAATTTTCACCAGAGGTGGCCTTTGGGCTACAAATGAACCCATTAAGTTGGGTTTATGCTCCTTTCTGCTCTTGTGTGCCTACGCTTTGGGCAAGGCTGCACCAACTGTATATATGCTTCATTTTTTGTGTCTACTAGGCCAAGCATCCTTTTGAAATTTCATCAAAATCCCTTCAGTAGATTTTGAGTAGTTTTGCTGACAGACAGACAAATAAACCGCCCCAACTACATTATCTCCTTGGCAGAGGTAATGACCATTAGGTGGGTTTGCATCCAAATTGTGGTCAAGGTCATGGTCAAAAGTCAGGATGTCTGGCCATTCATGATTTCACAAAAATCATTACTCCTCCTAGGCTAAGGGTCTGCAACCTGTGGCTCTTTTACCCATATTTAGTGGCTGCCTATGGTTTTGAAAAACTCACAAATATACAGAAAATGATTGCAAATTTATGAAAACTATTCTAAATAGATTCAGTAATGTACATGAAAAAGCTGCAAATTAAAGAAGAGGAACTCTAAAATATGATGGAAAAAATGATAAAAAATTTATATGTTGCTTATTTATAAGAACAAATATGTGAGTTTACAAGAAAAAGTTCCAAATTAAAGAGAAAAAATCAAATTTACAGGAAGTTATGAATTTAGAAATATGAGAGAAAAGCTGCACATTTACAAGAAAAAAAGCCACAGATTTATGAAAATAGTTGCAATTTTTTTTAAAAGTCACAAATTTATGTGGAAAAATGTTGCAAATTTACAGTTAAAAAGCTGCGAGTTAAAAAGTACAAGGTCACAAATTTGAGAGAAAAATTATCCACATTTAGAAGAAAAAAGTTGCAAATTATTGAGAAAAACTTTGCAGATTTCTGTGAAATAAGGTGTATTTTTTTAAGGAAACAGTTGCAAATTTATGAGGGGGACAAAAAGCCACAAATTTAGAAGAAAAAGTTGCAAATTTAAGAGAAAAATGTTTTGCAAATTTAAATAAAACTGTGGGTTCTCGGGAAATAAGTTGTAAATTTATTTCATATTTGGAAGAAAAAATCAGTTCAGAGGGAAAAAAGATTCAAATTTATGTGATCAGTTGCAAATTTAAGTGAAAAATAGCAAATGTATCTTTAAATAAAAAATTGTGAATTTATTAAAAAAAGGTGTGTAGAAGATGTGCTCAAGGATGAGACTGAGTTTATTTCTCAGGTTCAGCTTTATTGTCAGAACACATGCTCTATCAACCTCTCAACAAGAAAAGAGGCTGATCACTGTAACATCACACTTTTATACTCCTGGAGCATCGAAACCTAAGTCACATGGTGCTTTAGCAAATATACAGTCACATGGTACTTAATCCCAGTCACAATGCAACTCTTTGATCTGTCACCATTGTCTCTCATTCTTCAATGATCCGGAAATCCTTCTGGGGCATCTTCTCTGAGACAAAAGGCCAAATCTCACACCTCCTCGTTATCTCCTGCAGATCTCTGCTGATCCAGACCTTCTTTGTCCCGCGAGACGTGAAGCACCCAATACACATACAGCAATACATTTGTGGAAAATATGAACCCAACATATGTGCCACATAACCCCCCCCCCCCAAACGTCTACTAAGGGACAAAACATCATCAGAAATGAATGACAGAAAACATAACCACATATCAAAAATCAATCCACCAATTGTTTAGGTCTTAACCTCCTGCCATATCTGCTGTAAGTCGGCATTGTTCCTTCAGCAGCGTCCTCCTGCACCTGTGGATCAGAACTGTTAGCACATCTCTGTGGGGGATCCGAAGAATGCCTTCTCAGCGGCCTGCCACGGCGGGGGGCCTTCACCAACTGCACGTGTTCATCAGCCAGAACAAAAGTGGGTTTGAGTCTGTTTATGCAAATCAACTCTTCTCTGCCTCCTAAATCTAGCAAAAAATGCTTCTCCCCTGTTTCCAACACTCTGAAAGGCCCGTCATAAGGCGGCCGCAAACCTGGCCGTTGTGCATCATGTCTAACAAAAACAAACTCCGCATTTTTCAAAGCCTTCGGCACAAAAACGCGTGGAAAACTGTGATGAACTGGGCCAGGAAGGGTGTTTGATCCTGTGCCACTCTGCAACAGTTGGTTGGGGGGGGTGCAATTTGGCGCAGGATTGTCGGGAAGGAATTCCCCTGGCAAACGGAGGGGTTGTGCAAAAACTAATTCCACTGGTGAGGCCTGCAAATCCTTCTTAGGTGCAGAGCGCAACCCCAATAAAACCCATGGAAGTTTATCCACCCAATTTGTATCCGTAAGAGACGCTCTGAGGGCTGCTTTCAATGACCTATGAAAGCGTTCGCACAAACCGTTAGCCTGGGGGTTATACGCGGTAGTGCGGTGAATCTTCACCCCTAGGCTGTGGGCCATCGATGACCAGAGTTCGGAAACAAATTGGGGACCCCTGTCGGACGTTATGTCCGACGGAACTCCAAAACGCGCAACCCAAGCTGTTAAAAACACGCGTGCAACTTCTTCTGCTGTAGTTGACGCCAGAGGAGCCACTTCTGGCCAACGCGTGGTGCGGTCTACCATCGTCAAAAGGTATGTGCACCCCTGCGACAACGGAAGAGGACCCACCAAGTCCACATGCACATGATCAAATCGCTTAGCCGGAATGTGAAAAGGCTCCAAAGGAGCTCTAGTGTGCTTGTGTATTTTGGCTCGTTGACACGCTACGCAGGCTGCTGCCCATTCCTTGACCTGTTTACGCAACCCCGGCCAAACAAATTTCTCCCCCACCATCTTAATCGATGCGCGGACCCCCGGGTGGGCCAGAGAATGGATTGAGTCAAAAACGCGGCGGCACCACGCAGCTGGAACCACGCAGCTGGAACCACGGGGCGGCCCGTCGCAGATTAGGGGGGGGCATACCTATTTGCTGCACCCTGTGCTCCAGCCTTAACCCTGTTGGTCCAGACTGGAGCGCGCGCACATCCGCGTCGCTAACCTGCTCCGCGGCCATGGCTGCATAATCTAAACCTACGCGGACCGGGGCTGCGTGCGCTTCCGCACCACAACCCTGGCCCGAGGCCGCGGCTGCCGAGCCTGCCCCCACGGGGCCTGGCGCTGCTACTGCACGCGAAAGACAGTCTGCCACTACATTATGTTTGCCCGCGACATGCTGAATATCGGTGGTGAACTCCAATATCGCGGCCAGCTGTCTTTGCTGCCGGCCCGACCAAGGCTCTGAAATCTTGGCCATCACAAACGTTAGCGGCTTGTGATCCACAAACGCGGTGAAACGGCGCCCCTCCAGCCAGAACTGGAAATGGCGGATGGCCAAATGCAGGGCCAAAAGCTCCCTGTCGAACGTGCTGTATTTTCGCTCGTTATCGCGCAAGGTTTTGCTGAAAAACGCGAGCGGCTGCCAGCTCCCTGCTACAAACTGCTCAACAACCGCCCCCACCGCTAAATCGGAAGCGTCCGTGGTGAGCGCCATGTGGGCCGTTGGCACCGGGTGTGCTAACAAAACCGCGTTTGCCAGGGCTGATTTGACTTGGGAGAATGCGCGCTTCCGTTCCGGAGACCATTCGATTTTACTTGTGGGTTTTTGTTTTTTAAGTGCCGCGTACAGTGGTTGCATGAGCTGCGCTGCGCTAGGGAGGAAACGGTTATAAAAATTAACCATTCCCAAAAATTCCTGCAATGCTTTGACCGTCTGAGGTTGGGGAAAGTTTGTTATTGCGCGAACTTTATCGGGCAGAGGGATCGCTCCTTCTGGCGAAACGCGATGCCCCAAAAAATCAATTTGTGCCACCCCAAACTGACACTTCGCTGGATTAATTATTAACCCGTGCTCTGCCAGCCTCCGAAAAACCGCTGTGAGGTGGCTTTCATGTTCGTCTTCAGACGTGCTGGCTACCAAAATGTCATCCAAGTAGACGAACACAAAAGGGAGGTCGCGTAAAACTGCATCCATCATGCGCAGGAAAGTCTGCGCGGCACCTTTGAGTCCAAACGGCATGCGCAAAAACTCGAAAAGCCCGAAAGGAGTTATTACCGCTCTTTTGGGTATGTCCTGAGCGCGTACTGGGACTTGATGGTAGCCGCGCACCAAATCTATTTTAGAAAAAATGCGCGCCCTGGCTAAATGAACCGAAAAATCCTGGATGTGCGGACTCGGGTAGCAGTCGTGTGCTGAAGCGTTATTCAACCTGCGGAAATCACCGCAAGGCCGCCACGAGCCATCAACCTTTGGGACCATGTGTAGCGGTGAAGCCCAGGGGCTGTTGGAGCGTCTAATGATGCCCAGCTTTTCCAGGTTGGTGAATTCCTCGCGCACTATGGCCAGTTTAGCTGAATCCAAGTGCCGAGCTTTTGCAAAAACGGGGGGGCCGGAGGTGGTGATAAAATGTTCCACCCCATGTTTAGCCACTGACGCCGAAAACGTTGGGACTGTGAGTGCTGGGAACTGATAGAGTAGTGCTTGGAACTTACCACCCGCAGCTGTGACGTTGGCCTGTGCAGTAGGCGGGACCACCCGGGCTGTGCAGGAAATAGAGTGGAAAGACAGTGCATTAACTAGACGTCTATTAGCAAGATCAACCAATAAACCATTCGAGCACAAAAAATCAGCACCTAACATGTTATAACTGACTGCCGCTATGACGAAAGTCCACTCGAATGCCCGGCCGTGAAAAGACAGAGGGAGGGTCTTCTCCCCGAAGGTCTTGATCGTCGAGCCGTTCGCCGCCAACACCAGGGGTCCACTGGAAGGCGCCAGCCGGTCAGCGTCCGTCAGGTAGAGCAGCTTGTTCTTTGCGCCGAGAGCCGCAGCTGCTACCGGCTCCCGGTCCTGGTGTTTCCCGAGCGCTTGAACTGGCACGGTGGAATGCACTTGCGTGCCCTCTCGGCGAAATGTCGATGGTAAAAGCAGAGGACGTCACCCGCTCCGTGTCTCCTGGCCTCCGCCGCTGCTGACGTCAGCGAATCTGGTGCTGCAGCCTCAGGCCCCCTACTGTCTCTGGGCGTTACGCTCAGCTCTGCTGCTGCCGTCGTGGCCGTGTGTCGCCTATGGGCGTCGACGAGTCGCTGCGCCTCCTGGCCCAGCTTGTGGTAATCTCAGTGGGCCAGCAGCTGTGAACTGGCCAGGGAAACTCTCACCGCTGACGGTAGCGTCCTGAGGAAAAGATGGGCGAAGATAAAGCCATCATCTTCGTCGTCTCTGACTCAGCATCTTCGCCATCAGGTCTGTGGGGCCTGTCTGCCTCTCCTTCAGTCAGCACCAGGAGCTTCTCTGCTCGCTCTCCCAGCGAGGGGGTGAAAGCACGGATGAGAGCGGCTTTCAGTGCGCCATACTTGTCGTCGTCTGGTGGGTGGTTAGTCAGGTTCTCCACCTGCTGGGCTGTGAGGCTGTCCACCTTTGCGACTACATGGTAGAATTTCGTGGCATCAGCCGAAATTCCCCGAAGATGGAACTGTGCCTCGACAGTGTTAAACCAAGAGCGCGGGCTATGTTGCCAGAAATCAGGCAGCTGGACTGCGGTAGCTGCATAAGCCCGGCTGGCTCCTGAAGAGTCCGGTGCGGGAAGGTCGTCACCGGCCATAATTTGTCGTAGGGTCACCAGTGTAGAGGATGTGCTCAAGGATGAGACTGAGTTTATTTCTCAGGTTCAGCTTTATTGTCAGAACACATGCTCTATCAACCTCTCAACAAGAAAAGAGGCTGATCACTGTAACATCACACTTTTATACTCCTGGAGCATCGAAACCTAAGTCACATGGTGCTTTAGCAAACATACAGTCACATGGTACTTAATCCCAGTCACAATGCAACTCTTTGATCTGTCACCATTGTCTCTCATTCTTCAATGATCCGGAAATCCTTCTGGGGCATCTTCTCTGAGACAAAAGGCCAAATCTCACACCTCCTCGTTATCTCCTGCAGATCTCTGCCGATCCAGACCTTCTTTGTCCCGCGAGACGTGAAGCACCCAATACACATACAGCAATACATTTGTGGAAAATATGAACCCAACATATGTGCCACAGGTGCAAATTTACAAGCAATGTTGCCATTTTATTAGGCTCAAATAAGTTTTGTGGCTCCATGCAGATTTTTTGGAACAGAAATGGCCTAAAATGGCTCTTTTCTTAATAGAGGTTGCTGACCCCCTATTCGAGGCAATTGCCCCAATGTTTAGCAAACTCATGCACAATGACCCTCAAGTGGGTCTGCATCAAGGCTGTGCTTAAGATCGAGGCCAAGGTAAGGAGATCGGTGTATTCTTGGGGTGATTTCATCAGACTGGAATGAGCTACTCCGTCATTGACGGTCTGGTTTTCTTAAAAATGTGTGACTTTATTCTTGTAAATTCATGACTTTTTTCTTGGGAATGTTTTCTTTTTATCAGTTTTGTTCTCCTTAGCTACTACCATTCCAATCTGAAACATCAGCAAGAGCACATTAAATGTTGGAAATTTTACTCCATAAACTTTAAAGTGAACTGCAGTAATACTTGAGTTTAATCTTTATATTTGAGTCAGTTTAGACGTATCGTCATGTATGGATTTTTACTAACTAATGACATACTTTTTGCTCCCCCATGTGGTCTCCAGAAGTTACGAGAGGAGCAGAAGACGGTGAAGGAGAGCCATGGTGCCAATATGGAGCAGATGAAGATGTGGCGTGACCTGGAGCAGCTGATGGAATGCAAGAGGCAGTGTTTCATAAAGGCCCAGAACCAGGCGTCCATTGGTCAGATCATCCAGGAAGAAGGAGAAGATCGACTGGTTCTGTGAGGAAATGGAGCGAGGGCGTGATGGGCTGCACGTCCGCCACAGTTCATGTTCCATGCATGCCTGTAACAGATCTAATCTCATATATGCAGCCAGGCCTGTAATGTTATGCCGTTGTATAAGGGGTTCATTCTTTCCCCCTCTGTTTCAGCTGTTGAGTTTTACTTACTCTTATCTTGTGTGAGAACCAGGCCACGGGTGCACAGCAATGACATGGTTCAAGTTGCTTTGTGAGTCCACACTGTCGAGAACACGTGTAGTGGGACAAGGGTTTTGTTTGGCTTTGGTTTATAATTCGCTGGGACCACCTCTGCTTTTGATGACACGGTCACAATAGTGGCATACAGGTGCATCTCAATAAATTAGAATGTCAACAAAAAGTTGATTTAATCAATCAATCACCCTTATTGTCATTCAACTATACAACCAATCATGTACAGTAGAACGATTTATGTAGGTAATTCAATTAAAACTAGAAAAGCACTTGGAGAGCGCAGACCTCCGCCAAGCGGCACAGTTCCGGCCATATAGTGTTTGTGTGTACATTTTCAGATTCCTTGACCATGAAAACATATGACTAGCAATTGGATTGACAATGATAGGATTAGCGGTTCAGTAGTTATTCACGAAAATGGCATTTTCCGTAATGGCGGCGACAGTTCCCCCCATACGGTGTTTGTGTGTACGTTTTCAGATTCCTTGACCATGAAAACATATGAGTAGCAATAGCACGGTGATTGTCCGCATCGTCTGTGTTATCGCCCTGCCTTTTTTTCTTTCTCATGCACTCTGCACTCTGTTGCCTTCTGTGTTTCACACTTTTAGACTTTGAACGAGGCATGACTGGCAATATCGAGCAGATCTTGTTTTAAAAAAAAAAAAAAACATAACCTCCTGGCGGAGGTAATAAAAAAAAATCAATTAAAAAAAAAATAATAAAACTAAGCTCGACGAGCTTCAATAGCGCCTGAGTCGCTGCATTTCTTGTGTCGCTGCAGCATGGTGATTCTCCACATCGTGTGTGTTGAAAATGGCCCTATGTCACAATGTTAAAGAATCCTTTAAAAAATTCCTGTATCCAGACGGTGATCCAGATCATCCCCAAAATTTAATCAGTTCTTCCTTGTACCATTTGCAACAACGCCTGAAAGTTTCATTGAAATCCTTCCAAAACGTTTTGAGTTATCTTGCTAACCAACAGACAGACAGACAGACAGACAGATAAACCCCGGCAAAAACATAACCTCCTGCGGCCTGGCGGAGGTAAAAATAAACTTCTATATTATATAGATTCATTACACAGAGAGTGATATATTTCAAGTGTTTATTTTAATTTTGATGATTATGGCTTACAGCCCATGAAAACCCCAAATTCAGTTTCTCAAAAATTTAGAATATTACATAAAATTAATTTTAAAAAATAGTTTTTTAATACAAATGTGGACCGACTGAAAAGTATGTCCATGTACACACTCAATACTTGGTCGGGGCTCCTTTTGGATGAATTACTGTATCAATGTGGCGTGGCATGGAGGTGATCAGCCTGTGGCACTGCTGAGGTGTTATGAAGGTCCAGGTTGCTTTGATAGTGACCTTCAGCTTGTCTGCATTGTTGGGTCTGGTGTGTCTCAGCTTCCTTTTGACAATACTCCATAGATTCTCTATGGAGTTAGGTCAGGAGAGTTTGCTGGCCAATCAAACACAGTGATGCCATGGTCATTAAACCAGGTTTTGATACTTTTGGCAGTGTGGGGGGGTGCCAAGTCTTGCTGGAAAATGAAATCAGTTTCTCCATAAAGCTTGTCAGCAGAGGGAAGCAAGAAGTGCTCTAAAATTTCCTGATAGACAACTGCTGTGACTTTGGTCTTGATAAAACACAGTGGACAAACACCAGCAGATGACGTCTGTTCAGATAAAAGTAAATGTTGCATTTCATTTGGAAATCAAAGTTCCAGAGTCTGGAGAAAGAGCGGAGAGGCACAGAATGTAAGTTTCTTGAGGTTTAGTGTAACATTTCCACAGTCAGTGATGATTTGATGAACCACGTCATCAGCTTGTGTTTGTCCACTGTGTTTTATCGAGACCAAAGTCAGCGCAGTCGACTACCAGGAAATTTTAGAGCACTTCATGCTTCCCTCTGCTGACAAGCTTTATGGAGAAGCTGATTTCATTTTCCATCAGGACTTGCCCCCACCACCACCACCACCACCACACTGCCAAAAGTATCAAAACCTGGTTTAGACCATGGCATCACTGTGTTTGATTAGCCAGCAAACTCTGGTGACCTAAACCCCATAGAGAATCTATGGAGGATTGTCAAGAGGAAGATGAGAGACACCAGACCCAGCAATGCAGATGAGCTGAAGGTCACTATCAAAGCAACCTGGACCTTCATAACACCTCAGCAGTGCCACAGCTGATCACCTCCATGCCACGCCACATTGAAACAATAATTAATCCAAAAGGAGCCCTTACTACAGTCGGCCAACATTTCTAATTAATTTTATGTAATATTCTAATTTTTTGAGAAACTGAATTTGGGGTTTTCATGGGCTATAAGCCATAATCATCAAAATTATAATAAACACTTGAAATATATCACTCTCTGTGTAATGAATCTATATAATATAGAAGTTTTATTTTTTTTTAAACTGAATTACCTAAATAAATCAACTTTTTGTTGACATTCTAATTTATTGAGATGTACCTGTATTAGAATCCTATAATAGATCCTTTTTCAAGTGAATATTTTAAATGTTCATACAGTATGTGTTTTGATTAAATGTATTTTATGCTCCTTTTGGTTTGTATTTTATTAGAATGGACAATGTGCACATTTGAGAAATATTGGTTACAGATTCAGTAAATCTACATTCTCAAAGTAACTACTGCAAGAACACACAACACAGAGTACATATTGAGTAGGACTGCACGATATTCAGAAATCGTGTAATATTATTATTGAATATTGTGAAAACGGTGTGACTTGTGATATCTGAACAAATACTTCTCAGAAATGTGACATTTTTACATCAAACCTGCTGCTTTTTCTCATTAGTTGTTGACTTTTCCACATAAAATTTACCTTTTCCCTCACAAATTTGTGATTTTTTTCTCATAAATTTTGCAACTTTTTTAATAAATCTGTGATTTTTATCCCTTCTATATACAGTAGGCTATGTGCAACCTTTTTAGACAAAATTGGGTACTTTTGTCCCATAAATTTGACTTTTTCCACATTTTTTAAAACGCTTTTCCTCATAAATTTGTGACTTTTTTCATGTCAATTTGTGATTTAAGTATAAATTTTGCAGTTTTTCATCATAAATTTGTGGGGGTTTTCCTTGTAAATATGCAACTTTTTCCTGCATAAAATGTGCTATTTTTTCATCATAAACTGGTGACTTTTTAATGTAAAGTTTCCAACTATTTTCTAATAAATTTTTGATTTTTTTGCCCCATACATATGTGCAACTTTTTTCCACATAAAATTGTGTGCTTTCTTCCTCATGAATTTGTGACCTTTTTTATATAGATTTGTAACTTTTTCACAAAAATTTCCTATTTTCATTATAAATGAAAATAGGAATTTTTATAAAATTTTTTTATAAATTTTTTGCTGTAACTATGCAACTTTTTCCATATAAAATTTGATTTTTTAGCTTATAGGTTTATTTTTTTCATGTAAAATTTGCTAGCTACTTAGCTACTTTTTCCCCCAGTAAAATTGTGAATTTGTGTAGATTCGTGAGATTTTCACCTAATTTGTTGAAGTGTAACAGCATGGCAGAGCATGAATGCATAAGCACATGAAAAATATACTGTTATTGCTGTTCAAGCAATCTTTTGCGATATGTATATTGTGCATGTTGATCACTGTAATGATAAAATTTCGATACATTGTGCAGCCTTACTACTGAGATTAAGTAACATACAGTAGCTGTGTACATACAGCTATACAGCTATGTATAGTCCAGCCTATACATAGCTGGACTATTGGGAAATACATAATGTTAATTTATACAAAAAAAACCATGCATTTTAGAAGAAGGAACTAATTTATTCATCCAGCATCACTATTTTTTTAAATAAACCATTTCTAAACCAAACCACATTTTGATGAAAAAGAAGTTGTCGTTGTGGTACTGTTTTTAGCAGGTGATTCAGCACACGCTTCTGTCCACATAGACTCTTTGAGTACCACATGTTGTTCCCGACAAATGTCTTCATGGATGTTTCAGGATCCCAGCCATCCCCCCTCTCAGAAACCTAATCTGCTGTTGACAGCCAATGTTAGTGGCTCTTGTGCCAAACGGATCAAGTGTGCATTGTAAAAGGCTGCTTGATGTCCAACTGGCGTACGCCGTGTTGTCGTTGTTACAGCGCCTTGTGCTTCTTGGGACCTTATTGAGACATGTTAACAGATGATGCACGCCAGTCCTGTGAAACATCCGACAGCGATACCCCCTAAAGAACACAGGGCCCGGGGTGGGGGGTGGGGGTGGGGGGGTAACCTAAAGCCCTCACACCTCTATAGACAATTGGATGCCTTCCCCTGTTGGTTTGCAAAAGTGTTTGATTACTCTGACTTTGAAAAAGACTTTAGGCACTTTTATCCCATCTTCTTTCACTGGTATCTCTTTGCTAGTAGCTGCCGTGGATCTATTTTGGAACTGTTTCCCAGTAACAGTAATGTAAAGCCTATTGTTTAGCTCCTAGATTTAAATAAGCTAGCAATATAGTGGAGCAACATGAGTTTGCCATACAATTTAATGCATTCTTATTCTTTCAAGCTTCTATGTAAATAGACCATGGCCTCCACTGTTATCATAAAGATTACTGGAAGTGGTTAGAAAAATCCAGCTGTTATAAAAGTAGCTTCCTCTCACAGTACAAAAATAAGAAAATCCAAACCTTTAAATATGTTTATTCAGAGAAAATTCAATCTCTCATTCAGAAATGATTATTGCATAAAACATTTATTGACACACATTGAAATGACATCCTCAATCCCAAAAAGGTTGGGATGTTGTTTAAAGCTAAATGAAAACAAAATACAATGCTCTGCACATCTCATACATTGCTATATTACTTACAGTAGAATAAAAATGAGGGGTTTTTTTACTATTTCATTAAAAAATGTTAGCTAGTCTCAAATTTGAATTGTAATGAGAGCCAATAATTTCTGGAAGTGTCTCTGAGTGCAAACAGTGATTTCCATGACAGAATCATGCCTGTTTTAATGCAGTGCCACCTGAGGTCCCAAAGATCTTGCACATCCAATATTGGCTTTCGATCATATCCCTTACACAAAGAGATGTCTCCAGATTCTCCCAATCTGTTGAGGATTATATATACTGTAGGTCAATGGTCCCCAAGTCTCTGAGCCACTTGGTACGGGGCTGCAGAGAAAAAATAATTTATTTTGATCCTCTGTGTTGATTATCGAAGTGTTTTGTTTTGAAAATTTACTGGATATTCTCTTCCCATCTGACTTCCTGCCTGTCCTGTCTACATGGTCTTGACACATAACTATCTCCGAGTCAGTAGTTAGTTATGATGCTTGAAAATTAAACCTGCAAGCTAGCAAGCCAAAATGAATAAAAAAAACAGTCATCGTTAAAGAGTTTGAGCATTACTTTCTGGCTTTAAAAGACCCACAGACTGCAAAGGAGTCGATCCACGATCCTCTTACTGTATGTGCATGCCTCTTTGCAGAGAAATGACCTCAGTGCTCCCAATGAAGGTGAGTTTTTTTTTTTAATCACACACTTTGTTTTTATGCCGGTGTATTCCATTCTTATTTAGTTGCAATGTGCTCCTCTGGCTGTTTCTTTTTAGTACCACTTACTTTCCAATATTTTGTTGACCCTTTCCCAACTCTTCAGGTGTGTTGCTGCCATTAAATTCAAGATGAGCTAACATTTTTCATGAAATCGTAAAATAACTTACTTTCATCAATTGATATGTTTTCTACATGTTTTTATTGTTGATAAAAGAGCAGTTTATAAAACTTGCAAGTCATTGCATTGTGTTTTATTGAGATTTTGCACAGTATCCCAACTTTTTACCTCTGCCAAGGAGGTTATGTTTTCATCGGCGTTGGTTTGTCGGTTTGTCTGTCTGTCTGTCTGTCTGTCTGTCTGTTAGCAAGATAACTCAAAAAGTTATGGACGGATTTTCATGAAATTTTCACAGATTGTCAGAAATGGAGTATCCTACAGATGATTAGATTTTGGTGGTGATCCGGATCACCGTCCACAAGAAAACCGCCATTACGCAAAATGCCATTTTCGTGAACAACTACTAAACCATTAATCCTATCATTGTCAATCCAATTGCTTGTCATATGTTTTCATGGTCAAGGAATCTGAAAACGTACACACAAACACTGTATGGGGGGAACTGTGGCGCTAAACCGCCATTACGGAAAATGCCATTTTCGTTAATAACTACTGAACCACTAATCCTATGACTGTGAATCCAATTGCTAGTCATATGTTTTCATGGTCAAGGAATCTGAAAACGTACACACAAACACTGTATGGGGGGAACTGTGGCGCTTGGCGGAGGTCTGCACTCTCCCGAGTGCTTTTCTAGTTTGGAATTTGGACTGTATGATAAATAGATGTAAAAGGAGCATGATTTCCATTCATATTTTACATTTTTGATTTGATGAGCCTATGTAGGAACGTTGAAACTGTAATCCATGACTTCCTGATGAAGTGGAGAACAAAAATGAAGTGACACAGGCCACCTTCCCTGACCTTCAGGTCAGAGAATTGTTATATGAAAATCTACTCGGCATATTCAGAATGCCAACAGATGATTGACAAGGTATGACAGAAACTAAATAAATATAATGGTAAAAGAAAAATCTGTTACTTCACCACAAATTTGAACATCCAGGGTTTGTGGAAAACAATATAAGTTTGGAATTCTGCTCTATGGTCTGAAACAAAAACTGAGCCTTTTACCAACAATCATTTAAGGTGGGTTTCAGCAAAAAAGAATGGAAGGACCCATCTCTTTGCTGTAAAATATGGAGGAGGTTATGAGATGTGGCTGAGAGGTTCTGAAAAATGTTCACTGCTTTGTTCAAATAATGATCTCTTGAAGAGGGTTTGTTTTATTTTTTTACTGGATTATTTTGTTTTGATTAAAGTTTGAAGTAGCAGAATAGTGCAGTGGTTAGTGCTGTCACTTCACATCACCAAGGTCCTGGGTTCAAATCCAAGATCTAGCCACTCTGTGTGGAGTTTTCATGGTCTCCCTGTCTGTCTGGGTTCTTTCCAAAGACATTATTATTATCTCCTTCATGGTTTGCCACCTTATCATAGTGGAGGGGTTTGCGTACCCTATCCAAGAGCTATGTTGTCGGAGGCAGTTTCCGCATGGTAGGGTCTCCCAAGGCAAATTGGTCCCGGCTGAAGGACCAGGCCAAGAGCGGTGCAGTTGATCTCCATGAAGAAGTTAGAACAAGGATCCAGTGTACCCCACCCATTTTGGGGTTACCGTGGCTCAAGGGCAAGTGCCTGGCAACCGGGTTTCTGTCAGTAGGACCCGACCGGGCTCAGCCCAAGTGAGCCACATGGGTCAAACCTCCAGTGGGCTTACCACCAGCAAGAGGGATTATGGGGATCATGGTGCTATATGTGAACTGGGTGACAGTCTGGGCTTCTCTGCTTAGACGGATGGATTGTTATTATTAGGCTGCCTGTTGACATTAACATGTGGCTTAAAATTATATTTTATAATGGGAAATAATCTGTGGTGGCTTTATGAATAAAGGAATGAAGAAGCAAATGTTTATATGCTTAAATTATTATTATTGTTGGCCAACACTATTCATCTGGGAAATTTGGGGTTCTATGTGGTTTAAAATTATTTTTACAATGAGAAATATTTTGTGGTGTCTTTATAAATAAATGAATAAATGAACTAGAAAAGCACTCAGAGTGCATACCTCCACCAAGGTTCCGTCCCTCCCTCTGTCCGTTCATCTATCTGTACTTCCATGCCTCTGTTCCTCCATACATTCAGGTTCAGGTTCAGGTTACTTTATTTGTACCCGTAGGTAGATTTGTTTTGCAGTCAGGTGACATCCATATTTACAAACCACAATTACATTCAACATGAACACAAACACAGGCACACATGAAGCTGACTATAAACATGATAAAAGTGCTCAAGGCTCCACCAATCAGGACATAGGACAAAGAGATAAGAGAAAAAACAAAGAGACAAAAGAGAAGGGTCATATTAAAAAGTTAGACTAGTCAAAGAGGTTAAAAACTCAAAAGTCTAAAACCCAATAAAACATTTAGAACCCAAATAAAAAAAACCTTCAAAAATAAGTAAATATAAAATAAAATTAATAAATGGGTAACTAAATTATGTGCAATATTTTGTTACATCTTGTTCAATTCTTTAACAGCAGCAGGAACAAAGCTGCTTTTGTAGTGCTGGGTTTTACTTTTTGGGACAGCAAACCTCCGTCTGGAGGGAAGAAGCTAAAAGTTGCAGTGCAAAGGGTGGGAGTCATCATTTAAAATGGAGGCAGCAATCCTCTGTACCTGTCTGGTGTACAGGGATGTCAGGCTCAGCTGTGACTCACCAAGCAAACGACTGGACCATCTAACTACCTGATCCAAGGATTTCCTCTTTCAGTTTTATCTGACCAAACCATGACACTAAAGAAAAGGATAAAACAGATTCAATAAAAGCCTGATAAAACATTGTCATTATGGTTCGGTCAGTTTGGAAGCGTGCAAGTTTCCTCAAACAATGCAAATGTTGCTGACCCTTTTTGCACACCGTTTCACAGTTCTCTTCAAAGTTTAAATTACTATCAATAATCGTCCCAAGATATCTGTAGGATTGTACACATTCAGTGGTCTGGCCTTTTAGTACAGTGACTTCGTGCCTGGGAGTTTTCCTCCTAAAGTCAATAATCATATCTTTAGTTTTTGTCGTATTCAGCTGCAGGTTGGAATCCTCACACCAGTGAACAAAGTCATCAACTACTGGGCCGTGGCCACTCTCACCATCCTGGAGGAGACTGACAACAACTGAATCATCAGCATACTTTATAATGTGTCTGTTGTCATGTCTGCTCCGACACATGTTTGTGTACAGGATGAAGAGTAGTGGTGACAACACACACCCCTGCAGAGAGCCAGTAGAAGAACACTTTTGGTCAGACAATGTACCATTGACCCTTACTCTCTGCGTCCTGTTGGTTAAGAAATCCAGAATCCAACCCACCAGATTATTGCTCAAATCAAATTGTTGCAGGAGCCTTTCAAAATATGAGATTGGATTGTATTAAAGGCGGAAGAAAAGTCCACAAATAAAAGCCTGGCGTGTGTCCCATTAAAATCCAGATGTTTAAAAAGCATGTTAAGCAGAGTGACAGTGGCATCCTCCACTCCTCTGTGAGGCCTATAGGCAAACTAAAGGATCCAACGCACGCTCAGTCTGCTTTAGGACCTCAAATCTGACCAGTTTTTCAAAAATTTTCATTAAAATTGAAGTCAAAGCAACTGGTTTAAAATCATTTACCGTTTTAGGACAGCTGGATTTTGGAACGGGGACAACCACAGCATCTTTCCAGATCTTAGGCACATGTTGTGTCTGTAAGGACTTACTGAAAATGTAGTGAAACACAGGACTCAGTTCATGTGCACAGGACTTTACCAAGCTCCCACATATATTATCAGGGCCCTGACTTTTGTTCACTTTTACAGCACAGAACCCCCTTTTAACATCCTGCACCTCAATATTAAAGTGCTGATTGTCTTTGAGTTTCTGTTTCAAACCTTGGGTTTCTATGCTAAAATCAAAGGAGTCAAAACGACCATAAAAACAATTAAGAGCATTAGCCAGCTCTGTGTCTGAATTAAAACCATCTAAAAACACACGATTACTGTGCTCTGTAGGCCTGCAATAGTTTTCAAACTGGCCCAGGCTGAACCAAGTTTCTTTGTTGCCATCTTGCTTTCCAACTCTGATTTATAATAATGTTTTGCTCTTAAAATTTCGGCCTTCAGCTCTTTTGTGGCAACCTGCAGCTCAGAAACATCCCCCTGTTTAAAGGCAAGTGCTTTCCTCTGTAAGCAGGATTTAACTGATTTTGTAACCCATGGCTTGTTGTTGGGATATATTTTGACACGTTTACGTGGAACGATCATGTCTCTACAGAAAGCCATGTATGAGCATGTCACGTCCACTAAAGAGTTCAAATCTTCTCCGCAGGCCAGTGTGAACACCTCCCAGTCCGTACAGTTAAAGCATTCCTGGAGGCAGTGTACTGAATCCTCTGTCCACACGTTTATGTCTCTGGTCTTCGCCTTGTCTCTTCTGAGAGCAGTTTTATATGTGGGCAGCAAATGTACACAGTTGTGATCTGAGGATCCTAAAGGAGGAAGGGGAATAGATTTATAGGCCCTCTCTATGGATCCATAGCACAGGTCCAATGTCTTTTTTTCGCCTGGTTGGGCAGGAGACATACTGATAAAAGTTTTTAAGTGTCTTCTTTAAAGAAACGTGGTTAAAATCCCCAAGGATAAAATTTGGAGCCTCTGGGGAAATCGACTGCAACCGCTGTACCACATCAAAGATGGTGCTGGAGGCGGAGTCAGCATCCGCTCTTGGGTGAATGTACACAGTCGTTATGAAAAGTTGGGGGAACTCGCGAGGCAGATAAAAGGGGCGTAGCAATACGGACAGAAGCTCCACATTTGGTGTACAGATGCGCTCTCTGACCATGACAGATGTACAGAACTGTTTATTAATATATAAACATACGCTGCCCCCCTGACGTTTCCCCGTTACCTCTTCCTGCCTATCCGAGCGAAGTGGGGCTCCAAAGCCGTCAATCCACAGGTCCGCATCCCGGTCATGCGCCGTAAGCCACGTCTCCGTGTAAGCCATGACACAGCAGTTCTTGAAATCCTTCTGATACCGTACATTCCCTTGAATTTCATCCACTTTATTTCTCAGGGATTGTACGTTCCCCATAATAATGGAAGGAAGAGGAATGCGGTTAAGCTGACGCCTCCTCAGGTTTAATCTTACGCCTCCACGTTTTCCGCGTTTCCTCCTCTTGTCTCTCTTTTCATTGCTATGTCCATGAGAATCTCTTAAAATAAAGTCCGGCAGTTGCGGCACGGACTCAAACACAGATGCTACATTATCCATGTTGCATCCATTGCGAGAAGATAGGGCCTTGATGGAGGTATGCGCTCATGGATCCCCTCAAAGTCTAATGGGTTCACCTGTAGTCCAAGGGCCATCTCTGGTGAGAGTTTAATTAAAATCCATCCAGTAGTTTCTGAATAATGTTGCTAACAGGCAAACGCACACTGGCAAAAACATAACCTCCTTGGCGGAGGTAAGAGCATACTCATGGAGCACATACCTCTGCCAAGGCTTTATCTCAAAATGTTAAAAAGAACATGAAAGAGTGATCCAGAGTCTGCATCCTGACCCAGATTACCTCCAGAATCTCATGGGTTCATCTGTAGCCCAAGGGCCACCTCTGATGAGAGTTTAAAAATCTGTCAAGTAGTTGTGCGTAATCCTGTACATAAACAGACAAAAACAACAACAAAAAAAACAAAACTAGAAAACATTACATCCTTGGATGGGGTAACAATAATATTTCCCATAACAACTTATTTTAAATCCCATAACCCAACCTAAAAAATGACAAAACAATTTATTACAAAGTAAATATCTCTTCTGTTGCCATAAACCAAACTGCGGGAAAAGAATTTATAGTTAGTCAGTTTGCGGACAACACAGCCCTGTTTTTAAAAAATGAACTCATGGTGTCAAAAGCAACTGATAAAATCAATTTCTTCTCCAAAGCATCAGGTTTAACCTTGAATCTCCAAAAATGTGAAATTTTAATGATCCATGACACTGATATTAACTCAATATGCAACATTCCAGTAAAAAGAGAGGTTAAATATCTAGGACTGACAATGACAAGGTTGCTTGCTGATGGGGACAACCTGAACATCACTCCTAGGCAGAATGCAGTCCAAAAATCCCTCTATCATTGGCTAAGCTGAGACCCGTCTCTCTGGGCCACATTCTCCTTTCTAAAACAGAAGGTCTGTCTGGACTTATTTATCCCTGTCACTCTTTGTTTGTATCTACCAAATACCTAAAGACAACTAACTCTATTTAAATTCATTTGGAAAAATAAAACTCATTATTTGCGCAAGTCTCAGTTGATCAAGGATTATAGTAATGGGGGTTTGAAAGCTATGGGCTTTGAATCTGTAATCACTGTCTTTAGAATGAAATGGATTAAAGAATGCCTCCTTCAGTCTCACTCTATGTGGTACCATATCCCAAATAATATTTTTAAGAAGGTTGGGGGGTTTGAATTTTTTGCTTAAATGCAACTGTGAGGTGCCAAAAATTCCCTTTAGATAGATAGATAGATCTTTAATTGTCATTGTCACAGGTACAACAAAATTCAAAGTGCTCTCCAGTCAATGCCCCATTTATAAAAACATTGCCCCATTATAAAAAAACATAGACCTAAAATTACTAAAAAATCAGTTAAAAATTGTAAAGAACTGAGGTCCACACGAATAGTGGTTTCAACAAAGTTCTCTTTTAAAACTAGGAGCGGGAACATTAACAGGCGGCAACATCAACACATCGCCATTTTCATATCATATCACTCGGTGAAGGTCAACTCTGACCTGTGACGTCACCACAGTCTTAAAGACACACCACATATAAATATCACATTATATGACATCTCCCCCTTTTTTTAGCTTTTTTTTTTCAGAACAAAACAATTTTCAATTCAAACATTTTCCATTTCCATTTCACCCTTCCCCACAGCCCATGGCTTAATTATTGAACCACATATAACCACACTTATCACAGTGAACACGTGAATTTCTCTCTTTTCATTTTTCATTTTTTTTTTCTCTACAAATCTAGTCTTTGCACAGGTTTAATCATTCTACCGGACCGGGTAAACAACAGTCCTTGCTTTGGGTCTGGCGGTTTGACACTGGATTCTGGTAAAATAGTGTCAGCAGCAGCTGCAGTTTCAGGCTGCTGATCGACAATCTCTGGCTGCAGGTCATTTGGAGCTGAAGAGGGTATCTCTCTGGCTGATTCAGGATCATGTTGCAAGTGACGGCGGTTGCGTCGCAAAGTTGCTCCCTGGGGTGTTTCAATAAAAAAGGAGCGAGGTGTGCTGCTTTCTCCTGTGACAACAGCGGGTGTTTTCCAGGATTTCTGATGGTCCAGCTTTGTGAGGACTGAATCTCCTGGCTTCAACGAAGGTAGGGGTTTAGCTCCATGGCGCTGATTGAAGTAGAATGCTTGTTTCTGTTTCTCCATTGCATCCTTGTTCCTGACGACTTCCAGATCAGGCCATCGGGGCTGAAGATTCACTTCGAGTGTAGGAAGAGTTGTTTTGATCTTTCGACCCATAAGTAGCTCTGCGGGACTCACGCCTGTGGTGGTGCAGGGCGTTGATCGAAAGCACATGAGGGCGAGCAAAGGATCTTGCTGCTTTAAGATTCTTTTTGCTGTTTGAACTCCCCTCTCTGCATGTCCGTTTCCTTGGGGGTTGTGTGGACTTGAGGTGATGTGCAAAAAGTCAAACTCCCTTGCAAACTTTTTAAATTCTTGGCATGAGAATTGAGGCCCATTGTCAGATACAACCACATCTGGACAACCAAACCTCGCAAACACTGCCTTCAGCTTTAACATCATCTGAGAAGCAGTGGTTACTGGCAGATGAAGTATCTCGAGGAACCGAGAGAAATAGTCTGACACAACAAGGTAGGTGTGCTTGTTATGCTCACACAGGTCAACAGCAAGTCTCTTCCAGGGTCGATCAGGTAGAGGGGTTGACAAGAGAGGCTCTTTTCGCTGAGCTGGTCTCATCTCACGACACACCTGACAGGACTGGACTTTGCGTTTGATTTCAGATGAGATGCCAGGCCACCACACAGATGTGCAGGCCCGCTCTCTGCATTTTGTCAGACCTTGATGTCCATCATGTATTCGATCCAAGATGTCTGCTCTGAGCACATCCGGAATCAGCATGCGGCTTCCTCTGGTGATAATTCCATCGCATTCAGACAGTTCATTTTTAATGGGAAAATAGTCTCTGATAGCTGCTGGGACATTGCCTATGTATTCTGGCCATCCTGACTTGATGTACCACAACACCAACTGTAGGTTACAGTCAGCTGCTGTAGCAGTCTTTATAGTGTCTATTTTATGTGTAGTAGCTGGCAAGTTATCAATAACTGCTGCTATGTAGCACGCTACATCAGAGTGAGTATCAGTCTCGTTTTCTACGCACTGTAGTGGACTTCTTGAGAGTGTATCAGCTACTACCAAGGTCTTTCCCGGAGCATATTCGGCTGTCGGTTTGAACCTCATAAGTCTCATAAGTAGCCTTTGGCACCGTATTGGCACATTGTCCAGGTCCTTTTTGTTCATGAGAGGCACCAAGGGTTTGTGATCTGTGACCAACTTAAAATCTTCCAGACCACAGAGGTACTTCTCGAATCTCTCACATGCCCAGACACTCGCCAAACACTCCTTCTCTATCTGTGCATATCTAGTCTCGGCCTCTGACAGACGACGTGAGCAGTATGCCACAGGTTTCCAGTTTCCATCGTGCAGTTGTAGTAGTACTCCACCTATACCATAGCTGCTGGCATCGGCTGATACGGCAGTAGGTCGATTCACATCGTAGAATTTCAGAACTGGAGAAGTAGACAGAATGTCTTTGATGCGTTGAAATGCCTCCTGCTGAGAATGGTCCCACATCCACACTGACTTGGATTTCAACAGTTCATATAGTGGCTGGCCCACTGTCGACAGATTTGGGATATATTTCCCTAGGTAGTTAAACATGCCTAGGACACGCTTGAGGTCATGCACGTTCTGTGGTGAAGGGAGCTCGTGGATTGCCTTGACTTTATCAGGGTCGGGTCTCACGCCTGATTTGTCAATTTCTTGGCCCAAGAAGTGAAGCTTGTTTTGTCTAAACTTACATTTTTCTCTGTTCAGTTTAAGTCCGGCTGACTCGATCCTTTCCAGTACCTTGCTGAGACGCTGGTCTTGCTGTTCAGGAGTGTCACCGTACACCAGTATGTCATCCATGTAGATAGCCACGCCTTCCAGGCCGTTGAGGGTTTCTGTCATTTTGCGCTGAAAAATTTCAGGAGCGCTTGTGATCCCAAATGGAAGACGTTTGAATGCATATCTCCCAAAGGGTGTGATAAAGGTTGTTAATTTACTGCTTTCTGGATGGAGAGGAATCTGCCAAAACCCGGAGGCAGCATCCAATGATGTGAATGTGGTTGCTCCACTAAGTTTTGCAGTGATTTCCTCTGCAGTAGGAAGAACATACCTCTCTCTTCGTACAGCTTCATTTAACCTCTTTAAATCGACACAGATCCGCACTTTTCCATTTTTCCTTGGGACTGGTACCATTGGCGCGCACCAATCTGTAGGATCAATCACAGCTTCAATCACATTATTCTCCTCCATACGCTGCAATTCCTCTTTAACCTTCTGCAAAAGTGGCAAAGGGACACGACGGGCAGTGTGCACTGTATATGGCTGAGCATTCTCTTTTAACAGGATTTTAACTGGTTCTGTTTTAAGTGTTCCATGCTCACCAAATGCTTTGTGAACTTCTTCAACACGCTTCACAAGCCCCATCGACATTGCTGTATCTCTGCCCAGCAAATTGTTTGCATTATTGCCACTGATGACATACACAGGAAAAGTATATGGTTTTTCTTTGTATTCTGTGAAGGCTTGAAATTTTCCTATACAGTCCAACTGACCACCCGGGCTGCACAGTGTGACATTAGATGGCTCTAATTCCTTCTTAGGAACTAGTTCGTTAAATGTCTTTTGTCCCATAATGTTTGCATCTGCACCCGTATCAATTTTAAAATTGACTGGTGTTGTTCCAATTGTAAGCTGTATGGTCCATGGGTCATCATTTCTGTCTGTTTTTATGACTGCGCCCAAAAAAAATGGTGTCTGGGAAACTGTCTCTTCAGTGACTTCTCTGACTGATTTACTGTGACATTTCTTTTCCCAGTGACCCACCTTTTTACACTTGTTGCATGTTGACTTCATGGCTGGGCACTTTTCAGGATCTCTGTGTTTTAATTTTCCACATCTTCCACACCATGAGTCTTTTTGCTCTCCACTTTTTCCTTTCCTTGGTTTAAATGGAGATCTTCCTCTGCCTGCTGTTTTTCCCTGGATCTCCTGCACCGTGGCGTGTGCCTCCCCCTGCTGGTGAACCTGGAGGACAACCTCCTCGGACTGGCGAACTGTTTGAATGGTTTGGGCAAGCGTTAGATCAGCCATCATCTGCAGTTTACGTGACAGCTCTTTATCAAGGATGCCCACAACAATTCGGTCACGGATATGTTCATCTCTCTTTACACCAAAGTCACAGTGTTCTGACATCTCAAAAAGGGCTCTGACAAACATTTCCACTTTCTCACCGGGCCGCTGCAGCCTCTGGTGAAAACAAGCGCGCTCATGGATCACGTTCCGTTTAGGACAGAAGTACTCGTCGTATTTCCCTAACACAACGTCAAACTTCTTTTGATCCGTATCCTCAGTAAATGAGAATGATTTGAAGATGTTTTCAGCTTCGGGGCCCATGGCGTAAATCAGTGAACTGACCTGAATTTCGCCGTCCTCTTTATTCAGTTTTGTAGCCGTCCGGAAACGCAGAAAGCGCTCTTTCCAGCCCGCCCATTCATTTGGACGATGAAAAGGAAAACTTTCCGGGGGATTAAACTTGGCCATCTTACTGAAGCAGAGCATCCGTCAAGCACTTCTGACACCATGTAAAGAACTGAGGTCCACACGAATAGTGGTTTCAACAAAGTTCTCTTTTAAAACTAGGAGCGGGAACATTAACAGGCGGCAACATCAACACATCGCCATTTTCATATCATATCACTCGGTGAAGGTCAACTCTGACCTGTGACGTCACCACAGTCTTAAAGACACACCACATATAAATATCACATTATATGACAAAAATAATAATTAAAAAGAATAAATAGCAAGCCACATTCACACAGACATCAACACAGGACATCATGCACACACAGTCATTGCAAGGAGCATTCAACAACATATAATCATGTCCATTTAGCACATTACTTCCTCATTTTATTCAGAATGGTTATTGCTGTTGGATAGAAGCTGTGTTTGAGTCTGTTTGTCCTTGTGTTCATTTGTCTATATCGTTTCCCAGATGGCAGTAGTTCAAACAATGAGTGTCCAGGATGTGAAGTATCCTTTAAAATATTTTGAGCCTTCTTCTGACAACGGGAGCGGTGTAGGTCTTCCAGCGTGAGGAGAGGGCAGCCAATGATCTTCTGGGCAGTGTCAATGACCCTCTGGAGTGCTTTCCTCTGAGCTACTGTACAACTACTGTACCAGATGCATATACAGTATATTAATATGCTTTCAATAGAAGCTCGATAAAAGGACACCAGCAGTCTCTGTGTGATGTTCTCCTTCCTGAGAATCCTCAGGAAGTACAGTCTCTGCTGGGCCTTTTTCACCAGCTCAGAGGTGTTCACACTCCAGGACAGGTTCTCTTCTATGTGGACTCCTAGAAAACGGAAGTCAGCTACCCTCTGTACACAGTCCCCGTTGATGATGAGAGGGGAAATCTCTGTCTTCTTCCTCCTGTAGTCTATTATCAATTCCTTAGTCTTAGAGGTGTTCAGGAGAAGGTTATTCTCTTTACACCATGACGACAGCCGCACCACCTCATCTCTGTAGGCAGACTCGTCCCCCCCCGCCCCCCGAAATGAGACCCACCACTGTAGTGTCGTCTGCAAACTTTACGATGGTGTTATTGTGATGGGCGGGGGTGCAGTCGTGTGTATACAGACAGTAGAGCAGGGGACTCAGTACACAGCCCTGGGGGGATCCGGTATTTAGGCTTAGGGCTGTAGATGTATGATGGCCCACCCTGACTCTCTGTCTGCGACCAGAGAGGAAGCTGCTAATCCACATACAAATAGCCTGAGGAAGCCCCAAGTCCCCCAGCTTGACCACCAGTTTGTGTGGAAGAATGGTGTTAAATGCAGAGCTATAATCCACGAAGAGCATCCACACATAGCTCCCCTGCCACTCCAGGTGGGCTAGAGTGGCATGGAGTGCTGTGGCCACCGCATCCTCTGTATCTGTTAAAACTATCCAACTTCCACAAACAAGTATTACAGTATGGAAAAATGATATTTATTCACAGTTTTTCTCCACATAACTCACTGTTATGGAATAACACGGTCACTATTTTTGAATTCTTGGATGGAATATGGATGGTCAATATAAGCTGCAGCTTCAGCCATCACCCATTTCGGATAACTTATGTTGAACTGTATAATCAGAGGAGTTATTGTCTAATTTGACCTTGTTGGATTTTCTTTCCCCCTTTGTTATATTATTCTGTTTCTTTTAATCTGTACTTTTAATCTATCCGAAATAAAGATTGATTGATTGACTATTAACAGGAGGTCAGTCTTTAAACCTGAGTGGTATAATAATGGTGTTCTTTTTCAAATTCAAATTCAAACGTTTATTTCAAACTCAGGGTTCATATTAAATGCAGAACTAAAAACATGTAGAAAATAAAGGTATATACAGTTCAGCAGTCACTCGGCGCTCTTGTAACAACAATAACATACAATATTGAACTCAGTATAAAATAGAACGCCACCACTTCCAAATGCTGGAGTGAAGTGTGAGTGACGAGTTGACAATTGCTGATATAAGATGATTGTTACATGCCAGCAACCTTCTCATAAAACTGTAAACATTCTTTCGTATCAACTCGCCAAAAGACGGAATGTTCAAGGACACAAACATCTTGCTTGCATTCGACCTACGAGGTATATCTAACAACCTTCTTAGGGCGTTATTATATGCAATGCGGATTTTGTTCCTAACAGCAACATTGCTATTAAACCATAAAGGCGAGCAATACATTGAGGTACAGAAGGTCTTGAACAGCATACATTTAACATCAGGAGAACATCTATGGAAATTTCGCAACAGTAAATTTGTTTGAGCATAGAGTTTCCTGAGTTGCCTGTTACAATCAACATTGGTCTTATCAGATTCAATCCACACACCTAGGTATTTGACTTTTTCAACAAAGTTCAAGCTATTACCGCAAAGTGGCATAACAGGATTCGAAGTATTGACATCCTTCGGTTTGAAAGCCATACACATAGATTTAGTACAGTTGAACAAGATGTCATTTTTTCACCAAATTTCTCACATTCCGAGAGGAGATGTTGCATCGCTGCAGTAGACAAACTTAACAAACAGAGATCATCAGCATAGAAAATGTGATTTAACAGTGCACCATTAATGGAGCCACCCACATTAGTATTGTTCAACAGTACACTGAGATCATCAACATAGACATTAAACAACAAGGGTGACAGTATACCACCTTGTTTAACACCATTGGTCACATGAAATTTGGATGAGGTAACATTGCCCCACCTAACAACCATAGACTGCCTTCTGTACCAGTATAACAGGATGCTAACAATGTAAATAGGAATACCTCGATCGATCAGTTTTCTAAACAAACACCAGTGGTTAATCATATCAAAAGCTTTGCTAGCATCTAAAAACGTAGCATACACACTAGTGGATTGGCTTCTGAAGTAGTCAACAAATTCATGGAGTAGGTAAACAGCCTTATCAGTTGAATGGGCTGACTTGAAACCAAACTGATTGTCGTTTGTCCACAGATAATCCTCAATTCTGTTCAGAATTAAACCCTCTAACAATTTAGATATAACATTTGCAATAGCTATAGGTCTGTAGTTGTTCATATCAAACAGACTGGCACACTTGTTTTTCACCAAGGGAATAATAACAGAGTCCATCAACATATCTGGCATGTGTGACAACCTGGGGAGTGCATAATGGTTTACCACCTTAGACAGGAACAAAGGACGCGAAGTTAACCTTTTGTGTGTGAGAAGTTTCTAGATGCCCTAGTAAGATAACAGGGAGGTGTCAAGGATGAATGGACTGACTGCAGTCGGACGGGGAGATTATCTTTTGTGTGTGAGAAGAGTCTAGAAGGAGATTATCTTTTGTGTGTGAGAAGAGTCTAGAAGGATGTCATGTTATTTAAGGGAAGAGTTCCTACTTGTATGCCATTCTGTCTATGCTCCTTGTGTGAGTCGTGTAATAAACCGCCTGAACCAAATCCGCCTCATTATTTACACGCTCCACACTGGTGACCTAAGACGAATCATGGAATACGACAGAAGATCCCCGGAGCCAACTTCGACTGGAACCCCCAGCTTCGCGTGCGCTGTAGCGATCAAACTACCTGATTTTTGGCAGCACAACCCACGCTCCTGGTTCCACCTAATCGAGGCGCAGTTCGCCCTCCGAGGGATATCAGTGGATGATACGAAATTCCACTATGTGGTCGCAGCGCTCGATGCCAGCACGGCTCAGCACATCGAGAGCCTGCTCGATCAGCCACCAGCCGACGGCAAATATGACGCGCTGAAGGCTGCCCTCATCCAGCACTACACGCTCTCGGATGGTGAGAGAGCAGAGAGGCTTCTGACGCAGACCGAGTTGGGAGACGGTTCAGCCGTGGACATGATGGAGAAGATGCTGAGGTTAAAGGGCACGGACGACAACTGCTTCATCTTCACCCACATTTTCCTCAGGAACCTTCCGACAGCGGCGAGAGCGGCCCTGGCCAATTCATCATTGCTGGGCAAACGGGACTATCGTGCGCTAGCTCGGGAGGCAGACCGGATCATCGTCACCACCAAGGCTTTCGTGACCATTGCGGCAGCGACGGAGCCCGGCACGTCGACACGAGGAGGCGAGGAGCCGCCGACGGCAGCAGCAGAACCACCGATGGCAGCAGCAGCGGGGGCCAAGGAACGTGGAGGTGACACGCTTTGCTTCTACCACCGCCGCTTTGCAGAGAGGGCACGCAACTGTATACCACCGTGCCAGTTCAAGCGCTCGGGAAATGCCAAGACCGGGGGTCGGTAGCAGCCGCGACCCTCGGGGAGGAGAACAAGCTGCTCTATTTGACGGACGCACGCTCGGGGAGGCATTTCCTCGTGGACACCGGCGCACAGAAGAGTTTCATCTGGCCGACCTACGCCGACCGGTTGGCAGGACCCAGCGGCC
The DNA here is from genome assembly GCA_020510985.1 of Pholidichthys leucotaenia. Lineage (NCBI taxonomy): Eukaryota > Metazoa > Chordata > Actinopteri > Cichliformes > Pholidichthyidae > Pholidichthys > Pholidichthys leucotaenia. The sequence goes on along the minus strand of CM035838.1, from coordinate 172,895,921 downwards.
CCGAGATGGCAGCAGCAAACGGCTCAGAGATTAAGACCTTTGGTGAGAGGACTCTACTCTTGTCTCTACACGGTCGTACATTTGAATGGACTTTTGTGGTAGCAGCATTGAATTACCATACACTGGGGGCTGATTTTCTATGTGCACATGGGTTGTTGGTAGATATCGCTAACAGGCGCCTGGTTAATGCACTGTCTTTTGACTCTCTCCCCTGTGTAGCTCAAGTGACCCGGCCAACAGCACAAGCCAACGTCACAGCAGCATGCGGTAAGTTCCACACACTGCTCGCTCAGTTCCCAGCACTCACAGTCCCGACGTTTTCAGCAGCTATCGCTAAACATGGGGTGGAGCACTTTATCACCACCACCGGGGCGCCCGTTTTTGCAAGACCTCAGCGCTTGGACGCAGCTAAACTGGCCATAGCACGCGAGGAGTTCGCTAACTTAGAGAGGTTAGGCATCATCAGGCGCTCAAACAGCCCATGGGCTTCCCCGCTACACATGGTCCCTAAAGCTGAAGGTTCGTGGCGACCTTGCGGCGATTTCCGCAGGTTAAACAACGCTACAGTGCACGACCGCTACCCAATTCCCCACATTCAGGATTTTTCCGTTCACCTCGCAGGAGCGCGCATTTTTTCTAAGATAGATTTGGTCCATGGTTGCCACCAAGTCCCAGTGCGCGCTGAGGACATACCCAAAACAGCGGTAATAACTCTGTTTGGTTTATTTGAGTTCTTGCGCATGCCGTTTGGGCTTAAAAGGGGCAGCACAGACGTTCCAACGCATGATGGATGCAGTGCTGCGTGATCTCCCTTTCGTGTTCGTCTACCTGGACGATATCTTGGTAGCCAGCGCGTCCGAAGACGAACACGAAACCCACCTCACGACGGTTTTCCGAAGGTTGGAAGAGCACGGTTTAATAATCAACCCAGCGAAATGTCAGTTCGGGGTGACGTGGATTGATTTTTTTAGGGCACCACGTCTCTCCCGAAGGAGCGGTTCCGCTGCCTGATAAAGTGCGCGCAGTGACAGATTTTCCCCGACCGCAAACGGTCAGGGCGCTACAAGAATTTTTGGGAATGGTGAACTTTTATAACCGTTTCCTTCCCCGCGCAGTGCAGCTCACGCAGCCATTGTACGCTGCGCTCAAAAAACAGAAACCCGCGAATAAGGTCGAATGGACCCCGGAACGACAGCAGGCGTTCTCGGAAGTTAAAGCAGCCCTGGCAAATGCCGCATTGTTGGCACATCCAGACCCAACGGCCCGCATAGCCCTCACCACTGACACCTCAGATGTGGCCATAGGGGCTGTCGTGGAGCAGCGCGTCGCCGGGGCTTGGCAGCCGCTTACCTTTTTCAGCAGAACTTCGCACGACAATGAACGTAAATACAGCGCGTTCGACAGGGAGTTGCTGGCTCTCCACCTGGCTATTTGCCATTTCCAGTACTGGCTGGAAGGGCGCAATTTTACTGCGTTCGTTGACCATAAGCCACTAACATTCGCGATGGCCAAAGTTTCAGAACCTTGGTCGGGCCGGCAGCAGAGGCAGCTGGCCGCGATCTCAGAGTTTACTACCGATATTCAGCATGTGTCGGGCAAACTGAATGTAGTGGCAGACTGCCTCTCGCGCGCCGTTGTGGCCCCGGTCCGTGTAGGGATGGATTACGCGGCCATGGCCGCGGAGCAGGCTAATGACGCGGACGTGCGCACGCTCCAGTCTGGACCAACAGGGTTAAGGCTGGAGAGTAGGACGCTGCTTAACGGCATTCCCCCTTAATCTGCGACGTCTCCACGGGTCGCCCACGGCCTGTGGTTCCGGCCGCGTGGCGCCGCCGCGTTTTTGAGTCGGTTCACTCTTTGGCACACCCAGGGGTGCGCACGTCGGTCAAAATGGTAGGAGAGAAATATGTGTGGCCGGGCCTTCGCAAACAAGTGAAAGAGTGGGCGGCAGCCTGCTTGGCATGCCAACGAGCCAAAGTTCACAGACACACGAAGGCTCCTTTGGAGCCGTTTCGCATCCCGGCTAAGAGGTTCGACCATGTCCATGTGGACCTCTTAGGCCCCCTTCCGCCATCACAGGGGTACATGCATCTCCTGACAATGGTGGACCGCACCACGCGCTGGCCAGAAGCGGTTCCGCTGGCGGCAACCACGGCCGAGGAGGTGGCGCGCGCGTTTTTAACAGCATGGGTGGCGCGTTTTGGAGTTCCGTCGGACATTACATCCGGCAGAGGCTCTCAATTTGTTTCTGAACTCTGGTCAACCATGACCCGCAGCCTAGGTGTCTCAATTCACCGCACAACCGCGTACAACCCGCAGGCTAATGGGTTATGCGAACGTTTTCATAGGTCGTTAAAAGCGGCTCTGAGGGCTTCACTGACGGATGCAAATTGGGTAGACAGGCTACCATGGGTTTTATTGGGGTTATGTTCTGCGCCTAAAGAGGATCTGGAAGCTTCCCCGGCAGAACTCGTTTTTGCACAACCACTCCGGTTGCCTGGGGAGTTTCTGCCAGATAATCCTGCACCGGGCAGCTCCCCATCTCAGCTGCTGCAGCGTTGCATAGACTTAAGCACGCTGCTGGGCCCTGCCCACCACAGTTTTCTGCCCGTTTTTGTGCCTAAAGCTTTGAAAAACGCAGAGTTCGTGTTTGTCAGACACGATGCCCACCGCCCCCCACTGCGCCCACCTTATGATGGACCGTTTAGAGTGCTGGAAACAGGGGATAAGCATTTTTTGCTAGACTTGGGGGGTAGGAGGGAAAAAATTGGCATAGACAGACTCAAAACTGCTTTCGTTGTGGCTGACGAGCAAGTGCTGTTGGCGAGGGCCCCTCGGCGTGGAAGACCCCCACGGGGCGCTTCCCAGAGAAAAGATTCTCCAGAGCACCCACATGGACAGTCAAAAAGTTTTCACCCCCAGACATCAGCCCCCCAGCATGGCAGCGCCACGGAGGCAGCGAATCCTGGCTACAGCAGATACGGCAGAAGACTGAAGCCCAAGCAGCATGCGGACTGATGTTGATGGTTCTACAGCATATGGACTGATGTTAATGGTTCTATCACAGCATGTGGACTGTTACCCTTTTGTCCTATCTAAGTTGCTGGGGGTGGTGGTATGGCAACCTGGGGAGTGCATAATGGTTTACCACCTTAGACAGGAACAAAGGACGCGAAGTTAACCTTTTGTGTGTGAGAAGTTTCTAGATGCCCTAGTAAGATAACAGGGAGGTGTCAAGGATGAATGGACTGACTGCAGTTGGACGGGGAGATTATCTTTTGTGTGTGAGAAGAGTCTAGAAGGATGTCATGTTTTTTTTTTCCACAATATCTTTATTGAACCTTTTTTTTTTTTTTAAACATGATACAAACAATCAAACACTAACACTAAAGTACTACAAAAAAAAAAAAAATGCACTAAAAACACCAACAACCACCAACAAAATCAAGTCTTCAACAATGCTCCTCTGTTTAGTCTAGACAATCCAATACATAAGTATACATATTATACAACATAAAATTTGGACATTTCAGACCTCCACGATCAAATGGTAAATATAATAAAGACAAACGTAATCTAGCCCTCCTGTTGTTCCATATAAATTCCACTAACTTTTTTTTATTCTTGAGAATAGATCTAAAGGTGGTGATAAGGGAATGTATTGAAATAAATAAAGTATTTTAGGTAAAATATTACTTTTAAGTATATTGATTCTCCCGATCATCGACATTGGTAGTGACATCCATCTCTGAGTTAACTCATTGATATCTGACATTAAGGCTTCATAGTTGACACTGGCGACTGATTCTAGCTTAGGCATAATTTGGATTCCTAAATATTTAAACTGATTTACAACATTGAATTGATTTACCTCAGGGGCTGGGTAATTTCTCTGGGTCTCATTTAGCATTAATATTGAAGATTTAGTTTTATTTATTTTATATCCTGATATTTCCCCAAAATTCTTTATTAAATTCAACAAGGTTGGAATTGATTTTTTTAGATTCGACATAAACAAAATTATGTCATCGGCGTACAGGGAGATTTTATGTTCTGTTGGTCCAACTTTAATTCCATATAGTTGTGAATGTAAACGTATCGCTATCGCTAAAGGTTCAATTGCCATAGTAAACAGTAAAGGTGAAAGTGGACAGCCTTGTCGACATCCTCTATTGATTTTTATTGGTTTTGAAATATTGTTATTTGTTAGGATTTCTGCTGTAGCATTATTGTATATTATTTGAACCCATTTTATGAAATTATTTCCAAGTCCAAACCTTTGTAGGACTTCAAAAAGAAAGGGCCATTCAACTCTATCAAAGGCCTTTTCGGCGTCCAATGATAGGAGAGCTGTATCCGGTGCTTCTTTATTAAAATAAATAATATTAAATAGTCTTCTTACATTATGGAAGCCTTGTCTACCCTTTATAAAGCCATTCTGATCTCGATTAATAATATTTGGTAAAATTTCTTGTATTCGTCTTGCTAAAATTTTACAGATTATCTTAAGGTCGGCGTTTAATAGGCTTATTGGTCTCATATTTTCACATTTATTAGAGGGCTTACCTGGTTTTGGCAGCAGTATAATTAAGGCATTATTTATGTATGATGGTAAATTATTATTTTGAAATGCTTCTAAAACCATTTCCAAAAAAGGTTTTATTAATTTATTCTTAAATTTTTTATAAAGGTCAACTGGAAGACCATCTGGTCCTGCACTTTTTCCTGATTTCATATTATCAATGGCTAGCCCAACTTCTTCTTGACTAATTTTAGACTCCAATATCTCCCTGTTTTCATTTGGAATACACGGTATAGATAGTTCGTTCAAAAACCCATTTAGTTTTGTTAAATCAGGTTCATTTTTGGTATCATATAATTTTTCATAGTAATCTCTAAAGGCTCTATTAATTTCTAAAGGATCTATAACTACCTGTCCCTTACTTATAATACTGGTAATTGGTGTTTTAATTTCCAATTGTTTAATCTGCCATGCTAATAATTTTCCTGATTTTTCACCTTGTTCATAAAAAGATTGTTTCAATCTTAGAAGACTCGAGGCAGCTCTATTCGCTGATTTTTTGTCGTATTCAGCTCTCAAAATCAGTAATTCATTCTCCAACCTTGGGTCACTTCCTGCATACACTTTTTCCTGAAGATTTTTTATTTTATGTTCCAATTTAGCTCTCTCCTCTCGAGTCTTCTTAGATTTTGATCCTGTATAACTAATAATATGTCCCCTAATAAAAGCTTTGAAAGCCTCCCACTTTACACATGCTGATGTTTGTGTAGTATTGATGTCAAAGAACTCGTCTATCTGTTTTTCTATATACTTGACAAATTCCTCATCCTGAAGCCATTTATGCTGAAATTGCCATCTACCTGATTCCTTTATCAATTTTTTATCTACATATATTAGACAACAGGGTGCATGATCAGAGATCACGATGTTATCATAAAAGCAGTTTTGAATCTTGGACCTTAATTCTGTGGAAATCAAAAAATAATCAATACGTGAGAATGTCTTGTAGGTACTGGAATAACAAGAATAGGCTTTAACTTGTGGTTTCATTTCTCTCCATATATCTAACAATCTCAATTCTTTCATAAAATGATTAATAGTCATCCTACATCCAATGTGCGTACAATCCAGTCCTGTTGATCTATCCACACCTGGATTCAATGTACAATTAAAATCCCCTGCTATTATATGTTGCCCTGTAAGTGATGATAAGATGAGAAATAAATTAGCAAAGAACTTCTGGTCATCTATATTGGGACCATATAAGTTCACAAGATTTATATTTTCTAATAGCAAAGAACCTTGAATGATTACATATCTTCCAAATTTGTCTCCAATTACATTTTTCACTTGAAAAGGAACTGATTTATGTATGAGAGTCATAACTCCCCTGGCTCGGGATGAAAATGAAGAGGTGAATACACTTCCCTGCCATCTACTCCTAATTCTTTTAACATCCTCCTCTATCAGATGAGTTTCTTGTAAAAACACAATTCTTGAACCCATGTCCTTTATTTTATTCATAACTTGTTTAAGTTTTTTTAAATTTTGTAGACCTCTGCAATTCCATGAAGTTAAATTAAGATTAACACTTTGGTCCATGATCAATAGAGAGTTTGGGATTACCTTGCAGTGTAAACATGCTCATACAGAGAAGCAAAAACATGAGTGGTTGAACATTCATCCTACAAACTACACACAAACAAATTTCCCCTTCCCACACTTGTGGCAAACCCCCCAAAATCAAAAGAAAAATTCTGTCTCCCGATATAGCCATCGACCGTTCCACACCCACGGGGAACAGCCTAAGCCACTCCTTCTTCATCCTCCCAATCACCCTAACTCTACTGCTTTTAATGACGTAACATTAACTCTCCTCTGTAGTTTTCCAACTTAACTCCAAAATTTTTAACAACTTTGTACATCATAGTTTTTTTTTTTTTTTTTTTTTGTTTTGTTTTTGTTTTTTGTTTTTTTAATATATAATACAATCTATATTTTGTAAACTTACTATTTACTTCAAGTCAGTCAGATGCCTGTGCAAATGCTTAATTATTCTACCTTATATTTTGTTCATGCTTAGCTCCCACCAGTCTCTTCTTCTTCTTTGATCTTCTTGATGAACTCCTGCGCCTCCTCTGGGGTCTTGAAGATGTGGGTTCTGCCCTCATACGTGGTCAGCAGTCTCGCAGGATAGATTACACCATGACGAATCCCAAGGTTGCGCAGCTCCTTACGTATGGGATCAAACTGCTTCCTCAATTGCTGGATTCCTGTGGCCAAATCTGGGTAGAACCGCACCTGCTGGTCCTGGTGTTTAATCTCTCCTTTAGCACGTGCAGCGTTGAAGATCTTCATCCTGTCTCTGTTGCTTAGAAACTTCATAATTAAGGTCCTCGGCGGTCCCTTATCTCTCTGTGGGCCAATACGATGTGCTTTTTCCAGAACCACTGCTGATTGCAACTCCTCGCTGCCCAGCACCTCCGGAATCCACTTTTCCAGAAAGGAACATACGTCCCGACCTTCTGATTCCTCTGGAAGACCCACCAGCCTCAAATTATTCTGTCTCGACCGAGATTCCAAATCCAAAATATTATCTTCCAGAGATTTATTTTTTTTTTCCAAAGTGCGCACCTTTAATTGAAGACGGGTGACGTCATCTTCAGCACTAGCGAGACGGAGCTCCATCTGCGCCGTTCGTTCTACACAATCACCCAATTCCTTTCTTATTCCTTCCAGCGCTGTCATAATCCCATCAAATCTAGAGGAAAAGTCCGCTCTCATTAAACTCATGGCAGCCATCAGCGCATCTGCGCCATTCCCCGCAGAAATCGCACCGCCGCCAGCCTCCTCCGCCATATATGGAGCCTTGTTTGCTGCGTCACAGACCTGAAAGTCCGTTAATTTGGACTGTTTCGGCGGCTCGCTTTTTCCTTTTCCTGGTTTTCCAGCCTTAGGCTTCGCCGACATATCCTCGGCCAAATGCTGGGATACGTTCTGTCCCAAATGAGAGAGTTATTTGCCGATTTTTTTTCTCCAGGAGCAGAGCAGAGCGAGACACGTCCGTCCTACGTGGCAGCCATAACCGGAAGTCCAGAAGGATGTCATGTTATTTAAAGGAAGAGTTCCTACTTGTATGCCATTCTGTCTATGCTCCTTGTGTGAGTCGTGTAATAAACTGCCTGAACCAAATCCGCCTCATTATTTACATGCTCCACACATGTAACCATGAACAAACATACAGTTAAAACACAATGACAACAGAATACACAAATTGAAATCAGCATTGATGAGGCATTCACTGGTGAGACAATCAGTCACTGGTGAGACAATCAGACAATTTTTATTTGTGATTTGTTGGATTCAGGAGGGCACTTCTTGTCTTTTGACTATTTTGCTCAAAAATTTAATTTTTCTTCCTCAAGAAAGATGTATGAGAAAATATGCAAGCTGTTCCTACTCCCTTACTGCAGTTGGTCAAAAATTGTTTAATATTCTCTCAGGTTACACCTTCTCTAATCTCCCTGAAAACAGATCATATTAACTTTCTTGATAAGAAGTATGACAATAAAGTGGTTAGTCTTGTCTTTAAACAAAAGGTTTATGGGGACTTAAATTTCTGTTATGTAAGGGACAGCATTAATTCTTCCCTAAAAAGGAAGTCATTTACTGCATATCTTTCTTATCCCATTAACCCTAAAGTAAAAGAAACCCATTTTAAAATATTTGCCATCTACCCTGTTAGTAATTTTATGTCTTAAAAGATTTAATTTTGAAGTTGACCCTTGTTGTTTCTGTTCTTCTGAATGTGAAACTATTGACCATCTCTTTGTAAAATGTTCTCTTGTTCGTCATTTTTGGTCTGATATTCATTACTTGGCTGTCTGTAAAAATTGATAACATCTGTCTGTTCAGTGCTTTTGATATTATCTGCTTCATGGACAGTTTGGGCAGAAATATTTCAGATACTGTCAATCTTGTTATTATTTATGCAAATACCACATTCATTACTCAGAATGGTGCTACTCCCTCTTTCAATTGTTTTATGAATAGTTTTACCTGCATTTTCACATCTCTTAACTCAATGACACACATGAATGCGAAAGCCAAACAGATATCTTCTTGTATTAGTAACTACCTGCTCTGTTGATATGCCAAATCTGCCTTGCCCTTATGTGCTCCTTTTGTTGTTACTCTTTATTTTTTCTCTCCGACATTGTTCTTAGGCTTTTATATCTATTGGAATTAGTTTTTTTCTTTTGTTTGCTTTGTATTGTTTGTTCCTACCATCCAATTTTCAATAGACCTCGGATGGCCAAACGCTCATTTGCTGTTTAAAATTGCACCCTGTGTTGTTTGCATTCTTCAATTAAAAAAAAAAAAAAGCTGCGGGATGGCTTTATTTGAATGGGTGTAGTGGGCGGGCCACCGCCTGTTCACTTCCTGGTTACGTCGTTACGTACGCTGTTTCTTCTTCTTTTCCTTTTTTTTTCTGCTGTCCTCGGTTCCTCCGCGGCTCACAGGCTTCGTCCAATGATATTAATCCACATGCAGCGCAGGGAAAAGGGGCAGCAGTGAGGCACTTTAATAAAACTAGACCGTCAGCACGGACAGCAGCCAGAGAGAGCTGCGCAAACGGCGAGGCAGGGCACGGTGAGGTTAGCACCGGAGGAGAAACCGGGAACTGGGGTGAATGCAGTCCTCCTCAACACGAGATACAGCCGCAGACGCTTCCACGCCACCATCTTCGGAGATAACCACTATCCCGGCGTAGTCTTCTCCCACACGGAGGAAGGAGGAGGGAATTTGGGCTCGACACTACACGTTTTTTTTTTTTTTGACTCGTCTTGAGGATTTTTTTTTTTTTTTTTTTTTGCCGGGGCCAAAGGGGGAACACGTTACACCACCGGAAAAGTCATCATCACACCTCAAAGTGCCGACATTAAAACAGCTGTTAGCGGTGTTGAGCGGGAAGGAGCCGACCGTCCGTCCGCCATGGAGAACGCTCACACGAAGACTGTGGAAGAAGTTTACAGTTATTTCTGCGTCAACGAGAGCACCGGACTGTCCCTGGACGAGGTGAAGCGGCAGCGGGAAAAATGGGGCCTAAACGGTACGAGCACTCAGACCACCACCACCACCATACATCCGCCGCCGGCTGCCCTGAGCGGGGCTGGGGGGACGCGGCGTGGAAAAGCGTCGCGTCACCGCAAACGTGGGCAGTGCGGTGTTCGGTAATGTGGGGTAAAAGTCACTCTAACGGCTTTGTCACTCAGTCGGTATCCATAGAGCCATATTGGTGACGTCAGCAGTGGTGAACTCGAGGGTTTCCCGTTCATTACTCAGTAACTGATTAATCGTTACTCTTGTGGAGGTGGGTAGAGTAGCAAGAAAGTATTGTTGCTTTGTAGTAATTCTTCCAGTAGAAGTAACAGTAGTCACAGAAAAATACTTGAGTGAGAATAGGAAAGCGTTTGAGTGGGCTAATTTGAATGATGAACAAGCCATCTGAGAATGAATGCAAACTGTCCATATATAACACTCACCGGCCACTTTAATGGGTACACTTGTTCAACTGCTCTTAATGCAAATATCCAATTAACCAGTCACATGGCTTCATTTAGATATGTGAAGGTGGTCAAGAGAAGCTGCTGAAGTTAAAACCAAGCATTACAATGGGGAAGAAAATGTGACTTGAGTGACAGTATTTCAGAAACTGCTGAACCACTGGGATTTAACACAACCATCTCTGGGGTTTACAGAGAACGGTCTGAAAAAGAGAAATATCCAGTGAGCCACAGTTTTCTGGGCCCAAATGCCTTGGTGATGTCGGAGGAGAATGGCCAGACATTCTGCAGCTGACAAAGGTGACGCTGGCACAAATAACCAAGCGGAGAGGTGGCCTAGGGGTAGAACATCCGCCCCTCAGCCAGAAGGTCGGGGTTCAAGTCCTGGCTGGGTCATGCCAAAGACTATATTAAAAAAAAATGGAACTTCGTGCCATCCAGCTTGGTGCAAAAATAGAACGGAGGAGAGAAATGTGGGCGGCAGTGGCTCAAGTTTGGTAACCAGAGCGTGGGTGGTTTGAATCCCACTTTCCTCAGCCATCAGGCTGTCAAGACACTTTACCCACCTTGCCTCAAGTGTCCATGACACTGGGTATGAATGTGCATAAATATTTGGTCGTGGTCGGAGAGGTCGTTGGCACGGATTGGCAGCCACGTTTCCATCAGTCTGCCCCAGGGCAGCTGTGGCTACAGTAGTAGCTTACCGCTACTATTGTCTGTCTGTGGAGGGAATGAATAATGGATTTACATTATAAAGCGCTTTGGGTTTCTTGCAAGGTGCTATATAAATGCTTATTATTATTAACCACTCATTACAACTGAGGTATACAGAAGAGCACCTTTTGAAGGAACAGCTCACTGACTCTTGAAGCAAAAGGGCTACAGCAGCAGAAGACCTAACTGGTGCCACTCCTTTTAGGAAACTGAGGCTGCAGTTTGCACAGGGTCACCAAGATTGGACAAATGCTGCCTGGTCAGATGCACAAATTTTGCTTCAACATTGGGATGGTAGGGTCAGAATTTGGTGGAAACAACATGAAATTTTGAATGCATGCATGGAGCATCATGGATGTGCAGCCAGCAAATCTGCAGCAACTGTGAGATGCTAGCAAATCGATGTGAACCAGTATCAGGAGTGTTTCCAGCACCTTGTTGAATCCGTGCTATGAAGAATTAAGGCAATTCTGAATGCAATGAGGGGCAAACCCAGTAATGGCAAGGTGTACCTAATAAAGTGGCCGTTGAGTGCATTTACCCTCTCATATAATACAGTTCATAATAAATAAACCGTATCTTTCTGGAACCAGAATAGAACACTCTGTCACTGAAATAAAACTATAAATTCCCCCAAAATGACAAAGGCTATAGTTTGGACATTTCTGGACAAAGTTACCACAACAACAACTAGAACAGTGTTTTTCTGCCAGGGGTTCAGGTTTCCTTTGGAAATATTCTAATTTTACTTCTTACTGGTCCAAAAAAAATTGCAAATTTGCTAATGTTGTGCATGGGTCCTGCAGGCACATTAACCAGTTTCAAACCTGTTAATGATGTCTGGGTCCACAGCATATTCTACAGAGTTACAGAAATCCACAAGATCAAATGTGTTATTTATCCATCCATCCTCAGTGTTGGTCTACCCAGCCTCACAAGGCTTTCAAAAGGGGGGGGGGGGGAATCCTGGATTTCTACTATCAGCTGGATTGACTCCAGAATGGAATTGGTTGGAAAATCTTCACAAATGTTAATCTTCTATCTGTCCAGTAGTTGATGCATACAAAAGACAAATCACACCAAACACTTTCTATGAACACTTTTTTCAGACAAAATTCAGTTTAAATACTCACTGATACAACATCTGACAAGTTATTTTTTCCCCCGTTAATTTACTCTAAAGCATTCTTAAACCTCTGACATTTCTCCCACACTGCTGTACTCTAATAACAATAGCCATGAGACAGAAATTCTGTTCTATAAATATATGTGCCATAGTCCTCTTTATGTTTTGCATCACTATATCAGTGTGGTGTATCGGCTGAAATATGTGACTACAAGTCAGACTACTAATACATTTCTAACAATCTGTACAGGATTTTCATGTATAGCCATGTTAACCATGAGGGCTTAAATCTCCTGGATAAATCACATTCAAGTCCTCTGAACATGCATTTAAAAAGAAATAAATGTGTTAAAGCATTAAAACTACTCGGTAAGGCATAATTTTAGTGAAAAGGTGACTTGAATACACGTGACAGAGTGGATGGAACTCTTTACTGCCCACCTCTGGTTACTTATCACTACAGATTACTTCCTGTCATGTGCAGTATCAGTCTGACACGGCTGAATGGCAGTGCTGACGGTGGTTGTGAAATACTGTTGTGTGAACACCCCATGTCATGTTTGAGTGCGGGAGGAGCCACGACGATGCTCCTCCTTGCAGTCCATGTGGATCTGGCTGACATTTGACACTGAACAGTGTCAACAGGATTACTAGAGTAACTTTGTCTGTCAGAGCTAATCTCTCCTGTCCCAAGGTCTTAACAACTGTTTTGTATTAATATCACACGGAGGTCATGGAGGGTGTACTTCTTGTCCTTTAAATCACTTGGGTCGTTAAATGTATTTGTTTTTATGTTTTTTCCTGTAGTGCATCTTGGCTTTGAATATTGAAATTGTATGTAGATATGGAGGTAGGATAACTGCAGTGTGACAGATTTTTACGGGGGGTTATTGGCAAAAGAGAACAATAGACTGTACGTTGTAGGAAGGGTGCAGCATTTCAATAAAGGGAGATAACTGATAAAATTTGGAGGAAAAAAACTGATTCACAACATGGGGGAAAAAAGAAATTTACTAGGAAAAAGTGGCAAATTGGTTATTTAAAAAAAACAGATTTACCTTAATACATGTGCAAATATCCTAGAAAAATATCTGAAAATTCACAATGAAAAGACTGCAAGAATATCTAGAAATTTAAGGGAAAATGACCCATGTACAGTCATGTGAAAAAAAAATTAGGACACCCCATTAAATACTCAGTTCATTATTAGAAAATGTTCACATATCTATGTCTAACCTTGTTTTTGTTTTTACTTGCATTTTTTTTTAACATTTATTTTATTCATTTTAAGTGGGAATGAATGTGGGCGTGTCCTAATGTATTCCTCACTATTTGTTTAGAATTACATTTTACAGAAAATTTGAAAAAAAAAAGTATTTTAATTCATTTTTAATTGTTCTCGCCCTAAGATGCTGGGATAGGCTCCAGCCCCCCCCCCCCCCCCCCCCGGCCCCCGCGACCCGAAAAGGATTAAGTGGAAGAAGATGGATGGATGGATGGATAGTTGTATTACATGAATCTCCCAGTATTTTTAACATTGATATTAAATATCCATATGTCCAAATATGTTAAAAAAGCACACAGGGTGTCCTAATTTTTTCACATGACTGTATGTGATTAAAAATGGGTTCAAGCAGAAGTCAGAAATTTGAGAAGTCACATTTTTGAGATAGAGATGCAAATGTGCAAGAAAACAGTTCCAACGAGAAAAGCACTCGAGAGTGCATACCACCAAGGCTTCTATCTTCCCTCCCTTTGTCCATCCATCTGTCCATACCTCCCTGCCTCAGTCCCACCATACATTGCAAGATGGGGCCTTGGTAGAGGTATGCGCTCATAGATCAGCTCCAAAAATGGATTATTCTGCAGCCCAAGGACTATCTCTGGTGAAAATTTCTGCAAAATCCATCCAGTAGTTTTTGCGTAATCCTGCTAAAGCACTTGCAGGAAGATTGAGCCTTTGTGGTGGTACACACTCATAGCTCACCTTCAAAATGTAATAGGTTTGTGTGTAGGCCAAGAGCCACCTCTGGTGAAAATTTCATCCAAATCCGTCCAGTACTTTTTGTGTAATCCTGCTAACAGACAGACAGACGGACCACCCAATTACATAACCTCCTTGGTGGAGGTAATAAATTGCTAATAATACAGTGAAGCTGGTGCATTCTACTGAGGGAGTAAAGACAATACAGAATATTCAGATATTCAATCTTACTACCTAATATTCAGAGCCCCCAAACTGTTCTTTTGGACAGCCATCAGTGAATGTGTGTCTGCCTGATAACTTGACCCACTGGGATTGAGCTTTTCCTTTTTACAACATGTTGGTGCCTTTTCATGAAACAGGAAATGATAAACTTGAAGAAAGTATTTATACCCTGCTTACATTTTTTTCCTTCTTCCCTTTTTTGTCTTTGCCCTTTCTGATCCCTGGATTGGTTCCCACCCATCTCCAAACAGAGTTACCGGCAGAGGAAGGTAATCTCAGCCGTCACTGACTCAGACTTGTTGTTTTATTACAAGAAGTTATGGCTCTGAACTGTTTCCCACCTCTTGTCTGCAGGGAAGTCCTTATGGGAGCTTGTCCTGGAACAATTTGAAGATTTACTCGTTCGAATTCTTCTTCTGGCTGCGTGTATATCTTTTGTGAGTACAACGCTTGAACTCGGAGATTAGAAAGTTAATTAACATATTGCTGCTTATTCTGCTCGAAATTCAAGTCCAGTACTAACCCACTTATTAATCCCCTTCTTGCTGTTACTCTGTCTTGTTAACGCCTGCGTACCAAATCCATTGGTCCAAAGAGACGAAGTGATAATCTAGAATCTAAATCTGAAAATTTGAGAGAATCTCAGCACATCTTCCGGATAGCTCCGTCTTCCCACCTCTGAGTGAAAGTGTTTACATAAAGTCAGAGCTGCAGACAGGATTATTATTAAGCGGAGTGATGTTTGCAGGGCATAGTGCTGAGGTGTGAACGTCTTCAGTTTGTTTAGCTCAGCTGCAGTTACACTCACATGAGGGAGCTAAACAGCTGAGAAGGCTAGCAACCCGTCTGAGGAATGGTGACAACAGCAGCAGCGTTGAGTTGCTCTCGCCCTCCGCCAGCTGAGACATCCGAGTCGTCAAGCATGAGTGCCGTCTAAAGGCCACTGACCCCCACTGTCAGATAAATGTTTGATGGTGGACTGCAATAATGTAATCATCAGTGTGTCTAAGACTATCAAAAGATGGGTTCAGTTAATTTTTGAGCAGCTTATGGCCAAATAATCTACATGGAGCCGCATTATTATGCCTTGGTGAAACGGAGCGGTATATGGTAATCGGTTAATGTGTGTTTGTGGATGTGTGTGTCTGTCCGTCTCTCTGTTTCAGCTCGCCTGGTCAAAATTAAGTGGTACTACACGCTTGTATCATTGTATTGCCACATTTTCTCGACTTTTAATTTCCAGAATTCCGAGATAAGGCTTTGTCTCACCTTTAACATCAATGAAGCGGGGGGGGGAAAGGTATTGTATTAACTATGCCGGGCCACTAGAGGCGGCAGTACAAGCTTTTTTTTTTCTTTTTTTTTGGGCTGCACGGTGGCGCAGTGGTTAGCACTGCAGCAGCACAGTTTACCCTTGGCCGGGGGATTGTGGGGATCGTGGGATCGTGGGTTCGATCCCAGCCCCCGACCAACAGTGATCTGTGTGGAGTTTGCATGTTCTCCCCGTGTTGCGTGGGTTTACTCCGGGATTTCTCCGGTTTCCTCCCACATGCCAAAAACATGCATGTTAGGTTAATTGGCTGTTCTAAATTGTCCCTAGATATCTGTTTCCTATAGGCCCTTAGAATAGAGGGTTAGTATTAATGAAAGCGCTTTGAGTGGTCTTTGTGACTAGAAAAGCGCTATATAAGTGCAGGTTAGTTAGTTAGTTAGTTTACAGCCCATGCTCAGAGTTCTGCATTAGCTACTGGGGAGAGTTTTTACAACACCAGGTTAATGGATGATTAGACCAAAACTAAAAACAGATGTAAGGGTGGTCATTTTTACCCTGACTGTAGTTGTATATTTTACATGGACAAAACGAGGAGACATGGCCTGCTTTAATTTATGACATCTTCAACAGCTGACTGACGTGTGTATTGAAATGACGGAGCTGCCGTTAGCCATGATGCTAACCTGTGCAGTGATCTTTTATACTAACAATGAAACAGGTTTTTTAAGTCAGAGGTACTGATGGTTCATCAGATAAAAAGGCCTCAAGTCTTGATCCTACTGTTCTGATTGATTTTTTTTTTTTCTGCTAAAGCCTGGTGCCTACAGATCACTGCACACACTATTAGCATAGAGGTAACGTATGCTAACATCAGAATCAGAATCAGAATCAGAATCAGGTTTATTGCCATTGTTCATGTAGTACACAAACTAGGAATTTGTCTCGGTACAATGCTGCAACATTAAACATGATAAGATAAGAGAAATAAACTATACATGTAATAAAGTGTAGGATAAGATTAAGTGATACTGGTCAACAGTTAAAATATATATTAGCCAGCAGCAGATACTGTGGAGAACTATATAGTGCAGTCGGTAATGCAGGAAGAAAACAGTGATGATTGACATGAGTCTGGTTGAGCTGCTGTACATGGTGCACGAGAGTCATCAGTTCAGCTCTTCAGCTAAACTCTTTAGGCTGAGCAGAAAGTACCTCCTCAGTGGTGATTTATGCAAAATAGATCACCACTGTTTTCTATTCTCTTTAAATATAGTAATTGGCTCATGTATGTGCAACAACTCATCAGTTAATAAACAGCTTTATTACCTTTGATGAGGACCCCTAATATTACTGCAGTCTTAAGGATTAAAAAAGCTCTTTTTCTCCCCTCTGGTAAAACTGATCATTTTAACAGGAACTTGGATTTTACTTCCATCCAGATAAATGGATTAATTAAAAAATACTTCAACTAAATCCAGTTTACCAACAATACAAATCAGTTATTTTATTGATGTCTACAATTCACAGACTTGAACATAAAAATTACAGGACTGAATATGATAATGGAAGCTTAAAATGTTTAAAGGGGAAAATCTGTGTAAAATATACTACAAATTTTAAAAAATTGAAGGGTGAGAGAAAATAATTAAAACCTATTGTATTGGTCTTACAGGAGAAAAAAATGGCCATTACTATTTGAATGACCACAGTTTGTTTATTTTCAATAATCAATTCAAAGATAAGACTGCAATAGATTTGGGAAAAAGGACTTCCTGTAAGGTTTTATTAATTATTTCTAGCACAACACTCATCCTCAGGATGCTTGTAAATAAGAGGCTTAAATCATGAATAAATAAAAAAACATGAGTAAACGAAGATTAAAACCCTTTCAGTTTGTCTCTCTCCACTTTTTTTTTCTTCACCAGTCCTCTTGAACACCTGGATCTGCTGAATGTTAAAACATTTCTGTAGCTGCGCTAAACTTCACACATCCTAAACTGTTGTAGAAGGTTTTAAGTCCTTAACAAAATTTAACAGATCAAGTCTGGTTGTTGTTCTCTGATGATTCATAAGGACTGAACTTATTTAAAGTGGAAAATATTTTCAATAGAAACACCGCATCATTTTTTTCAAACTTTATTATATGAAGATCATCACAAGGATGATGATCCAGTCCACCCCTCAATGATGAGGGGTGGACTGTCTTTGGATCCTTCTTGTTAAAAAGAAAATGTACATTGATAAAAATACAACATACTGCAAATGTGGTATTCACTAAAAGAAATGAGTACAGGAATAAGTTACTATTGCAGA
Source organism: Pholidichthys leucotaenia (assembly GCA_020510985.1). NCBI lineage: Eukaryota > Metazoa > Chordata > Actinopteri > Cichliformes > Pholidichthyidae > Pholidichthys > Pholidichthys leucotaenia. The sequence goes on along the minus strand of CM035838.1, from coordinate 172,878,197 downwards.
TTAACTGTATAGTGTTTTAAAAGACAAAAGCAACCACATTATTGAAAATCTGATGTCATAAATATAAAACCACAATTATTGGCACTTATAAAAGCAGAACTTCCTGCTGTCCAGCTTGGTGCTCGGCAATAATGGAACGGAGGAGGGAAATTTGTGGTGGCACCTTGCATGGCAACTACCCCTCTGATTCTAGATGTGATTAACGTTGCAGATGAGAGAAACGTAATTTTGTTCTACTGTACATGATTGGCTGTATGGATTTGAATGACAAAGATGGCTTATCCTTATAAAAACAAAATGTAATGTTAGGCTGTAAAAGTGTGTCAGATTGAAATGGGTTATCTAAACATTTATTGGCTCATCAGCTAATTGCAGCTCATCAGCAAAGGCAATATTAGCTTGCCAACTAGCTGTAGTGGCTTTCATTCTAGTTTTATCAGACAGACAATTGCTGTAACTACATTCTCCAGTTAAATTAGTGACTCGGTGAAGGCAGAAGCTTTGATTCTCACATTTTCACAAGTGAATTTGCTCCCGTGTTGACACTAAATGGCTAACATTAGCTCCATTAATTACCTTCTTAAGCCCGCTTTGGCTCAGCTGAACATCATGGAGTAGAATCATCTCTCTCACAGAAAAACACCCTGTTCTTGAAACATGGATTATGTCGGAAAAGTCCCCAAACAAGGGGTCCACATCGATGTCCTGACAGCAGACTCACAGTTAGCAGCAGTAGTGATCCACACCCTAGTCTGTACAGTCTCCACACACCTGAATGAAGGAGGGGCTTCTGTAAAACCTCCAACCTCTTGCTGTTCTCCTCACTGGTTTAAAGATGCAGTCCATCGAGTGTCTCTAAAACTCCTCACCATATTTTTAACTTGGTCTGCCTTAACTCTCCTCCTGATGGGTTTGTTTAATAGACACAGCTGCTGCTGCTGCCTGGCAGTCAACCCAGTGTCACCACCAATATGTCGATTTTCAATTCCGAAAAACGTAATTTCAGTTAGATTTTATTCCAACACTGTTACATTTACAGGGTCAAACTAATAAAATATTTTAAGACTGTGTCCATGTTTTGAATTATGATCATTACATGGAGCGTTTCATGTCCTCTTTAAAGCTTATGTTGTCACATTATTTTTCTCATCGGTAAATACTACAAGTCCCACACTCCTCGCCTCTAAAACATGGCGGACCACAATGGACAGCTGAGGAAAGCCAAAAACCCTTTCATAGTAAGTTTTGTGCTTAAATTATGCAGCGATTTCAATATTAAAACTCTAATAACTCCTACAACTGCAACATTTGATTCTTAAAGCTTATGTTACATCACTTGATTTTTCTTCCAATGTCCTGTTTTTTCCATACTGGGGGCTGCTTGGCTACATTAATTATGCCTTGGTGCAGAGCAACATAGGCATACCATAATCACTACATGCGTCTCTGTGTGTGTATCTGTCTCTGTTTGTTAACAGCTTTTCAGCTCGCCTGGTCAAAATCAAGTGGAACTAAAGACTCGTATTTTTTTTTTTTTTTTTTTTTTTGTTACTTATTTGTACCCGTAGGTAGACTTGGTTTGCAGTCTGGTGACAAGCCACCGGCTGCTGGTCGCTGCGTGCGCGAGCGCCCTAAACCTACATGTTTTTGGTGTGCGGGAGGAAACCGGAGAAATCCCGGAGTAAACCCGCGCAACACGGGGAGAACATGCAAACTCCACACAGCTCACTGTTGGTCGGGGGCTGGGATCGAACCCACGATCTCATGATCCCCACGATCCCCCGGCCGAGGGTAAAACTGTGCTGCCACAGTGCTAAACCACTGCGCCACCGTGCAGCCCATATGATACATCGTATGATTGTATCACCGTATTTTATCACATTTTTAGTTGGCAAAATTTCCACATACGGCTTTGTTATCAAAATACACTAATTTAACTCCCCTTTACCATCACTGCAACTTGGAAAAAAGGTATTGTAATAACTATGTCAGGCCAGTAGAGGTGGCAGTGCACCTTTTTTACAGCCCCCCCACCATGCCTCCCTGCCACAGGCACCGAGGCATCAGCACCTTGGTGCTTTCATATGTAATAGTGGCCTAATTATCAGTAATAAGAGAATTTTTCAGTCTTAAAACTGTAGCCTTTTCACTTATAAACTTGTTCGTTTTTCCTGCAAGTAAATTTTATTCTCAAATTAGCTTCTTTTTGTAGAAATTAGTAACTTTTTTTCTCAGATATTAGTAGTGTCTTCTGAGAAATTGAGAATTTAAAAAAAAAAAAGCAAAATTTTTTCCTCAAAAAATGCCCCCCCCCCCCCCCCCCCCACAACATTTGGTTATTTTTTTCCTCAGATATTGGCTAACGTTTTTTTCCTCAAAAATTTGCAACCTTTTTCCTCAGAAATAAGCATTTATGTTTCACTATCTCCCATTCTACCCACGTTTACCCAGTATGTCACATGCCACACTAGAGACAATAAAACACTGGACTTATTCTACGCAAACACTAAGGAGGCGTACACCTCATCACAACTCCCCCCACTCGGGAGATCGGATCATAACTTGGTTCATCTCCGGCCGATGTACAAACCCCTAGTGCACAGACAACTTCCGGCCATGCGCACAGTGAAGTTATGGTCTGAGGAGGCAATAGACACTCTAAAGGGCTGTTTTGAAGCCACCGCCTGGAAGCAGCTCTGCGATCCACATGGTGAGGACATCGATGGCCTCACTCACACCTTCACGGGCTACCTCAGCTTCTGTGTGGACAAATCCGTTCCCACCAAGACCATACGGTGTTGCTCAAACAACAAACCCTGGATCAACCCTGAGATAAAAACACTTCTGAGAGAGAAGAAGAGGATCTTCAGGTTGGGGAATAGGGAGATGCTGAAGTCCGTACAGAGGGAGCTGAGGAGAAAGATCAGAGAAGGCAAGGACAGCTTCAGGAAGAAGATGGAGGACAAGCTGCAAAAGAGCGACATCAGCGGGGTCTGGAGAAACCTCAAAACCATCTCTGGGCTCCAGAATACCTCCCCCCAGGCCACGGGGGGCAGGGAGTGGGCGAACAATCTGAATCTGTTTTTCAATAGGTTTGACTAACCGCCCTCCCCACTGACTGCACAACAACCACTGCTGCCTCTAAAGACATCAAGTCCTGCTGCCCACTCCCCACTCCACCAACACCCCCCCACTCCCAACACACAGCCCCCCAACCTGACCCTGACCAGGACCCAGGTGAGGACGGAGCTGAGGAAGATCAAGGCGAGGAAGGCGTCGGGACCGGACGGCATCAGCGCAAAGCTCCTCAAGTCCTGTGCAGACCAGCTGTGTGGGATTGTGATGTACATCTTCAACCTGAGCCTGAAGCTGGGGAGGGTACCACAGCTGTGGAAAACATCTTGTGTGGTACCTGTACCAAAAATTTCCCACCCCAAAGACCTGAACAGCTACAGACCGGTGGCCTTGACGTCCCACTTGATGAAGACCCTGGAGAGACTGCTCCTTGCTCACCTCCGCCCCCTGGTGGAACCAGCGATGGATCCACTCCAGTTCGCCTACCAGCATAGCATTGGGGTGGAAGATGCGGTGATCTTCCTCTTTCACCGTTCTCTGTCCCACCTGGAGAAGCCCGGGAATGTGGTGAGGATCATGTTCTTTGACTTCTCCAGTGCTTTCAACACCATCCAACCGATGATCCTGAAGGACAAGCTGCTGCGCGCAGGGGTGGACTAGCACCTGTCATCATGGATCCTGAACTACCTCACAAACCGGCCTCAGTTTGTGAGAACCCGGGACTGTGTGTCCGACACGATCATCGGTAGCACGGGGGCCCCCCAGGGAACGGTGTTGGCTCCCTTCCTGTTCACTCTTTATACTGCAGACTTCTCACACAACACAACACACTGCCATCTACAGAAGTTCTCTGATGACTCTGCGATCGTTGGCCTCATCTCCAATGGAGATGAAGCTGAGTACAGAGGGCTTATCCAGGACTTCGTGGACTGGTGCCATCGGAACTGCCTCCAGATCAACGCGAGGAAAACTAAGGAGCTGGTGGTGGACTGCTGCAGGCAAGGACAACCCCTCACAGCACCAGTAAATATACAGGGAACAGACATTGAGATGGTGACATCCTACAAGTACCTGGGTGTTCATCTGAACAATAAACTAGACTGGTCACACAATACTGACGCACTCTACAAGAAGGGACAGCGCAGGCTGTTCCTACTGAGGAGACTCAGGTCTTTTGGTGTACAAGGGGTGCTGCTGAAGACATTCTATGACACGGTGGTGGCATCAGCCATCACTTTTGGAGTGGTCTGCTGGGGCAGTGGCATTACTGCAGCCGATAGGAAGAGACTGAACAAACTGATCATGAAAGCTAGCTCTGTCCTGGGGCAGCACCTTGATCCGGTGGAGGAGATAGGAGAGAGAAGGACGGTGGCTAAACTGTCATCTCTGCTGGAGTCCGAGTTCCACCCTATGCAGGACATACTGAATGCACTGAGGAGCTCATTTAGCAGCAGACTACATCATCCCAGGTGCACAACCGAGAGGTTTCGCAGGTCCTTCCTACCAACGGCTGTCAGACTGTACAACCTAAGCAGGGCTGCCCGCAGAGATAGCAAAAAGACGTAAGAACCTAATAGTTTTTTGAATGCAAAAGATGCAATAGACTTACACAATGGTCCCCTCCGGCATACAACTAGGAAAATACCGGTCGCTATGGAGGGTGAGAATATGTATGGGCACATAATCATACCATGTAGGATAACTAAGTAGACGGTTGTGCTGTTTCATCCCATCTAGCAACAATGCTCTGCACTGTGTGTGTTTATATATTTACATATTTATTCCATCTAGCTACAATGCTCCGCACTGGGTGTGTTTATATTTATATATCTATATATTTATTCCATCTAGCTACAATGCTTCGCACTGGGTGTTTATATATCTACATATTATTCCATCTAGCTACATTGCTCCGCACTGTGTGTGTTTATATATATATTTACATATTTATTCCACCTAGCTGCAATGCTCCGTACTGTAGGTGTTTATATATCTACATATTTATTCAATCTAGCTACAGTGCTCTGCACTGTGTGTTTATATACTCATATAGTTATTCCATCCAGCTACAATGCTCTGCACTGTGTGTGTGTGTGTGTGTGTGTGTGTGTGTGTGTGTGTATATATATATTTATAGTAATATGTACATACAGTATGTACAGTATATTAGCTGCTCTTGCTTGCTTGCTTTTTTTCTTGCCTTCTGATTGCTGCTCTGAGTGTTGCTATCCCTGTGCTGTTGCAATCCTGGAATTTCCCCGTTGTGGGACTAATAAAGGCTTATCTTATCTTATCTTATATTGCTCAAAAATTTGTTACTTTATACTCAAAAATTGGCAACTTTTTTCCTCAAAAATTAGTAACGTTCTCACTCGGAAATAATTTTTCATCAAACTTGAACTAATTTATCATCAAAAATTGGCATTTTCTTCCCCTCAGCGTTTGGTTACTTTTTCCTCAAAAATTAGTAACTTTTTTCTTCAGGAATAAGCAACTACAGTCATGTGAAAAAATTAGGATGCCCCATTAAATATTCAGTTCATTATTTTTTTTTTTCCACAATATCTTTATTGAACCTTTTTTTTTTTTTTTTAACAAACATGATACAAACAATCAAACACTAACACTAAAGTACTACAAAAAAAAAAAAAAATGCACTAAAAACACCAACAACCACCAACAAAATCAAATCTTCAACAATGCTCCTCTGTTTAGTCTAGACAATCCAATACATAAGTATACATATTATGTTCACCAGTTTGGAATTTACAAGGTCCACACACATCATTCACCTTCTTCTTCAAGAGTTATGTTTAAATTTTTTACATAATCAATAAAAGGTCTCCATATATTCTCAAACACAATTTCCTTTGATTTTAGTATATATGTTATTCTTTCTAATGGAAGGTTTGTTAACATCTGTCTTAACCACTGAGTCACATCTGGTCTATGAGTCTTTTTCCATAATAGTGCAATACATTTTTTGGCATTAAGCAAACTGAGGTCTATGAATGTTCTTTCACTTTTATTAAAATTATGCTTTTCTGGGTACAGACCCAACAAAAACAGTTTAGGATTCAATATGATTTGTTTTGAGATTATTTTTTCAATTGTTACCCTCACCTCTTCCCAAAACATTCTTATTAATCTACATTCCCATAAACAATGAAATAGGGTTCCTTTACTTTCCATGCATTTTGTGCATGTATCTGGTATATTTTTGTTATATCATTCAGTTCATTATTAAAAAAGTGTTCACATATCTATGTCTAAACTTGTTTTTGTTTTAATTTGCATTATTTTAACATTCATTTTAGCCATTTTAAGTGGGAATGAATGTGGGGGTGTCCTAATTTATTCCTCACAATTTTTTAGATTTACATTTTACAGAAAATTTGAAAAAAAAGTCTTTAATTCATTTTTAATTGTTTAGTTTTATTACATGAATCTCGCAGTATTTTTAACATTGATATTAAATATCCATATGTCCATATATGTTTAAAAAAACAACAACACAGGCTTATACAGGGTGTCCTAATTTTTTCATGACTATATATTGCTCAAAAATTAACCCATTTGTCAAAATTTGTTACTTTATATGCAAAAATTGTCTACATTTTCCCTCAATTTGGTAATTTATTTATTGTTATTTATTGTATTTACTTTGAACAAATTTATTTGCAACTGGAAAAGCACTGAGAGCACATACCTCTGCCAAGGCTCCTTCCATTCCTTCATGCATCACCTCCAAAATGTAATGGGTTTGAGTGTAGACCACAAGCCAGTTCTGGTGAAAATTGCATCAAAGTCTATCCGGTATTGTTTTGGAGGATTCTTGCTAACGCACTGTGAAAAGATAAGAGCCTTGGTGGAGGTGTGCGTTCTCAGATCATCACAAAAATGTTATGGGTTCCTCTGTAGGCCAAGGACCACTTCTGGTGAAAATTCCATCCAAATCCATCCAGTAGTTTTTGTGTAATCCTGCTGCACAAATCCAAATAAGGTCCTTGCTGGAGGTATTCACCCGCAAATCATCACCAAAATTTAATGGGTTCATCCTTGGCCCAAGGGCTACCTCTAGTGAAATTTTCACCAAAATCCATCCAGTAGTTAAAATTTATCCACCGGAGCTCACAGGAAAAACAACCTCCCGTCTCTCATATGGGAGACACCGTTTGTTTCCACTTGTTAGCCCTCGTTAATCCTGGCACTTTGTTTCAGCTCTACAGAGCTTTGGTCCATTTGTCAGCAGGTGAATGTCAATCTTCTTTTTAAACTAGTTTAATTGCAGTCTTGATATGTTTACTGTACTCTGAGGCTGATTAGCGGCTCAAATTGGAATGAATATTCCTACTGAGCCGACACGTTTCTCATCCCATTATGAAAAGGCAGCCCACAATATACTCCTTCGGTAATCTCTGCTGACCGATGTGAATCTAAAAAAAACTTGTATTTCTGATTGCTATCACCATCTTTCATAAGATGGTGATGGCTACATGAGCCAGTTGTGCACCATTTCAGCATTTTCTTTGTTTAAATTTAGCTAACATTGCCATAGAAATGCATTGAAATCGTCATTTGTTGATACCTTACTGTGCCGCTAGGGTATCCCGTCTTGCTTTTTTTTTTTTGCTTTTCTTGCTTTTTCTTGGTGTCTTCAGATGAAAAAATGGCAATCACATACTATGCACGTCCGCAACTTCTGGGTTGTGGACTTGCGTGGGCCTATGACGTGGCAATGCACGTAACTCAGTGGACACGTCTTAAAGGGGCAGTACATGAAAAGCACCATATTAATGTATAAAACAATTTTCAAAAAATTTCTGGATGCAGATCGTGATCCGGATCACCACCAAAATCTAATCATCCATTCCCCCTGCCATTACACACCCTTCCGGAAAATTTCATCAAAATCTGTTCAGAACTTTTTGAGTAATGTTGCTAACAGACAGACAAACCAACCAATGCTTCCAAAAACATTACCTCCTCCCTTGGCGGAGGTAATCATTGGCTATGTTATTCTCAGAAATTTGTTGCTTAAAAAAAAAAGCAGTCTTTTTCCTCAAACATTACTTTTTTCCCTCATAAGGTCATTATGGTTTTCTTCAATATTGAGCACTTTTTTCTCCCTCAGAAATAAGCAACATTTCCTCAAAAATGAACTCATGTATTCTTAAAAATTAGCTATTTTATTCTCGAAACTTAAGATTTATTCTAAAAAAATTGTTGCTTTATACTGCCATCCCTGGAGGACATCTCCAGATCCTCCTTTCTCAAAAAGATCAAGGCCACCACAGGAGACCCCTCACATCCCGCCCACCACCTGTTTGACCTGCTTCCCTCTGGACGACTGTTCAGATCAATCAGGTCCCACACCTCCAGACTAACAGTTTCTTCCCCTGGGCCATCCGGACTGCAGACAGTCAGAGGCCCCACCGCCCTCCTTCCGAACGCTCACACGTACAGAACTAAGGACGTTTTTAATTATCACAAAACACACTTGTCTTTGCACTCCACACTTTCATGTATATTGACCCATCTGTGAAACCACTACTGTGTATATTTTCCATAATCCTTGGGCCATTGTGTTCAATTGTGTGTTCATTTGTGTGTTCCGCACTCCGCATTTTTATGTACAGTGGGGTAAAAAAGTATTTAGTCAGCCACCAATTGTGCAAGTTCTCCCACTTAAAAGATGAGAGAGGTCTCCAATTTTCATCATAGGTATACCTCAACTATGAGAGACAAAATGAGAAAAGAAAAAAATCCAGAAAATCACATTGTCTGATTTTTAAAGAATTTATTTGCAAATTATGGTGGTAAATAAGTATTTGGTCACCTACAAACAAGCAAGATTTCTGGCTCTCACAGACCTGTAACAACTTCTTTAAGAGGCTCCTCTGTCCTCCACTCGTTACCTGTATTAATGGCACCTGTTTGAACTCGTTATCAGTATAAAAGACACCTGTCCACAACCTCAAACAGTCAGACTCCAAACTCCACTATGGCCAAGACCAAAGAGCTGTCAAAGGACACCAGAAACAAAATTGTAGACCTGCACCAGGCTGGGAAGACTGAATCTGCAATAGGTAACTGTGGGAGCAATTATTAGAAAATGGAAGACGTACAAGACCACTGATAATCTCCCTTGATCTGGGGCTTCATGCAAGATCTCACCCCATGGGGTCAAAATGACAACGAGAACGGTGAGCAAAAATCCCAGAACCACACGGGGGGACCTAGTGAATGACCTGCAGAGAGCTGGGACCAAAGTAACAAAGACTACCATCAGTAACACACTATGCCGCCAGGAACTCAAATCTTGCAGTGCCAGACATGTCCCCCTGCTTAAGCCAGTACATGTCCAGGCCCGTCTGAAGTTTGCTAGAGAGCATTTGGATGATCCAGAAGAGGACTGGTCAGATGAAACCAAAATAGAACTTTTTGGTAAAAACTCAACTTGTCGTGTTTGGAGGAGAAAGAATGCTGAGTTGCATCCAAAGAACACCATACCTACTGTGAAGCATGGGGGTGGAAACGTCATGCTTTGGGGCTGTTTTTCTGCAAAGGCACCAGGACGACTGATCCGTGTAAAGGAAAGAATGAATGGGGCCATGTATCGTGAGATTTTGAGTGAAAACCTCCTTCCATCAGCAAGGGCATTGAAGATGAAACGTGGCTGGGTCTTTCAGCATGACAATGATCCCAAACACACCACCCGGGCAACGAAGGAGTGGCTTCGTAAGAAGCATTTCAAAGTCCTGGAGTGGCCTAGCCAGTCTCCAGATCTCAACCCCATAGAAAATCTTTGGAGGGAGTTGAAAGTCTGTGTTGCCCAGCGACAGCCCCAAAACATCACTGCTCTAGAGGAGATCTGCATGGAGGAATGGGCCAAAATACCAGCAACAGTGTGTGAAAACCTTGTGAAGACTTACAGAAAACGTTTGACCTCTGTCATTGCCAACAAAGGGTATATAACAAAGTATTGAGATGAACTTTTGTTATTGACCAAATACTTATTTTCCACCATAATTTGCAAATAAATTCTTTAAAAATCAGACGATGTGATTTTCTGGATTTTTTTTTCTCATTTTGTCTCTCATAGTTGAGGTATACCTATGATGAAAATTGGAGACCTCTCATCTTTTAAGTGGGAGAACTTGCACAATTGGTGGCTGACTAAATACTTTTTTTTTTACCCCACTGTACATTGTTTCATCCGTGAAGCCACTACCATACCTGTGTATATTTCCAGAATCCTGTGCTATTTTTATTTCAGTTGTGCATTAAATCGTGTGTTCTGTAACTGTGTTTTATCTAATCCTTCTCTCATACTTTTTTTGCACAGTAGCCTGGTGGAGCACCCACAATTTTGTTGTAAAAATGAGCTGACAATGACAGTGAAGCCTATTTTTTTTCTATTCTATTCAAAAATGATCAACTTTTTCCCTCAATAAGTATATTTCCTTCCTCAAAAAACAGAACATTTCCACTAAAATTAGCAACTTTATTTCTCAAAAATTAGCAACTGTTTCCTCAAAGATTAACTTTTTTATTTTTAAATATAGTTTATTTTTCCTCCTGAAAAACTGTTTTTCCTCAAAAATTAGCATATTCCTAAAAAATCTGCTTTTTTCCCCAGAGTAATAAGTACATTTATTGCTCAGAATTTAGCAGCTTTTAAAAACTCATGTGTCCTCTTTATTTTTTTTTATAAATTTACAACTTACATTTTTTTTTATAATTTTGAAACATTCTTCAAATTTGGGTTTTTTTTCATAAAGGTTTCTGCCACATTCTTGTAAAATTGCAGTTACAGGGTACTACCAATTATGAGCAAAGGAGCAGACCCTGACGCTGGGACAGAGTAATGCGTACAGTGTATCGAGTTTTGACGAGATTTCAGTATATTTTCTATTCGAGACACCTCTTCGATTAGCAGTGGTTAGCAGAGTTAGCCATTCACTCATTCGTGGTTGTTTGTTTCTGTGCTTATTACAGCCCAGGGACTGGTCATATGGTATCGATGACTCAAGCTACACGCCCATCTCCCATATTGCTTTATATAGGGTTTTAAACTGAAGCATTTGTATGTTACTTAGTCCAACAAACAAAGCTAAAAGCTAATATTGGCTTCAAACATGGCGTTTCCATCAAAACAGAAGGGATGATAGAGGGATGGTGGGGTGAATAGAGGGTCATTAAATCAATGTTTGTATCTTAAAGCACAGTTAAAAATTTTACAGTATGTTTTAGAAGTATATAAAAGAAGACTGCATTATTGGTTTTTAGAAGTTTGAGGTGTTTTTTACATTGATGGAAATGACTACACATTAACGTTGTAGAACACTAAAGAACGTTGTGATATCTGAGGCTCCGTCTGTGTGTGTGGAATCTACTGCAGCGTTCCCGGTCAGGTGTGTCAGGTGATACAGGGGTGTCAGCCGCTGCCGTCGTCTGACAGGGGAGCACAGCGCCACTCCAGACTAAATTTGGGCCTTCACCCCTCAGTGGGAGGGCCCTCTGTCAGAAACACAAACACACGCCCACCTCAATGTAAATTTAATATACCCAGTCTGGCATCAAGTGACACAACTGTGAAACTTTTAATACTGACAACAATGAAAGCACCAAGGTGCTGATGCCTCGGTTCCAGAGCCTTGGCGGAGGTATGCGTTCTCGGATCATCACCAAAATGTTATGGGTTCCTCTGTAGCCCAAGGACCACCTCTGGTAAAAAAAAAAAAAAAAAATCATCCAAATCCACCCAGTAGTTTTGGAGTAACACATGCGCAGTAAAAATAATCTGCAGTTCACATGCCCATACTGTCAGCGGCAGCCAAGAGCCACCAACCTGATTTGAACAGTTGCAATCCAAACACAAAAGAAGAGCACAGTGGCAGACATTTTAAATGGCAGAGGTGATGGAGGTACATGAATACAATGACAATCAAGACGAACATGAGCTTTTGCTGTTTAGTGGCAGAGGAACAAAACAGACAGGCAAAAAGACGGACATTTGCTCACCCAGTATTGACAGATTGCTCAGTACTTCCCTGTGGTGGGAGTTTCCAGGTGCATGCACAGTTCACTGCGACCATTTGTGGGCAAGGAATGTTGGGACTTGGAGTTTTTAGCGAGTTTTTAACGAATTTTAACTCATCCTTCCTCTGCAAAACTAAACAGCAAAACCAGTGAAAACAATCGATGTGATGAATGAATAGTGTAGTTGCTGAATACGGTACAGTAACCGCTATTTTAGAACGGTTCAGCCTTACCTCGGAATTCTGGCAAATTGAAAGTCGAGAAAATATGGCGATACAATGATACAAGCCTTTAGTTGCACTTAATTTTGACCAGGCGAGCTGAAACAGACAGGCGGATGGACACACACACAGACGGATTGAGTGGTTACCGTATGCCTCTCCGTTTTACCGAGGCATAATAACAGAATGGCTAATTAAGATCCCTGAACCAATGTTTCTCTGGTCATAACTATTACATTTTTATCAATTTATGATAAGACAATTGTCACTTGAGTGACAATGTGATTTGATTTTTACTTTTGGCGAGCCTGAGGAGTACGAAACTCCTGGTTGTGCCATGATATGGTAAGGCACTAGAGAGCTATGCAGGCGGTTTGAGTGATGCCACTCAAAATGTCTTTGGCATCCAGTGCAGTCAGATACTCTTTTCTTACTGAGGTTGATTGCTTTATTGCATTATGGGACACTGGCTAATTGCTTGTGACACACGGGGTAATTTAAAGATCTTTTTTTTCCTTCTGCAGCAGCAGGCCAAATGAGACTACAGGTCAATACCACCCCCCCCCCCCCCGGCAGATTTTTTTTAGTGTGTGTATGTAATATTGAGTCCGGTCTTTTGGTATTGGTGATGTGGTCAAGTGAGTTGCCTGAAAAGGTTTAAACATTTAACTTAATGGATGCTCTGGATTGGTCCCTACAATGTATTTGCTTTATTTAATGAAAGCACTGCAGGTGCTGATGCCTCGGTGCTTGTGGCATGGTAGCATTTGTTTATGCAGGTATGACTGATGTCACCGTCACAATACACACAAAGTGTATGTCATCCCAGGGCTGTACGCTGGCATTTTTGTCAAGGAGCACATTAAAAAAATATAGAAGCTCAAAAATAAAATTAGGAGCAGAAAGGAAAATGCTGGATTAATGGATTTTATTAATCTAATACATGTATATTTACACTACGGCATGCAGTAGCAGGTAAAAATATCAAAACTTCAAAAACTATCACTATAATCATCAACATTAAATCAGAATGGGTTGAAATGTTTCACTCTGTGATGAGTATTGAGAGGCTTATGAATTATCTTGCAAAAAAATTACTGAAATGCAGTTTTTCCATAAAGAGAACATGCAATATTGTTATGTAGCTTCCAGCCCATTCTCTTCACAGCTGCTCTGACTACTCACCCTCAGGTTCACCACCGTAGACCGCAGAGAAACGAGAAGGGAAAAAAAATAATGAAAATGTCATTATTATTACAGATGTAATAGAACATTTTTAAGGTCAGCATCATCAAATAAATTCTATTACAGATGCCATGTTACTACTCAACTTAAGAAATTGTTTGGTTTTCTGTAAAAATGACCTCAAGTGGTTTTTATATTTCACACCTCACACCAGCTTTAATTGAGTAAATAAATCAATAAAGAAATTACAGGACTGTAAAAATTATTTTAAAGGAAATGGTTCAACGAGGTCACTCCATGGTGTTTTTATATTACTGACAATAGTTGAAAAAGTTGTCTGAACTTCAGAGAAACCAATTTAACATTAATAAGTTATTAACATATGAATCATTTAACCATGGAGCCACCAGTAGCGGAGCACATCGATAAAAATAATGTGACAAAACTTAAGATTTACGAGTCAAATGTTGCCGTGTTAGGAGGTGTTAATGTGTTAACAATGAAACTGCTGCATAATTTAAGGGGAAAACTTACTTGTAAAACTGTTTTTCTCCTGCTCTTCCTTCTATTCTCATATTGTTTGACAGTTTCTCTGACTTCAGAGGAAGCTCTGCTGTGATTGGTGTGTGGCACTTGAGCAATATGGGAAATGTAGTTTTTACAGATAAGCTGTAAACTACAGGAAGAATATACATTATCCTTTATCTTCAAAAATAAACAACAAAGCATGTGAAAAGAAACAGTGTGTTGAATAAATGGTGTAGTTCCTGAATAGGCGTTTAGTTTGCAGAAACAACTGCTATTTTAACCTCTTGCACTCCGGGCAATTTTCCTAAAAATGCCAAAAAATAACATCCATCCATCCATCCATCTTCTACCGCTTTTCCGGAGGTCCGGGTCGCGGAGGCAGCAGTTCAAGCAGAGAAGCCCAGACTTCCCTCTCCCCAGCCACCTGCTCCAGCTCTTCAGAGGGGATACCAAGGCGTTCCCAGACTAGCTGGGAGACATAGTCTCTCCACCGAGTCCTGGGTCTGCCCCGGGGTCTCCTCCCAGTGGGACGTGCCTGAAACACCTCAAGTGGGAGGCGTCCAGGAGGCATCCTAATCAGATGCCCATACCACCTCAACTGACTCCTTTCAATGTGGAGGAGCAGCGGTTCTACTCTGAGCCTCTCCCGGATGACTGAGCTCCTCACCCTATCTCTGAGGGTGAGTCCAGCAATCCTACGGAGAAAGCTCATTTCAGCCGCTTGTATCCGCGATCTCGTTCTTTCGGTCATTACCCAAAGCTCGTGACCATAGGTGAGAGTAGGAACGTAGATTGACTGGTAAATCGACAGCTTTGCCTTAGAACTAAGCTCCCTCTTCACCACAACAGACCGGTACAACGTCCGCATCACTGCAGATGCTGCTCCAATCCGTCTGTCGATCTCTCGCTCCATTTTCCCCTCACTCGTGAACAAGACCCCAAGATACTTAAACTCCTCCACTTGGGGCAGGAGCCTGTCCCCAACCCGGAGAGGACAATCCACCTTTTTCCGGCTGAGGACCATGGACTCGGACTTGGAGGTGCTGATTCTCATCCCAGCCGCTTCACACTCAGCGGCAAACCGTCCCAGCAAGAGCTGTAGGTCATTGCTGGATGAAGCCAACAGGACAACATCATCTGCAAACAACAGAGATGAGATCCTGTGGTCACCAAGCATGACACCCTCCATTCCCTGGCTGCGCCTAGAAATCCTGTCCATAAAAATTATGAACAGGACCGGTGACAAAGGGCAGCCCTGGCGGAGTCCAACTCTCACTGGGAATGACTCCGACCGAGTGTTGGCAATGCGAACTAAACTCTCACAACGGTCGTACAGAGACCGAATAGCTCGTAACAACAAGCCCGATACCCCATACTCCCGAAGCACCCCCCACAAAAATCCACGAGGGACGCGGTCAAATGCCTTCTCCAAGTCCACAAAACACATGTAAACTGGTTGGGCAAACTCCCACGAACCCTCAAGAATTCTCGAGAGGGTAAAGAGCTGGTCCGATGTGCCACGGCCAGGACGAAAACCACATTGCTCCTCCTGAATCCGAGGTTCGACCAACGGCCGGACTCTCCTCTCCAGTACCTTGGCATAGACCTTCCCAGGGAGGCTGAGGAGTGTGATCCCTCTAAAGTTGGAGCACACCCTCCGGTCCCCTTTTTTGAAGAGAGGAACCACCACCCCGGTTTGCCATGCCAAAGGCACTGCCCCCGACCTCCACGCAATGTTGCAGAGGCGTGTCAACCATGACAACCCAACAACATCCAGGGCCTTGAGGTACTCGGGGCGAATCTCGTCCACCCCCGGGGCCCGGCCACCAAGGAGATTTTTAACCACCTTGGCGACCTCAGCCCCTGTGATAGGCGAGTCATCCCCCTCGTCCCCAAACCCTGCTTCCTCTGTGGAAGGCGTATCAGTGGGATTGAGGAGATCCTCGAAGTATTCCTTCCACCGCCCGCCGATATCCCCAGTTGAAGTCAACAGTGTCCCATCCGCACCATACACAGTGTGGACGGGGAGCTGCTTTCCCCTCCTGAGCCGCCGAACAGTTTGCCAGAATCTCTTTGAAGCCGACCGAAAGTCTTGTTCCATGGCCTCACCGAACTCCTCCCATACCCGGGTTTTTGCTTCAGCAACCACCCGAGCTGCACTCCGCTTGGCCTGCCGGTACACCTCAGCTGCTTCGGGAGTCCCACAAGCCAACCAAGCTTGATAGGACTCCTTCTTCAGCTTAATGGCCCCCCTCACCACTGGTGTCCACCACTTGGTTCGGGGGTTGCCACCACGAGATGCACCGACCACCTTGCGGCCGCAGCTCTGGGCCGCCGCTTCAACAACAGAGGTGGAGAACATGGCCCATTCAGACTCCATGTCTCCAGACTCCCTCGGAATGTGGTTGAAGTTCTTCCGGAGGTGGGAGTTGAAGACCTCCCGGACAGGGGCCTCAGCCAGACGCTCCAGCCAGACGGACTGATCCCAAGCTTTCTAAACAAAAAATAACATGCCCAAAGTAAATTGAAAGCTGTTCTTCAACCCTTTGCAGCATCTTCATGGGGTTGGTCTCATTTAAAAGAAAACACTTTGAATTTTTTGGCAAAAAAAACCATAATCTCTCTACGTGCTCCGGCCACTGAGTTACAGTCATCTAAACATACTGAACTTGAAGAAAAAAAATTTGGACACGGTGTTTTTTTGGATACAGATGCTTGCAAATAACACACAGCTGTCCGATCCGGCTGGAAAATGCAACAGAAATGTAGATCCAAGTGTTATCCAGCTGAGGTCCAAATTTGGTAACAATACCACAAAAAATGAATATTTTACACAGCTTTGTTCTGAGGCTGTTCCCAGGCGTTTTGGAACGGTGTCAAATTGTGCCAAATGGCACAGTTTGGAAAAACATCTGTAACTTTTGAATAATTCAATGTAGAAGCTTCATTTTAGGCTCAAAGGAAAGGTCACACTCAGGGCTGTGTGTGTGTGTGTGTGTGTGTGGGGGGGGGGGGGTCGTCCCCCCCGCTACCAAGGACAGAGTTCGGCCCTCGCTACATGACAGATTACACTCGTTGCATGTTTCCACAGCAACGCTGTCACAGCAGCCCCCCCCCCCCGCTACTGTGTGTGTGTGGGGGGGTTGTCCCCCCCCCCCCCCCCGCTCGCTACAGAGGATGGACTTCAGCCATCGCTACACAATGGATTAGCCTTATGTGGTGATGTAGGACAGCAGTGCAGTCACCGCGGCCGCCCCCCCCCCCCCCTCGCTGCAGAAGAATAGCGGGGGTGGGGGGGGCGTTCACAGCCTGTACACTGCGAGCAACCCCTTGTACCGCGGCGCACGAACTGCAGACTTCGTGAACCGCACAGCTGTAATTTACTGATCGGTCAAAAGTCATTTTGGATTGCAATTTTCAGGGATAGAGAATAATTTAGCTTATAAAACCTTACCTCTTCACAGCGGAGTCTTGGCGAACTTGTCTTCCTCACTGTCAGACGAACGCGACGCTGGTCCGCTCTGGTTCTGGTCTCGCGACTCGATCAAAACATAATTCCATTATTGCGGTTTTGTGCTTCCATGATTGCGGTTTTTGGCGAACGATTTTTCAAAACAAATAACAGTAGTAATTAAAAAAAGACTGGCGAAGGCGTGTGTGTCACTCAGCCTTCGTCGTCAGCCTCCGTCGGTCTATAATGACCATGGAAGAAAATCATAACGTCTACTCTGCTGGAACCAATACAAAATAAGCACCGCCTGTAGCCGAACATGCCGATCCACGAATGGCACTCCCTGTCACACAGGTTGCATTTGTGGATGGTCTCCATGCTGCTGGGTCTGTGGGGCTCTTCCTGTGTCCTTTTTTGATCCGCTGCAGCAGCCAGTCTTCACCCAGCCTTAAAAAAAAAAAAAAACGGCTCACGAACTTCTCTGCTTCAATTGGCTCACTGCATTCAAAGCGTTGGGAGGCGGGTCCTCCTTCCTAGGTTTTCATTCATTGGCTCTTCAAGGTTTCAGAAACCCAATTCAAGGCTCTTATTAGTCGAATGAGAGGTCAATCAGATGAACTAATCTGTTCGCGGCTGTGTTTGCAGCTTTTTTTTTCAGTGGCGCTTGGAGGCCACACCACCTACACCACCACCATCAATATCCTTATCATGCGTCATGCGCACGAGTGCGCACGAGTGCGCACTCGTGCGCCCTAGGACGCAGAGACTTGCCCGCCCGCGGAACAACGGAGTGCAAGAGGTTAAAAGTTGAGCACAAGATCGATTGTTGACAGGAAGTGCTCAGTGGGGCTGTAATAAAGGAGCACTGCCAGCTCTACTGGGCCGGCATAGGTATTACAATGGCATTTCAGCTGCATTGACAGTAAAGGTGAGCTATTTTTGGATTTATTTTGGAAAAAGAAGCGTTATCTTGAAATTCTGGCAAATTAGAAGTCAAGAAAATATGGTAAAACAATGATCCAAGCCTTTAGTTCTACTTAATTTTGACTTGGCAAGCTGAAAAGCTGGTGACAGACACACACACACACACACACACACACACACACACACACACACACACACACACTCTGACTGATTACTGCATGCCTCCGTTTTCATTGAGGCATGAAAAATGAAATTGCTTGTGAAACTTCCATTGATGCACAGTTTAGTGAGAATATAGAGATTAACAGATAAATCTAGGGCTGCAACTAAAAATTATTTTAGTTGTCAATCTAAGTCGTCTATTTTCTTCAACTAGTCGCGTTTATTTTTCTCATGTCCACCATCTCTGCTTCTTGTTGGGGCTGCATATTTTACCTCAGCCGCTGTTTACCTCTTTAACGTTCCGTCTCCTGTGGGCGGGAGGCATTAAAATGCCATTTTGTCTCAGCTGGACACAGTGTAACACAGTGTAACTAACATTCAGAATGAGGGCTAATATTAGCAAAGATGAAAAAGCGATAGCAACTCCTGCAGTCACTGTATTCAACACGTTAGCCATAACAGCTCAGCCCTCAGCAACCACAGAGCTTATTGTCAAATGGGTAACAGCACATACTAACAGTATTGTCATTTTTCTAAAGCTTGAAGCAGTTGGCCATTGAAAATGAGAGACGCTAACTTTCTTTACTTACTAAAACTTACCTTTGCAGATGGTAATGTGGCTCCCGGGACTCCCTGTGAATTAAAGCTAAAATGTCTGTATTTTAGCCTGGCTCGTTAGCTGTTAACAGGCTTTGCTCTAGGTAGGTTCTCAACCAGTTAGACACGGAGCACACGTTAATATCGTCACAACAGTGGGTCTTTATTCTCCTTTCTCTGCGTTGGAGAGACACATACAGCCGCTTTGTGCTTAAACTCTGAAACAACTGCGAAAACAAAACACAACACATGCTTCGCCATGCTGTGCTCCTCTTCTTCTTCGCTGGAAATTGTTCGCGTATGCCAGACAACAGAGGAGCTACTGCCCTCAGCAGTTCCGGTCGTGCATTGCAGTTCCGGTTAAATGGAGTTTGCTCCTGCTGGTTATAGCTGAAATGCGGCATGCATATAAACTTTATAATTAAACGATTTGTCGACAATAAAAATATTTGTCGACAAATTTTTATTGTCAACGTTATCAATAACGTTGACTAATCGTTTTAGCCCTAGACAAATCAGCTGTTTCAAATAATTAGAGGAGAAGCAACAGGCAGCTGTAAAAATGAATGCAACTAAATCTAAATATAAATGCAGCATATCTGTGTGTGTGTGTGTCTCACATATCTCTCAAACCGTTCATCAGACTGACCTCAGATTGTATAAGAGCTTTGCTGAGGTTAGGAGGGTGTGCATCCCAAAGTATGGAGTTGTTCAGTCAAAATATGTAATTTTTATCAATAAAGGTTTAGTCATCATTCTCTCCTCATGCTCTGGCTTCTAGAAGTGTGAGTGGGGTTTTGGATTGACTCCGTACTGATTGGATAATATGCAGCATCATGGCATCAGTAACCACAGCCCTCTGTGAACAAAACAAGAAAGCAAAAAGCTACAAATTTGATTAGAAAAAGATAATACTGAAGATTTAATGCTTAAAAAAATTACACTCTAAATTTGCTGTGATTGTGTACGTCTAAAGGATAATTTGACATATGTGGAGAACACAAGGCGCGTGAGCAGACTGGGCGGAGCATCAGTGGGGACCTGGGTCTGACAAAGAACACCGGTGTATCCAACACAGAACATGCTGGGAGAAGCAGCGGCCCAACTGGGCAGACCACGGTCCTTCATGGGGAGGCGCACCCAGCCTGCCCAGTCAGTGGTAGACGGGAGTCCTGACTGCTGCTTCACCTGTGTGGCACCACTGTCCTTTGCAGGACCACGAGTCCCCCCCCCCCCCCCCCCCCCCCCGCCTCCCGCGCGACGATCAAAAAATTAAAAACTTAGTAATAATACCACCATGATTGTGGAGCAGAATGGCAAATGGACACAAAAATGCCCAAATAACGAAATAAATCATTTTTAGTTAAATATTTACTGACAAATGGGCAACACTGATGCAACGGTTGCAGTCAAACAGGTTCTTCTGCTGTGTGGCAACGGCATCACAGTAGCCAACAGGAAGAGACTGAATAAACTGATCAAGAAAGCTAGTTCTGTCCTGGGGCAGTGCCTCGACCCAATGGAGGAGATAGGAGAGAGGAGGATGGTGGCTAAGCTGTCATCTCTGCTGGAGGTTGAGTCCCACCCTATGCAGGACATGCTGAACGCACTGAGGAACTCATTTAGCAGTAGGCTACATTATCCTAGGTGCGCGACCGAGAGGTTTCGCAGGTCCTTTCTACCTATGGCTGTCAGACTTTATAACCTAAGCAGGGCTGCTCGCAGAGATCGTAAAAAAACTTTACGACCTAATAAGTATTGAATGCAAAAGACGCAACAAACTTGCACAATAATGGTCCCCTCCATTGTACAACTAGGACAATATCAATCGCTACGGAGGGTGACAACTAGGCTGATTCAAATATAAAATATGCTGTATGGGTACATATTCATACAATGTGGGTTAACTAAATACACACGTGGACAAAATTGTTGGTACCCCTCTGTTAATGAAAGAAAAACCCACAATGATCACAGAAATAACTTGAATCTGACAAAAGTGGTAATAAATTAAAATTCTATGAAAATTAACCAATGAAAATCACACAGTGCTTTTGAATTGTGGTTCAACAGAATTATTTTAAAAAAACAAACTCATGAAACAGGCCTGGACAAAAATGATGGTACCCTTAGAAAAGATTGAAAATAATGTGACCATAGGGACATGTTCAACCAAGATTTGTCCTCTAATTAACCCCTTGCACTCTAGTCAATTTCCCTAAAAACGCTTAAAAATAACATACCCAAAGTAAATCAAAAGCTGTTCTTCAACCCTTTGCAGCATCTTCATGGGGTTGGTCTCATTTAAAAGAAAACACTTTGAATTTTTTGGCAAAGCAGTCATAATCTCTCTAAGTGCTCCTGCCACTGAGTAACAGTCATCTAAACATACTGAACTTGAAGAAAATAAAGTTTGCCTGGGTGTTTTTTTGGATACAAATGCTTGCAAATAACACACAGCTGTCAGATCCGGGCTGGAAAATGCAACAGAAATGTAGAACCAAGTGTTATCAAGCTGAGGTCAAAATTTTGTAACAATACCACAAAAAATGAAGATATTACACAGCTTTTTTCTCAGGTTGTTCCCAGGCATTTTTGAACTGTGCCAAATTGTGCCAAATGGCACAGTTTGGAAAAACGTCTATAACTTTTGAATGATTCAACATAGAAGCTTGATCTTGGGCTCTAATGAAAGGTGACAATCAGGGCTGTGTGTGTGTGTGTGTGGGGGTTGTTTATTCATTCATGAATGAATGAATGAACACACAAGCCCCCCCACACAGAAAGAAGCATGCCACGTAAAAAATGTGTGGCCTTTTTTTACAAGAAAAAATAACCTACAGTGCAATAAAAATTATACTAAAATATCTGCAATGTAGAGGATAACAAATCCCCCCCCCCCCCCCGCTACAGAGGAGCTCGGCGCACAAAAAACGGTCCGTCAACAGTCCGTCATGTGGCGATGACGCACCGTTGTAATTACCGATTGGTCAAAAGTCATTTTTATTACTATTTTCAGTGATAAAGAATAATTTAGCTTAAAACACTTACCTGTCCACAACAGCAGTGTCGCTGGCGAACATCTGTTCCTCATTGTTAGACGAACATGAAGCTGGTCCGCTTGTTACGACTCGTGGTTCTGGTTACGCGACCCGGTCAAACCATGATTCCATGATTGCGGTTTTGCTCTTCCATGATTGCGGTTTTGGCAAACGATTTTTCAAAACAAATAAGAACAGTAGTAATAAAAAAAGACTGGCGAACGCTACCGTTACACACAGCGGCTTACACAAAACAGATTTTATGCACAGGACGCACGCGTTTCAGTCGTTGCACTTCTCTGCTTCAATTGGCTTGTTGTATTCGCAGTCGTTTGTAGGCGGGTCCTTCTTGCTAGGTTTTCAGTCATTGGTTCTTCAAGGTTTCAGAAACCCAATTCAAGGCTCTTATTAGTCAAATGAGAGGTCAATCAAATCTAAACCAATCAAAACACTCCTTTGGCTTTCTGTTCGCGGCTGTGTCTGTACTGGAAGAACGGAAATGCAGCTTTTTTTTTTTTTTAAGTGCGCACTGAGACGCACTAGGACGCAGAGACGTGACTGCCTGCGGTATCCCGGAGTGCAAGAGGTTAACATCACAGGTGTCTACAAACTTGTAATCAGTCAGTCGGCCTATTTAAAGGGTGACAAGTAGTCACTGTGCTGTTTTGTGACATGGTGTGTACCACACTAAACATGGACCAGAGGAAGCAAAGGAGAGAGTTGTCTCAGGAGATTAGAAAGAAAATTATAGACAAGCATGTTAAAGGTAAAGGCTATAAGACCATCTCCAAGCAGCTTGATGTTCCTGTGACTACAGTTGCACATATTATTCAGAAATTTAAGATCCACGGGACTATAGCCAACCTCCCTGGACATGGCCGCAGGAGGAAACTTGATGAGAAATGGAAGAGACAGATAATACAAATGGTAACACAAGAGCCCAGAACAACCTCTAAACACATTCAAGGTGAACTCCAAGGTCAAGGTACATCAGTGTCAGATTGCACCATCTGTCGTTGTTTGAGCCAAAGTGTACTTCATGGGAGACGACCAAGGAGGACACCACTGTTGAAAACAAATCATAAAAAAGCCAGACTGGAATTTGCCAAACTGCATGTTGACAAGCCACAAAGCTTCTGGGAGAATGTCCTATGGACAGACGAGACAAAACTGGAACTTTTTGGCAAGGCACATCAGCTCTATGTTCACAGACGCAAAAATGAAGCATACCAAGAAAAGAAGACTGTCCCTACTGTGAAACACGGAGGAGGTTCTGTTATGTTCTGGGGCTGCTTTGCTGCATCTGGCACAGGGTGTCTTGAATCTGTGCAGGGTACAATGAAATCTCAAGACTATCAAGGTATTCTAGAGAGAAATGTGCTGCCCAGTGTCAGACTGCTTGGTCTCAGTCGCAGGTCATGGGTCTTGCAACAGGATAATGACCCAAAACACACGGCTAAAAACACCCAAGAATGGCTAAGAGCGAAACATTGGACTATTCTAAAGTGGCCTTCTATGAGCCCTGATCTAAATCCTATTGAACATCTGTGGAAGGAGCTGAAAGATGCCGTCTGGAGAAGGTACCCTTCAAACCTGAGACAACTGGAGCAGTTTGCTCATGAGGAGTGGGCCAAAATACCTGCTGAGAGGTGCAGAAGTCTCATTGACAGTTACAGAAATTTGATTGCAGTGATTGCCTCAAAAGGTTGTGCAACAAAATATTAAGTTAAGGGTACCATCATTTTTGTCCAGGCCTGTTTCATGAGTTTGTTTTTTAAAATAATCCTCTTGAACCACAATTCAAAAGCATTGTCTGATTTTCATTGGTTAATTTTCATAGAATTTTTATTTATTACCACTTTTGTTACATTCAAGTTATTTCTGTGACCATTGTGGGTTTTTCTTTCATTAACAGAGGGGTACCAACAATTTTGTCCACGGCTGTAGACTGTTATGCTGTTTATTCCATCCAGCTACAATGCTCCGTGCTGTGTATATACTGTATATTTATGTGTATATATGTATATTCTATCTACATACATATATACACTATATACTATATGTATGTGTACATATACTCACTCACTGCTATGCTCACTGCTCTTATTGGCTGCACGGTGGCGCAGTGGTTAGCACTGCGGCAGCACAGCTTACCCTTGGCCGGGGGATTGTGGGGATCGTGGGATCGTGGGTTCGATCCCAGCCCCCGACCAACAGTGATCTGTGTGGAGTTTGCATGTTCTCCCCGTGTTGCGTGGGTTTACTCCGGGATTTCTCCGGTTTCCTCCCACATGCCAAAAACATGCATGTTAGGTTAATTGGCTGTTCTAAATTGTCCCTAGATATCTGTTTCCTATAGGCCCTTAGAATAGAGGGTTAGTATTAATGAAAGCGCTTTGAGTGGTCTTTGTGACCAGAAAAGCGCTATATAAGTGCAGGTTAGTTAGTTATTATCTTGTAAATTTTTGCTCTGAGTGTTGCAATCCTGGAATTTCCCCATTGTGGGACTTATAAAGGCTCGTCTTGTAATAATGTTGGGGGTTTTGCAGTTAATTTGATTATAGCTTTAAAAATCTTTTAATAAATATTGCTACAATATAAAATGATGCACTACAATGGCTCTCAAATATTTGTAAACGTGTCCTGTTATAGTACTGCATGAATTTGACTGTATACTATAAACTACACATATAAACTAAAACAGTTATAATGGTGACCTAGCAACTCCCATTCCCCAAACTACAGAAATCTAAGTCATATAAGAGCACACAAATAAGTCTGACAAACAAACAAACGAGGGTTTTTAAACAGTCGCTAATATTGTATGTGAATATTAATTACAGAATATTCAAGAATTCTGTAATTAATATTCACCCAATCAAACACATTTTAGTGTTCAGTCCCTTTTATATTTGTCAAAGTCTAACATGTGTGATTGCCTACATATAGGCTACACCTCTTTGTATTCCTCTTTCAACCAGCCTACATTTGGGCCTGTAAAGCCTAATTGGGCTCCCTGTTTTCAGACAAGAATACTTGCTTTCTATGGGTATGCACTAGTGTAAATTAAAGAAATGAACATGTTGCGTTTAAGGGTGATAGGAGATCTTGGTGCAGAAACTTTTGTTAAAAAAATGTACTCGGTGGTCTTAAGCCAGGGTTCTGCACACTGCGGCTCTGGAGCCACATGTGGCTCTTTTGCCCATGAGGCCTTGGGGGGGGGGGGGGGGACTCAAATTTTCAAGAAAAAGGTTCCATATTCATGAGAAAAATATTGTAAAAAAGAAAACGAAAATCTGAAAATTTATGCAAAAATCTCACAAATTAAGGGGAAACGTTTTAAATTTTCTGAGGAAAACATATCCACAAACTTGCAAAAAAAAAAAAAAAGTCAAAATTTTTGTAGAAATTTGGAGTTTTACAAGAAAATGTAATAAATTTGTATAAGAAATGCTGCAGTTTTACCCATGAGAGGTAATAAATTTTCAAAGAAAAAATATAATTTATGAGAATAGCTGAACATTTATGCCAAAAATACTTGAAATTTTGAGAAAATGTTGCAATTTTAGGAGGGGGGGAACCCACAAATTGGCAAGGAAAAAGTCATGAATTTATTAGAAAAAGCTACAATTTTTTATGAAAAACAAAGCATTTCTACCTGAGAAATTTAACAACCAGATAAGACAATCTTATGAGAAAAGCAGAAGATTGTGCCAAAAATATCAAAATTAATGGAAAAAAAAGCTCATAAGTTTATGGAGGAAAGAAAAGTCTTCAGTTTTACTCGATAAAGGCATTTACAAAGAAAAATGTTAAATTTAGGAAAAAAGCACAGTACATCTGCCAAAAATTTGAAACCCCCCCACTACAGTTTAATGAAGAAAACACCCACATAATTTTGCAAGAAAAAAATGCAAACTTTTTTCAAATAATTAAAACTTTACCATAAAAAGTAGTGATTTTGTGAGGAAAAAGGTAACAAATTTACAATTTAAAAAAAAGATGCAATTTTTATAAGAAAATAAAACCTCTTGATCCTGATGTTGTCGGGCCAGATTGTGGCTGTAATTTTTTTTTTTTTTTTTTTTTTTTTTTTTAGGCTCAGATGTTTTTGTTGGGCCATGCAGATTTTTTTTTTTTTTTATGCAGAAATCACGCACAGTGGCTCTTTGTGTAGTACGACCCCTGTCTTATGCCTTTGATTAGTGATGTTTTATCATGACGAGTCTCACATTAATAGAAATAAGTTGTGGAGTTAAGTCTGAGCCTTGTCAGTTTAAAGTTAAAGTGTATAATCAGTTTTACAGCACATCTCCAGTCACTCAGAGGACTTTTCTATTATCGGTGCTGTAAAGCCTCTGTTCTGTTTTGTTCTCAGTTCTGTTTTTCCTCATGTCTCAATGCTGATGTCAGCAGTGTAATTTGGTTCAAATATTTTGTTTGGTTCAGGAAAATATAGAGTTTGGTGTATGAAAGTAGGGATGCTGCAGTTCCCAGTCTCAAACCAAACCCTTCAGGACAGCATGCATGGTTTGGTACCCCCCTGTGATCCATGACATTAAGTTCTGGGTAGAACTAGTTTACATTCACTGTATTTCTCATTTCTGCGTGCCTACAGCCGACTCTCTGCCTCCCTTCATTGCTGCTTGGTTAAACGTCAAAGCGGACGTCCAATCAGCAGTGAACGTGCTTCCAGGCTGTCGGTGTGTGGCTCCGGTCACAGAACCCAGTTACACAGAGCATGCAGCAGATGTCGCATTCAAAGTCTGAATTCTAAGTGCTGATATTGCAGCACCATGGCCTCACAAGCTGATTAAATAGTGAAACACTCTTTTGATTTCCAAATTAATAGGCTAACTTATCATTAGCACTAGGCAGCTAGCTGTACTGTAAGCTGAATTGACGGTAACGAAGGAAGTTTTTTTTTTTTTTAAGTTTTTGTAAAGGGTATACATGTCATTACAGCATTGCATTGTTTAACATTTTCATCACATATTCCCCCCTTTTTTTGACAACATTGGAAAAAAATGATTACAACACCCTTTTTTTTAAGTGAAACAAAAGAAAAATTAAGAAAAAAAACAAAACAAAAAAACCCCAAAAGAGCAGAAAAATAAGAGAATCTGAATAGCATTGGAACAAAGAGAGGTGCTATTACTGAAATGGTGTTTGTGCAAGATTAGATCTAATGGAAGACACATATGCGTTCCAGGGTTGCCAAAAGTTCAAGAACCCATCCATGTCCTGTCTCAGTGCAAATGTCAACTTGTCCATCAAATAAATGTCCTGAATCACGTTAATCCAATCTTCAGGTGTAGGACAGTCTTTCGACATCCATTTTTTTGTTAGAGCTTTTTTACTTGCCAGTATTAAAACACTGAATAAGTATTTTTCTCCTCGTCTTTCCAGTGATTCCGGTAGTAAACCCAAATACAAAGTTACAAAAGAAAAGGGAACTGTTACTTTGTTTTCCCCAATATTGTCTGTACATTGGTCCAATATTGGTGGATAACTGGGCATGACCAAAACACATGAAAATGATTTGTAGTCTTTTCACCACACAAGCGCCAACAATTCAACCCTTTACAAGTAAATTTGTTTTGTGCAGGTGTTCTGAAAAATCTTACCAAATTTTTCCATCCAAATTCTCTCCACAGCAGGGATGAAGTACTTTTCCATTGTTGTTCATTTAGCTTTTCCCATATTTCCAGTTGTAAAGTGAAATTCCCCTCTTTTTCCCATCTCTCTTTTATATATGATGTGTTGTCTCCTTTTAAATCTTGAAGACCATGGTATATTTTAGAAATGTATCTGATCCCTGGGATCCCTTTATATGCCAATAAGAAAACCTTCAGAACACCTGACTGGGCCCTTTCCAAATCCTCCTTTTTAAGTATTTTGTTTATGTGGTGTCTAAGCTGAAAGAACCTGTAAAGGTCTTGATTTACTAGACCTTGTTTTTTCAAATCTTCAAAACTTCTTAAAGTTTGCCTTTTAAAAAAAATCGTAATATTTTATCAGTCCGTTCTCTTTCCACTTTTTAAATCTAGTGTCTGTTTTATTAGGAGTAAAATCCTGATCATAGGAAATCCATTGCAATAATCGATAGGGTTCTTTAGTTTGATTCTCTCTGACTATCTTAACCCTTAGATGCATGACCAACCAATTCCTACACTCTTCCATGAGTGTGGTCAAAATTACCCCAATTAGAATGAGTACGTTTTATGCTGTAAACTTCAGAAATTTCTTTCGTTTTGGTTAAAGATGATTATTTGGTCAACAAAAGAATTATTTCATGTTTGATATGTTCATTTATTACTTTTTATTAACATTTTTATCACAGAAAGTACGGTATGTACACAGCAATAATGAAAACATACTGAGCGATAAAACGGTGAAGGTGTGAGGGTTTGTGAGCTCACTGTGAGCAGCTGTTACACAGTGTGACCCTGTGATCACTGCACACAGGGTCATTGCATTTCCAACAATTGCTGACTTTGCGGTCTTGTTTTCTTGTGCACATCTTACACCTCTTCCTCTTCTGTTGGCCCTGTGTGTTTCCCTCGTGTGGCTGGATTGCAGCTTTTATCACCGCACACTTTTCCATTGCTGCTGTGATGTAGGTTGGTAGGCGTGGGTTACCTTCCAGTCAAATTCTCATATGAGGCATCACAAGCTCATGTGAGAGCTCTGCAAGAAAGCGCCGCCGGGCGTTTGTGATACCTGCACAGAATTCAGGGTGCTGAGCCTTGAAAAAGGAGCAGGCATTCAGGGTGGCAACATCAATCACATTGTACCACAGCACCATGTGCCACCTCTGCGTTTGGCGTTTACAGGTGTAGCTGCGAACCATCTGATCCACAATATCTACACCTCCTTTTGTCTGGTTGTAGAAGTGGATCACTTCTGGGTTTGTTTTTTTTTCAGGGTGATTTCATTCACCATTTTGCTATTTTCTCACGGCTTGACACATCCCAGTTCTTCTCACTTCCTGCAAGAATGGTCAATCCAATGAAGGCCATGAGTTCATCTTTGCTGACCTTTTTCCACTCCTTTCCTCTATCTGCAGCTACTCTTCGTCCCGCCATATTTGTGCATGTCAGCACCTCTTCTATTATATTATCAGTGATAAACAGCCTCCATGCATCTTTTGGTGAGATGGTGGTAAGCCCAGGTGCTGGTCCTGGCCGGCTTCTCACAATATTGTGCTTTGATGTTCTGCCCTGGCTGAGAGGTAACTCTGCCCAGTAAGAGCCCTTGCAGCTCATTCTGTTGGACACAATAGGCCTATCCATTTCCTCTTCCTCTTTGGAGGCCTCGTCAGAAGACTCTTCTGTGTCTGGCTGATATTGCTCATGGGGGGGTTTGATTTCTCAGTGGCCTGACAACTCCAGTAGATGTGTTCTTCCGTGATGAGTCTTCGAAGCGTGTGTCGAGTGACCTCAATACACCAGGGTCTCGCATTACCCTCGGCATGCAGTCTGTGATGTTAATTGCAGCATCTGCAGTGTTACTTATAACCGTGGTGAAATTCCAAGGGGACAGCTTTGAGAAATGCTTGGGGTCATTTTTGACCCCACATCTGAAATAGTGTGGTACTGATACAAAAAATGCAATTACTTAAAAAATATAACAATTAGATACAAATCCAAATGGCCTCATGTCAAACACAACCTACAGTGGGGTAAAAAAGTATTTAGTCAGCCGCCAATTGTGCAACTTCTCCCACTTAAAAGATGAGAGAAGTCTCCAATTTTTATCATAGGTATACCTCAACTATAAGATAAGATGAGATAAGATGAGCCTTTATTAGTCCCACAATGGAGAAATTCCAGGATTGCAACAGCACAGGGATGGCAACACTCAGAGCAACAATCAGAAGGCAAGAAAAAAAAAAAAGCAAGCAAGAGCAGCTAATATACATATGTACATATTACTATAAATATATACAGTATATACACATACTGTGTATATATATATATATATATATATATATATATATATATATATATATACACACAGTGCAGAGCATTGTAGCTGGATGGAATAACTATATGAGTATATAAACACACAGTGCAGAGCATTGTAGCTAGATGGAATAAATATGTAGATATATAAACACCCACAGTACGGAGCATTGCAGCTAGGTGAAATAAATATGTAAATATATAAACACACACAGTGCGGAGCAATGTACCTAGATGGAGTAATATGTAGATATATAAACACCCAATGCGGAGCATTGTAGCTAGATGGAATAAATATATAGATATATAAACACGCACAGTGCAGAGCATTGTTGCTAGATGGGATGAAACAGCACAACCGTCTACTTAGTTGTCCTACATGGTATGATTATGTGCCCATACATATTCTCACCCTCCATAGCGACCGGTATTTTCCTAGTTGTGTGCCGGAGGGGACCATTGTGTAAGTCTATTGCATCTTTTGCATTCAAAAAACTATTAGGTTGTTACGTCTTTTTGCTATCTCTGCGAGCAGCCCTGCTTAGGTTGTACAGTCTGACAGCCGTTGGTAGGAAGGACCTGCGAAACCTCTCGGTTGTGCACCTGGGATGATGTAGTCTGCTGCTAAATGAGCTCCTCAGTGCATTCAGTATGTCCTGCATAGGGTGGAACTTGGACTCCAGCAGAGATGACAGTTTAGCCACCGTCCTTCTCTCTCCTATCTCCTCCACCGGGTCAAGGCGCTGCCCCATGACAGAGCTAGCTTTCTTGATCAGTTTGTTCAGTCTCTTCCTATCGGCTGCAGTAATGCCACTGCCCCAGCAGACCACTCCAAAAGTGATGGCTGATGCCACCACCGTGTCATAGAATGTCTTCAGCAGCGCCCCTTGTACACCAAAAGACCTGAGTCTCCTCAGTAGGAACAGCCTGCGCTGTCCCTTCTTGTAGAGTTCGTCAGTATTGTGTGACCAGTCTAGTTTATTGTTCAGATGAACACCCAGGTACTTGTAGGATGTCACCATCTCAATGTCTGTTCCCTGTATATTTACTGGTGCTGTGAGGGGTTGTCCATGCCTGCGGCAGTCCACCACCAGCTCCTTAGTTTTCCTCGCGTTGATCTGGAGGCAGTTCCGATGGCACCAGTCCACGAAGTCCTGGATAAGCCCTCTGTACTCAGCTTCATCTCCGTTGGAGATGAGGCCAACGATCGCAGAGTCATCAGAGAACTTCTGTAGATGGCAGTGTGTTGTGTTGTGTGAGAAGTCCGCAGTATAAAGAGTGAACAGGAAGGGAGCCAACACCGTTCCCTGGGGGGCCCCCGTGCTCCCGATGATCGTGTCGGACACACAGTCCCGGGTTCTCACAAACTGAGGCTGGTTCGTGAGGTAGTCCAGGATCCATGATGACAGGTGCTGGTCCACCCCTGCGCACAGCAGCTTGTCCTTCAGGATCATCGGTTGGATGGTGTTGAAAGCACTGGAGAAGTCAAAGAACATGATCCTCACCACATTCCCGGGCTTCTCCAGGTGGGACAGAGAACGGTGAAGGAGGAAGATCACCGCATCTTCCACCCCAATGCCATGCTGGTAGGCGAACTGGAGTGGATCCATCGCTGGTTCCACCAGGGGGCGGAGGTGAGCAAGGAGCAGTCTCTCCAGGGTCTTCATCAAGTGGGACGTCAAGGCCGCCGGTCTGTGTCTATGAGGGACAAAATGAGAAAAAAAATACAGAAAATCACATTGTCTGATTTTTAAAGAATTTATTTGCAAATTATGGTGGAAAATAAGTATTTGGTCAATAACAAAAGTTCATCTCAGTACTTTGTTATATACCCTTTGTTGGCAATGACAGTGGTCAAACGTTTTCTGTAAGTCTTCACAAGGTTTTCACACACTGTTGCTGGTATTTTGGCCCATTCCTCCATGCAGATCTCCTCTAGAGCAGTGATGTTTTGGGGCTGTCGCTGGGCAACACGGACTTTCAACTCCCTCCAAAAATTTTCTATGGGGTTGAGATCTGGAGACTGGCTAAGCCACTCCAGGACCTTGAAATGCTTCTTATGAAGCCACTCCTTTGTTGCCCGGGCGGTGTGTTTGGGATCATTGTCATGCTGAAAGACCCAGCCACGTTTCATCTTCAGTGCCCTTGCTGATGGAAGGAGGTTTTCACTCAAAATCTCACGATGCATGGCCCTATTCATTCTTTTCTTTACACGGATCAGTCGTCCTGGTCCCTTTGCAGAAAAACAGCCCCAAAGCATAATGTTTCCACCCCCATGCTTCACAGTAGGTATGGTGTTTTTTGGATGCAACTCAGCATTCTTTCTCCTCCAAACACGACAAGTTGAGTTTTTACCAAAAAGTTCTATTTTGGTTTCATCTGACCATATAACATCCTCCCACTCCTCTTCTGGATCATCCAAATGCTCTATTAAACTTCAGACGGGCCTGGACATGTACTGGCTTAAGCAGGGGGACACGTCTGGCACTGCAGGATTTGAGTCCCTGGCGGCGTAGTGTGTTACTGATGTAGCCTTTGTTACTTTGGTCCCAGCTCTCTGCAGGTCATTCACTAGGTCCCCCCATGTGGTTCTGGGATTTTTGCTCACCGTTCTTGTGATAATTTTGACCCCACGGAGAGAGATCTTGCGTGGAGCCCCAGATCGAGGGAGATTATCAGTGGTCTTGTATGTCTTCCATTTTCTAATAATTGCTCCCACAGTTGATTTCTTCACACCAAGCTGCTTACCTATTGCAGATTCAGTTTTCCCAGCCCGGTGCAGGTCTACAATTTTGTTTCTGGTGTCCTTTGACAGCTCTTTGGTCTTGGCCATAGTGGAGTTTGGAGTCTGACTGTTTGAGGTTGTGGACAGGTGTCTTTTATACTGATAACGAGTTCAAACAGGTGCCATTAATACAGGTAACGAGTGGAGGACAGAGAAGCCTCTTAAAGAAGAAGTTACAGGTCTGTGAGAGCCAGAAATCTTGCTTGTTTGTAGGTGACCAAATACTTATTTTCCACCATAATTTGCAAATAAATTCTTTAAAAATCAGACGATGTGATTTTTTTTTTTTTTTGGATTTTTTTTCCCTCATTCCTCATTTCTTCCTTCCAGGTCGGTTAGCTTAGCCTCCAGTCTTGTCTGTCGTTTGAGTAATTCCAGCGTGGTTTCTTCCAGCCCTTTTATTCTTTCCTCTGCTTCCATGATTCAGGCCTCAGCCTGGTCCACTCTGTTGTTTGTCCTTTTTATTTCGTCTGCAAGTTCACGAAATTCAGCCCAACACTCAGCGAAATTCTCTTAATTCTTGAAGTATCGTTTTTAAGCTAGCTGTGTTGCCAGCCTCATTTTGCTCCTCTATTTCCGAGTGGTTGTTGTCTTCGAGGTCAGATTCTCCGGCCGATGCGTGTCTTGGCCTGGTAAATGTCAATCTCTTCTGTTTTCCTTTAGGCATAATGACTTTGTCTTTTGATTTTCACTCTTCCATAAGTCCGTTTGGTATTTTCACGGTTGGGATCTGGGAGCTTCAGCGTTAAGCTGCTACCACCATGGTGTCCAGACCGGAAGTCCAGGAAGTTGTTTTAACGCATGGACACGCCTCTCTGACTGACATTTCTTGTAAAGTAGTGGCTCTGGTGATAGAGTGGGTCATCCAATAACCTGAGGGTTGGTGGTTCAAGTCCTGCTCCCCCCACAGCCATCCTGCCATTGTGCCCTTGGGCAAAAGACACGTCACCCACCTTGCCTCCAGTGTCCATGACACTGGTGTATGACTATGCATAAATGTCTGGTGGTGGTCGGAAAGGCCATTGGAACGGGTTGGCAGCCATGTTTCCGTCAGTCTGGCCCAGGACAGCTGTGACTACAGAGGTAGCTTACAACTGTCGGCGTCTGTCTGGAGTGAGTGAATCATGTACTCACTGTAAGCGCTTTGAGGTGTCATGTGACTTGTTAAGCGCCATATAAATCTAATCAATTATTATTAAATTCTGAGCTTTAAAACTGCAGTCAGAACTGAGAAGTCTGCTTATTTATGCTGGCTAACATTATGCTAACAGCTAATGGAGGAATTCAGTTGTTAGCAAATCCCCAACACAGTTGAAACAAAACCAACCCTGACTTGTACTGCTGCTTCCTTAATGGAAAGTCGTTTTACTACACCAAAACACATTTGGATAACTAGAATGCACTCAGTCGAGATGCAAACCCACACCATATCCAGTCCTAGTTCCCCATCTCATTTTGACCTTTTATGACCTTGCCATTTGACCTGTTGACCTCAAAAGTATAGCCATATGTGCTAGTCCCAAGGTCAACCTTTGTACCAAGTTTGGTGGCCATAACTTCATTCCCTGTCGAGTTAGAGTATGGATTTATTTTTTTTTTTGACTTATTTTGTACCCGTAGGTAGATTTGTTCTGCAGTCCGGTGACAAGCCACCAGCTGCCGGTCGCTGCGTGCGCAAGGATGCAGTGCGGATATACAGTGGGGGGAAAAAAGTATTTAGTCAGCCACCAATTGTGGACGTTCTCCCACTTAAAAGATGAGAGAGGTCTCCAATTTCTGTCATAGGTATACCTCAACTATGAGAGATAAAATGAGGAAAAAAAAATCTTGAAAATCACATTGAAGGATTTTTAATGAATTAATTGGTAAATTCCTCGGTAAAATAAGTATTTGGTCACCTACAAACAAGCAAGATTTCTGGCTCTCACAGACCTGTAACTTCTTCTTTAAGAGGCTCCTCTGTCCTCCACTCGTTACCTGTATTAATGGGAACTGTTTGAACTCGTTATCAGTATAAAAGACACCTGTCCACAACCTCAAACAGTCAGACTCCAAACTCCACTATGGCCAAGACCAAAGAGCTGTCAAAGGACACCAGAAACAAAATTTTAGACCTGCACCAGGCTGGGAAGACTGAATCTGCAATAGGTAAGCAGCTTGGTGTGAAGAAATCAACTGTGGGAGCAATTATTAGAAAATGGAAGACATAAAAGACCACTGATAATCTCCCTCGATCTGGGGCTCCACGCAAGATCTCACCCCGTGGGGTCAAAATGATCACGAGAACGGTGAGCAAAAATCCCAGAACCACATGGGGGGAACCTAGTGAATGACCTGCAGAGAGCTGGGACCAAAGTAACAAAGGCTACCATCAGTAACACACTACGCCGCCAGGAACTCAAATCCTGCAGTGCCAGACATGTCCCCCTGCTTAAGCCAGTAGATGTCCAGGCCCGTCTGAAGTTTGCTAGAGAGCGGTTGGATGATCCAGAAGAGGATTGGGAGAATGTCATACGGTCAGATGAAACCAAAATAGAACTTTATCGTAAAAACTCAACTTGTCGTGTTTGGAGGAGAAAGAACACCATACCTACTGTGAAGCATGGGGGTGGAAACATCATGCTTTGGGGCTGTTTTTCTGCAAAGGGACCAGGACGACTGATCCGTGTAAAGGAAAGAATGAATGGGGCCATGTATCGTGATATTTTGATTGAAAACCTCCTTCCATCAGCAAGGGCATTGAAGATGAAACGTGACTGGGTCTTTCAGCATGACAATGATCCCAAACACACCGCCCGGGCAACGAAGGAGTGGCTTCGTAAGAAGCATTTCAAGGTCCTGGAGTGGCCTAGCCAGTCTCCAGATCTCAACCCCATAGAAAATCTTTGGAGGGAGTTGAAAGTCCGTGTTGCCCAGCGACAGCCCCAAAACATCACTGCTCTAGAGGAGATCTGCATGGAGGAATGGGCCAAAATACCAGCAACAGTGTGTGAAAACCTTGTGAAGACTTACAGAAAACGTTTGACCTCTGTCATTGCCAACAAAGGGTATATAACAAAGTATTGAGATGAACTTTTGTTATTGACCAAATACTTATTTTTCACCATAATTTGCAAATAAATTCTTTAAAAATCAGACAATGTGATTTTCTGGATTTTTTTTTTTTCTCATTTTGTCTGTCATAGTTGAGGTATACCTATGATGAAAATTGGAGACCTCTCATCTTTTAAGTGGGAGAACTTGCACAATTGGTGGCTGACTAAATACTTTTTTTCACTCACTGTAGCCAGCCGGCCAGAGAACGCACTGAGTGTGCTATCTGCGCGGCTTGTCGGTGTGGGTAATGCTAACTTAACAGGTGTAGTGGTCAGCAGCCTCAACTATGAAGAGTGCCAATTCAAGCAATTTTTGTCCAAAAAGTCTGCATGGAGCCACAAAATAAAATTGCAACGTTGCTCTCTCACGAACACTTTTTTTTTTTTTTTTTTTGTAAATTTTCGCCCTTTTATTAATTTAAATTTTTTTATTAAAATTTGCTATTTTTCATTTTAATTTGCAAATTATCTAATAAATTAGAGACCTTTTTTCCTCTGAACTCCTGATTTTTTTTTTTTTCTCTCTCCCAAATATGAAATAAATTTGCAGTTCATTTCCTGGAAGCAAACAGTTTTTTTGATATAAATTTGCATAATTTTTCTCTTAAATTTGCAACCTTTTCTCTCTAAATTAGCCTCTTTTTGCTGTAAATTTGCAACTGTTTTCTCAAAAATATACAAATTATTTCATAGAAAATTGCAGTTTTTAACGGTGGAGCGGAGAGTCGCCGCCCGGCCGCTGGGGCCGGAGGGGCTCCCCGCCACCGGCGCTCCGCTATGAACCTTCGCCCGCCGAGGGTCGCTTTCTCCCCTCCCCCATGTGGGGGAGGGGGGGAGCGTCCCGAGGCTCTGCCCGGCTCTCCGTCCCAGTCCCTCCACCGGGAGGGAAGGAGGAGGGCCGGCTGGCGCGGCGCCCCGGCCGCCGCCGGCCCCTGTCCGAGCCAGCTCCGTCTCGGTGGTCCCTCCCGGGGGCTGACGGGTGCCCGTCGTGGAGCTCGCTGGGGGCCGGCGGTCCAGCGCGCCCGCCGCCGCGGAACTCCGACCTAAGCGCGGCACCCGGCCTCGCCCAGGCCGTCGCGCCGCGTTCCTCCAGGTACCCAACTCTCCTCCCTCCTCCGGCGGGAGCACGGGGGGTTTAATGTCTCCTCTAACTTATTGCACATTATTTGCACATAACAGTACTTTTAACTTTCTGCACTGCTGCATATATTTGCATAAATTGCACATACTGTTAATTACCGTATATACTGCACTGCTGTCCTTTGCACTTCTGATTGGATGCTAAACTGTGTTTCGTTACCTTGTATTCATACATGTGTAATGACAATAAAGTTGAATCTAATCTAATCTAATCTAATTTGCAACTTTTTGCTTGTAAATGTGCATCATTTTTCTCTCAAATTTGTGACCCTGTTCTTTTTAATTTGCAGCTTTTTAACTGTAAATTTGCAAGTTTTCCACATAAATTTGACTTTTTTTTATTTGTCTCTTTGTTCTTAAAGTGTAAACGTGTAGCTTTTTCATGTTTTTTAAATTTACAACTCTGTATAAAAAATTTTTTCTTTAATTTGGAATTTTTTTCTTGTAAATTCACTATTTTGTTCTTATAAATAAGCAACATATTCTCATAAATATTTATCGGTTTTCTCCCATATTTTGGAGTTTTTCTTTGCAGCTTTTTCTTGTACATTAGTGAATATATTCTCATAAATTTGACTGTTTTTTTCTGTAAATTTCATTTTTCAAAACCACAGCCACTGATTATTGGCAAAAGAGCCACAGGTTGCAGACCCCTGATACCGCATGTAAAATTTTTGGTAATTTGAATTCTGAAATTTAGAGCAGCACAAAATCGCAGCTTTGTTTTATATATATACACACATTTACTCATAAGTAAATGTTTTTACATTTTAGTGCACCTTATGATATTTTTTAACATGCAGGACGAGGGTCTGTGGCCATGTAGGCAGCCATCTTGGACCACCATATTACCTTTCCAGGTTTTTCATGTCGAGCTTTAATTGCACAAACGGCTTCTGCAGGATCTCCTGTGTGCTTCAGGAGAGTGTGATGACTGGTAAAATGTGAACAGGTGTCATTTTGAAATTGAGACTTCAAGGCTGTGCTGAATCTCACACGCTGCACCTTTTAAGAATCTGTAGCAGTAAAATGAAGGCACGATCACGCTAATAATGAAGTACAGTCTCACATGTTGTCCACTGCTACTGTAACAAGCCTGTAGGTGCGTTGTGAAATCTGTTTAATAATGGCATTTGTTCTTTTGTGTTTTTTTAGGTTCTGGCCTGGTTCGAGGAGGGAGAGGAAACTATCACAGCATTTGTGGAGCCATTTGTAATTTTACTCATTCTTATAGCAAATGCCATCGTTGGTGTTTGGCAGGTGAGAGTCTGCAAAAGTTTCTGTCCCTGTGTTTAAATCGAAGTGTATTTGTCAGTCTCTGGACAGTATGATAGCTTCATGATCTTTGTTTTAATTAAAATGTCTTGGAGTCAGACATTTTCTGACTTCTGAGAGTTTAAGTGCAGATGAAATCTTAATGTTAACATTTTCCTTATCAACGTGGTCTTGTGTCAAGTGTGTTATCATTTAATGTGAATTTACTGTCAGCTTCCTGCCTTAAGAATATTAATCCAAAAGTAAGGCTTTAATTATCCTTGAAAATGGTGATTAATCCTTAAACCCTTTGTTCATAGGACTTAAAAATACCGCAGAGCATAAGAAACAAGTTTGCTTTTTTCCTGCTCTTTGCAGTGAAATCTTTGTTGTCAGATTTTAAGAAATATAGTTGGCAAAATTGAAGAGGGCAGAGCCAACAGTAATGGCTTTCAAGAAAAAGGATTTTTACCTCTGCCAAGGAGGTTATGTTTTTACCGGGGTTTGTTTGTCTGTCTGTTACCAACATAACTCAAAAAGTTATGAACGGATTTTGATGAAATTTTCAGGAAAGGTGTGTAATGGGACGGGGAACAGATGATTAGATTTTGGTGATGATCTGAGAGTGCATACCTCCACCAAGGGCTTTGTTTGTATTTGTGCAGTAGATGAAATTTTCACCAGAGGTGGTTCTTGGGCTAGAGAGGAACCCATTATATTTTGGTGATGATCTGAGAATGCATACCTCAGCCAAGGCTCTTATCTTCTCACAGTGTGTTAGCAACAATACTCCAAAACTGATGGACAGACTTTGATGCAATTTTCACCACAAGTGGCTATAGGCCTACACACAAACCCATTACATTTTGGAGGTGATCCATGAGAAACGGAAGGAGCCTTGGCGGAAGTATGCGCTCTGAGTGCTTTTCTAGTTTTTAAATAAAAGGCTCAAGTTTTTTGTTAAAGAGCAAATAGTTGCAAATTGACAAGAACTAAAGTTGCAGATTTACAAGAACATAGTGTCAATTATGAAAAAAAGTCTACCCTTTGCAAGTAAAAAAAATGCAAATTTACAAGAGAACGTTTCCTGTTTCTGAGCAAATTTACAAAGCAAAAAAAAGGTTGCATTTGCAAGAAAAATATGCATGTTTAAGTGGAAAAAGTCACTAATTTATGTGAAGAAAAGAACTGCAAATTTGCAAAGAAAAAGAAATTTCTGAGTGCCGAAACCAGCAGTAGTGATCTGTTTGTAGAGACTAGTTTTCGCTAAGCACGTTTTCAGCCTAATTAAATAAATAAATAATCTAATTGTGGTGGCGCGGTGGTAGAGTGGTTAGCACTGCGGCAGCACAGCAACTCATCCTTGGCTGGGGGATCCCGGGTTCGATCCCAGCCCCTGACCAACAGTGATCTGTGTGGAGTTTGCATGTTCTCCCCGTGTCTGCGTGGGTTTACTCCGGGATTGCTCCGGTTTCCTCCCACATGCCAAAAACATGCAAGTTAGGTTAATTGGCATCAAACTGGGGATTCTAAATTGTCCTTGGGTATGACTGTGAGAGTGAATGGTTGTCTGTCTCTCTGTGTTGGCTCTGCGATGGGCTGGCAGTCTGTCCAGGGTGGACCCTGCCTCTCGCCCAAAAGATGCTGGGATAGGCTCCAGCCTCCCTGCGACCCGAAAAGGATTAAGCGGAAGAAGATGAATGAATGAATAATCTAATTGTTTCCTGTAAATTTATAATGAGCTAGACTGACATTAGTATTTTCAGTTCTAATAAATATTTGGAGAAAACTATTTGTAATGTCCTCAAAGTTTTTGTTGCCATTTCTAACATACAGTTTTAAATGGGATCAAATCACCTTAAAAGGTCTTAAAAAGGCTTAAATTCCACTTCATCAATCCTGTAGATCTCTGATCTAAAATGTTTATCACTATCAGTCCTGTGCACCCAGCAGTCATGTCTTTGACTTTTATAGAAACTGTTCCAGGTCTGTTGTTGTTCTCATGTCAGGCTAAATATAGCTGCAGAATGATCTTTAGTCAAAAGGCTTTTCAAACGTGCATAATAGTTCCCTATGTTTAATTAACCATACTTTGTTTTAGACCTCAACAGCCTCCTGTGAATTGAGAGTTTCAGCATTTGTTAGACTTCACTGGCTCTGCAGATAAGCACTGTGTACTGAAAGTTATTTTTGTCTCAATTTTTTTTTTTTTCAAATGGGGCTTCCTATTGAAAGGAAACAGCCTGCCAGTTTTCGTCAGCAGTCACTTACATATAAGCCTGACTGCAATTTAAAGAAAAAAAAATGTGTGGGCAGTCCTACTGATAGGCCTTCTGATGTTTTTCTTACTGATGAAGATGTTGGCGACGGATAAGGAAAATGTTCTTACACAACACCTAAATGTCCCCAAACAAAACCCGATGAAACAAACATCCGGCTGGAACAGTCAGCGCCTTTTCAGATGGAGGCGTTCGGCTCAGTTTATGAGACATTTACAGTTCACTTGGAAGCGATTCTGAAATGTTGGCACTGAATCTCATGTTCTCCTCATCAGGAGCGAAACGCTGAAGACGCCATCGAGGCACTCAAGGAGTATGAGCCCGAGATGGGGAAAGTGTACCGACAGGATAGAAAAACGGTGCAGAGAATCAAGGCCAGAGACATCGTGCCTGGAGACATCGTGGAGGTTGCTGGTAGGTTGACTGGTGTTCATGGAGATGCCACAGTTCTCATTTTACAGCAGTTGGGTTTCAGCTGAGCACATAGACTGGGCAGCAGGGATTCCACAAGTTTCTAAGACCATAATAATAATAACCCTAATAATCATAAATTACAGTAACTCAGTTTCTTCTTTCAGTGTGAGAATTTTAACTCTGTGTTGTCTACCTTAATTTCCACATTGATATCCTCATCACAACGTGGATATTGTGTTGTATTGTCCGGGTTTATGCTAATAGTTAGCCCGGTTAGCTGTGTTATTTTAAATTTAAAATTAGTTCTCCCATAGTTTAGATTAAAGCCTCATAGCATGCAGTTTCTACAGAAGCCTTGCAGAGTAATTTGTGGTTCTGATTGGCCAGTAAGAAAGTGGTAAAGAGAATAAACAAAAGTGGAGTATTGGGCTATCTCCTTCACAAACAGGTCAGCACTCCCCAGTTTTTTTTGTTAGTTGCTTTACCAACAAGATGGACGAGGTGAGGTTCATTTATCATCTCGATCAGCCACTCGGAGTAGATGTGTGTTGAAGATAATCGGTGGCTTCACCCATGAACCTCAAACATGGCTGTTAGTCCCGTTTCCACTACAGAAACCTTGAACCAGTTTTAGAGGAGAGGAACCTGATCAGGGCTGGTCCTGTATCTGACCCTCTGCCCCGTCGTGCCTCCATTAGGGGATAGCAACCATCTGTCTCCGGAGGTTTTGTTTATGACATAATCGTCTGACAGTTTCGAATGTGATGCAGCACGGCAAAGTAAAACACGTTGAAATGAAATCATGAAATGATGCATGAAATGAATGTAGAGAGGAGTGCCTGGGACCAAATTCCCACTGTTGTTGTTTAGTAATTGCGGAGAGGAAACGGATTGATTGTATGGCATAGCTGCTCAAGCGGCACCAGCGGGGGACTCTGTCTCACGCTGGCTGATGGTGTGGAGAAACTCTCCGGCCACGGACAGCCTGAGCCACCAGTCCTGTCTTTGCCTCTGTACTCGTGCTATCCTGATGCATGTGTGGCCGCATATACAATTGATCTGGCTATTTCTCTCCATAACTATGGCCGTATTAACTTTTAAATTTTTAGGCATTATATGGCATAGCTGATCGAGCACACCAGGAGAAACACCAGTGGAGGCTCAGTCTCCAGTTGGTTGGCTGTGTGGGTTCACATCCTGGTGAACGACAGCGGTAGCAGCCGACTTTGTGCACCGTGCCACTCCGCTTTAATACTTGTGTACTCTACATATGTCAAATAATCATAACCCTCTGCAATCATGGAATCATGGCAACATTATATTGTAATTTAAAAAAAAAAAAAAGTTTTAGATCTTCTCTATCCTTTTCTGGTCAAATCTGGCACTTTTCATTTCTTTGTGTTTTGTTCATGGAGCTCTCTAGCCGTGATGTCGATTTTTATCCAGTCAGCAATGAGTCAGTCCTAATGGTATGTGTCTGCTGGATCCGCCGTTATTCTGCTTCCCATTCATTGGCTATGTGAAACGCAACGCATTTGGCTCCGGTGTGTCGAGTCGCTTGTACTTAACCCCAGCCTCTCATTTGCATAAAGTTGAATTTTTTACTTTATGCAAATGAGGTCCGGCACCCGGCATGCGTCAGCTCCAGCAGTGTCACCCAGAACATTTAAACCAGCAGTCTCTGATGTCCAGTAACAACTGATTCTTTAACTGCACCAACTATTTCCCTCATGAAGTGTTTGTAGAAACAGTTTTCACTGGTTTGTTTTAAAGATACGAGACTCACAATCCACCATGTTATCCGGGAGCTTGAGGGGCCGTCCACATGACAACGTTTTTACCCCAAACCATGGAAGTTCGTCTCCAGTTTAGCTGTCCGTGCATACTGCACCAAGTCATTGGGGGTGTGAAAGTGTAGCGATTTGAAACCAGCCTCCTCAGTGGAGAGGTTTTCCCAGCATGGTTTATGCGTGTCCCTATCTACAGAAATAAAGAGCTACGGCCGCAGTTTACAACAGATTTCAGCCAATCCACACACCAAGGAGCATTTATTTCTCACAGAGAAATACAAATATGGAGCTTTCTGTATTTCTCACAGAAATACTGAAAGCTCCGTAATTAAACTTTAAGCCTGATGTATTTATAGTTAGAATCAGGTTAAAAATGAGCTCTTAATGGTATCTGTAAAACTGCTTTTTTACACAACAGATGCAGCCATATAACGAAAAATAATCCCCAAAGTTATAACCAAGGAGGATGCCTACCTTTGTTGAATGATGAACATATCACCATGGCGCTGCCGATGTTTCAACCAAATCTACCTACGGGTACAAATAAAGTAACCTGAACCTGTTTCAAATCCAGTTTTGTGCTGCGCATATGATGAGATGTGGCTGCAGCCCGACGTCGCTATCATATCACGTCTTATCATATCACTATTTTTGTCGTACTTGTAACACTTTTGTAAAGGTTATTACTGAAGACTACTTATCAGATATTCAAACTAACTGTTGGTAAGTCAGATTTTTTTATTGCCTGCAATTA
The DNA here is from genome assembly GCA_020510985.1 of Pholidichthys leucotaenia. NCBI lineage: Eukaryota > Metazoa > Chordata > Actinopteri > Cichliformes > Pholidichthyidae > Pholidichthys > Pholidichthys leucotaenia. Next base: position 172,834,490 of record CM035838.1, on the reverse strand, counting down.
TATAGGTTATTTATTTAATTCAACTTTATTTGTATAGCGTCTAACCACAACAAACCTCATCTCAATGTGCTACTTATTTATTTATTACTCCCTCATTCTTTCAGCTTAAACAAAATGAATATGAATATTTATTGCAGATGGAATCTGGCATTTATAGTTATAATCCAAAGTCCCTAGTAAAACTTCTACTTGTCATCGTTGGTTCCAACAGCAGTTTTCACACCGTCAGTGGATCTGTGTGCATGTGCGGTTGCTTCCGTGAGATGTCGTGTGCACGCAGATGTTTCTTTCCGGGTCTAAATGAAAATGTTGTCGTGTGCACAAGGCCTCAGTCTGTGGAAGACTGCCCACGGCTGGATCCATTGACCGATCAGGCATAGTCTTTGTGCTGTCAGCAGCAGGATGGATGGGAGCCTGTCTCCCTGGGACAGAGCTCTTTGACTACTGGTCTTCCATAATGTCAATTATTTTCTGTCATGCCACCTGGTTACGCCGATCCCCGCACCGCAACTCATCCCCTATGTGATGCCATCCCCGTTTAAAAAAAAAAAAAAAAAAAAAAAAACCCAGTGGACATGTACCGTAAACCCCACCATGCAGTTTTTGGGGCCGCTCTGAAGTATCCATCCCCAACCAGGGCCTTAGTTTGGCCACTACGAGTTCCTGAAAACTTCCCCTTTCATGGAGGTTCCTGTAGTGCGGATGCGTACCATGGGGGAAGTTGGTGTAAAAAATGTTTACTGGTCCCTGTTGTGGAAACGGGGCTATTGAGAGCTAGCTTGCTGAATAGCTAGCTAGTTGGCTGCTTGACCAAAGTGGACGGATCAGTGAACTCTGGAAATGCTTGTATATAAACAGTAACTGGTTGAAAGTAGTTCCAAATTTTATTGAACATATGTGCTGAGACTGCTGATGCATTTTAGGGACCTCGCCTCCTCAGCTGCCCTCTGCTTTACTGAGACCTGGCTCCGGGAAAATATACCGGACAGCGCGCTGCGCCTCGACGGCTTCCAGCTCTTCCGTGCTGATCGTGACACAGAGCTTTCCGGCAAGACCACAGGAGGCGGAGTCTGCTTCTACATCAACTGCAGCTGGTGCTCTGATGTAACGGTAATTTCCAAACACTGTTCTCCCGCCTCACCGAACTCCTCCCATACCCGGGTTTTTGCTTCAGCAACCACCCGAGCTGCACTCCGCTTGGCCTGCCGGTACACCTCAGCTGCTTCGGGAGTCCCACAAGCCAACCAAGCTTGATAGGAACAAGACTTTCGGTCGGCTTCAAAGAGATTCTGGCAAACTGTTCGGCGGCTCAGGAGGGGAAAGCAGCTCCCCGTCCACACTGTGTATGGTGCGGATGGGACACTGTTGACTTCAACTGGGGATATCGTCGGGCGGTGGAAGGAATACTTCGAGGATCTCCTCAATCCCACTGATACGCCTTCCACAGAGGAAGCAGGGTTTGGGGACGAGGGGGATGACTCGCCTATCACAGGGGCTGAGGTCGCCAAGGTGGTTAAAAATCTCCTTGGTGGCCGGGCCCCGGGGGTGGACGAGATTCGCCCCGAGTACCTCAAGGCCCTGGATGTTGTTGGGTTGTCATGGTTGACACGCCTCTGCAACATTGCGTGGAGGTCGGGGGCAGTGCCTTTGGCATGGCAAACCGGGGTGGTGGTTCCTCTCTTCAAAAAAGGGGACCGGAGGGTGTGCTCCAACTTTAGAGGGATCACACTCCTCAGCCTCCCTGGGAAGGTCTATGCCAAGGTATTGGAGAGGAGAGTCCGGCCGTTGGTCGAACCTCGGATTCAGGAGGAGCAATGTGGTTTTCGTCCTGGCCGTGGCACATCGGACCAGCTCTTTACCCTCTCGAGAATTCTTGAGGGTTCGTGGGAGTTTGCCCAACCAGTTTACATGTGTTTTGTGGACTTGGAGAAGGCATTTGACCGCGTCCCTCGTGGATTTTTGTGGGGGGTGCTTCGGGAGTATGGGGTATCGGGCTTGTTGTTACGAGCTATTCGGTCTCTGTACGACCGTTGTGAGAGTTTAGTTCGCATTGCCAACACTCGGTCGGAGTCATTCCCAGTGAGAGTTGGACTCCGCCAGGGCTGCCCTTTGTCACCGGTCCTGTTCATAATTTTTATGGACAGGATTTCTAGGCGCAGCCAGGGAATGGAGGGTGTCATGCTTGGTGACCACAGGATCTCATCTCTGTTGTTTGCAGATGATGTTGTCCTGTTGGCTTCATCCAGCAATGACCTACAGCTCTTGCTGGGACGGTTTGCCGCTGAGTGTGAAGCGGCTGGGATGAGAATCAGCACCTCCAAGTCCGAGTCCATGGTCCTCAGCCGGAAAAAGGTGGATTGTCCTCTCCGGGTTGGGGACAGGCTCCTGCCCCAAGTGGAGGAGTTTAAGTATCTTGGGGTCTTGTTCACGAGTGAGGGGAAAATGGAGCGAGAGATCGACAGACGGATTGGAGCAGCATCTGCAGTGATGCGGACGTTGTACCGGTCTGTTGTGGTGAAGAGGGAGCTTAGTTCTAAGGCAAAGCTGTCGATTTACCAGTCAATCTACGTTCCTACTCTCACCTATGGTCACGAGCTTTGGGTAATGACCGAAAGAACGAGATCGCGGATACAAGCGGCTGAAATGAGCTTTCTCCGTAGGATTGCTGGACTCACCCTCAGAGACAGGGTGAGGAGCTCAGTCATCCGGGAGAGGCTCAGAGTAGAACCGCTGCTCCTCCACATTGAAAGGAGTCAGTTGAGGTGGTATGGGCATCTGATTAGGATGCCTCCTGGACGCCTCCCACTTGAGGTGTTTCAGGCACGTCCCACTGGGAGGAGACCCCGGGGCAGACCCAGGACTCGGTGGAGAGACTATGTCTCCCAGCTAGTCTGGGAACGCCTTGGTATCCCCTCTGAAGAGCTGGAGCAGGTGGCTGGGGAGAGGGAAGTCTGGGCTTCTCTGCTTGAACTGCTGCCTCCGCGACCCGGACCTCCGGAAAAGCGGTAGAAGATGGATGGATGGATGGATGTTCTCCCGCCCTGGAATTTCTTGTTATCAACTGCAAGCCTTTTTATTCCCCGCGGGAGTTTGCTTCTTTTATACTGATCGCTGTGTACGCCCCTCCCGACGCGGACACGCGCGAAGCTCAGCGCGTGCTCGCGGATCACATTCAACACACAGAGCGGAGTTTCCCAGACTCGCTGATTATTGTGGCTGGCGACTTTAATCAGTGCAATCTGAGCCACGATCTCCCCCGCTACAAACAGTTTATTAAATGCCCCACCAGAGGATTAAACACACTGGATCACTGTTACACCACAGTGAAAGACGCATATCGCGCTGTTCCTCGCGCTGCGCTGGGATTATCTGATCACGTGATGGTTCACCTCATTCCCACATACAGACAGAGATTGAAGCTCACTAAACCTGTTGTGAGCACTACGAAGATACGGACCAGTGAAGCTGAGGAGAAGCTGGAAACGTGCATGGAAATATCTGACTGGGGCATGTTTAAAGGAGCCACGCATGATCTGGATGAATATACGGACACTGTGAACTCATATATCCACTTTTGTGAAGAGATCATTCTTCCATCACGCACCAGGGTGAGTTACTCTAATGACAAACCCTGGTTCACAGCTAAGCTCAGACAGATCAGGAAGGAGAAGGAAGCAGCGCTGAAAAGTGGAGACAGGGACTGCTACAGGGAGGTTAAATACCGGTTTAACAGAGAGCTGAAGAGGGCTAAATCTGTGTATTCAGAGAGACTCCAGCAGCAGTTCACTGCTAATGATTCGGCTTCTGTGTGGAGAGGACTGAGGCAAATCACCAACTATCGGCCTCAGGCTCCTAAAGGTCAGGATGACAAAGCCCTTTGTCAAAGACTGTCCCAACACTATGCCCGTTTTGACACCTCGTCATCTGTGTCCAACTCCCCCCCCCCCCCTCCAGCTCCACAGCCTCCACAATCCCTACTTCATTAAAGGCATCCCCCCCCTCCTCCCCCCCGCCCTTATCATCAGTGAGCAGGATGCGCTCAAACAGTTCTCCAGACTGAACCCACGCAAGGCCCCCGGCCCGGACGGTGTGTCTCCCTCCACCCTGAGACACTGTGCGAAACAGCTGGCTCCTGTCTTCACAGACATTTTTAACACCTCCCTTAAGTTATGCCACGTGCCGTCCTGCCTCAAATCCTCCACCATCATCCCTGTCCCCAAGAAGCCACGGATCACTGGACTTAATGACTACAGACCTGTAGCGCTCACCTCTGTAGTCATGAAGTCCTTTGAGCGCCTGGTCCTGCCCCACCTCAAGTCCATCACCACCCCTCTCCTGGACCCGCTGCAGTTTGCCTACCGAGCCAACAGGTCTGTAGACGACGCAGTCAACCTGGCCCTCCACTCCATCCTGCAGCACCTGGACTCCCCGGGAACCTACGCCAGGATCCTGTTTGTGGGCTTCAGCTCCGCATTCAACACCATCCGCCCCGCTCTGCTTCGGGACAAGCTGTCCCTGCTCAACGTGCCTGACTCCCTCTGCAGGTGGATCACCGACTTCCTGACGGACCGGAGGCAGCATGTGCGGCTGGGAAAGACTGTCTCAGACTCTACTAGCATCAGCACCGGATCACCCCAGGGCTGTGTACTTTCCCCCCTACTCTTCTCCCTTTACACCAACTCCTGCACCTCCAGCCACCAGTCTGTCAAGTTGATCAAGTTTGCGGACGACACCACCCTCATCGGGCTCATCTCCAACGGCGACGAGTCCGCCTACAGGAGAGAGGTGGCCCAGCTGGCGTCCTGGTGCAACAATAACAACCTGCAGCTGAACGCTCTGAAAACAGTGGAGATGATTGTAGACTTCAGGAAAGTCACTACCCCTCTGCCCCCCCTCACCCTCTCAGGCTCTCCCATCACCACTGCTGATTCCTTCCGCTTCCTAGGCACTATCATCACCAGGGACCTCAAATGGGAGCCGACCATCAGCTCACTCATCAAAAAAGCCCAGCAGAGGATGTTCTTCCTGCGGCAGCTGAGGAAGCTCAAGCTACCCACCAAGATGTTAGTGCAGTTCTACACAGCCATCATCGAGTCCATCCTCACCACCTCCATAACCGTGTGGTACGCAGGAGCCACTGCCAGGGACAGACTAAGGCTGCAGCGCGTCGTGCGCACTGCTGAGAAGGTGATCGGCTGCAAGCTCCCATCTCTCCAGGATCTGTACATCTCCAGGACCCGGAGGCGTGCTGGCTGGATCATAGCCGATCCCTCACACCCTGGTCACGTACTGTTTGCCCCCCTCCCCTCTGGTAGAAGACTTCGGTCCATCCAGACTAAAACCTCCCGTCACATGAACAGCTTCTTCCCCTCTGCCATCAGACTGCTGAACACTAAGTGACTTATTGACTCTCGTGCACTATGTACAGCAGCTCAACCAGACTCATGTCAATCATCACTGTTTTCTTCCTGCATTACCGACTGCACTATATAGTTCTCCACAGTATCTGCTGCTCGCTAATGTATTTTAACTGCTGACCAGTATCACTTACTCTTATTCTACACTTTATTGCATGTATAGTTTATTTCTTTTATCTTATCATGTTTAATGTTGCAGCATTGCACCGAGACAAATTCCTAGTTTGTGTACTACATGAACAATGGCAATAAACCTGATTCTGATTCTGATTCTGCAAAAGACATGTAGGTTTAGGGCGCTCGCGCACGCAGCGACCAGCAGCTGGTGGCTCGTCACCAGCCTGCAAACCAAGTCTACCTACGGGTACAAATAAGTAACAAAAAAAAAAAAAAAAAAAGACAATAAATGCTCTGCACTGTGCGTTTATATATTCACATATTCATTCCATCTAGCTACAATGCTCCGCACTGTCCGTCTGTCTGTCTGTCTATCTGTATACTCGCTGCTCTTGTTTTTTGTTTTTTTTTCTTGCCTTCTGATTGTTGCTCTGAGTGTTGCTATCCCTGTGCTGTTGCAATCCTGGAATTTCCCCATTGTGGGACTAATAAAGGCTTATCTTATCTTATCTTAAAGCTGCTGTTTTCTATATTCTCAGCATTTGTGTCGGTTGGTGACATTCATGCATAGCAATCAAACTACTTGTGTTCAGGTTGTGATGCTAGTCTTGGTGGAACAATACAACACTGAATAAATACAGAATCTGTTGTTGCTTGTAATTGTCAGCTTATAAATTGCATTTGTGGAACTGTTGTATAAAAGCAGTATTGCACTCAAGGTTGATACTATATCGGTGCTGTATTAATTAATAATGGACTGTCTCTCATGTTGCTTAATAATGTTGAACCATTCTTTACAGCATCCATAGTTCAATATGTGGTTGTGAATTGCAGAATTTTGTGCATACAACTATTTGCATTGTATTTCTCTCCAAAATGTGAAGCTTGTGTGAGCCTGTGAGTCCACATGCTGGGATAAGAAACTCCTCGCGAGTAAATATCCAGTCATTATGCAATAAAGTTGGGAAACTGACAATAATGGCATCAGATTTCACACAGTTCTTTAACATGGTAAGCTGTAATGGTAAAGAAGAGAAAACTGTACACAAAAAATTACTGTCTGGAAGCATTGTTTTGTGTTGCTTACCCAAGTAGAAACATTGCCAGCATGACTGCAAATCTGCAGCGCCATCGCCCAGCGATATCAGTGTCTATAAGCAGGATAATAATGAAAAACGTCAAATATCAGAAAACCAAACTGGAAAAACTGTGACCAGAAACATGTGCTGCATAATGAACCATGGACTTACTGTTCTGTTGCATCCCTTCTTTTTTAACTACATTCTGTTGTTATCATTTCAAATGCTGCATGGTACAGTTTTAAAATTGGTTTGATGTGTAGACCTTTTTTTTTGGGGGGGGGGTGTTGGAGCATCTGCAGCAATTTTAACATGCACGTTAAAATTGGACCTTGAAATTTATTGAAAATTGTCAATTTACTGCAACTTTTAATGGCAATTTTCATCGGAACGGGCACATCAAAGAAGAGAAGTGGTGTGTGTGTGTGGTGGTTCCTTGTTTCAGTTTGGCACCACCGCAGGTGAAGGCCTCTCTGGTCAGGTCATATGAGATCAGGTATGGTCATGGATTATTTAGCACAGGCTCAATGTTCCCCCCTCCCCCCCTCACATTGCAGAGTGCCACTGTAGCAGTGACTCACCCTGTAGGAGTCATGCATTTTGAGGTGGTCCTATTAACCCTTTGTCCCATGGCACTAATGTGACTTATGGTTACTGTGTGCGTTCATGTTCACACACCAAGTTTTATTTCACATCTCAACGGTTTCCCACAATGAGAACGGGGCGCTGTTGAGGGCATTTCAGCACATTTCAGCCGCTTGGATCCTCAGGATGTAAACCTATGATTTTGTTTTTCCTTCTTTACGTCACGTCATCCTACAGAGGGATAAGCAGAGAAGGGTGTGTCCAAGAGTCCTTCAGCCACAGTTATACTTCATTTGACCCTGAGCCCCTTGAATGATGCTCAGCTTTTTGGTTCAGAGTGTATATTTTATTTTTAGCTTTCATTATGTATTATGGAATGCCATATTTATAGAGGCAGTGACAGTCGTGAAGAGGACAGGTGTCTGGTACCCCCCCCCCGCTCTGGGGAACATTGTTACACAGGATGACGTGGGACAAAGATCAGCAGGAGTCCCGAGTGACCTTGATAAGGGCAAATGCAGCAGGAGTATGGAGTGCTTTAACACCTACTGTTGTTCTAGTTTTCTCTGGGTTTTACTGTGTTTGATGTACTTTGGTTGACTGTGCAGAAGAAGAGAAGAAATGCTAATCATGTGTTGCATAAGAAGCTGAGTGTGGAGAGCTTACATTTTTTGGCTCGGCTTTAAAGAGAAACTTGTGCATATTCAGGACCTGGTTATTTAAAAAGTGATGAAGGTAGCTCGAGGCTTTGCTGTCAACAGTTTGCTGAAAAGAGCAGCCCGGCAGGCAGCAGCAAATTTGAGGTTTCATCCTGCAGTCATGAGTAGCTGATCAGCTCTGCTTACTCCCTAAACCCTCTGAATAGGCTTTACAATGGTTCCTGTCAGGCTCCCTCTTTTTATGAATAATATTTCCCCTAAGCTCCAAAGTGACCTTTGCCTTGCAGAGGAGGTTTGTGATGACGCAGATGTTGGCTGGGTGGCTGCGGAACTGAGCCGAGCTGAAATGGAGGACACAGAGATGAGCCCTCAGCCGTGAGAAGAATAGCCCACAGCTAAAGCTGTGTGGTTCTGTCAGAGCGCTGCCGTGTGTGAGAGCGCTGCCTCCTACTCACGAATGATCGCCCATCAGCCTCACCACGGCACGCTTACTGAAATTTGTTTAATGTCATGGACTTAATGTTCCGGCTAATGCATTTTTAGGACTTTTATATAAACCAGATTTATATGACGGTTTTATCTTTAGTGTTTTCAAATCGGGGCTTTTGAAGCACAAAAGGGGGTTGACATCAACAGTCTGTGCTCGCCTTCCTTTTAAAGTCTGCTGTCCTGTCTTCTCAGGACAGGAAGCTTGTATGGACGCCTCAGTCATGCAGTGGTACAAAAAAGAACCAACGACTTACTACAAATCTATTCGGGCTGAGATTCTGATTTTTGTAATCCAGATAAAATGTATTGCTTTGGCTCTTAAAGACGAGGCAGTGAGTGAACATTTTTCAGTATGACCTATAGACTTTTTTTTTTTCCACAATATCTTTATTGAACCTTTTTTTTTTTTTTTAACAAACATGATACAATCAAACACTAACGCTAAAGTACTACAAAAAAAAAAAAAATGCACTAAAAACACCAACAACCACCAACAAAATCAAGTCTTCAACAATGCTCCTCTGTTTAGTCTAGACAATCCAATACATAAGTATACATATTATGTTCACCAGTTTGGAATTTACAAGGTCCACACACATCATTCACCTTCTTCTTCAAGAGTTATGTTTAAATTTTTTACATAATCAATAAAAGGTCTCCATATATTCTCAAACACAATTTCCTTTGATTTCAGTATATATGTTATTCTTTCTAATGGAAGGTTTGTTAACATCTGTCTTAACCACTGAGTCACATCTGGTCTATGAGTCTTTTTCCATAATAGTGCAATACATTTTTTGGCATTAAGCAAACTGAGGTCTATGAATGTTCTTTCACTTTTATTAAAATTATGCTTTTCTGGGTACAGACCCAACAAAAACAGTTTAGGATTCAGTATGATTTGTTTTGAGATTATTTTTTCAATTGTTACCCTCACCTCTTCCCAAAACATTCTTATTAATCTACATTCCCATAAACAATGAAATAGGGTTCCTTTACTTTCCATGCATTTTGTGCATGTATCTGGTATATTTTTGTTATATCTATTTAACTCCTCCGGTGTAACATACATCCGCATTAACCATTTGAAATGTATCAATTTAAGGCGTGCATTTATTGATTTGGTTTGAGCTTCTGTACAAGCCAATTCCCATTGTTCCTCCGAAATTTCAATTTGCAGATCTTCTTTCCAGTAGTTTAATTTTTTCAGTGACCTATAGACTTTTGATAATGAAAGCACCAAAGTGCTGATGCCTTGGTGCCTGTGGCAGGGAGGTATGGAGGTCTGTAAAAAAGGCACACTGCCACCTGTGCTGGCCCGGAATAGTTATTACAGTACCTTTTTCCCAGCTCCAGTGATGGTAAAGGTGAGGGAAATTTGTTTATTTTGATAACAAAATCGTACGTGGAAATTGTGCCAAATAAAAATTTGATAAAATATGGTGATACAATGATGCAAGCCTTTAGTTCCACTTGATTTTGACCAGGCGAGCTGGAAAGCTGATAACAGATACACACAGAGACGCATGTAGTGATTATGGTATGCTTAAGTCGCTTTGCACTGAGGCATAATGAATGTAATCAAGCAGCCCCCAGTATGGAAGAAAAATAAGACATTAGAAGAAAAATAATGTGACGTAACAAACTTTTAAAAATCAAATGTTGAAGTTGTAGGAGTTTTAATATTGAAATTGCTGCATAATTTAAGCACAAAACTTACTTGGAAAGTTTTTTTTTCCTTTGCTCAACTACAGTAACCGCGATGGTCTGCCATGTTTTAGAGGTGAGGAGTGTCAGACTTGTAGTTTTTACCGATGAGAAAAATAATGTGACGTAACATAAGTTTTAAAAATTAAATGTTGCAGTGGTAGGACTTATTAATGTTTTAATATTGAAACCGCTGCATAATTTAAGCACAAAACAGTTTGAACGGGTTTTTTCAGTCGCTCAGCTGTTCGCTGTGGTCTGGCATGTTTAGGAAGTCGTCCGTGTGCTGTAAAAAAAAAAAAAAAAAAAGTTGCACTGCCACTTCTAGTGGCCTGGCATAGTTATTACAATACCTTTTTTGTGGCTTCATTACACAGCAATGGTGAGTTAAATTTGTGTTTATTTTGAAAACAAAGCCTTATCTCAAAATTCTGGCAAATTAAGTCGAAAATGTAGCGATACAATGATACAAGCCTTTGATTCCACTTAATTTTGGCTGGATGAGCTGAAAAACTGGTAACACACACACACACACACACACACACACACACACACACACACACACACACACACACACACACACACACAGAGAGATGCATTGAGTGATTATCGTATACCTTGTGGAAATGATAAGGCTGAGTTTATCTCACGAGTCAGGTTTATTCACATTCTCCAACATCATCAAAAACAGAGGAAGAAACCCCCAGACATTCGTCCTTTTATACCCCAGGACATCAAAGCACACAGTCACATTGTATTTAATCCCAAGTCACAATGCGTCTTCTTCCAGGTCTTATCCTCTCCACCTAAAGTCACTGGCGGACAGGAAAAACAGTCTGCATGTCATGATAAAATCACACACATCAGTCCACATGCTGCTTGGGCCTCAGTCTTCTCCCGTATCTGCTGTAAGCGGGCTTTACCACCTCTGCGGCGCCCTCCTGCTGGGGAGCTGCTGTCTGAGGATGAGAACTGTTGGTTAATCCCTGTGGGTGCTCTGGGGAATGCTCCCTAGGGGGTCTGCTGCACCGAGGAGCCCTGGCCAACTGCACACCTTCGTCAGCCAGCACAAAAGCGGGTTTGAGCCTGTTTATGCCAATCATTTCTTTTCTGCCCCCCAAATCTAGCAAAAAATGCTTGTCTCCTGTTTCCAGCACTCTAAATGGTCCATCATAAGGTGGTTGCAACGGTGGGCGATGGGCATCGTGTCTGACAAAAACAAACTCCTTATTTTTTAAAGCCTTAGGCACAAAAACGCACGGAAAACTGTGGTGAACGGGGCCAGGCAGCGTGCTAGATTCCGTACTACTCTGCAACCGCTGAGCTGGGGAGCACTCTGGCGCAGGATTATCTGGGAGAAATTCCCCGGGCAGCCGAAGTGGCTGTGCGAAAACTAGCTCAGCCGGGGAGGCTTCTAAATCCTCTTTAGGTGCAGAACGCAACCCCAATAAAACCCATGGTAGCTTGTCCACCCAATTTGCATCCATAAGCGACGCTCTGAGAGCCACTTTCAATGACCTGTGAAAACGTTCGCATAACCCGTTAGCCTGTGGATTGTACGCGGTTGTGCGGTGGATCGTTACCCCCAGGCTGCGGGCCATTGCTGACCATAGTTCGGAAACGAATTGAGGGCCTCTGTCAGACGTGACGTCCCGACGGGACTCCAAAGCGCGCTACCCATGCTGTTAAAAACGCGCGCGCCACCCCCTCGGCTGTGGTTGACGCCAGTGGGACAACTTCCGGCCAGCGCGTGGTGCGGTCCACCATTGTCAGAAGGTGTGTGCACCCCTGTGACGGCGGTAGGGGGCCTATGAGGTCCACGTGAACATGATCGAACCTCTTAGCCGGGATGTGAAACGGCTCCAAAGGAGCTCTCGTGTGCCTGTGTACCTTGGCTCGTTGACAGGCCATGCAGGCTGCTGCCCACTCCCTAACTTGTTTGCGCAGGCTTGGCCATACAAATTTCTCTCCCACCATTTTGACCGACGCGCGTACTCCCGGGTGCGCCAGAGAATGAATCGAGTCAAAAACGCGGCGGCGCCACGCGGCGGGTACTACCGGACGCGGTCGCCCAGTGGAGACATCGCAGATTAGGGGGGGCATACCGTCTTGCAGCACCCTGTTCTCCAGTCTTAACCCTGTTGGTCCAGACTGGAGCGCGCGCACGTCCGCGTCGCTAACCTGATCCGCGGCCATGGCTGCATAATCTATCCCTACGCGGACTGGGGCCGCGCGCACTTCTGCGTCGCTAACCCGATCCGCGGCCATGGCTGCAAAATCTACCCCTACACGGGCTGGAGCCGCCACGGCGCACGAGAGGCAGTCTGCCACTACATTAAGTTTACCCGCCACATGCTGGATATCGGTAGTAAACTCAGATCGCGGCCAGCTGTCTCTGCTGCCGGCCCAACCACGGTTCTGAAACCTTGGCCATCGCGAAAGTCAGCGGCTTGTGGTCAATGAACGCGGTGAAACGGCGTCCCTCCAGCCAGAACTGGAAGTGGCGAATGGCCAAGTGGAGAGCTAACAACTCCCTGTCGAATGCGCTGTATTTTCGTTCACTATCGCGCAAGGTCCTGCTGAAAAAGGCGAGCGGTTGCCAAGCTCCGGCTACATACTGCTTCACGACTGCCCCTATGGCCACATCGGACGCGTCAGTAGTGAGCGCCATGCGGGCCGTTGGGACTGGATGTGCTAACAACGCAGCGTTTGCCAGGGCTGTTTTGACTTCTGAGAATGCGCGCTCTCGCTCCGGAGACCATTCGATTTTATTTAGGGGTTTTTGTTTTTTTAGTGCAGCATACAATGGTTGCATGAGCTGTGCTGCGCGGGGGAGGAAACGGTTATAAAAATTCACCATTCCCAAAAACTCTTGTAACGCTTTGACCGTTTGTGGCTGGGGAAAATTTGTTACTGCGCGCACTTTGTCAGGCAGAGGAACCGCTCCTTCTGGAGAGACGCGATGCCCCAAAAAATCAATCTGTGTCACCCCGAACTGACACTTCGCTGGGTTGATTATTAACCCGTGCTCTCCCAACCTGCGGAAAACTGCCATGAGGTGGTTTTCGTGTTCGTCTTCGGACGCGCTGGCTACCAATATGTCGTCCAGGTAGACGAACACGAAGGGGAGATTACGCAACACCGCATCCATCATGCGTTGGAACGTCTGCGCCGCGCCTTTAAGCCCAAACGGCATGCGCAAAAACTCGAATAGCCCGAACGGAGTTATTACCGCTGTTTTGGGTATGTCCTCAGCGTGCACTGGGACCTGGTGGTAACCGCGTACCAAGTCTATCTTAGAAAAAACGCGCGCCCCCGCCAAATGAACTGAAAAATCTTGGATATGCGGGATTGAGTAGCGGTCGTGCGCTGTAGCGTTGTTCAACCTGCGGAAATCTCCGCAAGGTCACCACAAGCCATCAGCTTTCGGGACCATGTGAAGCGGTGAAGCCCATGGGCTTTTCGAACGCCTGATGATGCCCAACTTCTCCAGGTTGGCAAACTCCTCGCGCGCTATGGTCAGTTTAGCTGAATCCAAGCGCCGAGCTTTCGCAAAAACGGGCGGTCCGGTGGTAGCAATAAAATGTTCCACCCCGTGTTTAGCCACGGTTGCCGAAAATGTTGGGACCGTGAGTGCTGGGAACTGAGTGAGCAGTGTGTGGAACTTACCACTTGCAGCTGTGACGTTGGCTTGTGCTGTTGGCGGGGCCACTCGAGCTGTACAGGGAATAGAGTAAAAAGAGAGTGCATTAACCAGGCGCCTGTTAGCAAGATCAACCAACAAACCATGTGAGCACAGAAAATCAGCCCCAAACATATTGAAATTGACTGCAGCTATGACAAAAGTCCAGTCAAATGTACGGCCGTGTAGGGACAGAAGCAGAGTCCTCTCACCAAAGGTCTTAATCGCCGAGCCGTTCGCTGCTGACACCACGGGACCACTGGAAGGCGCCAGCCGGTCAGCGGAAGAAGGTGCGATGAAACTCAACTGGGAGCCTGTCTCCATGAGGAAATGCCTCCCCGAGCGCGCATCCTTCAAGTAGAGCAGCTTGTTCTCCTCCCCGAGGGCCGCAGCTGCTACCGACCCCCGGTCTTGGCGTTTCCTGAGCGCTTGAAATGGCACGGTGGTATACATTTGCGTGCCCTCTCTGCGAAGCGGCGATGATAGAAACAAAGGACGTCGTCCGTTCCGTGTTTCTTGGCCCCTGCCGCCGCCGTCGTCGGTGAGTCTGGTACTGCTGCCTCTGGCCTTCTGCCATCTCCGGACGTCACTCTGAGCTCCGCTGCCGCAGCCGTGGCCACACGCCGTTTGGTGGCGTTGAAGATTCGTTGCGCCTCCTGGCCCAGCTCACGGTAGTCTCGTTGGGCCAACAGTAGCGAATTGGCCAGGGTCGCTCTCACCGCTGACGGTAGGGTCCTGAGGAAGAGGTGGGTGAAGATGAAGTGATCATCGTCAGAGTCTTTCAACCTCAACAGCTTCTCCATCAGGTCCGCGGGTCTGTCGCTTTCAAATTCAGTCAGCGCCAGGAGCCCCTCTGCTCGCTCCTCCGCCGAGGGGGTGAAGTACCGGATGAGTGCAGCCTTCAACGCGCCGTACTTGTCGCTGTCCGGCGGCTGGTTGATCAGGCTCTCCACATGCTGGGCTGTGTGGTTGTCCAGTTTTGCAACCACATGGTAGAACTTTGTGGCGTCTACTGAAATCCTCTGGAGGTTGAACTGCGCTTCAACCGCGTTAAACCAGGAGCGCGGATTGTTCTGCCAGAAGTCCGGTAGCTGGGCTGTGGCTGCATTCGCTTGGCTGGCTCCTGAGGAGTCTGGCTCGGAGGAATTTGTTTCACTCATGATACGTCTTAGGGTCACCAGTGTGGAGAATGTAGAAATGATGAGGCTGAGTTTATCTCACGAGTCAGGTTTATTCACATTCTCCAACATCATCAAAAACAGAAAGAGGAAGAAACCCCCAGACATTCGTCCTTTTATACCCCAGGACATCAAAGCACACAGTCACATTGTATTTAATCCCAAGTCACAATGCGTCTTCTTCCAGGTCTTATCCTCTCCACCTAAAGTCACTGGCGGCCAGGAAATCCCCCAAGGCCATCTCTTTGCATACCAAAGACCACATTTCACATCCTCCTGTTATCTCCTTGGAGGCTCAGTCCTTTTGTTCATCTGAGACGTGAAGCATACAGTGATATACATATGAAGCGTATGAAACCCACATATGTGTCCCACAACCTCTCCATTTCACCAAGGCATAAATATAGACAATACTTCCTGGTTTAGGACGCTGCCAACCTGTGATTTTTGATTGCATGTTTGTGTGGAGTTTGTATGCTGTCCCCGTGTCTGCCTGGGATTTCAAAAGGTACTTCATTTTCCAATGACAGTCCAAAGACGTGCACGTTAGGGATAGCATCTCACAGGGTGGCGCAAGCTTGCAGCTAATTAGAGGTAATCTTGAGACAAATACACAATTTTCACTTGGAGTCTCACTGAAATGGCACTTACAACACATTTGCGAACATGGCCTATCTTGCACAGATAGTATCAGTGCACTAATGGTGTTTAGCATCATATGAGGGGAAAAAATAAATTCAGTGAATGGAGGGAAAAACTTCTTGCTCAGACACTTAGGAAGAAAATTTCTTGAAACTAATCTGCATGTCCAATGAATGCATTTGTCCCCTCCTTCGATTTAAGCGTCTGTTTTCTGATAATTTTCTATGCAGTCTGTGACAGTCAGTGGACATGCAGCAGCATGCACAATTTCTACTCACCAGTTGGCAGGGGGCTGTGGATCATTTTCATAGTTTTGCTGAATCAACTCCTACAAAGTTGTCTTCATTTCTGTGTCTGGGCTTCGATCGACACAGGACTAATGTTTTGCCTTGTCAGAAACAAAAAAAACTGAATTGAGGAGGGCTTGAGGTGGGTTTGAGACACCCACAACAACTCTGTGACTATTTTGAGAGAAACTTTGTTGCACAAATTATTTTGAACATAGTCATAATTCCTGTGACACGAGAGCCGAGACCTTGTGACTCACAAGAGTCGCAGTGGTTATTTACAGAATTTTTTTTTTTTATTCTATTTATTTAGTTGTTCAAGAGGAAAACTATTTTTACTACTTCAAGTTCTGCTCAACCCCAGCACTGTTATTGTGTTTTTACGCACTTTTGATGTGCCTTTGTCATGCGCCAAGCATACATTTAAAACCAAGACGATGAATAAAAAGTGCATATTTTTCGTCATATTGATCTGTGTTGGTTTGAAATTTATCATATTCAACAGATCTGTGAACGTGTGTGGCCCAGTTATGTCTTGATTTCAAATTGTGGTCCAGCCGATTTTGTAATTGAATAGCCCTGGCATAGTGCATTGCTTGTTTGATTTTTCTGACAACGGCAAAAATCACGGAGACGAGAGCCACACAGAGTCCTGTATGGAGGCTGTCCTGTTAAAATAAGCTGAATGTCTCTGCAGTCTCCAACCAGTCCACACACCCTGTAGTTGAAATACTGGAGTTACCGCCACTGCTTTATGAAAAGGATAGTTGTTTTGTTTTTTTTAAACAGAATCAGCAGTTCATGCCTGTAAGAAGACTGGAGGTCTGCACAATTGTCACACATGCACAAGTTGAGAGCGGAGCTGCAGTGACTTTCTCACGGCTTCCATCGTTTGCCACGTACAGTGGTGTGAAAAAGTGTTTGCCCTCTTCCTGATTTCTCATGTTTTTGTATGTTTGTCACACTTAAATGTTTCAGATCATTAAACAGATTTAAATATTAGGCAAAGATAACACAAGTAAACACAAAATGCAGTTTTTAAATGAAGGCGTTTATCATTAAGGGGAAAAAATATCCAAACCTACATGGCCCTGTGTGAAAAAGTGATTGCCCCCTAAACCTCATAACTGGTTGGGCCACCCTTAGCAGCAACAACTGCAATCAAGCGTTTGCAATAACTGGCAAGGGAAGGTTCACCACTGTTTCATGTTTTTGCCATTTGTGGATAATGGCTCTCAAGGTGGTTCGCTGGAGTCCCAAAGCTTTAGAAATGGCTTGATAACCTTTTCCAGACTGGTAGATCTCAATTACTTTGTTTCTCATTTGTTCCCGAATTTCTACATGATGTCTAGCTTTTGAGGATCTTTTGGTCTACTTCACTTTGTCAGGCAGGTCCTATTTAAATGATTTCTTGATTGAGAACAGGTGTAGCAGTAATCAGGCCTGGGTGTGGCTAGAGAAATTGAACTCGGCTTTCCAAAGATGTGATAAACCACAGTTAATTTATGTTTTAACTGGGGGGGGGGGGGGGAATCACTTTTTCACACAGGCCAATGTAGGTTTGGATTTTTTTTCCCCTTAATAATAAGCACCTTCATTTAAAAACTGCATTTTGTGTTTATTTGTGTTATCTTTGTCTAATATTTAAATTTGTTTGATGTGCTGAAACATTTAAGTGTGACTACATGGTCATGGTCCTTGGCCTAGAAAGGAACCAGTAACATTTTGGTGATAATCCGAGAATGCATGCCTCCGCCAAGGCTCTTGTCTTCTCACATTGTGTTAGCAAGAATCCTCCAAAACTAGTGGATAGACTTTGCTGCAATTTTCACAAGAACTGGCTCGTGGCCTACACACGAACCCATTACATTTTAGAGGTGATCCATGACAGATGGAAGGAGCCTTGGCGGAGGTATGTGCACTCAGAGTGCTTTTCTAGTTCACGTCTGTTTTTTTGTTTTTGTTTTTTTTGATGGACAAGCTAGAGTTGGATTTATTGTCTCAATTACCACATTATGTTTGTGGTGATAGATGCTGTATTTCACCTGAAAATGCCAAGAAAAAGCGAGCGAAGTGTGCCGAAGTCAAATCTCTAGCATGCTAACTACTAGCCACTAGTTTGGTGTCAGTGACAACAAACTCTACTCAACAGGTGACTGGTATGTATTTAAACACTGACTTCTGCACTGGACAATATTTAATTTGTTTATGTGGGTGAAAACCGGAGTGGTGGCTCAGTTGGTAGAGCATCCGCTCCACACCCGGGAGGCAGGGGTTCAAATCCCGTCCGGGTCATGCCAAAGACCATGTAAAAGTGGAACTTCCTGCCGTGCAGCTTGGTGCTCAGCAATAACAGAATGGAGGAGGGAAATCTGTGGTGGCGCCTTGCATGGCAGCAGCCCTCTGATTCTGCACTGGGGTGTGTGTGATTGACACTGTAGATAGGTAAAGCACAATCTCGTTCTACTGTACGTGATTGGTTGTACGGTTGAATGACAATAAGGGTGATTTAATTTAAAATGACCATAGTCCTATTGTTTTCCATATTATGCTCATTGAGGTGCTTAGCAACAGTTAACTGGGTACATTTAGAAGGGACTTTTTCTCGGCGGAGCACAATAACTGTTTAAACAAACAAATCATATTTTGTCCTGTACTGCTGTCATTTAATAAACTGTGCTTGTGGAACTGTTGTATAAAAGCAATATTACACAAGCGTGAGTGCATTATCAATGACTATATATATTTGCATCGGGCCTAGGATGAATCACTACAATTACTATCGTCATTAAAACCACACTCCCTCTCGTGTAATATTGCTTAAATATCACCCATACATCTCTTCAGTTGCCAATAGTCAAATCAGTACTGGCTCTGAATTACCAATCCCTGACAGCCTTTCATGCTAACCTGTGAAATGATGAATGCTGACTAACATGTGGTTCATTACAGGATTTAAGCTTTTGTCATAGCACACTGATGCTGCCAGTTTAGTTTCGTGTCTTGGGACCTGTAGATCTGAATGTTGGCCTTTTCTCTGTGTGTTTGTTGATTCTGAAGTTGTGATGACGGCTCATGGGGGGGCAGTGTTGGGGGAGGCTCTCTCAGCCGCTCCTACTGTGTTAGAGAGAGATGACCTTATAGGGAAGCACTTTGTGGATAACTGTCCCCACCCCACCATGCTCAATGCACAGCGACCCTGCCCATCAGCACCCTCCACTCAGATTCCAAACACCATGGATAGTATGTGGCATTTATTGTGGCCTGGCAACCGTCCCTTGTCACTGAGGGATTGTCTTTTGGCAAAGTTCCTGACTTTTCAGAAAGACTGACAGGAATGGTCTCATCTTACTGACCTGGGAGGCAGGCCATAGAAATTCAAAAACTTCATGTGAAATTAAATCAGCTGGCACAAACCTAGTTTGGATAAACTTCTGAATGCACAATATAGAGAGCACATCATCTTAAATGCATGCCGTTATAAGAAGGTCAAAGCTGTTGTAAAAGTAATTCTGAACTGAAAAATTTGGCTTCCAGTTTTATAGTTCAGTCCACTGCTGACCACATACTAACCTTAAAGGTTCCACACATTACAAAAGTGTGTTTTTGTGAGTTTTAACCTTATAAAACAGCCATAGCTTACATACAATATATTGCCAAAAGTATTGGGGACCCCTCCAAATGACTGAGTACCAATGCACAAAGCAAGGTCCACAAAGGCATGGATGAGCGAGTTTGGTGTGGAGGAGCTTGACTGGCCTGCACAGAGCCCTGACCTCAACCCGACCGAACACCTTTGGGATGAATTAGAGTGGAGACTGTGAGCCAGGCCTTCTCATCCAGCACCAGTGCCAGACCTCACAAATGCACTTCTGGTCAAAAATTCTCAAACACACTCCTAAACCTTGTGGAAAGCCTTCCCTGAAGAGTTGAAATTGTCATTGCTGGAAAGTATGTAGTTTCTCAAGTCCAAGCCTAAAATTCAGTTCTTTTGAAATGGTGTGATCACTCCGCCCTATGCTTAAGGGGCCCACCAGGTAGAGGTGGGCTTAAGCCAGGGCTTGGTATCTCATGTACATGTATACGCTACATGCATATGTCATATAATCAGTGTGACCGTTCCTCTTGCTAAATATTTTTTTTTGTTTCAACAATTTATTGAGGAGAATCATATATACAAAAGCAATAAATCATACAATACAGATTGAAAAATGAACAATTCTCCGTTTTGCTTAAAGAACCTTATAAGACCCCTACCCGAACCCAGATCCCATATCAAGTGGCTTTCATATACCACAGGTAGCTAGCTACCTGGAGGTATAACAGTCCTTCCTGCCAGTGCTTAAATGACCGTTAAAAAGGGGGGGGGGGTAACTTTAAGAAATATATGTAAAATTGAAAAAATAATAAATAAATACAACAATACAATCAAAGATCAAAGATAATGGCAGCAGCATACAAGCACTTTGATGGCATAACAAGAGCTGGCATTTTTAAAGGTTCATTAAAATGAAAGGTGAAGTGTGGGGGAGCAGGGCAGCCCAACCACCACTCTATGGGGCAATATCTTTTGTTGGCAAACTATCAAAATATTTAATCAGAGGCTGCCAATGTGAACAGAACTTCGCAGGAGAGCCCTTCAGGGAAAATTTTATTTTCTCTAATTTTAAAAAAGACATCGGGTCTCATAGCCATAGTTTAGGGGCCGGGGGCCGGTCAGATTTCCATACCAAAAGAATTCTTCTATGTGCAATCAAAGGGGTGAAGGCAATGACATGCGATTGAAGAGTAGTTGTATCATGATCTGCGTGGACACCAAAGATAGCTACATATGGGGATAGGAGAATGGACATTCCAAGAATTGCTGAAATCATTTTAAAATAAAACTCCCAGTAAGGACTTAAAGCAAGACAGCTCCAAAACATGTGTCAGGTTGCAGGGAGAGAGAGGGCATCTGTCACACTTGTCCTCATCTCTGCCTGGGTGGATGTTAGCTAGCTTAGATTTGCTGTAATGAATCCTGTGTAGGACCTTAAATTGAATAAGGCTTAGATGAGCGCATGGAGAAGAGGAATTCACCGCTTTCAGAGCAGAGGGCCAGAAATGATCTGAAAAAGTGACCTGAGTCTCGCTCTCCCAACGTGCTTTAATTTTCTCCAGACCTGAGTCCTCAGGTAACAAGAGAAGATTATATAAAAAGGATATGTGAGGTTTAGTTAAAGAACCAGCTTTTAGAATCAAGTCAATGCCTGACTCAGATGGGATCTGGGGAAATTGTGAAGAATGAGCTCAGAATCAGAATCAGATTTATTGCCATTGTTCATGTAGTACACAAACTAGGAATTTGTCTCGATGCCATGCTGCAACATTAAAAACATGATGAGAAAAAGAGATAAACTAAAAAACTAAAGGACTGAAAACGTGCAATAAGTGTAGAAAAATAAGTAATAATAAGTAATAATGATAATAATAATAATAACAATACTAGTAATAATGAGTAGTACTAGTCAAGGCAGTTTTAAAAAATTAGCAAGTAGCAGATAATGTGAAGTACCACATAGTGCAGTCGATAATGCAACAGAAAACAGTGATGAATGACGTGAGTCTGGTTGAGCTGCTGTACATAGTGCACGAGAATCAAAAAGTCACTTAATGTTCAGCAGTCTGATGGCAGAGGGGAAAAAGCTGTTCATGTGCCGGGAGGTTTTAGTCCGAATGGACTGAAGTCTTCTACCTGAGGGGAGGGGAGCAAACAGTACGTGACCAGGATGTGAAGGATCGGCTATGATCCGGCCAGCACGCCTCCGGGTCCTGGAGATGTACAGGTCCTGGAGAGATGGGAGCTCGCAGCCTATCACCTTCTCAGCAGTGCGCACGACGCGCTGCAGCCTTAGTCTGTCCCTGGCAGTGGCTCCTGCATACCACACAGTTATGGAGGAGGTGAGGATGGACTCGATGATGGCCGTGTAGAACTGCACTAACATCTTAGTGGGTAGCTTGAGCTTCCTCAGCTGTCGCAGAAAGAACATCCTCTGCTGGGCCTTTTTGATGAGGGAGCTGATGGTTGGCTCCCATTTGAGGTCTCGGGTGATGGTGGTGCCCAAGAAGCGGAAGGAATCTGCAATGGTGATGGGAGAGCCTGTGATGGTGAGGGGGGGCAGGGGGGTTGTGACTTTCCTGAAGTCCACAATCATCTCCGCTGTCTTCAGAGCATTCAGCTGCAGGTTGTTGTGGCTGCACCAGGACACCAGCTGGGCCACCTCTTCCCTGTAGGCGGACTCGTCGCCGTTGGAGATGAGCCCGATGAGGGTGGTGTCGTCCGCAAACTTAATCAGCTTAACAGACTGGTGGGAGGAGGTGCAGGAGTTGGTATAAAGGGAGAAGAGTAGGGGGGAAAGTACACAGCCCTGGGGTGATCCAATGCTGATGCTAACAGAGTCTGAGACAGACTTCCCCAGCCGCACATGCTGTCTCCGGTCCGTCAGGAAGTCGGTGATCCACCTGCAGAGGGAGTCAGGCACGTTGAGCAGGGACAGCTTGTCCTGGAGCAGATCGGGGCGGATGGTGTTGAATGCGGAGCTGAAGTCCACAAACAGAATCCTGGCGTAGGTTCCCGGGGAGTCCAGGTGCTGCAGGATGGAGTGGAGGGCCAGGTTGACTGCGTCATCCACAGACCTGTTAGCACGGTAGGCAAACTGCAGCGGGTCTAGGAGGGGTGTGGTGATGGACTTGAGGTGAGACAGGACCAGGCGCTCAAAGGACTTCATGACTACAGAGGTGAGCGCTACAGGTCTGAAGTCGTTAAGTCCAGCAATCCGTGGCTTCTTGGGGACAGGGATGATGGTGGAGGATTTGAGGCAGGTCGGCACGTGACATTGCTTAAGGGAGGTGTTAAAAATGTCTGTGAAGACAGGAGCCAGCTCTTTCGCACAGTGTCTCAGGGTGGAGGGAGACACACCGTCCGGCCCGGGGGCCTTGCGCGGGTTCAGTCTGGAGAACTGTCTGTGCACGTCCTGCTCACTGATGACAAGGGGAGGGGGGGAGGAGGAGGAGGAGGAGGGGGGGACCGCTTTTGATGAATTAGGGGCTGAGGAGGCAGTGGAGCTGGGTGGAGTGGGTGAGTTGGACACAGCTGACGAGGTGTCAAAACGGGCGTAATGTTGGGACAGTTTTTGACAAAGGGCTTTGTCATCCTGACGTTTAGAAGCCTGAGGCCGATAGTTGGTGATTTGCCTCAGTCCTCTCCACACAGAAGCCGAGTCATTAGCAGTGAACTGCTGCTGGAGTTTCTCAGAATACACAGATTTAGCTCTTCTCAGCTCTCTGTTAAACTGATATTTGACCTCCCTGTAGCAGTCCCTGTCTCCACTTTTCAACGCTGCTTCCTTCTCTTTCCTGATCCGTCTGAGCTTAGCTGTGAACCAGGGCTTATCATTAGAATATCTCACCCTGGTGCACGATGGGAGAATGTCCTCCTCACAGAAGTTGATATGAGTTCACAGTGTCTGTGTACTCATTAAGATCATGTGTGGCTCTTGTGAAATTTCAAAGTTGTAAATATCTGAAGGAAGTCTGGATTTGTAAGCCCATAGTTCACGCTTGGCTGACTGAATGGAAGGAATATTCCATTGATGTACAGATCTCCCAGGCAGTGGAGACCTTCTCTAGCCAGGTGTCTAAATCTCGGGTCAGTTTTTCGTGGAAGAAAGAGATGATTCTCACAGATTAGAGTGGCAAGTGGAAGGGAAGACCACTTGAAATTTTGGCGTATCTGTGCCCATATCTTCAGCATAGCTCCTACTATTAAGTTAGTTGAACAGTTCGAAGGAGAAGAAAGGCTAGGGTCACAGACCAGGACCTTCGGGGACAGACATGAATTTACTGTATCTCGAGCTGACACCAGTTAGTCTCAGGGGAAGTGAACCACAACATGATCTTGGGAGCATTTACTGCCCAGTAGTAATGTAAAAGACTCGGTAAGCCCAGACCTCCATCAACCCGAGTACGCCGCAAGAGTGGTTTGCTAATTCTAGGGTTCTTGCCTGCCCACAGAAATCCAGAAATAAGAGAGTCAACAGTTTAAAAAGGAACGGGGCAAGAAAATGGGAATACATTGAAACAGATACAAGTATGTTGGTAGTATGTTCATTTAACAATTTGTACTCTTCCTGCAAGGGAAAGCGGCAGATGGCTCCACCTCTGAATGTTGGCCTTGACCTTTATTGTTAGAGCTGAGAAGTTCTGTTCACGCAGTGTATGAAGGGAATGAATGGTGAAGACTCCCAAGTATCTAAAGCCTGAACTAGACCATCGGAATGGAATTAAGCTGGGTGACAGCTTCCGGGACTGTTGATTAAGGGGGAAGCATTCACTTTTTTCAGTGTTCAATTTATATCGAGAGAGCTCACTAAAAGATTTTAAAACTGGCATAATTCAATTCAACTTTATTTATATAGCACCATTTCACAACAACAGTCATCTCATAGCACTTTCAACTGTAGGGGAAACCCCCACAATTTCAGAAAGACCCCAGCAATCAGGCGATCCTCTGTGAGCAAGCACTTGGTGATGGTGGAGAGGAAAAATTCCCTTTTAAAAGGAAGAAACCTCCAGCAATGTGGGGGATGCTGTGTGTGGGGTTTCTGATATAAAGAAGCAGGTCGTCGGCATATAAGGACACCTTGTGTTCAACTCCCCATCGCTGAATACCCAGGATTTTGGTTATTGGATCTCAGTGCAATGGCAAGTGGCTTGATGGCGATGGCAAATGGAAGTGGAAACAGTGGGCAGCCCTGGCGTGTGCCCCGAGAAAGAGGAAAGGGGTCAGAGCGAAGAGAATTTGTACACACCATAGCTGGTGACATAGAGTAAAGCAGTCAAATCCGCAAAATGAATCTGTTACTGAAACCAAACTGTTGCAACGAAAAAAAGAGGTAGATCCATTCGACTCTGTTGAAGGCCTTCTCAGTGTCTAGTGACACTACCTTCTCAGGTTCGGAAGGAGACAATGGAGTATGGATTACCCCAAGGAGTCTTCGAATGTTGGAGAACGAGTGACGCTGTTGTATAAATCCTGTCTGGTCCTCTGATACAACTGTGGGTGTGATGGAGTCTAAACTGTGAGCCAGGGCCTTTGCTAGTATTTTTACATCTACTGGGAGAGCAAAGATATTGGGCGATAAGAGGAACATTCGGAGGGGTCCCTCTCCTTCTTAAGTATAAGAAAAATTGAAGCTTGTGTAAGGGAAGGTGGCAGGGATCCTCGTTGAAATGATTCTATAAACATCTCTAATATAAGAGGGGCTAATTTTTCAGATAATTTTTTTGTAAAATTCCACCGGGAACCCATCGGGTCCCAGGGACTTGCCATTTTGCATAAGACTGATAGCTTCTGTAATTTTGCTAAGTCGTGGAGGCCCATCTAGTACTTGGCAATTGTCATCTGAAATTTTAGGTACATTAAGATGTGCAAAGAAATTTACTAGTTGGGCATCATCAGGAGGTTCTGAGGTGTAAAGCTGGGAGTAGTAGGATTTAAAAATGTTGATCTCGGTGGGATCCGAGGTGAACGTACCAGTGCTACTGCGTATCTGAGTTATCTGATTTGAAGTGACTCTGGCTCTTAACTGTTGTGCAAAAACTTTGCTAGATTTGTCTCTAAATTCATATAGCATTGCTTGTGAACGGAGCAAGAGTTGCTCGGCCTCTCTTGTTGTCAGCAGGTCCAATTCTGTTTGTAGCTGTACCCTTTTTTTGTAAAGATCGGGACATTGATTATTAATGTTCCAATTATCCAAATCCGCGATGACCTTCATAAGTTCTGTCAAACGCAACTGCTGAGTTTTGTTAACATGGGATGTGAAAGAAATTATGCTGCCTCTGAGAAATGCCTTTAATGTCTTACACAGCAGGGAGGGTGAGACACCTTGTGTTTTATTAGTGGATAAAAAGCGATCAATGGCCCCTGAAACATGTTTGCAGAAATTTTCATCTGCTAACCACAAAGGGTTCGGACGCCAGGATTTAAAGCCCCTAGGTAAGTTTCAGATCAAAGGACATAGACCGGAGTGGTGGCTCAGTTGGTAGAGCATCCGCCCCACACCTGGGAGGCAGGGGTTCAAATCCCGGCCGGGTCATGCCGAAGACCATATAAAAGCGGAACTTCCTGCCGTCCAGCTTGGTGCTCAGCAATTATGGAATGGAGGAGGGAAATCTGTGGCATGGCAGCGGGCCTTCTGATTCTACACATGGGGTGTGTGTGATTGACACTGTAGATAGGATAAAGCACAATTTCATTCTACTGTACATAATTGGTTGTATGGTTGAATGACAATAAAGGGTGATTTAATTTAATATCAATCACTGTAGAATGGTCTGAGCCAAGTATTGGCTAGTGCTGTGTATGAGCTATTGAAGGAATGAGTGTCTTGTCTATCAGAAAGTAATTGGTGTGAATAAGTATGATGCACATGCGAAAAGGAGTACTGCTTTGCGTAGGGATGCAAGTGTCTCCAAGGATCAGTGTGTCCATATTGCTCCATGAATGCAGAAAGGGTCTGAGACATTGTTGAAGGGGTTGTAGTTTTAGAACAAGATTTGTCAAGGGTGGGATAAATAACACAATTCATATCTCCTCCCACTATTAACCCATAAGCATATAAGTCAGGTAATCTAGACAGCAAATTTTTCATAAAATTGTGGTCATCCCAGTTAGGGGCATATACAGACACAAGGGCAACTGGTTTCTGATACAGTGTACCTGAAACCATAACATACCGGCCATTTGCGTCTGCCCTGACTTCATCGGGGATAAAAGGAACATTTTTCCTTATTAAAATTGCCACCCCCCTTGTTTTTACATTAAAACTTGAATGGAACATTTGGCCAATCCAAGGTCTGTTGAGCTTTTGCTGATCTGCATACATCAGGTGTGTCTCCTGCAGAAACATGATATCTGCCTTTAAAGTCTGAATGTGTGAGAAGATTTTTGCATGTTAAACAGCTGAATTAAGCCCGCTGACATTCAATGAAATAATTCTTATTGGCTGCCCAGCTCCCCCACTAGCTTTGCTCCCACCAGCCATGACATGCAGAAAAACATAGGATGAGTAGTGCAAGAGCTGTTGCTTCT
Source organism: Pholidichthys leucotaenia (assembly GCA_020510985.1). NCBI lineage: Eukaryota > Metazoa > Chordata > Actinopteri > Cichliformes > Pholidichthyidae > Pholidichthys > Pholidichthys leucotaenia. The sequence goes on along the minus strand of CM035838.1, from coordinate 172,807,517 downwards.
GTAAAGGATACAAAATGCACCAAGATAAAACAAATGAAGAAAACAGAAATAATGAAAACAACAAAAAAAAAAAGTCAAGGACACAAATCTGCTTGCTTCAATCTGGTTTAGCCAACTCATTCCCATCCCAGGACCAGCCTTCTTGCTTGGTGCCACCCTGACCCACTCATACCCTCCCAAAGCACACCACCCCCGTCCAAAAAACACAATTTCCCCAATGTAGTGTCTCACTACCTGAACCACTGCTGTGGTTTTGCTGACTAACCATCTGCTTCGCAATGTCTCACTTCCCCTTCTTAAATATAGTAACCCCATCTTAAACCACACTAAATTGTAACTAGCTGTTTAAGGCCCAGAAAAACAGTTTAAGTATATAAGTGAAATTTAAGGCTAAACTAATGTTCAACATTATGCAACAATTCACAGTTTAAAGACCCATGCTGGGCTTCTCTGCTTGAACTGCTGCCTCTGCGACCCGGACCTCCGGAAAAGCGGTAGAAGATGGATGGATGGATTGAATTATAAACAATTACCTCCGTAAACCCTAAAATGAGACTTCATCCCCTCAGCTAAACTGAAGAAGAGACAAGATAGAGGGGGAAAAAATGGGGGGGGGGCATACATGAACATCGTATTGACAAAGAGTTTATAACAATGTGGTATTTGGAACAAAAAATGGACAACTGTGCTCCAGTTGAACTTATGAATTATGCATTACTAAGTAGAAGGTAACAGGTTCAGTTTCCACAGCCAGGGTAACGGTATTAAACAAAAAATAAATTAAATAAATTCCTAAATGTTCCACCTTGATATTGCTAAAAATCATCTAAAATGATCTTACATTACGTAGTGAAGCAATATCAAATGGCAAACCTCAGGTTTCGGATCTTGGGTGGCTATCGGTCGGAGAGCCTTCACAGTAGGCTGCTGCAAAAACCTGGGCCTCTTCCGGCGAGGCGAAGATTCTCCTGACGTCACCTTTCAGTGTAATGATTCTATATATGGGTGTGATTAACACTGTAGATAAGAGAAACACAATTTCGTTCTCCTGTACATGATTGGCTGTATGGATAGAATGACAATAAAGGGTGATTATTATTATTATTATTATTAATCCTCAGCCGTGCAGGGAAGAGCAGAGACAGTCTGAGTCCTAGATTGTACAGTGTAGCCATTACCTCCTGATACCTGGCACGTTGTTCCAGCACCTCTGGAGTGTAGTCCTCGACGATGTGGATTGGTTTTCCTTGGTAGCAGAGTTTTCCTTGCTATTTTTGGGCTTCCCGGATAACCTGTTCCTTCACTTGATAGTGATGGAAGTGAATAATCATGGCCCGTGGCTTACCCTCTGGGGGCGGCTTGGCTATCAGAGCGCGATGAGCCCAGTCCAGTTAAGGCGAAGATTGGGAGTATCTGTCTCCCCAGGATCTCCACTAGCAGATCTGAGAAGAATATCGTTGGTCGGGGGCCTTCGATTGACTCAGGTAATCCAATTATTCTGACATTATTTCTGCAGCTTCTCCCTTCCAGATCAGCTACTTTAGCCGATAGCTTAGCAGTGGTATCATTTAGGCCAGCACATTTCTGTTCCAATTCGTGTATGCGCTGTTCCAGGGAAATGGCGTTCTGCTCGCTAGATGTGAGGCATTGTTCATGTTTATTAACGGTCTCATCGACTTTAGACAGCCTGTCTTCCAGCGCTGTAAAAGCCATTTTTAAACTCAGCAGAGATGGTAGCTCTGTGTTGTTCTAGCAGGCTAGCTGTGCTAGCCAGATCGCTACATGCAGTGTCTATCGTCTTTTTTGCTGTCGTCTTTCTTTGCTGTCGTCTTTCTTTGCTTGTTTTGAGGTTTTGAAGGTCATTGTGCTAAGAAGACTTTGCGGTTACTATTATTAACTGTCCTGTAGTAATAAGCCGACTGGGGTAATGATAAAGTATATTTTATCTCAAAATCGTTGGGAGCGTGGGACTAATGCGATCACTATATACCTTTCCCAACCGGAATGCCTCCCCCTTGCTAAATATTTTAAATTGCATTTGGGGAAAATTTACTCAAAATGGGTCAGAAAGTATCAGATTGTGACTCTGTTTTGACTGATCTTTACTCTTAGGGCGCATTCACACGGCCACTGTTTGGTCCGGACTAAAGGACCAAAGTGTGTATTCCGTGGATAGTTCAGTTCGTTTGGCGCCGTCTGAATGCGCCTGGAACTCTGGTGCCACACCAAACAAGCAAACTCCAGTCCTCCTGAAAGGGGGGGGGGGGGGGGGGTGTCTCGGTTTGCTTGTAAACGCAGTCTGGTGCACTTCACTTGCCGTGTGAATGCAAACGGAGTATCCAGTGGACCAAAGGGTGGATGTGCCCTTCTGCGTTTGTGTAACCACAGCAACACACAGTGAGAAGAGAAAGTGGTGTTTACCATAAAGGTGCCTTCACATCAAACGCAAATGGGCGAATTTTTCATGCAGCATGATTACATTATAACTCAATGTAAATACATGAAGAGACATTAATTTACCGTCTGGGTGAGATGCAGACAGGCAAAGTTCCCACTCACCTGAAAAAGTTGTCCCTGTTGAAAACTTGGATGTGTGTTTCCTGGCAGCACGTCCATGGTAGGAATCCTTGGATAAAATAAATCTAACATTCTGATTCAGCTGAAGAGCTCCTGGTTCTTCAGCCTCCATTTGGGGTAGAAAATAACAAAGTCAACCACACGGATCCAAGAAATACTTTTACTGGAGAAAACTGAGGAGGAAAGTTTAAAAAAAAAAAAAATGCCTCTTGGACTTGGAGTAGTGAGGAGTGAGATGCAGGCTGTGATAGATATTTGGTCTGAGAACCAGATTTCTCAGCTGCTTGTGGCTACACACAAGAATACCGATGTTTTTAAAAACATTTGGCGACATGATGGCGGCATGGGGGCTTATACAGACAGCGGCGCTTTTTATTTTTATTAGTTTGTAGTGTTACTGAAGGGAACAGTGTTATGCTGAGAATTGCTTGCTTGTCGAGAATTGCATCACATCGTTGAATAAACATAATTTAAAGATAATTTACAAGAGGTAATAACAATTTTTACTTATAAAAATGTATAATGGGTACTTCTAAAAGTGCACAAATGGTTACAAGCCTGGCTGTAGTGTTATATTTTATAGTTTTGGTGCATGGGATGCAATTCTTGGCAAGCGAGCAATTCTCAGCATAACACCGGTCCTGGCCAATCGATGAGCCGGATTTCTCTTCTTCGCCGAGTTTTTTTTCTTCCTGGTCAGTGGTGGCTTCGGCTACAGCGCCACAAACGAGCAGCTGTTGTAACTGCATGATGTTGTCCAAGCAGTTTGGCTGCTTGAGTGAAGTGCTGTGTGAATGCAAACCAAACAAAGGTGTGAAAATTCTTGCCATCCCCTGCCGAGTCAAACCGAACCTTTCGGACTATCCTGGTGTGAATACAAACTTAAATAAATGATTATGCTCGTATCAGGGACAAAAATTATTGATCAGGGCATCCCTAGTTGAGTATGTTGACTCTGAGACCACATTTCTTTGTAAACAAAGTGCATTTCCTGGTGACTTAAAGCCATGCGTGTCAGTCGTGCTACAACGTAATGCCGGGTCTACAAGATGTAGAGTTGCTTAGGCCTGGCTAGACTAAAAACTAAGTACAGGATAGTGGTGGATGTGGAAGGGTTAACAATCGTCCTCGTCATGGACTGCCTGCTTCATGCTACACCTCTGCTGTCCGCGTACGTGTAACCGGAAACCTCGTGTGACGAAATTTACGTCATCGTCTCCACTCTACTAGTGTCCTGAGTGCTCGCCGCGGGCGACCGCGTGCAGCCCAAATTTTGTGACCGCGCCGCCTGCCCACGACCTGAACGCGTTGAAAAGCGCATGCGCAAGACTGAATATCCCATTCACGAGGTGGCGATATCGACATAGCATACATCAGTAGACGAAGAAGACAACAAGGAGGCGTAAAACGAGAATAAAAACATACATGAATCATACATACTGTACATACTTTTTTCACAGCGACAGCAGCATCTTCGTGGAAAAGGAGTGAAAACCGGGAAGTCAAACAGTAGAAATGGACTCCTGAAGAGAAACTTTGTGAAGAAGTCCGCCGTTTCTTCGTTGGTGAAAATCCTGGCATGTCAGCGACTTTGCACTACCTATCGGGTGGGAGTGAAACTACAAATGATGGTTGTGCGCATGTGTCAACCGCTTGGCCTCGGTAGATGACAAAAGTGAGTGTGTACAGCGCCTCATGCGTACCGGGCTTGTCCAAAGCATACGCGGACCAAGGCGGACTAGAGGGGAAATGCAGCATGAAGCAGGCTTTACTGGCCCCAGTGAGAGGGGGACCCCAGTTAGATTAAGGGAACATTAATGTTGATGATTAAAGTGGATGTTTCGGGGTGAACATCAAAGACTGCTTTTTTGATGAGCTGTAAAATAACACAGAAATAGATGTTAGTCTTCAAAAGTACAAACATTTGTCCTTCAGGATGTCAAAGCTTTAACTTTATCCCTGGAAAATACACATTAGCTCTTACTAGACCTACTAGTTATCAGTCTGAATTTATTTGTTCCGCAACATTCCCACAGGCTGGTAACGGGCAGTTATTATTGCCTCATAGACAAATAAATCAATAAGACAAAGCAATCTCAGTCTCTATGCTATATTAAGAATACTCTATGAAGATAAAATGTACTGAGAGGCGTTAAAAATGCAACCTTGCATCAATTTCAGAAAGTGGTGTAAGTTATCATTGAATAAAACACAAATGAAGGTACATTAGCTGATGGTTGTTGGTGCACAAACTCAGATCATCTGGACATATGTAGCAAAATAAATCATTTCTCCTTAATGTTATTGTTCATTAATATCGTGTGTTTACGTTAACGTTTAAAAAACATTAATAATACATCAGATTTCTATAGCACTTTTCAGGATATTCTGAGACGCTTAACAGAAATGAAGAGAACAGCTAAAGAATTAAATGTTTAAAAAAAAATATGGAAATGCCGATTTGAAGAGGTGGGTCTTGATCATTGATTTGAAGGTCTGTAGTGAGTCAGTTCCTGATGTGATGTGGAAGGGAATTACAGAGGGTAGGGGCAGCGGCGGCGAGGGCTTGGCCCACTCAAGGTTCGGCGCCTGGTGATGGGGGTTACAAGGTTGAAGTCAGCAGATCGGAGACGGCAGGAGGGGGAATGACAGTGGAGGTTAGTGAGATAAGAGGGGGCAAGGTTGTTGAGGGCTTTGTAGGTGATGAGGAGTTTGTACTGGATACAATATTGTACAGGGAGCCAGTGGAGCTGTTGGAGGACGGGAGTGCTGTGGTCTCTGGAGCAAGTGCAGGTGAGTAACCGGGCAGCTAAATTTTGTATGTATTGCAGTTTTTGGAGGTCAGTAGAGGGGAGACCATAGAGAATTTTATTACAGTAGTCGAGTCTGGAGGTTATGAAGGCGTGGATGAGTATTTCTGCAGTGGGGTGAGAGAGGGAGGTGTTGAGATGGGCGATTTCCTGGAGGTGGAAGAATGATGTCCCGCTGATGTGGGATTTGAAGGAGGGTGGAATCCATAATGTTATGGAGGTTGCGCACTGAGGGAGAGTGACATTGTGAGGAAAGAGAAGTCCTGGGCAGAGGGTAGGAGAACTGTTGGTCCAGTAATGATGAGTTCTGTTTTATTGCTGTTGAGTTTTAGGACATTGTTGTCCATCCAGATTTTGATGTCAGTCAGTTTGTGATGGTGGAGAAAATGGCTGGGATGACTGATTTGGTAGAGATGTACAGTTGTGTGTCATCAGCATAACAGTGAAAATGAAGTCCATGGCGACATATGATGTGTCCTAACATGGATGATAATGAGGAAGGGGCCAAGCACCAAGCCTTGAGGGACACCGTGGGCAACTGGAGTGGTGTGGGATTTGCCGCTGTTGACAGAGATGTAGTGGTGATGATCAGAGAGGTAAGAGGTGAACAGATAAGATAGCACTTTATTAATCCTACACTGATTCAGCACCAGGTGAGTGCTGAACCAGTGATGCCAACGAATGACTGTTGACAGTTGAGGATGGCGTGCTCAATGAGGTTACATACAGTAAGTAGCAAAACGCATAGTTATGCCTAGGAGAAACAGGAATACAGTAATCGGTTCGTGTGTCTGTTTGTGGCTGTGTGTATCTGTCCGTCTGTCTGTCTGTCCGCCTCTCTTTCAGCTCGCCCAATCAAAATTAAGTGGAACTAAAAGGCTTGTATCACTGTATCACCATATTTTCTCTACTTTTAATTTGCCAGAATTTCAAAATAACACTTTGTTTTTGAAATAAACACAAATTTAACTCACCGGTTCTGTCAATACTGCAGCGAAAAAAGGTATTGTAATAACTATCTCGGGCCAGTAGAGGTCGGAGTGCCACTTTTTTACAGCCGCCCATGCTACAATGCCACAGGCACTGAGGTTCAGCACCTTGGTGCTTTCATTTTTAAAGCACGCAATTAAAAATTAAAGCAAATGAATTTTATGTCCAATTAAAAACTGTCATCAAATATGTTCACCAAATGCCATTTATTCATTAAAAAAAGTCAGTGGCAATCAAAAATTATGTTTGTGTAATACACCCCCCCGTGTGTGTGTGTTAAGAAGCCATCTAATAATAATAATTTTTATTTTATTTGTTTTATCTTACTTGTTTTATTACTGTATGGTGTCCTTGTGTGTTTTGAAAGGCACCCATAAATAAAATGCATTATTATTAAGATGGGAATGACTGAAGTGAGTACAAATTAGCCACTTAAAGGGGTCATTGACTGCACTTTTCCACATTTTAATAGCTCACACATGTCTTAATGAAGTGTTTGTGACATATTTTGTTCACATTTTCTTTAATTATTTTTTTAATTATTGAAGCAAATTTGTTTTGTATTTTTCCTGGCTTTCCTGAAACGCTCTGATTTAAAGCTTATCACTTTAAGAATCTGTTCAACTCCGCGCTCCCTCTTAAATCAGTTGGTCATTAGCTGACTAGCATCTATCCTCCTTCTAGCTTGGATGAGCAGCGCTGGTTCACTGATCCACAGTCCATTGTGTATCTCGCCTCACTTCAGTCCATCTCCCAACAACCTTGCCGGGATGCCACAACAAATCGCCAGCATCGCATGACGGACAACCCACCGATCGCCACACCCCAAGGCTGCTGGCCGAGCCATGGGATCTCAAAGGGCACTGTCTCGCTCCACGAAACTCCATTCCTCTCCCACAACCAACTAAAAGATGCCCCATCATGAAGCGGCTTCACTACGTTGCCTGCGAGAGTAGAGCGGAGTCCCCCGGAGGATGGTGGGGGGAGGCTGGTCTTGAGAGCCAACAGCCTCCAGCCAGCAGCCTTGGGTGGTGGTCTAGGTGGTTGCCATGACTAGCACGCCGATGACCTGCTGTGGAATCACAGCGAAACCAGTGGGAGATGGGCCGGAGAGACACGAGGTATATTGTGGACTGGTGAACCAGGTGGTAACAGGGATGGTTATTAGGGTGACTAAGATCTGAAGAAAATAACAATATAATAGCTCAGGGGCTAATAGGCTACCTTTAGCACCCTTTCCATCTACATGACAGACAGCTAGGCGGGCCAATAATAGAGCAGTGGGCAGGTCTCAAGGATGGCAGTGGGTTGGCTTTTTCTAATCGTGACGTTAAGGATTTAGATGGCAGACTCAAATGTTTCTGACATTTCTGGGAGAGAAAAACAAGCTGTGTGCTTTTTAAGAGAATTGACTTTTGAAATTTTTTTGATAAAATGGCTGAAATAAATGTTAAAAAATGCAAATAAAAACAAAAACAAGGTTAGACATAGATATGTGAACATTTCTTAATAAAGAACTGAGTATTTAATGGGGTATCCTAATTTTTTCACATGACTGTATTATGGCCATAAATGGTTCACTATTAGGTTGTACACTAGTTTTTGAAATGCATTGATTAAACCAGGGGTGTCCAATAATGTGCCATGGAGGGCCAAGACCCTGCAGGTTTTCTCTTCTACCAAGTCTCTTCAGCAGGTGTTTTCACTTATCAGCAATCAGTGGAAAGAAATTCAGTGAATTTACCTGTTGAAGACACTGGGTGGAGGTAAAGTCTGTAAGGTCTTGGCCCTCCATGGCACATGATTGGACACCCCTGGATTAAATGATAAAATTCATTCCATGGAGGGCCAAGACCATGCCTGTTGTACCTCCATCCAGTGGCTTCAGTAGGTGTTTTCACTGAATTTCTTCCTATGATTGTTAATCAGTGCAATCAGTGGGAAGAAATTCAATGAATTTACCTGTTGAAGACACTGGGTTGAGGTAAAACATGCAGGGTCTTGGCCCTCCGTGGAATGAATTTGACACCCCTGGTTTAAATAATGCTTACATGCAGTACTGTATTAGTCATATGTTGGATAACCAACCAGTATATGAATACTCTGGGTTTTTTTTTTTTTAAGAGGTTTTGATGTCGGCTGTCAAGATTCACCTGGGTTAATGACAGCACCATCAATTCTTTGGAGTGCATCTGTATGTCGGGTGGATTAAATTGACAAAATCCATTAAAACAGCAAAAACTCCTGGGAAATTAACATCAGATCTGATAGAGTAGCTATAATAGTGGGTCTGTGGCTGTTAGATGCAGTAATTAAATCCTCCTTACTCATCTGGGTGGCACTAGTTATAGATAGAATATGTCAGACTTCAACGTATGAAAGGCTTTAATCAGAAGAGCTGAGCTAAATATATGTTCCTGTCCAGTTGTTAGGTTTTTTTTTCCTTAAGTATTTTGTCATTTAGCCCAGATTTTTTCATATAGTAGTTGAATACGGGCAAGCACGGTGGCGCAGTGGTTAGCACGGTAAGAAGGTCATGGGATCGATTCCACCCCTGACCATCGTGGGTTCGATCCGACCCCCTGATCATCAGTGACCCTTCTGTGTGGAGTTTGCATGTTCTCCCCGTGTTTGCATGGATTTACCCTGAGTACTCTGGTTTCCTCCTACAGGCCAAAAACATGCAAGTTAGGTTAATTGGAGACTCTAAAGTGGCCCTAGGTGTGAATGGTGAAGGGATGGCGCTGTACCGTGGCTGCTTCATCCATCTAGGTGGATGCCCTGGATTTCCCCTCTGGGGATCACTAAAGTGCATTCATTCATTCATTCATTCATTCATCTTCTTCCGCTTAATCCTTTTTGGGTTGCGGGGGGGCTGGAGCCTATCCCAGCATCTTTGGGCGAGAGGCAGGGTACACCCTGGACAGATCGCCAGTCCATCGCAGGGCCAACACAGAGAGACAGACAACCATTCATTCTCACAGTCATACCTAAGGACAATTTAGATTCCCCTGTTTGATGCCAATTAACCACACAAAATAAAAAAAAATAAATTAATTAAAATAAAAAAAAAATACCCATATTGACAAGATGCTGGTAAATCTGTAACGCCAAACATACAGTGTTCCATGCTCTACTGAATTCTCAGCTAATTTTGGCCAGAGTTTATTACTCCTGATCCTGGGACAGTTTGTGTTGCCATGGCAGCAGAAGCAGTTGCACGCTATGCAAATGACCCCCAGCCCGCTGCAGCTGAAGATTCATAGCAGAGGAAGAAAAGCAGAGATCTAAGGGGAAGACAGTATAGCAGTGGTGCTTAGTTAAATGAGGTTGCTATGTGAGAGTGAGTTCCCAACTCGGCCGACATGTGTTTGCCTCAGTGACAACAAAATAGCAGGAAATGGGGAAGTAAGGAATTTGGAAAATATTGATTTATCTTCTGGCTGACTAAACATTTTCCCTCTACACCTGTCTGCTGATTAGAAAGATAAATAAAAACTCACATGTGACTCTGTAATGCTGTGGTCAGTGAATCAAAATATCTCTTGAATGTTTTGAGAAATTTTTACCTGCAGTGTCTGCAGCTCTTTTTTTACACAACCAGCAGCTCCGTTCAGCTTTGAAAAAAGTTAAACAACTGATAAAACTGGTAAATTACAAATTTACCTTTACTGGAATAAAAAAAAAAACCCTGCATATTTAAGAGAAACATCTCACAAATTTACAAAAATAAAGTAGCAACTTGATGGTTAAGTCACAAAACTGACCAGAAACGTTACTGATAAATAAATAACTAATGGGAGCTTTTCGGTGTGTGGATCTTCTTTGATTTTTCTGATAAGTGACAAAACTGACAAGAAAAATCACAAGTTGCACAAATAAATCTGCAAATTTATGAGAGAAATATTTTTAAAAGCTTGGTACAGATGCAGTTTACGGAGAAGAAGAAAGACTTTACAGAATATTCTGATATTTTTTCTGAGTTGCTTTCAAATATTCAGAGTGGCAAAACTGATGTTTGGAATGGCCCTAAAAACTGACAAATCTATGAGGGTGGGGAAAGTTGCAAATTTCGAAGAAAAGTCACAAATTTAAAAAGAAAAAGCGCAAACTTACAAGACTAAAGAATAAAGCTGCGAATGTTTTTCTCATACATTTATGTATGGAAACTCCTCACAAATTTTCAAAAAGATGGTAAGGTTAAGGGGAAAAATCAAAGTGACAAATTGACAGGAAATATAGCAAATGTACAAGAAAAGGTTTCATATTCGCTGTTAACTAATGTATAAGACTGCATGTCCACAGAAAGCATTTTCTTCCATAGAAGGCACTCTGGGCCTATTTTTCAGGGCACTTCTAAAAACAAAAGTCTCCAAAGGTCTCCACCCTGCATCCTCAACACCCCAACTTATCCGTAACAGCTCAGTGTGTCAGCGTTTTGCACTGAAACTCTCAACGAACTACACAGTACCGAAACAAACTAGTAAGAAAATCCACATCCCTCCAAGCTTTTGCTTTCAAGTATTGCTCATAATTTCTTTCAGGCCTGATTCTGGAACCTGGCTGGTTAGAGAGGTGTGGCATTCCAAAAAGTTGAACTTTTTCCAACTTTCAACGCTTTGGGTGAATAGGCAAAAAAAAAATAAAATTAAAAATAAAACAAACACTGACCGCCAAGGGCATTGAGCGGATTAAATGCTCAACAACATATAAAATGAAAATAAAAATAAGAAATAAATGTCCCGGTCGGTCTAGCCTCAGGCGCATTCAATTCCCCAAATATCATCTGGAGGAACAGTGGGATTTCCTTCACCACCAAGATTAAAATTTATGAGTGTGGAGTCATTACAACACTACTTTATGGATGTGCCGCTTGGGCCCTAAAACAAGAGCAGCTACCATCATACCTGCCTTCATAGGATTTTGAAGGTTTGGCTCTACAACCACATAACAAGCAAGGAGATCAGGGAAAGAACCGGTTGCTGTAGCCTAAACATCATGATAAGCCACACTTGCCTTCTCTACTTTGGACATGTAAGCCCCTTTTCCACTAGTACCTACTCAGCCCTACTCGCCTCGACTCTATTCAGTTTGTAGGGTTTTCCATTAGTACCTGGTACCAGGTACTTTTTTGGGACCTACTTCAGTGAGGTTCCAACAATGCTGAGTTGAGCTGAAAATGTGACGTCAACAGATTGCAGGCCACTGATTGGTCAGGGCGTAACATCAGTGGATGAGAGCGACGTCTTCACAAGATTCAGAACCGCTATTTGTAAATTCGGCTGTGAGTTTTTATTATTTCTGTGATAATCAACATGGCTACACACAAATCAACACCGTCACAAAACACTCACCATCTTCCCCGTGAGCAGCCATCAGCTCAGAGACCTCCTGGTATACTTTTTTCCTCATTTCAGCTTGCCCCGCCACAGCAGGGCCAACGGAGCTGAAAAGTTCATAGGCTGAAAAGTTCATATATACAGTGGGGCAAAAAAGTATTTAGTCGGCCACCAATTGTGCAAGTTCTCCCACTTAAAAGATGAGAGAGGTCTCCAATTTTCATCATAGGTATACCTCAACTATGAGAGACAAAATGAGAAAAAAAAATCCAGAAAATCACATTGAAGGATAATGAATTAATTGGTAAATTCCTCAGTAAAATAAGTATTTGGTCACCTACAAACAAGCACGATTTCTGGCTCTCACAGACCTGTAACTTCTTCTTTAAGAGGCTCCTCTGTCGTCCACTCATTACCTGTATTAATGGCACCTGTTTGAACTCATTATCAGTATAAAAGACACCTGTCCACAACCTCAAACAGTCAGACTCCAAACTCCACTATGGCCAAGACCAAAGAGCTGTCAAAGGACACCAGAAACAAAATTGTAGACCTGCACCAGGCTGGGAAGACTGAATGTACAATAGGTAAGCAGCTTGGTGTGAAGAAATCAACTGTGGGAGCAATTATTGGAAAATGGAAGACATACAAGACCACTGATAATCTCCCTCGATCTGGGGCTCCACGCAAGATCTCTCTCCGTGGGGTCAAAATTATCACGAGAACGGTGAGCAAAAATCCCAGAACCACATGGGGGGACCTAGTGAATGACCTGCAGAGAGCTGGGACCAAAGTAACAAAGGCTACATCAGAAACACACTACGCCGCCAGGGACTCAAATCCTGCAGTGCCAGACGTGTCCCCCTGCTTAAACCAGTCCATGTCCAGGCCCGTCTGAAGTTTGCTAGAGAGCATTTGGATGATCCAGAAGAGGACTGGAAGACTGTCATATGGTCAGATGAAACCAAAATAGAACTTTTTGGTAAAAACTCAACTTGTCGTGTTTGGAGGAGAAAGAACACCATACCTACTGTGAAGCATGGGAGTGGAAACGTCATACTTTAGAGCTGTTTTTCTGCAAAGGGACCAGGACGACTGATCCGTGTAAAGGAAAGAATGAATGGGGCCATGTATCATGAGATTTTGAGTGAAAACCTCCTTCCACCAGCAAGGGCATTGAAGATGAAACGTGGCTGGGTCTTTCAGCATGACAATGATCCCAAACACACCACGCGGGCAACGAAGGAGTGGCTTCGTAAGAAGCATTTCAAGGTCCTGGAGTGGCCTAGCCAGTCTCCAGATCTCAACCCCATAGAAAATCTTTGGAGGGAGTTGAAAGTCTGTGTTGCCCAGCGACAGCCCCAAAACATCACTGCTCTAGAGGAGATCTGCATGGAGGAATGGGCCAAAATACCAGCAACAGTGTGTGAAAACCTTGTGAAGACTGACAGAAAACGTTTGACCTCTGTCATTGCCAACAAAGGGTATATAACAAAGTATTGAGATGAACTTTTGTTATTGACCAAATACTTATTTTACTGAGGAATTTACCAATTAATTCATTAAAAATCCTTTAATGTGATTTTCTGGATTTTTTTTTCTTATTTTGTCTCTCATAGTTGAGGTATACCTATGATGAAAATTGGAGACCTCTCTCATCTTTTAAGTGGGAGAACTTGCACAATTGGTGGCTGACTAAATACTTTTTTTTACCCCACTGTATATACTGTATATATACTGTATACAGTATATACGTATATACATATATACTGTATACATATAATATATAGTGGTCAAATTTGACCAAATGTGGTTATTTTTCAAGTCTCCCCATCGGTGCGCACAGTTCTTCCATCGGTGTTGCAGCGCTTGGATCCCTGCACTTGAAAAATAAACTACATTTGGTCAAACTATGAGCTTTTCAGCCCAGTCTGCCCTGCTGCAGCGGAGCGAGCCAAAATGAAAAAGTATACTGAAGTCTCCGAGCTGATGGCTGCTCACGGGGAAGATGGTGAGTGTTTTGTGATTTTAAGCATCTTTTACGTTATTTGTCAGTGAAAACGTCAGCGTGTAAACAACATAACGGGATAACAGGCAGCCTTCCTGTAATGAACCCACCCACTTGAGGTGGTACTCGGTTGAAATGGAAAACCAACCACATCGTGTAGAGTCGAGGCGAGTTGGGCTGAGTAGGTACTAGTGGAAAAGGGGCTTTAGTGAGAATGCCTAAGGGTAGACTCCCTAAGTTTCTCTTGGAATGGCACTCATAGGGCCGGACTTCAAAGAATAGACTTCATCACGACCGTAGAGAAAGAGCTAGACTTGTTCACAAGATGCAATCTTTCTATGGGGAAGCTACGAATGCTAGATCGCTCAAACTGGTGCCACCTTCTTTGAGCCGCTAAGCGTTGTTTGGTCATGCGTGAACAGGCAGACTCGTCCACTGACGAATGAAGACCTGATCAAAGCAAAGCATTGAAACTGAACAGAAAACAAACACTCCCCTTTGGATATGCAGCCTTAAGAGGGCAGTTTTATGCATAGAACTGGTTTGTTTAACCTTAATTTTAAGGCTCATATGTTTTGTGGCTCCATGCAGATTATTTTGGACAAATTTTCTTAACAGCTGGCTTTTTTCTGGGGAAAGATCATTATTAAGGGGTGGAGCCCAGAATTATTATTTTTTTTTCACTACTTTAATATGTGAAAAATAATTTCTCCAAATTAGGCATGGAACTAGAGGAAGTTCAGGCATATGTGGAAGTATCTGATGATGCTGACTCAAACAGAAGTCTGTACTCATCAGCACCTAGCATTTAAGTGTTGAAGGTTTCTAATTTTACTTGATATCAGAAATGAGGTGTTCAGATGAAGCTGTAATGGAAAGCTGCCAGAAGCGTTGCCTTTCCCTTCCGAAGCACTCCGCATGATGGGCAGTCTTTTGTTAAGCTGCCGTCGACACATGTGGCCTTCCAGACCACACAGCAGGTGCAGGTGCCAGTCAGTGCTGGTGGTATTTTCATTTCAGCCACTGCCTCACCTCTGGGAGTCCTACAGGGTGCACTGTATCATCGGCTTTGAGCTTTTGTCGCCCTTAAAAATGCATGTACCGCATTGCCCCGGTGTCGTGCTCGGAGGTGAAGTGGTCATGCCTGTGGAGAGGCTTGGACTGCTCCCAAGTAGGATGTTGACACAAAGGGACAGATGATATATATACACGCTCCATCAGAGCGGGTCTGCAGTGTAGCATGACCTCGGGACAACTCTGGCATGTCACTAGGTCTTAACGTTGAGCAACTTTTTTTTTTTTTATGAGCACATTTGCCAGCCCCATTTCTTAGAAAGCTGTGCCTCCAGCCTGGATTTTTGGCTCTGCTCCCTTTTAGAGGTTGTATACCTTAAAGTGAAGAGTACAAGATGTTAGGAGGCTGTGGTTTTTGTGCAGTTTATCTGTTAGCAGGATTACACCAAAACTACTGACCCCATTTCAGTTAAATTTGGTGGAAGGGCACCACGGAAGAATTCAGTTCAAACAACTTTATTTATTCCTCAAGGGCAGTTAATTTAAAAAGCAACTTGCACATTGGTGCACCGAGTTGTGCAAACACAATAGACAATACAAGAAAACAAACTGAAAGTCACATCTAACCAACCAATAGAGAGTGCTATAATACATAGTACTATTAAAAAAATGCAACAATAAGATTGAGGGTTACTAAAAGAATGAAAGAATGGTCATGATGAAAACAAAAACCTGTATAATAAATGATAATATATATTTAAAAAAAAAAACCCTATGTGATGTGTAACATTTAACAACCTTAAGAAGCATTTAGTAGTAGCTTTATTGCTAAGGGAATAAAGGACTTAGCATACCGATTTAGTTTTGCTAGCAGGTAAAACATAGTGGTCCCCTGATGGCAAAAGAGAGAATTCTGGCTGCACGGTGGCGCAGTGGTTTAGCACTGTGGCAGCACAGTTTTACCCTTGGCCGGGGGATCGCGGGGATCATGAGGTCGTGGGTTCGATCCCAGCCCCCGACCAACAGTGAGCTGTGTGGAGTTTGCATGTTCTCCCCGTGTTGCGTGGGTTTACTCCGGGATTTCTCCGGTTTCCTCCCGCATACCAAAAACATGTAGGTTTAGGGCGCTCGCGCACGCAGCGACCAGCAGCCGGTGGCTTGTCACCAGACTGCAAACCAAATCTACCTACGGGTACAAATAAGTAACAAAAAAAAAAAAAAAAATTCATTAGAGTACATGATCAGAAGATAAAATGCATTCTGCTTTCCGGATGAACTGCTGGTTACAAAAGGAATTCAGATCTCTCTATCTCACACCAATAATCTTGGAACAGATCTTCACGATATTGTTCAGACTATTTCTATCTTTAACTGTGAGACTATTAAACCAGCAGATAAAAGGAAAACAAAGCAGACTCTCAATAAGACTGATAAAAACAGAGAATCATTTGACTCACTGAAAAGGAGTTCACTTTCCTTAAAAGGTGGATTCTCTGTTGCCCTTTCTTTGCAGTGACCTCAGTATTTACATTGAATTTCAGTTGATCATCAAAATACGTACCAAGGTACAGTATTTGCATAATTTTACTGTTTCAATTTTGTCATTGTGAATTCTGGTCTCCTGAACAGCTTCTTTTTTCTTTCTAAAATCAAGAATTAATTCCTTGGTTTTAGACACATTTGAATCCAAAACGTTGTCACACCAAGAGATAAAAATCATTAAGAACCAACCCATGCTCTGATTGTGGACCTTGAAGAAGGAACAACAAAGCTGTGTCATCAGAAAATTTGACAATATCGCTGCCCCCATAATTGCTCCTACATTGGCCTGTGTACATAATGAAAAGAAGGGGTGAAAGGACACACCCTTGTGGTGACCCTGTAGAAGTGCTCAGACAGTCTGGAAGGTGGTCATTTACAAGTACCCTTTCAGTCCAACCAGTTAAAAAGTCCATAATCCAAAGCACAAGTTGGTGAGATAAATTAAAATCACAAATTAATCTTTCTGTTAAAAGATGAGGTTGCATGGTGTTAAATGCTGATGAAAAATCAGCAAAAAGCCTGGCATGGGCCTGCGGTTTTTCTAAATGTTTATATAAACTATTTAAAATGAAAAGCTTAGCATCCTCAACACCCTTTCTTGTTTGATATGCAAATTGGAGTGGATCAAATTTATTTTGAACAGACCGTAGAACAAGATTTCTTAGTTTGTTTGTTTTTTTCCAAAGATTTTCATCATTAATGATGTTGGAGCCACAGGTCTGAAATCTTTCAGTTCTTTAGGAGAAGTGGACTTAGCAATAGGCGCTACTGTAGATGATTTCCAGATCGCAGGAATATGACTGCAGTTCAAAGACATCTGGAACACAGTGAAGGACACTGCTAAGCTGATTAGCACAATACCAGAGTGTACGGCCACAGATGAGATCTGGACCTGGAGCCTTTCAAATATTAACCTTTTTAAGGTAATCCCCAACACTTTCCTCTTTAATAGTAATATTGTTATTTGAAGAAAGGGACTGTTTAAGTTAGGGCATTTTCACAGAAAAATGATGCTTTTCAAAACGGCAAAGGAAGTCATTAAAAACATTAGCAAGATTCACATCATCCACACATCTTCATTTCAGATGTCAAAAAGTGTTTGCGGCTGCCAGTGTTGTCTTTTCCGTGGAAACCGGGTCGAAATGGCTCTTTGAGTGTTAAAGGCTGCCGACCCCTGATCCACACCCTCAATTCTTACAGATTTTCTGTTGCTTTCATTTACTTTCTGCTTTATAGAGGACATGGATTTAATTCCTGTCCAGGCTGCTCTCAGATCACCACTGCTGTATTTCAAGTCCACCTTTTCCCTATACAGTCTTTTTGCTTTCCTTATCTCATTCCTAACCTCTGTTAATTTCTTTCCACAGTGTTACCAGTGGGGGGGAAAAAACACGTTTTTTTCTTATTTATTATTGATTTTAGCTGTTTTGTCACCTGTGGCTTGTTATTGGGGAAGGCTGGAATGGTTTTACATGGAATAGTTGTCCACACAAAAAGAAATATTAGATGAAACAGTCTCTGCCAATTCATCCAAGTCTGTGCATGAGCTATGAAAAACATCCCAGTCAGTGCAGTCCAAACAAGGCTCTAAGCTGGTGATGCTGTTTTGAAGAAGCCATAAGATTTTAGAGCAGACTCAAATCAAGGAGCAGACCCAGGATTTGTTTGTGCGCTTCCATTAAAGTTGAGATTCTTATTTATTTAGAAGAGAACTGAAGGGCACCCAAAGAGTGTATACCTCCACCAAGGCTGTTTGTTCACTGAATAAAATGTGCTGGGTGATGGAGCATGGTGGAAGAGGGTGCATAGGCAGTTAGTTAATTGATTAATGGACTACTTGCTGGAGTACTAGAAATGGCCTTAAGTTTTTGTCAGGTCTGTCTGTGGGTTGAGGTGCGAGTGACCTTTTCCAAATCGAAGCTTCTGTTGCAGCAGTGTTGCCAGTTGCAGCCGAGTTCAACATTTGTCCTTCTCAGAAAATCTGTCGGTGTCCATCTGGATTGGCCAGTGCATGCTGACTGATGAGCATTTCTGGCACCGCCAGCGGCAGGACATCTAATGAGCTGAGGGTCATCCAGCTCTGCGCAGGGTCATGTCTCATAGCAGGAAGTCAACACTCACAGAGCCCAACAGGGCTAAAACGCACGTAGCTGTAGCAAGGGTCTGTGAGAATCATAACAGAGACATTTATTTAGGCTTGTAAATCTCAGTTAGGATGATAACTGTTTAGGTGCCTTTCCTGATTAGATTTGGCTGATACTGTCTGTGATCAGTCAAATGTTTATTCATATTAGGGCTGTCCCAAATGCTGAGTGGAAACAATTTCAAACAAATATCTAATTTTAAAGAGCCAATTTGCAAGGAAAATGACTCATTTACATACAAAAATGGAGAAACATAATTTTAGGACAAAAAGTCTCAATCTTAGAAGGGAAAAAAAATCAAAATTTAAATGGGGAAAAAATGATATTTGTAAGTGTCACATTTTTACAAGGGAAAAAGTTACATATACACTGGGGAGAAACACAAATTCAGGAGAAATAAAGCCACAAAGATTTTTTTTTTTTCCTACACAAAAAGTCAACTTTTTGACACGGTAAAATTTACAAGAAAAAAGTCACATTTATGGAAAATAGCACAAATTCAAAAGGTTGAAAAAGTCGCAAGTTTACAGGCAAAACGTCACAAATTTACTGGAAAAAGTCACACAAGGAAAAAAGGTTCACAAATTCATGAGGAAAAAAATGTCACAAACTCATAGGAAATAAGTCAGAAATTTGAACAAATTCACAAATTTACGCGAACAAAGCTACAGATTAACGAGGAAGAAGAAAAAGATCAACAGTAAATTAATCAACAACTAATCTGATAATCCAGTAATCACCTATGCACCGTTTTTCCATCCATTTCCAGCTATTTATTAAAATCACAAGTTTTGGAGGGGAAAAAAATGTCTGAAGAAAAAAGTTACGTTCTAAGAAAAAAGGTGCAAACTTTATAGGGAAAAAAGCCCACAAATTTCCTGTAAAAACTTGGGAGGAAAATTTTCTGAGGGGGAAAAATTCTGAAGAAAAGAAAATCACCAGTTTCAAAGAAAAATGGCCAATTTACAAAGCAAAAAGATGCAAATTTAAGAGGGGAAGAATGTGCAAATTTCCTAACGTCACAATTTTTTTTACAGAAAAAATCATCACAAACCTTCATGAAGAAAGCCACAAATTATCATGAGTAAAAACAAATCCCAGTTCTGAGGGGAAAAAACACAAATGTCACAAATGATTAGTCAGTTATTTAAAAAAAAAAAAAAAAAAAACTTTAACAGATTAATTGTAACAAAAATAATAGTTTTAGCCTAGTGTGCTTCAGAAATTCCAAACTGACGGAGCTGGTCTTTCTTCTTCATTGTCCCCGTTTGGTCCCACTGATCTTTTCCTATTTCCTCAGGTCATGCTTGGATTTGGATTACATTATGTCCCCCTTTAATGGTATCAGAACACTGGGACATTTGATCAGATCCCTTTGTTCCCCCTCCCTCTGTGCTGTCGATGTTTTGTTTGATTCTCGCATATTTGGCAGCCTTTCCTGGTCTCCTGGATCCCACCTATGCCGTATTCATGGAGTCTTTTGTCACAACAATTTACGTTTTTAACTAAGTAGGCCTGTGTAAGTAGACTACGTCCACAGAATTGTGCCACGGACTGAGCCATTTCCCCAGTTTCCTTTGCCTTTATCTACCATTAGGAAACTGAATTGGGTCACCACAGTACTGATGCAACCCAAATTGGCCTTTTCCTTTGAGACGAGCCTTTTATGGCTCACAAGTCCTTAATTTCTGCTTCTTTTTTTGGTTCGCCTTCTCTTTCTCATCGGTGGGGTTGTGTTTTGAGGCTCTGTGGCACAGCAGCCACCCTGTGAAGAGCTGTGGTTGGTCAGTTTAGTTTACAGCAGGGCTGACTTACTGCCAGCAGAAAATGGACAACATCTCATCTGTTAAATCTTCATTTGGCCGCTACACAAACACGGAGTACCAGGAAGGCATGGGTGGACTCACTGGCAGTCAGATCCTTCAGTGTTAGTTATTTGTGTGACGTAACGGACTGTTTGGACATGTTTTTTTTTTAAGCTGTCACTGTTTCAATGTGAACTCTGAGCTCTCCTTTTTTTTCTGAGCAGTGTTGGTGGAGCGCTGATGAACTGAGCATGTGCACATCCCACCAGCACATCACTTTAAACTTTGCCCTGAAGAACGCATGCGCAGCTTCACGTGGGCAGGACAATCGGAACTATGAGGAGGAAAAAATGCCTTTGGAGGAGTTTTCTCATTTAAACTTTCAGCAGCATATAATTTCTTTGCTGTTAATACACTCTAGGAAGGAGTGTGTTGAATTGTGTCTGCATCCATTGCATTAGTTTTTATAGTGAATGACTTTGGGTTTGTAGTCTTTCAATTTATTTTCTCACAAGTTGGGTCCCATGAGGTGGAACTTGCTCCCCCCCCCCCCCCCCCACAGCTCTAATATCACTTGATTGTTTATGTGAGTTTTTGCAAGCATTTGTGAGGTCAGACACTGATGTTGGACCAGAGAGCCTGGCTCCAGTCACATTCAGGCTCATCCTAAAGTTGTTTTGATGGGGCTGAGCTCAGGGCCACACAAGTTCTTCCACAGCAGACTCATCCAGCTGTGCCTCTGTGCACTGGGACACAGTCACAGAAAAGAGTCGTTCCCAAACCCTTCCCGCATAATAGACTTGCCCAAAATGTCATGGTGATCTGAAGAATTTTAGAATTTCCTTAAATGAAGCACCTGAATTTAATAAGAGGTGCGGCCCTTTTTCTCTATATAGTGTATCCACACTGACCCCACTGTAATTGAGTAGATATAGATAAGATGGATAAGATCTTTATTGTCCATTTACATGGAAATTTGTATTACAGCACCCATTCGTTAAAATACATGAAAACAAAACACATAAGACTCATAGCCAAAAACACCAAGACACCGTCCAAATCCAAATTGGGAGATGGATGGGGAAAGAGAAGTCCTATGTTGTGTATGTGTGTCTACATTTATACGTGCCTGCATGCGTAGATGTATGTACACTACCGTTCAAAAGTTTGGGGTCACCCAGACAATTATTTTGTGTTTTCCATGAAAAGTCACACTTATTTACCACCATGAGTTGTAAAATGAATAGAAAATATAATCAAGACATTGACAAGGTTAGAAATAATGATTTGTATTTGAAATAATAATTTTTTTCCTTCAAACTTTGCTTTCGTCAAAGAATCCTCCATTTGCAGCAATTACAGCATTGCAGACCTAACATGATTGCACAAGGGTTTTCTAATCATCCTTTAGCCTTCTGACACAATGAGCAAACACACTGTACCATTAGAACACTGGAGTGATAGTTGCTGGAAATGGGCCTCTATACACCTATGTAGATATTGCACCAAAAACCAGACATTTGCAGCTAGAATAGTCATTTACCACATTAGCAATGTATAGAGTGCATTTCTGATTAGTTTAGTTATCTTCATTGAAAAAAAGTGCTTTTCTTTCAAAAATAAGGAAATTTCTAAGTGACCCCAAACTTTTGAACGGTAGTGTATGTCTATATGCATGTGTAAATATGTGTGTGCAGTGGAGGGATGGGGAGGTCATCTCTTTATACTCCACTGTTTGTTCAATAAGGTTGTAGAGTAAGGAATGAAGGAGTACTTCATTGATTTATCCAAAAAAATTCTGAGTGTCTGCAAATCCTTGAAAAGTCGTAAAGCCTTAAATTTGTTTATCTAAAATTAAAGCCTCGGATATCCTTAAAAATGACTATTAATCCTTAAATCTGCCTTCAAAGGTCTTCAAAATACCACAAATATGGTAAATATTGTAGTTGAACTTGTTTCTTTCCATTGTGGGATGAAATCCTCATATTTAGTTTTAGGAATTTGTATTTACTGTTTTTGCATTTTATCATTTATGGGAAAGGAAATGGGCACTGATCCTTTCTTATAAATTATCTATTCTTTTTCCTTATGAATCTGCAAAATAAGGGAAAAAATTGTAACTTTTTTCTCATAAAGTTGCAACGTTTTTTCCTCTAAACATTTGTGAGCCTTTTCCATGTAAACTTGTCATTCTTTTTCTGTTAAATTTTTGACTTTTTCCCATTAAGTTGCAAATATTGTTGTGGTGGTACGAACTGGTTTCAAGCGTTTATCCTAATAACTTCTAGTGCCAACTTTGATCCTGACAAAGTCCAAATTTATTGAGTGTTCCTTGGCTCTATATTAATATCTTGCGTCTGTCCTAACTTTTTTCCGTCTTGCTCCATGTTGCCGTCATCACACTATTTCCATCCACTCAGAGCTGATGTGATGGTGATTATTTGTGGATTTGGTGTCACTGTGTATTTTCTCTTTGGTTGTAGTTGGAGACAAGGTTCCTGCAGACATTCGCATCTGCTCCATCAAATCCACGACTCTGAGAGTAGACCAGTCTATTCTGACAGGTAAGACTTTTACATTGACTTCAACTTCAATTTGGAAAGTCTAATGTGTACATTTATGCTCTTACATGTGTTGAGTATTTAAGCAGTATAGTGGGACTTATTCCTGAAACGGCGACTGATATTATTAAAACAACACATGCAAATGAAATCATAAAAACAAAAGCAATTAAGAATCAATGAATCCTGAGTGTCTGTAGATTTTTAAATTAGTTTATCCAAAATTAAGGCCTTAATTATTCTCAGAGCTGCTTTTCAGAGTTGTTGAAAATGCCACAGATGTGATAAATGTTTGTTTTTGAATTTTTAATGAATTTTTGTGGTTTGAGACAACTGTGGTTGTGAACTGGTGCAAGATAAACTTAAAATTTTAACATGGCTTAAGTGAAAATGAGCCAAATGAACAGTAGTCATTTCTCGTAAAGTTGTCTTTTTTTTTTTTTTTTTTTTTGTAAATTTGACATTTCCCCCCAATTATTTTGCAAAAAATGTCTCCTCAAATTTGCAACTTTTCCCTGCAACTGTGAAGTGGACTGATTGTAAATTTTCTCTTATTTTAGTTCTGGTGATTGGACAAGACTAATCGTAATGTGGTCAGATACTTTGTACTATTTTGCAACTGTAAGGTCTTAAATTTGATCAGGTGGCCTTAAAAAAGGGTCTTTAAAAAGCCTTAAATTTAACTTTGTTATAGCTGCAGGTGCCGTGGAATCACAGTAATGAAGCCAGTTTGAACAAATGTGTTTTAACATGTGATTTGAAAGAAGAAATGAAGTCCTGCTGATGGATGTGTTGAGTTCTTTAGTTTTGGTGCACTGCAGCTGAAAGCTCTGGTTTGGAGATGTAGCGCTCTGTCCTGTGTTGTTTCTAGGTGAGTCTGTCTCTGTCATCAAACACACGGACCCTGTGCCTGACCCCCGGGCAGTCAACCAAGACAAGAAGAACATGCTCTTCTCTGTAAGGAAATGTTGTTGCCCTCCTTGTTGATTCATCCACTCTCCTGGAAAAACCTGCTCCTGCTTGAGGGTGCAAGAGCCATCTTGTGTGTGACATGTCGTTTCAGGGTACCAACATTGCTGCCGGGAAGGCCGTGGGCGTGGTTGTAGCCACCGGCGTCAACACAGAAATCGGCAAGATCCGTGACGAGATGGCGGCCACCGAGCAGGAGAAGACGCCCCTGCAGCAGAAGCTGGATGAGTTTGGCGAGCAGCTGTCCAAAGTCATCTCCATCATCTGCATCGCCGTGTGGATCATCAACATTGGACACTTCAACGACCCCGTCCACGGGGGCTCCTGGATCCGTGGTGCCGTCTACTACTTCAAGATCGCTGTGGCCCTGGCGGTGGCCGCCATCCCCGAGGGTCTGCCCGCTGTCATCACCACCTGCCTGGCGCTGGGCACCCGCCGCATGGCCAAGAAGAACGCCATCGTCCGCAGCCTGCCCTCCGTGGAGACCCTGGGCTGCACCTCTGTCATCTGCTCCGACAAGACCGGAACCCTGACCACCAACCAGATGTCTGTTTGCAGAGTGAGTCAGCCACACTCACACACACACTCCTGGTGCAATGATTAGCAGGATCCCTGTGAATGCCTGGCGACGTTCAGTCTCTTTCCCAGTGTTTGAATAACAGCACCTGCTTCACTCCCTTTTGACACTTTAGTCAGGAGAAATGCTAATGCTAGTGCTCAGTATGAACAGCAACAGTGCAGCTTTCCTTGTCCTTGATCAGGTATTCAGCACGCTTTCTTCCATCTAATTTACATTGAGCAGGATGACTTTACACAGCTCGCGTTGCGTAACTGACCTTGCGTCACCACTGCAAAATCAGCCCGCCTCTAGTGCTCTAGTGAGTTTTTTTCTCTCACTCTCTCTCTCTCTTTCTTTCATTTTCTCCCTGTATCAGTGAGTGACACCACAGAGGTTCTTGGCCCCACACAAAGAGGACGTTTCAGCATTTATTAAAGTTTAATCCTCTTTAGCTGCACGTGCAGTGCTTTCACAGAAGTTTGCTGTAGTCTAGGTTTGACTGGTGGCATTCATTTACAAGTTTGTTGGAACTGTGTTGTATTCACTGTTACTTTAATGATACTAATAATAGTCTAGAAGCACTTGGATGTATTAACCCTTTGTTTTACAGCTTTACAGAGACTGATACTGAGGGCCAACTTTTTGATTTGATTTTTGATTAACTTAATATGCACGTCTTTGCATCATGGGAGAAACAAAGTGACCCCCCCCCCCCCCCCCCCAAGACAGTGAGAACATGCAAACTCCACTCAGAAACATTCCTCCCCCTGCCAGTCTGGGGGTTCAAACCAGCAACCTTCCAGCTATAAGGCAACAGTGCTAACCACTGTTCCACTGTGCTGCCAAACTACTTTCCAAGAGTCTTGAACTGGAGCTAAGAAGGGGTCGAGATGGTCAGTGGGGTTGCACCTAAAAAGAAGCTGCCATTGATGGGGCTACAGATGGAAAGCTCTGTACTTTTTTACGTTCTGGCTCTCACCCCACAACTTAAATTTTGAATCTCTGAGGAACCAGACTGTGTTCAAACCAATTTATTTAGAACCTACGTTTCACCGCTCTCCGTTGATGACGCAAGACGTCGTTCAGTGCACAAGGCAGCATCTCGCAGATGGCAAGAAAAAAAGAAAATAATGATAAATTAGAATTGCAAAGATGCAGACCCACGTCTTTTGCAGCCCTAATTCCCCACATACTTGGTTTTTGGAGGGTTTTTTTTTTTTAATTGAAGTCACTCTGGACCAAATGGATTTTGACCTTTTATGAACCTGTGACCTTGACGTTTGACCTTTTGACCCCAAAAGTGTAGCCAAAGGTCAACTTTGTGTATCAAGTTTGGTGGCCTCAGGTTCATTCTTTCTCAAGTTAGTCCATCCAGAACAACGGACCTTTTGTTACTTTGACCTTTGACCTTGTGACTCCAAAAACAAAGCAGCACATGCTAACCCTGAGGTTCACCCATATACTAAGTTTGGTGATTGGATTCATTCTCAAGTTACAGTCCAGGCACACGAACAGATGGAGGTGACCACCCTACACACATCTCAATTCCATCAGCGTGGATAATATGGATGGCGCTCCTAACCCATCTGCAGCCCTCACACAAACGCAGAGCTTCTCCGGACTGGGCAGCATCTGTCACTGTGGGCGGGCACTTTCTGGAATTCAAAAATGGGAAACATGACAACTCAGCATTAAACTTTCTCTGATATATCAAAAACAAACTGGCAAAAAGTGTTTCTGAAAGCATTTGAGGTGAGAAATGCAATGTTTAGTACCTGAATCTGTTTGTGAGATGGCAACAACTGCTGGTTTAAATGTTTTCCGACACATTTTTTCCCAATGCTGCTGCAGAATCAGTCACATCTCTGCTCTTCTGACATTAACCTGTCATCACAGTACTAGAAACATAAATCACCACTGGCAGCTGTCAGCAATACTTTAGAATATCTACAAAATAACTAGTTTAAACATCAGAATCACTGCTTACTGCCCACTGTAGTCACAAATTATGTTGCAGTACAAATTTCAAACCTGGAAATATGGCGACTCAGTAGTAAGCGCTCTGATATCTCGAAAACGATGAGTTTCTGAAAAAATTGGAGTTGAAAAACATTGTTTAATTGCTGAGTCTTTTACTTTACACCAACAACTGCTGGTTTAATGGAGCTCATTTCAACTTGATGTTACACCCACTGATGATGTCACAGTTCATAAGGAAAGAAGCAAGTATTTTATGCTGTCCACCTGAGCAGACTTTTTATGGGATCCATGCCAAATTATTTTCTGTCTGAAAGCCAAAGCCGATTCAAAATGGAAGGGGCCAGCACCACATTGGGGCATGAAACCGCTTCTATCGGAAAGCCTTGTGGTATCCCCAGGTACTCGGACCAGTCCGACAGTGGTAAAATTCCAAATTGTTTCTGAGTTAGGTCAAGCTGCATCAGTTTTGCTCATTAGTTTTTGCATATTCCAAACAAATCACCAGTCACATAATTTTCTTTCTGTAGTTAGTGAATTTTTGAAAAAAACCTTTAGACAAATGCTCCTTATTGCATTCATAATCATTTTGTTTCCTAGTGGGTTAGGGATGAAGGACACGTTTAAGTTTTTGCTCACATCAGTCCTGAAATTCATCATCTACAATTGCTACAAACTGAATGGATTGCGTATTTGCTCTGGGTCCATTAGGGAGAAGTATGATTTATTTTGGGGGGTTGGACTGACCCTCTTCACCCATTCTCTGATATGACTAACCCCGCCTGGTCTTGTGTGCATGTTTTTGTGCGTGAAGAGAGTGGCTCAAAGCTTCCTGTGGGAGCGGGCCTGGCACTGCGGCGCTGTCCTTTTTGGGCACGGCTCCTCTTTTTAGTCAGACTCTCTGGCAGTCTTCTCTGTTTACTTATGAAGAGAAACTAAACACCATTTTCTCACATTAGGCAGCGGGCCACGGACACACTCTGTAACACTGCAGGCTCGTCAGCTGTCTGATTAATTTGAGCTTTTTTGATGAAATAAACCAAGAACGGGTAGAAGTGGGAATGTCGTCATTAATCACGTTGTCTACTGTGGTGTCTCCAGCTCCTTTTTCCCCTCCATTTTCTGGTAGCTATTAAAGTTCTCATACTATTGGTAGTTTAAATAACTGGTGCCATGCTCAGTCAGTAATTGTTTATTTCTCTATATTACCAATTCTAATCAAGTATTTGATGAAGATATTTTGTTACTCGATTTAGTTTTCAAATTTGGGTTTTGGGAATACTCACTATGAAAATTGCTACTCCTCATCAACTGCCTCAGTGCTCACCAGACTCACTCACAGTAATCATCAGGTGGTTCTGCATCCAGGTTGTGCTCAAGGTCAAAGGTTGGAAGATCTGGGCACTTGTGATTTCAGAAAAATTCATATTCCTCCCAGGCAGTTGCCCTAATTCTCAACAAATTCATGCACAATGATTGTCACGTTTGTCTGCATCAAGGCTAAGCTCAAGGTCAGTGTAAAGGTCTGTAGATCTGGGCATTTATGATTTCATGAAAATCATTATTCCTCCTAGGCAATTTCCCCAGTGTTCAGCAAACTCGTGCACAATGATCCTCAAGTGGGTCTCCGTCAATGTTGTGCTCAAGGTCAACAGTCAGGAGAACTGAGCGCACTTGGTGATTTCATCAGGCCGCAATGATGACAATAAAGCATTCAGATTTACAGGAAAAGCTACAGATTTAATAGGAAAAAGTTGCACATTTGCATAAAACGTTTAAAATTTATAAGAAAAGACTTTGATGCTGATGCAGTTTTGTCAAGGAGGAAAAATGACTATAAAATATTCAGATATTCATTTTGTATCGTTGTCTAATATTCAAAGCCCCAAAACAGGCATTTATCGACAGGCTTAATACTAATATTGAAACTTTCTTTCTGTATTTTTCTAGCCAGCCTGCTGAAAATTGTAACATATAGAGCATGAGACAGAGGCAGTCATTGGTTTCTTTTTTGACTGGCTGCTAAAATAGATTTAAATATCCATCTGGAATCTGTACCAACTAGGCCACCGGGAGGTTGTGGGTTCAAGTCCCGGCCAGGTCATGCCAAAGACCATATAAAAATGGTACTTCCTACTCTTGTTTGGTCCAGAATCAGCCTTTCTGTTGAATTAAAGGACATTAATCTGGATTTTTTTCTTTTTGTCTTTTCTTTTACTCCTTTCATGATATGTCCTTGTAATGAGGAGGAACTAACATGAACGCACGAGACAAGTGTCCACAGTTTTCTTGTGCTTGTTGGAAAAAATTGTTTGAAGTGTAAATTCAAGCTGCTCTGGCTGACCCGATTGTTCTGTTTCTATCATTTTGTTTGTCTAAGTAGAAAAATAAAGTAAAATGGTACTTCCTGCCTTCTAGCTTGGTGTTCAGCATAATGAAATGGAAGAAGAAAAGTTGGTTACCCAGCCATGGGGTTACTCCCTGTGCCAGTCCCAAGCCCAGATAAATGAGCAGGGTTGCATCAGGAAGGGCATCTGGCCTTAAAAAAAAATCCTTGCCAGATCGACATGCAGATCATTGCGATATCAGGTGATGATGCTCTGTGGCGGCCCTGAAAGGGAGCAGCCGAAATAGAAGGGGGGGATCTATCTGGAATCATGAGTGGTGTGTGTATGAATCTTAATAATAGATTTATTTGAATTGTTTTAATTTTTGTGCCAAAATCCTGATTGTGAGGACCGTACTGCGAATAATCACTTAAACATATATAAATACTTTTGCCTTTCATTTTGTTTTGTACTTTTACTAATTTCTTGATTAGCAAATTGATAAGATTTGTTAAATTTAAATTCTTCTGGATCCCCATTGGATCAGAAAGTTTAACCTGGGTCTTAAATAAATGTCATAACGTCATATTACATCTCAGTAATGGTTTCTGGTTTCTCTTAGTCTACTCTGACATGTCAGTGGATGAAAATGTTTAGTGGTTTGTGCTGCCACCTGCTGCTCCAGTAAAGGAACCGACATTTCACTCCAGTTGTGTTTGGAACAATGACATAATTTGATCAAATCTGCTTTTTTGGTCTCCAGATGTTCATCGTCAACAAAGCCAACGGCGACAGCTGCTCTTTGTCAGAGTTCACCATCACTGGATCTACCTACGCTCCCGATGGAGAAGTGTAAGTCCTGTCACGGAAAATTTGTTGACCAAAATGTCAAACTGAAAATGTTGTCTGAGGTTGAAACCTTTTTTTGGGTAAAAAAAAAAAAATGTTTCCTCTGGTCTGTGGCTCTCCTCTGGTAGTGTTTGAAGTAGGGTTGTACGGTATATCAAAACTTTATTGCTATCAGATATTTGACAGTAGTCCAACTCAGAAGTTTTATCTGTATATTGTCTGCCATGAACAGGCCAGAAAATCTGAAGGCCATCTATCAATTTGACAGATAAGACCGAGCAAGATCTGTTATAACTTTTACTTGTAATTCCCATCTGTCCACTTTATAACATATCAAATGGTGATTATCTAGTATTATCTTTCCAGTCCCTGTTCATCAGTTCAATAAATAAATAAATACATACATCATCTGTATATAGTACCCTGTAGATTTATGATTAAAAACATATGAACAAAAACAAAAGCTATTTGGATTCTTTTTAACCCTATCAAAATGACAAAAAATGAGAAATTGTAGCACAGCCTCTGCTCCAGCTATGTATAGGCATCAGTTATGTTACTTGAGCTCAATATTAGGGTTGAAAAATATATCAAAATTTTACTGCTATTGTAATATCAAGATGTAGTATGCATATTGTGAAAGAATAGGCTTTATTGTCATTGTACAGTTATACAGTACAACAAAATTGTGGGTGCTCCACCAGGGTACTGCGCAATAAGGTAAGAGAGAAGGATTAGATAAAACACAGTTAGAGAACACACGATTAAACACATGACTGAAATAAAAATAGCCCATGATTCTGGAAATATACACAGGTATGGTAGTGGCTTCACGGATGGAACTACAGTATGTACATAAGAGTGCAGAGTGCAGAACACACAACTGAGTAAAATGGCCCAAGGATTATGGAAAATATACATAGTAGTGGTTTCACGGATGGGTCAATATACATAAAAATGCAGAGTGCAAAGACAGGTGAGTTATTGTGATAATTAAAAGATCCTCAGTTCTGTGTATGTGAGCGTTGGGGGGTGGGGTGGGGGGGCTCTGACTGTTCAGATGGCCCAGGGAAAGTAACTAAGTAACTGTTTGTCAGTCTGAAGGTGTGGGACCTGATTGATCTGAACCGTCGTTCAGAGGGAAGCAGGTCAAACAGGTGGTGGGCAGGATGTGAGGGGTCTCCTCTGATGGCCTTGGTCTTACTGAGACAGGAGAATCTGGAGATGTCCTCCAGGGAGGGCAGAGGGCCAATGATGATATATATATATATTTTTTTTTTTTTCTGGGGGGTGGGGGGGTTGATGACCCTCTGCACAACCTTCCTGTTCTCAGCCGTGGAGCCGGCATACCACACACCCAGACAGTAGTAGCGGTAGAAGGCCAGCAGTAGCTTCTGGTCCAGGTTGTTTTTTCCTCATGACGCAGAGGAAGTGCAGTTGCTGCTGGGCTTTCTTCACCAGGGCCTTGGTGTTGACAGTCCAAGAGAGGTCAGAGGAGATGTGGGTGCCCAGGAACCTGAAGGTGGGGACGGTTTCCATGCGGTTGCCATTTATGAGGAGGGGGGAGTGGTCCTGTCTGTTCTTTCTGAAGTCCAGTATGAGTTCTTTGGTTTTTTTGGACATTCAGTTTCAGGTTGTTTGCTTGGCACCACAGTAGCAGATTCTCTACCTCTGCCCTGTATGCCTTCTCATTGTCATCGGTGATGAGCCCAACCATGGTCGTATTGTCTGCATACTTCATGATGACAATAGTTGGGTGGGTTGGAATACAGTCAGAGGTGTACAGGGAGTACAGTAGAGGGCTTAGCATGCAGCCCTGGGGGGAGCCAGTGCTGAGGGACAGTGTGTGTGGGGGGTGAGTCTGACTGTGGGTGGTTGCTGAGAAAGTTTTTTTTATCCAGGAGCAGGTGGGGGGAGGGGTCTGGAGGAGGTGCAGTTCATTGATCAGGATGTCCGGGATGATGGTATTGAAAGCTGAGCTGTAGTCCACAAAGAGCATTCTCACATGGCTCCTTGGATTCTCCAGGTGGCTCAGTGCTTTGTGGAGTGTGGTGGTGATGGTGTCTTCCGTAGACCGATTCTCCCTGTAGGCAAACTAGTGGGGGTCGAAGGAGGGGGGGAAGACAGTCCCTGATGTGCTGGGACACCAGTCGCTTAAAACACTTCATGACTACAGACGTCAGTGCTATGGGTCTGTAGTCGTTAAGGCTGTCAATTGTGGACTTTTTGAGGATGTGGATGATGGTGGTGTGTGTCAGGGAGAGGGAGAGGTTTAACACCTTGGTGAGGATCTCTGCCAGCTGATCTGCACATACTTTGACCACCGCTCCTGGGCTGCCATGAGGACCAGCAGCTCTGCAGGGGTTCACTGCTCTGTTTCCTCCTCACCTCTTGCACCTATAGAGAGGGGAGGGGAGATGAGTTGGTGAGGGGAGATGAGGTCAAACCGGGTAAAGAAGCTGTTAAGCTCCTCTGCCAGAATGAGGCTGCTGTCCAGTGTTGGGGGGCACTGGCCCTTGTAGTTGGTGAGGGCCTGGATGCCTCTCCACATCTGTCTGGGGTTGTTGTCTGTGAGGAAGCCCTTCACTTTCCTCCTGTAGGTGTTCTTGGCGTGTTTTATGCCTCTTCTCAGGTTGGCTCTGGCAGTGCAGTACAGAGAGCTGTCCCTCTGCCTGAAGACTGAGTTACCGGGCTCTGATCAGAACCTGGACCTCACTGTTCATCCAGGGTTTCCGGTTTGGAAAGATCCAGATCTGTTTGGTGACTATCACATTTTCTACACAGCGTTTAATATAGAAGAGGACAGACTCGTTGTAGGAGTCCAGGTCCTGTTCAAAGATGTTCCAATCTGTGTAGCTACAGCAGTCCTGTAGCTGGAGGAGAACATTTTCAGGCCAGGTTTTAATTGTTTGGTTGGGGGGAAACTCTTCCTCAGAGGGGTGTAAGCAGGTATTAGAAGCAGGGAGAGAAGATCTGATTGTCCAAGGTGAGGGAGGGGGCTGGCTCTGTAGGCATGCTTAATGTTGCTGTAAACATGATCCAGTGTTCTGTCCCATCTTGTGGGACACTTAACATGTTGGTGGAATTTGAGGAGTACAGTCTTTAAGCATGACAACTTGAGCTGTGATATTAGTGTGTTTTTCCTCTGTTTATGTGTTCACATTCTGCCATTTTGGAGCAGTATTTACGTGGCCTCTGCATTATTACACTCCAACAAAGTAGGTGGCAGTGATGCACCTTAATGCAAAAAAAAAAGGCCAGGGTGGATGCAAACCACAGGAGGAGGAAGAAATTGTAGGGCACTGAGTCTGACAAGAATTGTGAGGGAGAAAGGAGGTAAATTGGGCGAAGCCCAACTTGTGCCTAAAGCAGAGACATAGTTAAATATACTATTAAAGTCATGTATTTACATGAAAAATGTCACAAATTGAAGAGAAAAGTTTAAAAGCTGTGTTAAATAGCTGGACATTTTAAGTGCCAAAAATTGCAGATTTTTGAGAAAATGAATAACTCACAAATCTACATGAACAAAGTTGTAAATTTATTAGAAAAAGTACAAAATTTTATATGAATAAAGGGTGCAAATTTATGTGTAACAAATTTATGAGGGAGAAAAAGCAGCAAATTTTATGTGGAAAAATTCACATATTTACATTGGGGGGGGGTCATCAAAAAGTTCCTAAATTTGCATGGAAACTGACATAGAAAAAAGTCAAATTTATATGGAAAAGGTGACAAAGGTATTAGGAAAATGCAAAACTTACTTGAAAAAGTCATAAATTTATGAGGAAAAAGAATCCCAAATGTTAAGTATTTGTTCATGTATTGCAAGTCGTATCATTGAAATGTTCAACAACAACATTGCATGTTTTCCTAATAATGTGCAGCCCTAGTTTGTAAAAAAAATAAATAAAAAAATAAAAAAAAAAAGAATAAATAAAAGTACATTTTAAAAAGCTCAGTAGAAAAAAAAAAAAACCCTAACCAGCCACAGGGAGTTAATGATCCAATGTACTGCACTTTTTCCACATTAGCCAGTTCCAAATAAATGAAATGTTGTGGCATATTTTGTTCATATTTTCTTGAATCACTTAATTAGTGCAACATAATTGTGAGTCATCTTTTGCAGGTTTCCTCAGAATAGTTCATTTCAGTCTGTCTGCTCAAGAACCACAATTAACTCCACCCTCCCTCTTACATCACTGTTGCTGATCTTAGCTGGCTAGCTCCTAGCCTGCATAGTGATCCTGAGCCAACAAATGTAAATTGGTCTCAAAGAATGAATAAAGTAATGCATCACTGGTGGTCAATGGTTTTAGCGGTCGATAGAATATGACTGGTCCCTGGAGTACAGTAAGACCAGAAACATTTGTGAATGAGTGGCTAAACTGCTAGCTTCAGCAAGCCGTCTTGGGCTGGGGCGAGGCAGGCTCCCTGTCTTCTCCTCACTCAGGCGAGCGCTGATGTGGTTAGACTGACCGACTTGATGTAGAATCATGGCAATAATATAACAAAATAAGCCAAAATGATGTGAGATATGTGATCAACTGTGGATTAGTGAACCGGGTGGAAACGAGGAGACATTTCAGAAGGTTAAAAAAGTACAGAAGACATTTCACTTTTGTCAATAACTCCTTTAATGTGATAAGTAAAGCTTGTACAGTGGTGTGAAAATGTGTTTACCCCCTTCCTGATTTCTCATTTTTTGTATGTTTGCCACACTTAAATGTTTAAGATCATCAAACAAATTTAAATATTAGACAAAGGTAACACGAGTAAACACAAAATGCAGTTTTTAAATGAAGGGGTCTATTATTAAGGGTAAAAAAAAAATCCAAACCTACATGGCCCTGTGTGGAAAAAGTGACCCCCCCCCCCCCCCCCCCCCGGTTAAAACATAAATTAACTGTGGTTTATCACATCTTTGGAAAGCTGAGTTCAATTTTTCTAGCCACACCCAGGCCTGATTACCGCCACACCTGTTCTCAATCAAGAAATCACTTAAATAGGACCTGCCTGACAAAGTGAAGCAGACCAAAAGATCCTCAAAAGCTAGACATCATGCTGCAATCCAAAGAAATTCAGGAACAAATGAGAAACAAAGTAATTGAGATCTGTCAGTTTGGAAAAGGTTATAAAGCCATTTCTAAAGCTTTGGGATGCCAGCAAACCACAGTGAGAGCCATTATTCACAAATGGCAAAAACATGGAACAGTGGTGAACCTTCCCAGGAGTGGCCGGCCGGCTGATCGACCAAAATTACTTGTTTCAGTTAAGGTCAGTGTTCATGACTGCACCATAAGAAAGAGACTGGGCAAAAATGGCCTGCATGGCAGAGTTCCAAGACGAAAACCACTGCTGAGCAAAAAGAACATAAAGGCTTGTCTCAGTTTTGCCAGAAAACATCTTGATGATCCCCAAGACTTTTGGGAAAATACTCTGTGGATTGACGAGACAAAAGTTGAACTTTTGGGAAGGTGTGTGTCCCATTACATCTGGCATAAAAGTAACAGCATTTCAGAAAAGGAACATCATACCAACAGTAAAATATGGTGGTGGTAGTGTGATGGTCTGGGGCTGTTTTGCTGCTTCAGGACCTGCAAGACTTGCTGTGGTAAATGGAACCATGAATTCTGCTGTCTAGCAAAAAATCCTGAAGGAGAATGTCTGGCCATCTGTTCGTGACCTTAAGCCTTAAGCTGAAGCACACTTGGGTTCTGCAGCAGGACAATGATCCAAAACACCAGCAAGTCCACCTCTGAATGGCTTAAGAAAAACAAAATGAAGACTTGAGTGACCTAGTCAAAGTCCTGACCTGAATCTGATTGAGATGCTGTAGCAGATTCAGAATCAGAATCAGGTTTATTGCCATTGTTCATGTAGTACACAAACTAGGAATTAGTCTCGGTACAATGCTGCAACATTAAACATGATAGGATAAGAGAAATAAACTATACATGTAATAAAGTGTAGGATAAGATTAAGTGATACTGGTCAACAGTTAAAATATATATTAGCCAGCAGCAGATACTGTGGAGAACTATATAGTGCAGTCGGTAATGCAGGAAGAAAAACAGTGATGATTGACATGAGTCTGGTTGAGCTGCTGTACATGGTGCACGAGAGTCAATAAGTCACTTAGTGTTCAGCAGTCTAATGGCAGAGGGGAAGAAGCTGTTCATGTGACGGGAGGTTTTAGTCTGGATGGACCGAAGTCTTCTACCAGAGGGGAGGGGGGCAAACAGTACGTGACCAGGGTGTGAGGGATCGGCTATGATCCGGCCAGCACGCCTCCGGGTCCTGAAGATGTACAGATCCTGGAGAGATGGGAGCTTGCAGCCGATCACCTTCTCAGCAGTGCGCACGACGCGCTGCAGCCTTAGTCTGTCCCTGGCAGTGGCTCCTGCGTACCACACGGTTATGGAGGTGGTGAGGATGGACTCGATGATGGCTGTGTAGAACTGCACTAACATCTTGGTGGGTAGCTTGAGCTTCCTCAGCTGCCGCAGGAAGAACATCCTCTGCTGGGCTTTTTTGATGAGTGAGCTGATGGTCAGCTCCCATTTGAGGTCCCTGGTGATGGTAGTGCCTAGGAAGCGGAAGGAATCAGCAGTGGTGATGGGAGAGCCTGAGAGGGTGAGGGGGGGCAGAGGAGTAGTGACTTTCCTGAAGTCTACAATCATCTCCACTGTCTTCAGAGCGTTCAGCTGCAGGTTGTTATTGCTGCACCAGGACGCCAGCTGGGCCACCTCTCTCCTGTAGGCGGACTCGTCGCCGTTGGAGATGAGCCCGATGAGGATGGTGTCGTCCGTAAACTTGATCAACTTGACAGACTGGTGGCTGGAGGTGCAGGAGTTGGTGTAAAGGGAGAAGAGTAGGGGGGAAAGTACACAGCCCTGGGGTGATCCGGTGCTGATGCTAGTATAGTCTGAGACAGTCTTTCCCAGCCGCACATGCTGCCTCCGGTCCGTCAGGAAGTCGATGATCCACCTGCAGAGGGAGTCAGGCACGTTGAGCAGGGACAGCTTGTCCCGGAGCAGAGCGGGGCGGATGGTGTTGAATGCGGAGCTGAAGTCCACAAACAGGATCCTGGCGTAGGTTCCCGGGGAGTCCAGGTGCTGCAGGATGGAGTGGAGGGCCAGGTTGACTGCATCGTCTACAGACCTGTTGGCTCGGTAGGCAAACTGCAGCGGGTCCAGGAGAGGGGTGGTGATGGACTTGAGGTGGGACAGGACCAGGCGCTCAAAGGACTTCATGACTACAGAGGTGAGCGCTACAGGTCTGTAGTCATTAAGTCCAGTGATCCGTGGCTTCTTGGGGACAGGGATGATGGTGGAGGATTTGAGGCAGGATGGCACGTGGCATAACTTAAGGGAGGTGTTAAAAATGTCTGTGAATACAGGAGCCAGCTGTTTCGCACAGAGTCTCAGGGTGGAGGGAGACACGCCGTCTGGGCCGGGGGCCTTGCGCGGGTTCAGTCTGGAGAACTGTTTGAGCACATCCTGCTCACTGATGATAAGGGGAGGGGGGGAGGAGGGGGGGGTGCCTTAAATGAAGTAGGGAATGTGGAGGCTGTGGAGCTGGAGGGAGGGGGGGAGTTGGACACAGATGACGAGGTGTCAAAACGGGCATAGTGTTGGGACAGTCTCTGACAAAAGGCTTTGTCATCCTGACCTTTAGGAGCCTTAGGTCGATAGTTGGTGATTTGCCTCAGTCCTCTCCACACGGAAGCCGAATCATTAGCAGTGAACTGCTGCTGGAGTCTCTCTGAGTACACAGATTTAGCTCTCTTCAGCTCTCTGTTAAACCGGTATTTAACCTCCCTGTAGCAGTCCCTGTCTCCACTTTTCAGCGCTGCTTCCTTCTCCTTCCTGATCTGTCTGAGCTTAGCTGTGAACCAGGGTTTGTCATTAGAGTAACTCACCCTGGTGCGTGATGGAAGAATGTTCTCTTCACAAAAGTGGATATATGAGTTCACAGTGTCCGTGTACTCATCCAGATCATGCGTGGCTCCTTTAAGCATGCCCCAGTCAGATATTTCCATGCACGTTTCCAGCTTCTCCTCAGCATCACTGGTCCGTATCTTCGTAGTGCTCACAACAGGTTTAGTGAGCTTCAATCTCTGTCTGTATGTGGGAATGAGGTGAACCATCACGTGATCAGATAATCCCAGCGCAGCTCGAGGGACAGCGCGATATGCGTCTTTCACTGTGGTGTAACAGTGATCCAGTGTGTTTAATCCTCTGGTGGGGCATTTAATAAACTGTTTGTAGCGGGGGAGATCGTGGCTCAGATTGCACTGATTAAAGTCGCCAGCCACAATAATCAGCGAGTCTGGAAAACTCCGCTCTGTGTGTTGAATGTGATCCGCGAGCACGCGCTGAGCTTCGCGCGTGTCCGCGTCGGGAGGGGCGTACACAGCGATCATTATGAAAGAAGCAAACTCCCGCGGGGAATAGAAGGGCTTGCAATTGATAACAAGAAATTCCAAGGCAGGAGAACAGTGTTTGGAAATTACCGTTACATCAGAGCACCAGCTGCAGTTGATGTAGAAACAGACTCCGCCTCCTGTGGTCTTGCCGGAAAGCTCTGTGTCACGATCAGCACGGAAGAGCTGAAAGCCGTCGAGGCGCAGCGCGCTGTCCGGTATATTTTCCCGGAGCCAGGTCTCAGTAAAGCAGAGGACAGCTGAGGAGGCGAGGTCCTTAAAACGCATCAGCAGTCTCAGTTCATCTACCTTGTTAGAGAGAGAGTTGGTATTGGACAGAAATATGCCAGGCAGCGCCGTTCGCGAGCCTCTCCTGCGAAGTCGTACGAGAGCGCCCGCTCGTCTACCTCTCTTTCGCCGTCTCACTTTCCGAGCCAAACAATAAACCAGATCGGCGGCAGGGGCTAGAAAAACTGGGAGGAGGTCCGTGGGGGTGAAAGTCCTGATATTTAGAAGTTCTTCACGGGTATAAGTGCAAGCAGACACACAATTGACAAACAAAAACAAACAAAGAGCGCAGCGAAGCACCATGTCGACCGCTGTGGGCGCCATCTTGCATAACCTTAAAAAGGCGGTTCATGCTCGAAAACCCTCCAATGTGGCTGAATTACAACAATTCTGCAAAGATGAGTGGGCCAAAATTCCTCCACAGTGCTGTAAAAGACTCATTGCCAGTTATTGCAAATACTTGATTGCAGTTGTTGCTGCTGAGGGTGGCCCAACCAGTTATTAGGTTTACGGGGCAATCACTTTTTCACACAGGGCCATGTAGGTTTGGATATTTTTTCCCCTTAATAATAAAAAACACCTTCATTTAAAAACTGCATTTTGTGTTTACTTGTTTTCTTTGTGTAATATTTAAATTTGTTTGATGATTTGAAACTTTTAAGTGTGACAAACATACAAAAAATGAGAAATCAGGAAGGGGGCAAACACTTTTTCCACACCACTGTATTTCCCTATCATTTCAAAAATGGCAGCTATGAAATAGTTCTATGTCTTTTTTTTTTCCCTGGCCAACTTGCATGTGTAATGTGTTTGCACCTGTTCCTTAAAGATTACACACTTACTGCTCTTATTGTTCGTAGGTACCAGGATGGTAAGCCAGTAAGGTGCTCCCAGTATGATGCCTTGGTTGAACTGGCCACCATCTGTGCTCTGTGTAACGACTCATCCCTGGACTTCAACGAGGTCTGAACCCTGTCCAGATCCTACTCCATTTACTCTGCAAATGTATTAAGATATACAGCTTTAAATACAAGCAAATATGATGTTTATACTTTAAATGAATCCAGCTGTATGGTGTCAAGTGTACATGCTCTGAGTGTGGAAGGGTGATCAAAGTGAAAATCCACTGTATTACCCCTCCCAATCAGGGGTGGGGGTGGGGGGTACGGCAATAGGGAAAAAGAGAATTGTCCTCGCCGGTATCATAAACCTTTCCATATCATGTTACATTACTTAATAAATTGCATTTAAACCACCAATGCTAAACATAAATGCACATTTTCTATCATAGATTTGCTTCTTTTTCTCGTGAATTTGTGCCATTTTTCTTGTAAATTTGCTATTTTTATCTCATAAATTTGCTTATTTTTCCTTGTAAATTTAAAACTTTTTTTTCTCATTAATTTGGGATTATTATTATTTTTTTTGGGGGGGGGGGTAAATTTGTGCATTTTTCTTATAAATGTGTGACGACCCCCCCCCCCCCCCGAAAACGTGCAACTTTTTCACATAAATTTGTATCTCTTTTTCTTGCAAATTCACCTTTTTTTCCCCTCTCTCTTTAAGCTGCAACTTTTGGTGGTGGGGGGTGGGCCTGGTTTCAGGTATTTTAACAAAATAACTTGAATATCTAATGGCAAAACCAATCCTGGGGAAGTGCATATGTAAGATTAGGTGGATTAATGTTGACCCAAAATTTGCTTATTTTAATATGGTCATACATTTGGAGATTTAAAAAAGTTGTCTTCCTTATAAGTGCATATACCATGGGTATCAGAATAGAGAATGAGTATTGAATTTATACTAGTTTAGAGTGTGGAAAAAAGTTCAGATTCCACCATTATACAAAACTGGTGCGTCCACTTCTTGAGGTCTTATTTCCACGCTCTTGCACTGTGCTTATGTTATGTTATGTGAACTAACCACTTATATTTGTTTTTTGTTTCAGGTGAAGGGTGTATATGAGAAGGTTGGCGAGGCCAC
Source organism: Pholidichthys leucotaenia (assembly GCA_020510985.1). Taxonomy (NCBI): domain Eukaryota; kingdom Metazoa; phylum Chordata; class Actinopteri; order Cichliformes; family Pholidichthyidae; genus Pholidichthys; species Pholidichthys leucotaenia. The sequence continues at coordinate 172,767,347 of CM035838.1, read as the reverse complement.
AGAGACCGCACTGACCTGTCTGGTGGAAAAGATGAACGTCTTTGACACCGAAGTTCACAACCTGTCAAAGATCGACAGAGCCAACGCCTGCAACTCAGTGAGTGACATCGGCTCACCCTCACCTGCACAGGCTGCACATTTCCGCCGCTCCCACTCAGCAGGTTTTCTCACCCGGTGTCTTTCTGTCGCATCAGGTGATCAAACAGCTGATGAGGAAGGAGTTCACCCTGGAGTTCTCCAGAGACAGGAAGTCCATGTCCGTCTACTGCACCCCAAACAAGTCCCGCTCTACCATTGGCAAAATGTTTGTTAAGGTAAATTGATTTGAACTCGTACTTGAGACTTTCTTGCTTCTTCTGTAACTTGGCTCAGCTTTGATATTCTTCCACATACCATGCATACACAGGGCACAGAGGAATACAACAGCCCTTACATTATATATGTAAGAATATACTTACAATGGGAGTATTATGGAAGCATATTTAAAATACAGACCGATCCAGTGACTGATTTTTGTGTTGGGTTATTTTGTGGTGATCAGTGTCAGATGGTTAGCTGCCGTTTTCTGACAATGGGAGAAGTTGGATTGACTATGCTAGGCAGTGACAGCTATTGAAATAAGTGCTTAACTACTTTACACTACTGCATTTCTGTGAACGGTTTCATGCCACTTGAAAGTACAGTGTGTAAATTTTTGTCATATTCTGAAATTTATTGCCATATAAAATCTTAACATTGTTTTCATTGTTATATAATTACTCTTAAGCAAAAGTTGCCGCATTTTTTTAAACCTTAAGATAAGTTTTCTATACACAGGAAGAGAGTCTGTCTCCATCTAGGTGGCCATCTTGGACCAACATAATGTCTTTATGCCTAACATAAGTTTTTATGTCTAACTTTTATTACACAAATGGCTTGTGGAGGTTCTGGTATATGCTGTGGAAGAAAGTGATGACTGACAAAATGTGAATTGGTTGCATTGTGAAATCTGCTTGTTAAATTGCAGTCAATACTACACATTGTACCTTTAATATCACAGAAATTGCATTTAATCAGCTTAAATCCCTGGCCATCACACCGTATTATCAAATATTTTAAAAGATTACTATTATATCCACACTGGTGAACAAGTAGTGGTAGTCTTTTGAAAAGGGTGTCCGTCCATCCATCCATCCATCCATCCATCCATCCATCTTCTACTGCTTATCTGAGTTGCAGAGGCAGCAGTCCAGACAGAGTATGTCAGACTGCCACCTGGTTCACATAGCACCATGATCCCTCCTGCAGGTGGTGATCCCAGCGGACCACTGTGGCTCTTTTGGATACACTTGGTCCTTGATGTAACTTTTTTCTCAGGGATCTGCTGGACCAGTTTGTCTTGAGAGACTACCAGGGGCAAGTTGTCCTAACACCGTAGCTCCTGGGATCATTAGGGCACACAAACCCCTCCACCATGTTAAGGTGGTGATCCACAACTTGGTTCCTCAACGTTTACTTTGTGGTCATTAAGATGCCCTAGCTCGAGTAATTAATTAATTATATGTGACCACCACAGCATGTTAGCCAATTAACATTGGCTACCTGAGCAGTGCTAAACACATTTTAGCATGGTAAGCTAGGTAGCTTGTATGCTAGTCATTTTGCTGCCGTTATTGGGAACAAAATGCTTCATGTTAACAGTCTTGTCCAGCTTCTGTCAAATATCCCTGTCCATTGTACATTCAGTTAATCCACGTGCACTGCCAAGTCTTAGAAAGTGACACACTAGATACCATAAAGTCTTATTTACTTCCCTTTCTTATATCTTAAGCTAAAGATTGTCACTGCTGTTGAAGCATCTAAGAATCACAAATGTTCTCCCAGCTTTTCTTGACATTTTTGTCAAATGTGACACTAATTAAAAAGAAAAATAAAAGGAAACTGTAGTGCTGTAAGCACAATTTGTGCTCACCGCAGTGAAGCCAACTTGTTGAATTCCAGGATTTCGCCATATTGGTCTACAGACAAATAGAAAAACAAGCAAATATTCAAAATAAAAAGTGCAAAAATGACCAGAATTAATCCAGTAAATGAAAACAATCTGAAACATTAAAGATGCCACAGAAGACTGGTATTGAATATAACAACATAAGTGGAGGCATAAGTAACTGTAATATTTGTCTCCTCAGGGAGCCCCAGAAGGAGTCATTGAGAGATGCACTCATGTCAGAGTGGGCAACAGCAAAGTTCCCCTCAGCCCGGGCATTAAGGAGAAGATCCTGTCGGTAATCCGTGAGTACGGGACCGGTCGCGACACCCTCAGGTGCTTGGCTCTGGCCACCCGAGACAGCCCGCCCAAAATGGAGGACATGGTACTGTCTGATACCGCCAGGTTTCCTGAGTACGAGGTGAGTGCTCAACATTTCACTCTATTTGGATGTTTTTGCTCCCTGATCTCTTAACCGGTTTCACATCCTCGTCTCTCTTCATCCAGTCCGACCTGACCTTCGTTGGCTGTGTTGGCATGCTGGACCCTCCCAGACAGGAAGTGGCCGCCTCCATCAAGCTGTGTCGCCAGGCCGGCATCCGGGTCATCATGATCACCGGGGACAACAAGGGCACCGCTGTGGCGATCTGCCGCCGCATCGGCATCTTGACGGAGGAGGACGATGTTGAGAACATGGCCTTCACCGGACGCGAGTTTGACGAGCTCACTATCAACGCACAGCGGGAGGCTGTGACTCACGCCCGCTGCTTCGCCCGCGTCGAGCCATCACATAAGTCGAAGATCGTAGAGTACCTGCAGGGATATGATGAGATCACTGCTATGGTACGAAGTCTGAGAGATCATTCTTCAGAGTTTGTGAATAGATTTTTAAAGCGCATTCCAGGAGTTATTCTCGGTCAGATTTTCCCCGTCAGTCAGTGGAAGTTATCAATTCCACGCCCCCTGAAATCAGATTTTTGACTGTATCAGGTTGTCGGCACCATATCCAAGTTGAGGAGTTAAGTTGAGAATGATTTCACTTAGCATCAACAGTCAGTAGGAGTTTAAGTTTAATGTTTATTTGAAAGGGACATTACATACTAATGAACATTAATACAAATGTAAGTATGCCAGACTTGGCAATACTGCTAATTTGCATCTGTAGTCCCCCGGCAGGTCAAAAAAACACACAATCAATCACACACAAGAAGAACAACTGCAGTGAAACTGTACATAGTGGATATGCTGAAGTGCAAGAGTTAAGGTGCTACAAAACAAAACATTCAAATGTCACACAAGTGAAGGAGCTTAAGTCGAATGTGTTGTTTATTAGCACTTAAGACAAAGCACTGTAGCCGCTTCACGGAAACCTTCATCTCTGTTTTCGACTTTGAGGAAAATTGTGTTGGACAACTTCTGGAATGCACTGTTGTCCATTTATTAGCATTACACATTTTTCACATATTTTTCTGCAGACGGGTGACGGAGTGAACGATGCCCCTGCTTTGAAGAAGGCGGAGATCGGCATTGCTATGGGCTCTGGCACTGCCGTGGCCAAGTCAGCCTCTGAAATGGTCCTCGCTGACGACAACTTCTCCTCCATCGTAGCCGCCGTTGAAGAGGGTCGGGCCATTTACAACAACATGAAGCAGTTCATCAGATACCTCATCTCCTCCAACGTGGGAGAGGTCGTCTGGTGAGTGTCCTCGGAGCAGACCAGACAGGGTTTCTGTGGGGTGTAAAAACCATTAGAGAATATTTTTGGAGGCTTGAACAGGCAGTGAACGGGATTTCCACCACCATTAAAAGGTTTATTTACAAAGAGAGTCTTTCATTCAAAATGTTGGACATGATTTTCACTGGTCAATTTTGAAACCCGTGCAGATTGCTAAAAAATTCAGTAGTTTATGTAGCCATTCAAAATAGGCCTCCACTCACTCCGTGTAGCAGTTCAGTACTGTGGCGACAACTCTTCTACTGAAGCACAGTCAAAAGTTTGACTGAATACCATAGTATTTTGGGGGATTATATCATGTTGGCCGTGGATATTCCTGTCCACACAAGAGGAAATGTTCGACCTCTGTATCGGTCCACCTTGCATCCTTTGTTGTTGAATCATCGTTGAGATGAACAGTTGGGTCAGTGATGTGGAACATTCAAGCTGTACGGGTAGTGGGAGGGTGCGACCATTTTCATTCATCCTGTCCCTGGGACTACCATTCCTATACATGCTGAGCTGGGGAAGCGTTCCATTCTTAAGAGCAGCACAAAGAGATCAAACTTGTCAAATGTTCCAGATTCGGGGGGGGGGGGTGTCAAATGTTGGTCAGTACCATACAGCGGTGTGAATGAGCCTTAACAGCCCTCAACCCTGAGTGCTACTTTCTGTGTATTTCCACCAGCAAAGGAATGCTAATGTTACTGACAAGCTAGCAGAGTCTATGATCAGTGTAGTTTTTCAGATATAGTCTTCTTATCAGCTATGAAATCTTGGTAGTTTCTTGGGTCTAAAATTGCCTTCACAGTCCTCGTTTGTTCAAGCTAAACTCTCAGGCCTCCCATGATAGAAGAGCATTAGTGGAAGTGTTATGAAATCATAAATCAGGCTAAATGTAATTGATGGTGCATCAACACTGACGTTTGTTCCCTTTAAAGGCTCTAACCAGTCTCATTTCTGCTGATAGCATCTTCCTCACGGCGGCTCTGGGCTTCCCTGAGGCTCTGATCCCAGTCCAGCTGCTCTGGGTCAACCTGGTGACGGACGGCCTCCCCGCCACCGCGCTGGGCTTCAACCCCCCTGATCTGGACATCATGGAGAAGCCTCCCCGCAACGCCAAGGAGCCCCTGATCTCCGGCTGGCTCTTCTTCAGATACCTGGCCATAGGAGGTTAGCAAGAGGATGAAAAGTGATGGTTAAATTCAGAATATTGACACAAAAGATGGCTTTTATAGGGAGCACGAAAAGTCATTAAATTAATTTTGAAGAAGGGAAAAAAAGTTTTTTTTTTAATTAATTTGTTAAAACACATAATTTTAACCCTAAAATTGTATGTTTATTAATTTTGGTGGTGGATTTTGTTCTTTACCACCCACTCTACTCAGTCACTTGGTTGCGTTGGGTAGTTGATGTCTACAGCAGCCCTGAATTGTCTGATTAATGTTTGATGACACTGTTTTTGGTTTTCAGGCTACGTGGGCGCTGCGACTGTGGGAGCTGCTGCCTGGTGGTTCGTACTCTCTGAAGAAGGTCCCCAGGTCACGCTCTACCAGCTGGTACGTATCCCTGGGTCCCTACCCCTCCACCCACTGCCCCCCTACCCCACTAACTCCTCTCTCTTCCTCCCCCCACAGAGCCACTTCCTCCAGTGTGGCTCAGACAACCCAGACTTCGACGGCGTGGACTGCCATGTGTTTGAGTCTCCGTACCCGATGACCATGGCTCTGTCTGTGCTCGTCACCATCGAGATGTGCAACGCTCTGAACAGGTGAATGAGTGGAGAATTGCTCCTGGAAACAGAAAATGAAAGACGCGTTATGTAACTTGAAGCATCATTTGTGTTTTCCCTCCTGTCCAGCCTGTCGGAGAACCAGTCTCTGCTGAGGATGCCCCCCTGGGAGAACATTTGGCTCCTGGGGGCCATCTGCCTCTCCATGTCTCTGCACTTCCTCATCCTCTACGTGGAGCCACTGCCTGTGAGTGTCACACAGCCATCTTGTGCAGGGATTTACATAATGAGGCCGATAAAGTTAAAATGAGCTGTCCACTTTTGGGCACAGGTGCAGTTGTGGATGTTTTTTGCCCTCTAGTGGCCATATGGCTGCATTGCAATAAGGGTTTTTGTTGGCAAGATTACATAAAATGGTCCATCCATCCATCTTCTTCCCCTTAATCCTTTTTGGGTCGTGGGGGGGCTGGAGCCTATCCCAGCATCTATGGGCGAGAGGCAGGGTCCACCCAGATGGTTCGCCAGTCCATCGCAGGGCCAACACAGAGAGAAAGACAACTATTCACTCTCACAGTCATACCTAAGGACAATTTAGAATCCCCAGTTTGATGCCAGTTAACCTAACTTGCATGTTATTGGCATGTGGGAGGAAACTGGAGAAATCCCGGAGTAAACCCACGCAGACACGGGGAGAACATGCAAACTCCACACAGATCACTGTTGGTCTTGGTCTTGTTTTTTGAAACTTGGTGTAGAACAAAAGTGGACAATACTAAATGCAAATGTAAATATAATTATTTAGGACCCCCATAAAAAGAAAAAAAAATAGTATTTTAAAGAACACAAAGACTTTAATTCTACACACTTCTAAACATTTTTTTGACTTGTTTTCATAAAAATACAGTCCTGTTCACCTTTAACTTGTGACTTTTGTTTGTGGGGGTACAGTCTAGTTTCAGGTGTTTTTACCTTTAAATAAATTTTCGAGTGGCAACATTGGCTTCGTTCACACTGCAGATTTTAATGCTCAGTTCCGATTTTTTTTTGTACATGTGACCCATATCTGTTTCCCCCCCACACACACACACCAGACCCAGGCCAGTTTCATATGTGGCCCTAATTCAGATACGTATCTGTTTTTCAAAGCGACCTCATTCGCTGCAGCGGTGACATCTGCAGCTGTATCAGAGTGGAGAGATGTTTCCACAGTCTAAAATATCTGGTTGGAGATTACAGTCTGGAAATAAAAGGCTTCTTCTTGGCTGCCGTGCATAATTTGGCTTCTGACACAGATTTGGTTTGTAATTAGTATAAATTCAGCTGTAAAATTGAAGTGATATTCAGTGGTGTTTATTTACTTATTTTACTCAGTAATATCACGTCTGTCTTTGGATTACTGAGGGCTTTCTTGAACAGCATTTTTTCCGTGTGTCAGCCCCCCCGTCACACTGTCATATAGTGATCCGTCTATAGACTTTAACTTTAATGTCAGACCATTTTATTTTATTTTATTTCAGTCTGAGCCGGCTGCATTAACTGAGGTGTAGACACAAGCTGTTGCTTCAGCCTACACCCTTTCTGTCCAAAATATGTGGTCTTTTTCCCTTTCCTTTTCTGTCTTATGATCCAATAGAAATTTAGAAAAAAAATATGAATGAATGACCTGTCACTATAACACGGTCCACTCAGTAAACTTGGGTTTATTGTTGATTCTGGAGGGTCAGAACAAAATTAATTTTTTTCTGACCTCCACCTCCATTATCAACACCTCAGCATCACACTCCGTGAAGTTATTGTTTTTAAGGTTGTGCGTTCCCGCAGGACTGACGATCATAGTTTGACAGGAGCGTTTTTATTCATTTACATAGTGGGAGGAACTGAGGCGGAGTGAAGAGAGCGTGCACGTGTGCTGGTTTTCAAAGTGAGGTGTATATCATCTGGCGTGTAGAGGAATGAAGCTGGTCTCATTTATTTTGCACATAATCATTTGTGAATGATTTTAACATTTTATTTTGCTGGGCTGCATCAAAGCGAAGAAGTTCTGTCCCCTTCAATCGTTCGGGGCTCATATTTACTTCCGTAAACACGCTTTGTCTGACGTTGCATTTTCTTCTGCACATGCGGGTCACTTCATAGCTGTAGGCCGTTCACACTGGAGTCTGATGGGGGTTGCATTTAAATTATAATGTGAACGCCCACACACAAAAAAAAATCAGAATTGAGCATTAGGACCTGCAGTGTGACCGTAGCCATTGATCCTGGGGAAGTGCAGTTTTGATGACCCCATAGTTACAGTAATTTCTCCTAATAACTGGATAAGGCTAATTGTATTATGGCCACATACTTTTTGAGTGTAATATCTTAAATTTCCATTCATCATCTACTGCTTGTCCAGGGGTCTGGGTCATGGAGCCAGCAGTCTAAGCATAGAAGCCCAGACTTCCCTCTCCCCAGCTGCCTCCTCCAGCTCTTCAGGGAGGACACCCAGGCCAGCTGGGGAGACGTAGTCTGTCCATCTTGTCCTGACGGGGTCTCCTCCCAGTGGGATGTGCCCAAAGCACCTCACGTGGGAGGCATTCAAACCACCTCAACTGGCTTCTTTTGATGTGGAGTCGTCGTGGCTCTACTGAACTTCTCTTGGACTTTTAAAAGCCATTTGATCAAATTTAACTCCCTATAGGTGTAGAACTATGGCTGAGAGTTGTATTTATTATTCCATCTAACATTAACATCAAATGAATGTATTTTCTCTCTTCATTCATTAAAAGCAGGAGGGTTTGAGTTTCCTTGTCCAGGAGTTTTGACACTTAAACGTGACCTGTGAAGTCCAACATCCTTCTCTCCATCGCTCTTCTTAGGTCATCTTCCAGATCACCCCGCTGGATACAACCCAGTGGATGATGGTGCTGAAGATCTCCCTGCCTGTGATCCTGCTGGACGAGCTGCTAAAGTTTATGGCCAGGAACTACTTGGAATTTGGTAAACAGCTGGAGAGGCCGGCCTCCAAGGGCTGCTCTCTGACCGCATGCGCTGAGGGAATCTCCTGGCCCTTCGTGGCCATCTCCCTGCCCCTGGTGCTGTGGATCTACAGCACTGACACTAACGTGTCTGCCATGCTGTGGCCCTGACTGACTCCAGCACACTACCCTCCCTGTGCACCGGTGTGAAGTGGACATTAACAAACACGAAACAAACATCTAACACAGTTACAGTAATACAGAACAACTTACCATCGACATGTGCACCTTCCTGGATAGTGATCTCCTGTATTTAGACCATTTTCATCATAACCTATGTTCGGGTGGGGGCTGGGGCTCCGTCATATTTAAATGACTGACTGACTTTATGTCTACATGTTTGTCTTTATTATTATTATTATTTTCTCCATGTTTTTCTCTGTCGACCCCCCCATTGAGAACAGTCAGAGAAGCCCACTGTGTTGGAGCTGTGTTGATCTGTACAGAGAATTGACACTATTTTATAACAACTAATATTTTGTAATTTAGGGGAGGGGGGTATAGAGAGTATAGTTCTGAGGATTCTGTCGTGCAGAGATAATTTGTGGGCGAAGCCTTGACGGGATTTGCCCCGGCATGAATCTGTCGCCATTTTTGAGCTCTGTCATCATCATTGGTTGTTTTTCTGCATTAGGCAGAGCACAGCTACCTCAATGCTGCCGATATATGACCATAACCACCCACTTTACCAGTCTGACAAACCATTTCAGATCGTATCTTTCATTTGAAGTGTTGAGGTAAGCACCAGTTTGTTTTTGCAGTAGAGACTATAAGCCTTCACGTGTATTTTAATGTTTTTATATACCTATACATTTCTTTTCCTCTGTTGTTTGAGGGAAGATGGGACAAACATGTTACCAGTTTGATTCAGAGTAATTTTTGGTACCACCTGATGTTAAATTTATTTACTTGAAGAGAACGCTTTTGATTTTTTTTAGGCTTTTTTTTTTTAAGATTCAGTCTGTTTTAAGTCCTAATTACATTAATCTTTATATTGTATGTAAAATGTGCACATACTGTACTTGAATATGTAAAAAACAAAAAACAAAAAAAGAGGCACCAAGAAGCTGTTAGTCTTATAACCTGAGCACAACGTGGACAGTTTAACGGGAGCTCAGCCCTCTGACTGGCGGAGTCTGTACATTTGTACATAGCACACCAAGTAGGACATCAGTACACATTTCTGTGGCTCTAAAGGAAAAAATGCTCCATACTTTTAGACTAGTTTAGTTGAGTGCATGCCTGCTCCAGTGATACCAGGCCAGAGTGCTTTGTGTGTGTAGAGTTGAAGAGCTAACTGTTGTTTCTCCCAATGCCTTCCACCCGTTCACCTGGCGAGTGAGTACGCCTCCACCCCTGCATGAACTGCCCACTCATCTTCAGCCTGTCATTGCTCGTATTAAATGACAGCAATAAGTCTGATGCATATCTGTGATTTTGGTTGGGTTGAGAAGAAAAAAAACTTTGTTTTAATGGTACATGAGATGAGTTTTCAATGTCACAAAGTGCCAGGAAGATGCTGAGCAGATGACAGGAATGCTGTGTGTCACAGGTGGTGTCAGATATTCATGAATGTAGACTCGTGGTACGTGTCCGCATAGGTGTCTTTTTTTTTTAAATGCCAGAGGCGTTAATGGGGCGTAACCACTGGAGCCAAAACGCATGATTGACGCGTGTGCTGCTACCACACGGTGCCTGGAAACATTCAACGTTCTTTAAAAAAAAAAACATGCTGGCTGATGTTCTAATTCTGAACAATGAGGAAAAACATTTCAGAGTAAGTCAAGTATTAATACACCATGCTCTAATTTTGATCTCCACTGTATATAGAGCTTTTTCTAGTCTCACAGACTAATCAAAGTGCTTCACTAGTACCAGCTGTTCTAAGGGCCTATAGGAGACCGATACCAAGGGACAATTTAGAATGAACATTTAACCCAAACACGCAGGTCTTTGGATTGTGGGAGGAATCTGGAACTCCCAGAGAACATGCAAACACCACACAAAGGTTCCTACCCCTGCCAGTCTGGGGATTCGAACCTGGAACCTTCTAGCTGTTAGGGTACAGTGGTTAGCACTGTTGCTTAACTGACCACTTTGTCCAGAGTAAAGACTGAAGGGGACACTATAGGTATTCAGGGCCCAATGCAAGATTGTGGTGAAAATTGCACATTTAAAAGAAAAAAGATGCAGACTTATGAGGGGGAAAAAATTGTAAATTTATGAGAAAAAAGTAGCAAATTCATACAAAAAAGATGTAGTTTTGAGAAAAAAGTTGCAAATTTATGAGAAAAAAAGTTGTCGATTTAAAAGAAAAAAATTGCAAGTTTACAAGAAATGTTTCAAATTTGTGAGCCCCCCCCCCCCCCCCCCCCCCTTCATTTAGCCTTGGTGCGCCCCCCAGCAATTTACAGATTTACACTTTTGGGCACAGCCCACAACACCAGCCATATCATTCTTTGCTGAGACATGAGCACACAGTCCCCCCGGCTGTGTGCTTGTGTAGCTGTTGTAGCCTAACATCTAAATTAAAAGTTAATACCATCACAGTTGTGGAGAAGAATGGTGAGATATATGCGGCCACGCATGCGTCAGGGTAGCAGGAATACAGCAGAGTGGCAACTCAGAGGACCAGCGGCTCGGGCTGTTTGTAGCCGGCGGTGGAATCACTACTGGTGCTACTCGCACTGTTTCCATCCATCTTCTACGGCTTACCCGGGGGTCCAGGTCAAGTAGAGTAGCCCAGACTGCCACCTGGTTCACATAACACTATGATCCCTCCTGCAGGTGGTGAGCAAACCCATGTGGTTCCTTTGGGTACACTGGGTCTTTGATGTAAATTTTCATGGGGATCTACCAGATCACTCTTGGTCTGGTCCTTCACCCAGAACCATTTTACCTTGGGAGACCACACCAGGGGCAAGCTGCCCCCCACAACATAACTCCTGGGATCCTTGGGGCACGCAAACCCCTCCACCACAATAAGTTAGCGATCCACGGAGGGGGTACTCACTATTTAGTTCCTCTCTGCAACGACAATAAGTTGGTCCCATGCACTCCACTCTATTTTGCGCAAAATCATTTCTGTATGGTTTTAACGTCAACCTGAAACTGTCAGGCAATAATGTCACCAACAAATCCTCATGGTTCCTATCCCCATAATGGAGGCGCCACAGGTGAGAGGGCCAAATACAAGAACTTCCTGGTAACTGAAACGGGTATACTGACATGTCTGCTACCACTGTGAACGGCATCTCATTGGTTGACGGTCTCTTCAGTATGTTTGCCTGAAATGGTGTTTTTGCATACCATTTACTTTTTGTTTATTAACTGTAAAGTGAAGCTATTGCCTCTGTGCTAATGCAGGAACAGGTAATACCTTGCTTGCTATTCTAGAATGCATTGCAAGGCATTCTACAAAGCCAGTGAATTGGAAGCAGTTAAAATCGCACACCTATGTGGACACGTACCATCACACCACTTCATGGCACAAGGCAGAGACAAAAACATTTAAGTGCCCATTACTGGATTTACTTTGTTTTCCTACTGCATGGCCTTCATTGCTCTGTTCATTTAAATTATTTGCTTTGTCGTGTCATTTCTGTTGTCCATTGATGGGTTTCCCCTCTCTTCTACCCCCCATCCCCTTTCTCCTTTGCAGCGAGGTTCAAGTAAAGCGCAGCTCAGCTCTAAAACTCCTTACAGAAACTTTGGTTTGGTTTTGTGTTGTGCATGTGTGTTTCGGGCAGCACATCTTACAGAAGCTGCATGTCGGTGAAGTGATTAAGATGATGGAGGACTTAAAGTTCAAACTTTTGTTTTTTCTTTCTTTTTTTTTTAAAGAATAAAAATGGCCATAAAATGTTGAAAGTAGCCAGTGCCGCCTTGTCAGTCCTTCCATCCTCCTGCATGAAGAGCCTTAGATTATGCCATCCTTTCAGAATAAGAGCTTAGAACCTTGTACAGTCAGTTGTACATTATTCCATGGTGCATGTTTGCTCACCATCCGTTTCACTTAACTGATAGACAATGTATAAGCTCAAAAACAAGGTTCATCTTTCCTAAGGAAATACTTTTATGGGATAATATGAAGCCAGACTTTGTTTTTCTTGTGTGGTTTTTTTTTTTTTTTTGGCACCAAGGTGTGCAACATGTTTGGAGCAGATTTTTTGCCAAATCTGGGAAGGCAGGTGTGTTTTACCGTATGAACGGCAAGCAGTCCTCTACGGCGTCGTTTGCCAAAACTGCTGTACTGTATTTTCAGAGATTGTACAATGTATCACATGGACTTTGGTTTCAGGTAAATAAAACCTTCATACATCAAGACTTCACTCATCCCCATTTTTCCTGGCATTAAAGAGTCGGCGTTTCATATTTTTATTATACATCTTAAGAATATTTACAGAATGGTATCAACATCTGACTTGTAATGTAAACCTTTCCCATTTAAGAATAAATTTTAATATAAAAAGGCAAACACAATAAACTACATATTAATCCACACAGAAAGGAGCAGAAATGTGAAACTGTTCAGCCAGTTCTGTTGAAGCAACACTATGTAATATTTTCCCCTTAATGTTTTCAAAATCACTGACTGGGTGGACCTGCAACAGTGCTAAATTACCTTCCTGTTCCTGGTAGGAACATTGAAACAACTACAACTGGCACATTTTACAGCTTGAGTCCCATTACACAACAAGAGTGCTTTGCTAGTTGGTGGCTAAATTCATGCCCTATAATCGGCTATTGAGACTCGTGGTGTAAGCTAGGGGTGGGACAAAAGAGCAATTTAACGACGTGTTGCCATACTTGGCACTAGATGGTCCAACTGCCCAGTCAGGCCATTCACCTGACAGGGTCTCACTAGATTTACAGCCAGGTGTACAAATTAAGAAGTAAGATGCAGCAAATAGTTAACTGAAATGTCGAGCCTTTTATGGATTTTATAATGAAGACGGAACAAAAGACCTTGACATGACACAACCCACAAGGAGTACTGCACAAAAAATACTGAACACGCAGGCCAGCACATTCCTCTCCGAGCCCTTAACGGCCGTGTTAACAATGGCTAAGCTAAAAACCATTTTAGCAAGAACGGCACTGACCCCAGTCAACGGCCAACTCCAGACACCTCCCCAAGCAACAAAGCCACCTCCAAACTCTGAGCGAGCCAAGTAAACAACACAGCCCTCCCTGTGTACAGAGACGTGTGTCGGGAAAATGAAGGCCCCTGGAATACGAGAATGTGGGCAGCAGAAAGGACTAAACGGCACACCATCCCACGGAGAACTGAGACCCTGCAGCCACTGAAACAAAAGTGACCACACCAAGTTGAAGAGTGAAAACTGATTTGAAACCTATATTGACAGTTGAACTTCAGGGACAAAATCTGCCCTTGAAATGAAGGGGGGGTATGGTATTGCAATAGTATTGCATCATAATCTGAATCACATCGTGAGGTCCTCTGCAATTCCTACCACTAGTATAAACATGCCAGTTGTAGTCTTTTAATTGTTCCTACTCAAAACGGGAAAGTTACAGTCATGCCACATTCACCCTCATCTTCAACTTGTGGCTCAAGATTCGTGTCCATATGTAAGAGGAGAAAACGATGTGATAAGTGGTGGCTTTTTGGGCTTCACGTTAGCCGTTTCAGCTTTGAGAATGACTCAAACCTAACACCGTGCATGTTGTAGAAAAACTGTTTGTGTGGATCCTGTACAGACACCCCAGTCAAGCTCGACACAAAATCAGACCCATTTCGTATGCAAGTCACAACATCAAGTTATTCGCCAAATCTCAGCTGCCTGTACTGATTTACTCGCATTCACCTCTAACATGCTCAGTAACGAGTGTCAAGTTACCTTTGCAATCTCTACAGTGTGAGAGAAGGCAGAGTCCGTCAGTTTCAAAAGGCTTTGTTACAGCTCTGCATAACAAAATGGCCTCAGGGCAACAATGGCTGACGTTATGAAACATGCAGATTATGTTTTTTTTTTTTTTTTTTTAAGTTTTCCTGTGGTTGAACTGCAGAGTGAGCATCGGCTCATCCAGAGGTGCAAAAACTGGTCTTTGAGTTCTGGGTTGTCGTCGGCCTGAGGAGGAACTGGCAGCGCGTCCTCGGGGCTACTGTCGGTTCAGAGGGACGCGTTGACCGAGCCCCCCCTCAGTGGAGCCGGGGTCACTGCATACCGAACCACTGTTCCTGGTCGGCCCACTGAGCCGCTTCGCTGTCGCTGCCCTCCAAGTCGCCGTCCTCGCCGCTGCCCTCCATGTCGTCCCCGTCCAGCTCCACAGTGGCGTCTGTGGGACTCTCCTCCTTCTCCATCTTCTGCATGCCTTCTAGAGACTTCTGGTCGTTGGGGTCAAGGCTTGAAGAAGGGGGGGGAAAAAAAAAAAAAAAGGACTGAGGGAGACTGTCATGTTAAAATAAAGAATTGGTGCTGTGTGAGCTCTGCTGTGCTTCCTACACCATGAAACAAAATAATCAGCCCATCAGAAACGTGCACTCCATCAGGCTCATCACTATTTCATTCATTCCCAAACAGGAAAACGCAGAGCATGACAAGTGTGCTTCACAGAGATTAGTCTTGGGGATAGATAGATAGTTTATTGGGGATTAAATCCCTATAGTTTATAGGGATCAAAATTTAACTTTCAGTTGGTGGAAGTCAGTTATTTTATATTAAAGGTGACAAATCTTGATGGATTGTTGGTGGATCGATGAAATGTTTAACATACTCTGGTCAAAATTCCACAGGGATTACATACTACAGCACCATTTTCCACCCACATTAAAACACCCTTCTTCACAATGACCTGTTTCAGTGTCTGTTTCTTTCACCATGACACTAATGAGGCACCATTTACCAAAGCATCAAATCAAATCAACCTTTGTCATATTGCTGTACATAGAACAGTAGTGCAGGCAAGATGAAATTGCGTTTCTCTCGGCATCCATATAAGTTAAAGAACATGATTTAAGACACACACACACACACATATCTTCACCCCCCACCCCACCACATCCATTTACGCATCCCTGAGACATACTTGGGGGGGGGGGGTGACAGAAGTTCTGTCACTTCTGGGATCTGTGGTTGAGGCTAATGTTAGCAGGCTAGCTCTGGTTGTCAGACACAGCCTAAGCCAATGTAAAATTGGCTGAATGGGTAAAAGCATCATCAGAGAGGGGGTTTATGGTGTGAGTGGTGCAAGCAGTTTCATGAAATGGTCAGTCAGAGAACAACTCATACCGGCTCGGACGTCACCTGGGTCGACAAGGTCAGGAGTTCCTGACAGTGGAAGGCAAAAGACAGAGCTGCGTGGAGGAATCTGATCAGACCTAAATGAAACAGTCATTGTCGCCCCCAACAGACTGCTATGATAATGATGGTGGTGGATGGGATAGGACCAGTCCCTGGTTTCTAATGAGCACAGAAATGACCCTGATTGAGTCGATGGCTGGGTCTGCTTCCTGTGGGTAACCACACCAGGCGAAGGAGCTGCCCAAGCCAGAGCATTACAAACTACACTAAAATGAGCTAAAATAACGGAGTGGTGGCGCATTCATCACAGAGCCAGGAGGTTGTGAGTTCACACCTCAGCTGTCTCTGCCTTCTAGCTTAGTGCACAGCATAACAGAATGGGGGAAGGACACACAGAACTACCAAACAACTGACCACCCCCTTCCCCCTAAAATATTTAATTTAATGGCTGCTTTTCTTTATTAGCTCACTCCAGCAAAGCCAAAAGGAGCTAATGTGATGACATGGTGTCCATCCATCCACATTTCACAGGAATTGCTACTCCTAGGCATTTATCCCGATGGTCACCAAACTCGATGATCCTCAGGTGGGTCTGCATCCAGGTTGTGCTCTAGGTCAAAGATCAGGAGACCTGGGGGCTCAAGTATAAACAGTGCACACGCACAAAAACGTGGCACGCACTGATTTTCACGCACACAGTGGGATGTATAAAAACAAATGTGACGTGAGGATCTGCGGGCCGAGCCGCAAAGTTTCCACCTGCCGTGAGAACCGCAAAATTCTGTTTGACTCCATCAGGTGTGTCTGTTAAACTACAACAGCTGAAACTCACAGAATGTGTTAATATAACATTTCTACTTCAGTTAAAATGACCTGTCTAAGAATTAGTGGTTGAAAAACATTATTATTATAACAAGATTTATCTCCACAACTCGGCTGATTGAGCGCAGTGAAACCCCGATGAATACTAACTAATTTCCCTCAGATATAACCTGCCTCATTCATGGTCCAAAACCAGCGCCACTGGAAACTGGATCTCGTCTCTGTAAATGTGACATAGCGATAATAAAATTTACCAAAGATTATACAGTCGACTCACGAGGCAACGTGCACAGATCCATCTTTCCTGGGAGGAATTCTGTTCAGCAAAATGCCCTCTAAAGGAGCCCCAGCTCCAGCACAATACATGCCGAGGCAGCTGGACTGGTGAACCCTGCAGGTGAACCCCGGTAGCTGCAGCAGTGACATCTGCAGCTGTATCAGAGTGGAGAGATGTTTCCACAGTCTAAAATATCTGTTTGGAGATTACAATCTGGAAATAAAAGGCTTCTTCTTGGCTGCCGTGCATAATGTGGCTTCTGACACAGATTTGGTTTGTAATTAGTATAAATTCAGCTGTAAAATTGGAGTGATATTCAGTGGTGTTTATTTACAGTGGGGTAAAAAAGTATTTAGTCAGCCACCAATTGTGCAAGTTCTCCCACTTTAAAGATGAGAGCGGTCTCCAATTTTCATCATAGGTATACCTCAACTATGAGAGACAAAATGAGGAAAAAAAAAAAAATCCAGAAAATCACATTGAAGGATTTTTAATGAATTAATTGGTAAATTCCGCAGTAAAATAAGTATTTGGTCAATAACAAAAGTTCATCTCAATACTTTGTTATATACCCTTTGTTGGCAATGACAGAGGTCAAATGTTTTCTGTAAGTTTTCACAAGGTTTTCACACACTGTTGCTGGTATTTTGGCCCATTCCTCCATGCAGATCTCCTCTAGAGCAGTGATGTTTTGGAGCTGTCGCTGGGCAACACAGACTTTCAACTCCCTTCAAAGATTTTCTATGGGGTTGAGATCTGGAGACTGGCTAGGCCACTCCAGGACCTTGAAATGCTTCTTACGAAGCCACTCCTTCGTTGCCCAGGCAGTGTGTTTGGGATCATTGTCATGCTGAAAGACCCAGCCACGTTTCATCTTCAATGCCCTTGCTGGTGGAAGGAGGTTTTCACTCAAAATCTCACGATACATGGCCCCATTCATTCTTTCCTTTACACGGATCAGTTGTCCTGGTCCCTTTGCAGAAAAACAGCCCCAAAGTATGATGTTTCCACCCCCATGCTTCACAGAAGGTATGGTGTTCTTTCTCCTCCAAACACGACAAGTTGAGTTTTTACCAAAAAGTTCTATTTTGGTTTCATCTGACCATATGACATTCTCCCAATCCTCTTCTGGATCATCCAAATGCTCTCTAGCAAACTTCAGACGGGCCTCGACATGTACTGGCTTAAACAGGGGGACACGTCTGGCACTGCAGGATTTGAGTCCCTGGCGGCGTAGTGTGTTTCTGATGTAGCCTTTGTTACTTTGGTGCCAGCTCTCTGCAGGTCATTCACTAGGTCCCCCATGTGGTTCTGGGATTTTTGCTCACCGTTCTCGTGATAATTTTGACCCCACGGGGTGAGATCTTGCGTGGAGCCCCAGATCGAGGGAGATTATCAGTGGTCTTGTATGGTCTTGCAGTCGGGGCTGCACGGTGGCGCAGTGGTTAGCACTGCGGCAGCACAGTTTACCCTTGGCCGGGGGATTGTGGGGATCGTGGGATCGTGGGTTCGATCCCAGCCCCCGACCAACAGTGATCTGTGTGGAGTTTGCATGTTCTCCCCGTGTTGCGTGGGTTTACTCCGGGATTTCTCCGGTTTCCTCCCACATGCCAAAAACATGCATGTTAGGTTAATTGGCTGTTCTAAATTGTCCCTAGATATCTGTTTCCTATAGGCCCTTAGAATAGAGGGTTAGTATTAATGAAAGCGCTTTGAGTGGTCTTTGTGACTAGAAAAGCGCTATATAAGTGCAGGTTAGTTAGTTAGTTAGTTAGTTGTACGTCTTCCATTTTCCAATAATTGCTCCCACAGTTGATTTCTTCACACCAAGCTGCTTACCTACTGCAGATTCAGTCTTCCCAGCCTGGTGCAGGTCTACAATTTTGTTTCTGGAATCCTTTGACAGCTCTTTGGTCTTGGCCATAGTGGAGCTTGGAGTCTGACTGTTTGAGGTTGTGGACAGGTGTCGTTTTTACTGATAACGAGTTCAAACAGGCGCCATTAACATACCTGCCAACTTTTCAAACCTGAAAAGCCTAGTAGCTAGCCGGGGTCCAGAGGCCGATGCTAATGCTAATGCTAATAATGCTAATAATAATAATGCTAATATTTGCAAAACAAATATTAGCATTGAATCTAGTTAAATATAGCTAACAACCTCATATTTCTTCAACTTTCAAACCTGAAAAGCCTAGTAGCTAGCTGGGGTCCAGGGGCCACAGGCCCCGGTAGGTCCAAGACAAAGTCCTGGTGGGGGGTTCAGGGGGGCGAAGGCCCCCGACGCCAAACAAATATTAGCATTAAATCAAGTTAGAATGTAGCTAACAACCTCATATTTCTTCAACTTTCAAACCTGAAAAGCCTAGTAGCTAGCCGGGGTCCAGGGGCCGCAGTGTCAAACAAATATTAGCATTTGACATAGAAGTCACATATTAATTATATTAAAGGTAAAATATCTAAATCAATTGCAATACTACACAGAGCGAAATATTTGCTGAATCAACCCACATTATATACTTTGTATCATTCATTAATACTCCCATACATGACATATTGTACTGAAATATGGGGAAACACATATAAAACAAACATATATCCAGTCTTTATGCTTCAGAAGAGAGCTATTAGAATAATAAACAAAGCTGCTTACAGGGAACCAACAAACCCACTTTTTCTTAAATTAAAAGCTCTCAAGTTGAAAGATCTGGTTGACTTTAAAACTGCAGTAATAATGTTTAAAGCTAAGAATCTATCACTGCCCGCAAATATCCAAAAGCTGTTCCAAATAAGGGAGAAACAATATCATTTCAGAGGAACATGTATATTTCAAAAACCTTCAGTGAGAACTACCACCAAGCAACACTGTGTTTCAGTGCAAGGAGTCAGATTATGGAACGATTTTGGACCTGAATTAAAATCATGTACAACGCTTGGACAATTTAAACAAAAACTAAAGGAAGAAATACTCCAAACATATATACAAGATGACATGTAAAATCACATAAGGACTGTCATATCCAGTCTGTGTTGTGTTGTTACTTAGTTTTTTTTGTCACATTTTGTCTTAGCTTTGTTCTGAATTGTAATCGCTCTTGTTTTGTTTTTCTTTTGAATTCTTGGATGGAATATGCGTGGGCAATATAAGCTGCGGCTTCAGCCATCACCCATTTCAGATGACTTATGATGAACTGTATAATCAGAGGAGTTATTGTTTAATTTGACCTTGTTGGATTTTTTCGTCTTTGTTATATTATTTCTTTTTAATCTTTACTTTTAATCTATCCGAAAAAAAGATTCATTCATTCATTAAATTTGCATTCAAAAGACTATCTTAACACAGCATAGAACTTCGAATAGGCCAGATGTGATGTATTATGAATACTAGAAAAGCACTCGGAGAGCGCAGACCTCCGCCAAGAGCCACAGTTCCCCCCATACAGTGTTTAACATCATAAATAAAATATTGAAAATGGCCCTATCTCGCAATGTTAAATAAAAAAAAAAAAAGAGAAAAAGAAAAGAATCCTTTAAAAAATTCCTGGATCCAGACGGTGATCCGGATCACCACCAAAATCTAATCATCTGTAGGATACCCCATTTCTGACAATCTGTGAAAATTTCATGAAAATCCGTCCATAACTTTTTGAGTTATCTTGCTAACAAACAAACAGACAAACCAACGCTGATGATCACATAACCTCCTTGGTGGAGGTAACTAGAAGACTAGAAATATCAGCAGGGTATACTAGCACTCTATAACAGACACGTGCGTAAAAGACGGCAAAATCGCTCTGATATTTTATGTGTTTACATGATACACCAAGCATGACAAGGCTTGCAATTACACAGCACATGTTCTTCAGAATCTTAGGCATTATATAAAATGTATTCTCCCTTTAGATGTCGAATCCATGGTCCATTTGCCAGGGTTGAAGTGCAGTCGTGCGAACGTCTGCAGCAGTTTACATCGTGTTTACATCTCGCCATGTACGCACGCCTCTCCGGGATTTCGTGCGAGAATAGAAACCTCAACACCCTCAATAGCGATAGCGTTAGCTTAGCAAACGCTTCAGGTAAAGCGTAGCAGCGAACCACGGAAAGAAACGCTACTCAGTTTACTCTCAGAGCCCGGTGAAAGGCGAATAAAGGGGCATTTCTACTCCAAAAGCTGGTTCAACCAAGGTGGAAATTCAGCCTGTGCATGTGCGTCACAAATGTTGATCCGATATTCGCTGTTGGTTAGTTATTTTAGTGGCAAAATCAGCAACTTTGTCTCAGCACTGAAAAAGTGTGACCATCCCGGCCGCCATCACGTGTTGCTATGTTCTAAATTTAGATACGATTCCTAGCGATCTCGTGTTTGGAATTGCTTTCGTGTTTTTTTTACGATTTAAAATTTTTGACTGAATTTTTAGTGAAAAACCATAATTTTGATTAATAAAGCCGTAACCCGGAATGGGGTCTTGAAAACCGTAACCATTACGGCAAAACCGGAGTAGTTGGCAGGTATGCATTAATACAGGTAACAAGTGGAGGACAGAGGAGCCTCTTAAAGAAGAAGTTACAGGTCTGTGAGAGCCAGAAATCTTGCTTGTTTGTAGGTGACCAAATACTTATTTTACTGAGGAATTTACCAATTAATTCATTAAAAATCCTTCAATGTGATTTTCTGGAATTTTTTTTTCCTCATTTTGTCTCTCATAGTTGAGGTATACCTATGATGAAAATTGGAGACCTCTCTCATCTTTTAAGTGGGAGAACTTGCACAATTGGTGGCTGACTAAATATTTTTTTTGCCCCACTGTACTTATTTTACTCAGTAACATCACGTCTGTCTTCGGATTACTGAGGGCTTTCTTGAACAGCATTTTTTCCGTGTGTCAGTGCCCCCCCCCCCGTCACACTGTCATATAGTGATCCGTCTATAGACTTTAACTTTAATGTCAGACCATTTTATTTTATTTCAGTCTGAGCCGGCTGCATTAACTGAGGTGTAGACACAAGCTGTCCAAAATATGTGTTTTTTTTCACTTTCCTTTTCTGTCTTGTTATGATCCAATAGAAATTTAGAAAAAAAAAATGAATGAATGACCTGTCACTATAACACGGTCCACTCAGTAAACTTGGGTTTATTGTTGATTCTGGAGGGTCAGAACAAAATAAATTTTTTTCTGACCTCCACCTCCATTATCAACACCTCAGCGTCACACTCCGTTAAGTTACTGGCACAGAATTGGGCGTGTGCACACTTTTATAAATCTGAAAATTTCTGTGCGTACGTACTTTTCAAATTTTGTGAGTGCGCCATCTTTCAGGTATGAAAGCTGGGCAATCCTTTATACTTGAGGCCCCTGGGCACTTAAGTGGTTTCATGAAAATTGCTACTCCAAGGCAAAATTTCCCCAGTGGTCACCAACTCCTTCACAAGGATTCTCAGGAGAGTCTCCATCCAGGGTGTGCTCAAGGTCAAAGGTCAGGCGATCTGGGCACATGATTGTAGAACAATCACTACTCCCCCTAGGTCAGGGGTAGGCAGCCCGCGGCTCTTCAGCCCCCATGTTGTGGCTCCCTGCAGTCACTTCTCAAAACACACTGAAATTAATGCATGCCATTTTAAGTATTTTATTTTTCAAATTATTGTTTATTAGATATATTTTTCAACTGAAACACATGCTTTTATTAACATAAAATATATTTTAAATGATTTATTTATTATGCTGTCAATTGTATGCACCACATCTGACAGCGGCTCGTATGGGCGGAACCACTGAGCCTCACCGTGAGTATGGAAACCATAGAGAGTCCAGCAGCCTCCTGGTTATCCTCCCCCACCCTTGGTAAGACATGAACAAATCCAGAAACAGTAAAATCACAGAAGGAAAATAGAGTTTAATTCTGTGTGGACAGATTCATTTGTGTTCATGTATGGTTATGTGGTGAGAATTTCTCCACAAACGAGGGAAAAAAAAACAACAAAAAAAAACAACCTCCTCAGTGTCTACAGGTCCATTAAAAGTCTCAAATGTGATTATCCAAAATCAACGCCTTAACCATCCTTAAAAATGAGAAACAATCTTTGAAATCCTGCTCAATACTTAAAATTGGTAGCCTGTGCTATAAACCTTTATTTTCCAGCACAAAACAATTTGTAATATATCTGTATACTTTAATTTCATATAAAAAAACTTGACTTTTTTCACTACTGTAGTATGAATTCATAAATGCCACATAATATTCAGAGCTACATACAGTATATATAAAACTTTATAACCAGCATAACCTTTATTTTAAAGGTCAAATTGCCGTTGCGGCCCTCACCTACTTCTATTTTAGTCAGAGAAGGGCAAAATGGCTCTTTGATTGGCAGAGGTTGTACCTTACTTCTGAACAAAATACCAGAATAACAGGGACTTCCTCTAGGTGGCATTGTTGCATCCCCCTCGTAAAACTGCTTTTGGACAACCAGCCTTCTCATACAAAGCTATAACAGAACGGAACAAGCTCCCCACTGCTTTGAAGACCAGAACAAATTAGAGACTTTTCCACAGAGACTAAAAAATGGATTTTAAGTAATCAACCCTGCCAATATTGACTCTCTCCCTTACATGGGATTTGAAAGTGTACTCTTTAAATTGTTTTAATGTGTCCTGTTCTCTTATCTTTTTACCTTTTAAACTTACTCCTTACTCGTTTCAGGGACAACAGACTCTGAAATCCGACCTGAATTACTTTCTATATGTGCTGTTTTTGTTTTAATATCTTCCTGCCTGCCTCAGTGTCTACAGATGGAAATCAGTGAGAATGCTATAATCTGGTACAGAGCATCTTTACCCTGTGTTTAATGTTTTTTTCTGTACATGGTCCCTGACAAATAAACCAGTAAACTATAACTATAACCCCTGGCCTAGGCAAATACCTCGATTTTCACCAAACTCACTCAGTGATCCTCAGGTAGGTCCGTATCCAGGTTGGTGACATGGTCATTGTCAAAGGTCAGCAGATCTGGGCATTTATGATTTCACAAAAAAATTTGCTCCTCCTAGGCCACTGACCTTAAGCACGTCCGAGATGGGTCTGCACAGTCTATGCCAGGGGTCTGCAACCTCTGCCAATCAAAGAGCCATTTTGCCCATCTATGAGTAAAATAGAAGTGGCTGATGGCTGCAACAGCAATCTGACCTTTAAAATAAAGATTATCCTGGTGGACTTCCGGGATGATGGCGGAGAGACATAACGCTTAAACAGAGAGCTCTCCCTAGTCGGATTAAAAATCTTTGGTAAATGGCCAACTCGACATAAATGGATCAATAAACCAAGGGATGAAAACACGAAGAAGCCGGGCGCACGGACAAAAGCAGGGTAAAACTAAAGAATCCCTCTTCAACAACGCAGGAGAAATCGCTGAACACGAGGCCCAAAAAAACGAGGTGACAACAACAGAGAAAATGGAGGACACCAAACTCGATATTATGAACACTGGCTTCGCCAATATAAGTAAAGACATAAAAGACTTCAAGCGACAACTCCAACAGGATTTAACGGCTCTTAAGGAAGAACTGAAAAAAGAGATGAAGGAGGAAATTATGGGTCTCCGAAAAGAAATGGAACGCAAGCTAGCGGAAACCATGGAGGAACTGCGCTCTCAACGGGCGTGTATGGCAGAAGCACAGGCTCAAATATCAGATTTGGAAGATTGGAAGACCGAGGCAAGCGAGCGGCTGCAGACCCTGACGGCACAAACACAGAGAATGCAGGAAAAAATAACCGACCTAGAGAGCAGGTCCAGGCGGAGCAATATACGCATCTTTGGGATTCCAGAGGGCATTGAAGGCAACTCGATGACGAAATTCATAGATCAATTCTTAAAAAAAGAGCTTGAGCTGCCCAATGAAACAGACCTGCAAATCCAACGAGCGCACAGAGCCTTGGCACAGAACCCGAATTCAAACTCTACACCCAGGTCAGTTGTGGTAAACTTTCTAAAATACGACGTAAAGGAAAGAATCCTGACACAAACATGGAAAAAAAAGATACGAGTCGGCGACAAACAGATATTCTTTGACCATGACTACCCGACAGAAATTGTGCAGCAGCGAAAGAAATATGCCAACATTAAAAAAATGCTGAAAGAGAAAAAAATTAGATTCCAAACACCGCTAACGAAGATGAGAATTCATTGGGAGGACGGCGTGAAAACCTACAACACGGCCAGACAGGCAGCGCGGGACATGATGGAGCGAGGCTTTGTGGTGAGCGTACCGGAGGAAGCGGCTGGAGCAGCGGCGGCACGGAACACATCGTGACAGCCGGAGTGGAGGCGAGTGAGCGGCAGAGGGCGGGAGACGGACGTGGCGCACCGGGCC
The DNA here is from genome assembly GCA_020510985.1 of Pholidichthys leucotaenia. Taxonomy (NCBI): domain Eukaryota; kingdom Metazoa; phylum Chordata; class Actinopteri; order Cichliformes; family Pholidichthyidae; genus Pholidichthys; species Pholidichthys leucotaenia. Next base: position 172,742,188 of record CM035838.1, on the reverse strand, counting down.
CAAGAAAAACTGCAAGGCTTTCAACGGAAAGCCTAGATTATAACAAAGATTAAGAAGGACACTGAAGAAATGAAGGCCAAGAAGACAAGGTAAAAGAGAAACAAACGGCTAGGAGAGGTTTAAGTGATTTTTGTTGGACATTTCTAGACTAATGACTATTACTTGGATAGTAAATACAGGTCTAGGGAGGGCCCCTCACTCGGTGAGGACATTCCCTCCACCCACCAACAGGGACCAGTGGGCAGAAGAAAGGCCCAAAGTACGGAGGTCGAGATTCGTTAATGTGTTTTTGTACAAATATGTGTTAGTTTTGTTGTTAAAGGGGTTAGGAGCACAAGTTAAAAAAATGGAAAAACATGAATATGGTTAAAAATCTTAAGATAATGACATTAAACGTGAATGGTCTGAACTCACCTGTTAAAAGGGAAAGAATAATAAGAAAATTCAAGAAGGAAAAAGCCGAAATTATATTTATGCAAGAGACACATTTGAACAAGACAGAACATGAGAAACTAAAGAGATTTGGCTATAAGAACTCATACTACAGTTCATTTAAGGGAGGAACTAAAAGGGGGGTTATGATACTAATTTCAAATAAAATACAATTTGAATGTGAACAAGAAATCCAGGATAAAGAAGGCAGACATGTAATAATAAAGGGAAGAATAGATGGTATGCAGATCACATTAGTGAACATCTATGCCCCACCAGAAAGTGACAAGGGTTTTTTTCAACAACTGTTTGATCTCATAGCAACACACAGTGAAGGAGTCCTAATTTGTGGAGGAGACTTAAATGCCATCATGGATCATGAAGTTGACACAACAAGTGTTAAGAAGACAAAAAAACATGTAACAAAGTTCATAAGAACCTTACTGGAAGAAATGGGTATGGTAAACATATGGAGGGACCTGCACCCACTCGAAAAAGACTATACACATTATTCAGCAGTCCATAAAGTACACTTTAGAATAGATTACTTCCTTATGAATGAAGGTGACAGACACAGGGTGAGAAATTGTCGGATTGGAGGGGCAGAAATATCAGATCATAATCCTATATACATGGAAATATATTTAAACAATAGAAAACGACAAACAACATGGAAACTTAATGTAGGACTATTAAATGATGAGAAAACGAAAGAAAGAATAAAGGTAAACATAAATGAGTATATCGAGGAGAATGATAATGGAGAAGTGGACCCAACAATACTATGGGATGCACTAAAAGCCGTGTTAAGAGGTAAATTAATCGTTGAATCAGGAAAAGCAAAAAAGTCTAAACTGGAATCATATGAACAAAGATGTGAGAGACTGAGGGAATTAGAACGTAAACATCAAAGCACAAATGACCCAAAAATATATCAAGAAATTAAGGAAGAAAAAATAAAGATAAAAGAAATACAAATAGATGAAATCGAAAGGAAAAATAGATATTTAAAACAAAAATATTATGAAACGGGGCCAAAGGCCACAAAACTGCTGGCAAGACGGTTAAGAAAACAACAAACAGTGAATAATGTAGATAAGATTAAGGACCCCGTCACAAATAAAACCACAGTTAACCCAGAAAACATCGAAGAAATATTCCATAAATTCTATCAAGAACTATACTCGCAACCTGAAGAGACAAATGTTAAAGATATTAAAAAATTTCTATGCACATTGGACTTGCCATCAATAGGAAACCAACAAAATGAAAAGCTAACAGCAGAAATAACACGAGATTAAAGATGTGATTAAGTCACTTAAAAACGGTAAATCACCAGGTAGTGATGGATACCCGTCTGAGTTTTATAAACTGTTTATAGAAGAACTCACACCACAGCTCCTAAAGTCATTTAATTGGACATTAATCAACAACAAAATACCTCCATCATGGAACGAAGCCATTATTTCAGTTATTTTAAAGCCAGGGAAAGATAGGGAACAATGCGGAAACTATAGGCCAATCTCTTTATTAAATGTGGATTATAAAATATATACAACAATTATCTGTAAACGAATAAAGACATTCTTGACGGAATTGATAGAGGATGATCAAACTGGTTTCATAGAGGGACGCCAAACACATGATAATATCAGCAGAACAATACATATAATTAATCAAATACATAAAAGAAAAGCGCAGTAATAATGAGTTTAGACGCAGAAAAAGCATTTGATAGGGTTAATTGGATGTTCCTATATAATGTGCTGGAACGCTTTGGATTTAACGAAAAATCAGTACAATGCATAAAGACACTGTATCAAAAACCTGTGGCAAGAATCAAGATAAACGGTAGCTTAACAGACAAAGTAAATATACAAAGATCAACTAGGCAGGGATGCTGCCTATCGCTCAACTTGTTTGCTCTGTTCATAGAGCCACTGGCTCAAGCGATGCGACAAAATAAGAAATTAAAAGGTGTACCAATAAAGGGAGCGGAACACAAGATTGGGCTATTTGCAGACAATATTATAGTTTACCTTGAACAACCAGATGAATCAATAATGGAAATGATGGACTTGATAGAAAATTTTGGAAAATTATCAGGATACAAGATAAACATAACAAAAACACAAATACTGACATTCCACTATAACCCTTTAAACCAGATAACTGATAAGATCAAACTAAACTGGAAACAAAAAGAAATAAAATACCTTGGAGTGAACATACCTAAAGATTTAAGCAAAATCTATAAAGCAAACTATGATAGGTTAGAACAAGAAATAAAAAAAGATATTGATAGATGGTCAATCTTAAATATGGATCTGAATTCAAAAATTAAGACAGTCAAAATCAGCATACAACCTAGACTGCTTTACCTCTTCCAAGCTCTACCAACAGAGATTCCTGGTGCCCAGTTCTCAAAGTGGGACAGGATGATATCGAGATTTGTTTGGGGAGGTAAAAAGCCAAGAGTGAAATATAAAACTCTCCAATTACCAAAACAGAAAGGAGGCATGGGTCTACCGAGTCTAAAGGAATATTACTACTCAGCACAAATAAGATATATCATATGTTGGTGCGACGGAGGATATGAGGCAAGATGGAAAGAAATGGAAAAGGAAATTGAGGGACTCCCAGTACAAAGCATAAGAGGAGATAAGGATGCATATAAGCAAATCAAACAAATAGACCCAATCACTAAATTTACTTTGGAACTGTGGTATAAAATAGTACAAAAGTATAATATAAAGGAGGACATAAAACTATTGAAATGGGTAGCATTTGACAGTCAATTTGAACCGGCAATGCAAGATAGGGGATACAAAAATCTGGTGAACAAGGGAATCACAGCATGGGGCAATATGGGAAAAAAAGATTTCGGGAGTTTTGTAAACATGAGAAGAAAATTTAAACTAGAAAAATCTGAATTCTTCAGATATCTGCAGATGAGAGATTATTATATGAGGAAGATTAGGCATAACCTCCACACAGATGTGAGCGAGATTATACAATTCATTTTAAGCTCGTATGCAGGAAATAAAATAAGAATTATTTCAAAGCTATATCAGAAACTTACGGCAAACAAACATTCAAGTAACTATATAAAGGAGAAATGGGAGAAAGAGCTAAATTTAAACATAACAGAAGAAAACTGGCAAGAAATATGGAAAACACAACACACATCAACAAGTTCAAGGACATGGAGGGAATTTGGATGGAAAAACCTGATTCGCTATTTCATTACACCACAGATTCAAAGAAAATATACAAATACCCAATCTATATGCTGGAGGGGCTGTGGGGCTCAAAATGCGGACCACTCACATATGTTTTGGAAATGCTGCAAAATCAATGAACTGTAACTTGATGTATTTATGTGATCTTAAAAGAGACAATGTAATACAGGCTGAGGACAGATATCTAGTTAAAATATTGCTGACTGCATGTAAAAAAAACAATCACAAGAAAATGGCGATCAGAAGTTCTTCCTGACCAAGAGCAATGGACTGACATTGTTGAGGATATACGTTTAATGGAAAAACTAACATATCGACAAAGAATGCAAGAAGGACAATATGAAAAAAATGGTGGAAATGGACACACTACAAAGTGCAACAACGAGACAGAAATTGAAAGAATAACCAAAGACACTGAAAAACCAGAAGAATTAAGAGATGGAAACTAAAAACTTGATGCTCCAACATTTGTCCCCCCCCTTTTCTTTTTTTTTTCTTCCTCTAGCTCCTTTTTTTAAATATAGAGACTGTGATCTGAATGTAATATGTATGATGAAAAATGAATAAAAATCAAAGTTACAAAAAATAAATAAATAATAATTTGGTGCAAATTAAGCCAATTAGAAATAATTACAGCAGAGTGGAAAAAAATGTTTAAAAATACCTTCTTCTGTTGAGCTAAATGTTGGTTATAATTTAAAAAAATGTGTGCCACTGATTGACAGTCTGTACATAATTCAGTGTCCAAAACCCCACAGGTAACAAACTAGCAGTTATCCTACAGACAAAAAGCTGAAAACATCCTTAAAATAAAAGGCTCATATCACTGTCAGAGAATCTTCTTTTTCTTTTTATTTACAAATTGTGAGGTAAAACTGTCAGCTGTAGGTCTGATTTTAAGCAAGTATATCCGGTTGATGGTGTTTCACAATAAAAGCACATAACAGACACAACCGTTCTTAAAATTGAATTGCTATAAAGGGCTTTTATTTTTACATAACTCAGGAAATATTGAGTTGTGATGATGAAAATAAATTCACACCAATTCAGACTTCGGTCATGTCTGTGAATCTAGCATTTATAGTGCAGATGACTAATTTTAAGGTTACTGAGCAGGAATTCAAGGATTGTTTCTCATTTTTAAGGACAATTAACGCATTGATTTTAGCCAATCACATTTAAGACTTTTTATGGACCTGTAGAAACTAATGGGGCAGCTGTTTTTCTCCTTGTTTGCGTTCTTGTAGAGAAATTCTCCCCACACAACAACCATACATGAACGCAAATGAATCTGTCCACACAGAATTAAACACTATTTTCCTCTGTGATTTTACTTTTTCTGGATCTGTTCATGTCTTACCAAGAGTGGGGAGGAGAAGCAGGAAGCTGCTGCTGTCCGTGCTCTTCACATGCGCTGCACAGAGGCTCAGAGGCTGTGTACGTGTGAGCCGCTGTCGGATGCGACGCATGGTTGCCAACATAATAAATAATTTTTAAAATATATATTTTACGTTCATGAAAGTATGTGCTTCCATTGAGAAATGTATCCAATAAACAATAATAAGAAGACATCTCTGTTGTCCCTACAGTCCCTACTGTACAGTCCCTACTGTGTACTGTACAGTAGAACAAAATTACATTTCTCATATCTACAATATTAATCACAAGTAGAATCAGAGGGGTCACTGCCAGGCAAGGCGCCGCCACGAACAACAATAATGTGAAAAATAAAATAATTAAAATGAACTTCATTAATTTCTATGTGCTTTGAGATATAACTACATGGAGTCACAGAATGGGGGCTTGAAGGGCCACATGCGGCCGCATTTTGCCGGCCCCTGGTCTAGGCTGTGCTTAAGGTCAAGGACAATAGTCTGCAGATCTGAGCACACCTGATTTCGTAAGGCCAGAACGAGCCTCACCGTCACTAATGGTCTGGTTTTAAATGAAAATTATACAACAATTAGTTCCAACCAAGCAATCTGATTGGACACCAGGGATTCCAGATGTTACTATATTCCACGATAAATGCACTCCAACATTTCACTGGACATGTATCACTCCACTTCAAAGGTGTTCTAACCGTTAATTATTACTAACAGTAATTTACTGTCAAGTCTGCAGACTTGAGAATTGCACTACTGTGCTGGATACCTTAATTTCCACAGTGAGGCGCTGTTTGAAAAGAATTATACATCCGTGACCCGGAAGTCCCACCATTTTGGAAAAAAAAACTTTGTGTTGACAAAGTCTGCCCTTGTATAAACATCATTAAGCTATTTCCTGTCTGTTTAAAAAACTAGACAGTGCTAGAGTTGGATTTATTGTCTTGATTAACAAACCACAATACCTTTGTGGTGATGGACTCTTTATTTCATCTGAAAATGCCAAGACAAAGCCAGTGAAGTGTGACGAAGCCAAATCACTAGCATGCTAATGAGCCACCGGCATTGATCTTGGCCCTTGTGCGGTACAGATTCAACAGGTGACCAGTATGTATTTAGTTGCTTAGCAACAGTTACTGGATACATTTAGAAGAGACTATCGTTTTCCTCAGCTGCACAAAATAACTAGTTAAACAAACGAATCATGATATTTTGTCCAGTATTGCTGTCATTTAATAAACTGTGCTTGCGGAACTGTTGTATAAAATATATACAGTATATATATATATACATATTTACTGTACATATTATATCATGCATAATATTGCTTAATTATACTCAGTTTACCTTAATGCTATGCTGTATTGGTCCATAGCTTCTTGGTAATCATTGACGGCCACCAGAAAATCTCCCAGCATTCTGTGCAGTACACAGTCACTCTGATTGGCCAAGGCATTCCTCAGGAGAGCGATCCCTTCTTCGTATTTCTGTTCCCGACCTTCACAAAAACGATGGAAGACAGCAGCTTTAATTCCATTTGTGTATAAAGCTTTATTTTCTATGATGCAGCTCAACATATTTCCACTTCTGTTAATGTTATTATTATTATCTTTGCTGCCAGGTTAGTTTGCAAAAAACAGCTGGACATACTGAGCAGTTCGGCCTTTTTCACCACAGCCTTGGTGTAGTCGGGTCTCTGGGCCAGAGCTTTGTCCAGCAGGGTTTTGGCCTTCTCCTGGGTCACTGGGTCCTCCAGACATACGGTGGCCAGGATGGTCAGTGTCTGAGCGTTGGCCCCAAGGGTCTTATAGATGCTGTTGGCCATGCCCATAGCCTCTCGGATCCCATTGGACGCCAGGTAACAGTCGATCAAACCTGAATACACCAGTATAAGTTTATGTGATTCCCTCCCCGCCAGAATCAAACACACCACATCATCTTATCTACATTAAAAAAAAAAAAAGAAGTAGCAAGCGTGCCTTCATAGCAGTCAAGTCGACAAGGTGCCAAGCGCATGGCCTCTCTGAAATGGATGATGGCTTCTTGGACCCGGCCCATGTTCCTCAGCGCAGCCCCCTTCAGTAGGAGAGCCTGCACACTGTTGCTGTTCAGCTGGATGGCCTTCGCTCCGAGGTACAGGGCCCGGGAGTAACGCTTGCTATAAAAGCTGTGACACCTACGCAAGCCATACAAAAACAGAGTGATGACAGAAATACGAGATGGTGATTTTTGTTCTAAAATTAGGCAATCTGACAAAGACCAAAGTTGCACACAGATGCTCACCCAGAGATAACCCAGGGTTCGGCGTGCTGGTCAGATATGTTAAACAGCCGTCCACCCAGCACCTCTACGTCCTCCAGGTGTCCTTCACGGGCCATCAGGTAGCCGTAAACATCCATTCCTGTATGTGCAAACACCATGGTTGGTTTTACAAAGAGTGAAGCACTAATGACATGATAAAACCATGTTTTTAGCTGTGAATGTAATCAATAAGTTCATGTATAAAGTGATATGAACCTTTGATGAGATAAGGATCCAGCATCTGAGCTTGCTCAAATTTGAGAATGGCATTTTTGGTGTCACCCGCCCGGAAATAGACGTCTGCCAGGCTCACCAGGAGGTCCACGTTGTCCCGCAAGAGAGATTTCTTCTCCAGAGAACTGAGGGCAGTTTTAAAAGGGAGGTGGGTGTTAAGCACTGAATACAGGGGCATTTCAAGCTTAGTGAGGGTTCTATGCAAGGCTGTGCACAGGGGCCCGTATTTTTTCAAATGGTGGGAAGAGTTCAAACTCTTTGAAATAGGGGGGAAATTTGTCTCCTCCAAACAAAAACATTTAAAGGGGGTCATTGACTGCACTTTTTCCACATTTTAACAGCTCACTCATGTCTTAATGAAGTGTTTGTGACATATTTTGTTCACATTTTCTTTACTTTTTTTAATTATTGAAGCAAATTTGTTTTGTAACTTTCCCAGCTTTCTTGAAATGCTCCGATTTAAAGCCTATCACTTTCAGAAACATCCTTCACCTATTCAACTCCGCCCTCCCTCTTACATCAGTTAGCCATTAGCTGACTAGCTTCTAGCCTTTAGCCTCCTAGCTTGGATGAACGGCGCTGGTTCACTGATCCACAGTCGATGGTGTATCTTGCGTCACTCTGGCCCATTTCCCAATAATTCTGCCATGATTTCATAACAAATCACTAGCACTGCACACCAGGCGGCCCCCCGATCGCCACAACCAACCTGGCCTGGGACCCAGGACGCCAAGCCACAGGATCTCACAGGGCAGTGTCTCACTCTGCGGAATGCCACTCCGCTCCCATGGCCAGCTGGGGGACGCCCCATCATGAGGCAGCTCCCCTAAGCTGCTTGAGAAAGCAGAGTGGAGCGGAGTCGCGCGGAGCCCTGGAAGACAGTGGGGGGAGCTGGCTGTGAGAGCCAGCAGTCTCCAGCCAGCAGGGTGGTTGCCGTGACTGGCATGCTGGTGCTGGCGATTTGCTGTGGAATCACAGCAAAATTATTGGGAAATGGGCCGGAGTAGCATGAGGTTTATTGTTGATTTTGGACTGGTGAACCAGGTGGTAACAGGGATGGCTATTAGGGTGATTAAGATCAGAGTAAAATAACAATATAATGTAAGCCATGTTTGGTGTGAGCCTCCTGGTACCAGTGTTAGCTGGGGGGCTAATAGCTCAAGGGCTAAGAGGCTACCTTTAGCACCCCTTCCATCTACATGACAGACTGCTAGGTGGGCCAATAATAGAGCAGTGGCCGTGTCTCAAGGACGGCGGTGGATTTGCTTTGTCATTGTTGACATATACAATTTACCTGGAAGGTATTCCAAAAAGTAGGGTTAACATAGCCTGAAATAAACCCTGAACTCAGGGTTAAGTGAACCTGACAGAACTTATTCCGAGTTTCTGGTTCCAGAACTCCGGTTCTGACTCTGTTTGACCAACTCAGAGTTGACTGGCCTCGAGACATGCGCATTCATGGCAAACCTAAGACAGCATGTGTTGAACACAGAGACCACGAGCAATGGAGGCAGTGTTTCCTCTGGCTTCAAGACCTTGGCACGGTGACAACATACCGGGGGGGGGGGGGCAGAAAACACATGACACGCTTGTAGCCAGAATGTGTTAATTTTACACTACTTATTTTTATTTTTTTTTAAATTTTGCACAATAATATTGCATAATGGAACTTACCATTTGAAGTATTGTACAACCAAGGCTTGAATATTGGAATATTGGGCCAGTTGGGTTTGGACTTTTTACTGGTGTCATCCTTCTCTCCTTCCTCTGCTCTCACCTCTCCTGGACCCTCTACCTGAAAACTTTCCTCTCCTTGACTCCTCTCTTCATTCTCATCTTTCCCTCTCTGAGCTCTGTCTGCTTCAGGTTCTCTCTGTGTCCATGGTGGTATACAAACAGGTTAGAAAATATCAAGTGTCACGTTTTGTCCTGCAGGATTTTTTTTTTTTTTTTTGCCATGATTTACATAAATGTCAAAAATATGTTGGGGTTTTTTTTGTATTTTTATTCTGGTGTTTTTTTCCATTGAGAAAAAGTAGGAAAGAGAAGGAAAAAACATTCATAATAGTAAATTATTCATGCATACTTCAATTATATGTTCAGAGGTGGGTATAGTAGCCAGAAATTCTACTCATGTAAAAGCAGTGCTATGAAATTAATAATTAAAAGTAGACAACCAAAAATTTCTAGTTAAGGGTACAAAGAGCACCCACTTAAAAACTTGAGTAACGACTTCAGTCTTGAAGGTTTGAGGTTTTTCTCAAAAATTTATAACAATTTTCTTATAGTTTCTACTTCTCTCTGTAAATTTATCTAAATTTGAAACGATTTTCCTCAAATTTGTAATTTCCTCTTGTAAAACTGACTTTTCTTGTACATTTGAAACTTTATTATAAATTTGTGGATTATTTTATGGCTAATTTTTGTCTGTTTTTTTTAAAATAAAGTTACTGTTTTTTAACCTCTTGCACTCCGGGATACCGCGGGCGGTCACGTCTCTGCGTCTTAGTGCGCACTGAAAAAAAAAAGCTGCATTTCCGTTCTTCCACTACAGACACAGCCGCAAACAGAAAGCCAAAGGAGTGCTTTGATTGGTTTAGATTTGATTGACCTCTCATTCAACTATTAAGAGCCTTGAATTGGGTTTCTGAAACCTTGAAGAACCAATGACTGAAAACCTAGCAAGAAAGACCCGCCTACCAACGGCTGCGAATACAGCGAGCCAATTGAAGCAAAGAAGTTTGATGATTGAAAGCGTGCGTCCCGTGTGTAAAATCTGTTTTGTGTAAGCCGCTGTGTGTAACGGTAGCGTTCGCCAGTCTTTTTTTCTTACTACTGTTCTTATTTGTTTTGAAAAATCGTTCGCCAAAACCGCAATCATGGAAGCGCAAAACCGCAATAATGGAATCATGGTTTGACCGGGTCGTGTGACCAGAACCACGAGTCGTAACAAGCGGACCAGCGTCATGTTCGTCTGACAATGAGGAACAGATGTTCGCCAGCGACACTGCTGTTGTGGACAGGTAAGTGTTATAAGCTAAATTATTCTTTGTCCCTGAAAATTGTAATCAAAATGACTTTTGACCGATCGGTAAATTACAACTGTGCGTCATTGCCACATGACAGACCGTGGCGCACGGTCCGGATCGTGCGCCGAGAACGGTCCCCCCCACCCCCGCTACTCCTCTGTAGCCGGGGGGGGGGGGGGAGTTGTTATCCTCTACATTGCAGATATTTTAGTATAATTTTTATTGCACTGTAGGTTATTTTTTCTTGTAAAAAAAAGCCACAATGAACTTGTTTGTTCATTCATTCATTCATGAATGGATAAACAACCCCCCCCCACACACACACACAGCCCTGAGTGTCACCTTTCATTAGAGCCCAAGATCAAGCTTCTATATTGAATCATTCAAAAGTTACAGACGTTTTTCCAAACTGTGCCATTTGGCACAATTTGGCACAGTTCAAAAATGCCTGGGAACAACCTGACAAAAAAAGCTGTGTAATATATTCATTTTTTGTGGTATTGTTACAAAATTTTGACCTCAGCTGGATAACACTTGGTTCTACATTTCTGTTGCATTTTCCAGCCCGGATCTGACAGCTGTGTGTTATTTGCAAGCATTTGTATCCAAAAAAACACCCAGGCGAACTTTATTTTCTTCAAGTTCAGTATGTTTAGATGACCGTTACTCAGTGGCCGGAGCACTCAGAGAGATTATGACTGTTTTGCCAAAACATTTAAAGTGTTTTCTTTTAAATGAGACCAACCCCATGAAGATGCTGCAAAGGGTTGAAGAACAGCTTTTGATTTACTTTGGGTACGTTATTTTTAGGCGTTTTTAGGGAAATTGACCAGAGTGCAAGGGGTTAAGTAAATTTGAAACAGACTGTGGTAATTTTTTTTTTACTTTTTCCTTATAACAATTTATATTTTTGACCATAACTGTGCAGTCAGAACAGAACAATAATTTAACTCTCATTACAAAGAAAAAAATATTAATAAAATTGTATTTAATGATTTAAATTAACTTAAATGACCAAGGATGCCGTTATTACTGTTATAATATTTCTATGTATTTATAGTTTTTTAGAAAACTCTTCAACCCGACAGCAGGAAAAACCTCACTTATTTTAAAATCCAAATGTTTGCACGTTTAGTTTGTCTGAAGGCTGCTGATGGATTAAAGTCACTGACTTTGTGAATTTCGGTCATCTTAACTTGCCAGGTACATAATAGGGAACATAACTTAATATTGTAGTGGCTGGTGAAATATATCCTCAGCAATTCATCAGTCCCCCTTGCCTTTCTCTTCATATGAAGCCAGCTGCATATGAATTCTAACCACATCTCTTAGCTAAGCGACTCTTTCGTTATTGCTCCCCTTTCCAGCAGGTTAAAAACCATGATAAATGCCTCCAGTGCTTACATACCTCTTCTGATTTTTTTCTGTGTTTAAAGTACTTTCATAAACTCATGTTTCTGTCGGACAGTCACACTTGGTGAGACACTCTGCCTTGTAAAGCCTGCTTCATGCTGCATTTCCCCTCTAGTCCGCCTTAGTCTGCGTACGCTTTGGACGAGCCCGGCACGCATGTGGCGCTGTTCATGCTCACTTTTTTCATCTACCCAGGCCAAGCAGTTGACGCATGCACACAACCATCATTTGTAGTTTCACTCCCGCCCAATAGGTAGGGCCAAGGCGCTGACACGCCAGGATTTTCACCAACAAAGAAACGGCAAACTTCTTCATAAAGTTTCTCTTCAAATATAGAGTCCATTTCTGCTGTTTGACTTCCCGGTTTTCACTCCTTTTCCACAAAGATGCTGCTGCCGCTGTGAAAGAAAGTATGTATGTATGATTCATGTATGTTTTTATTCTCGTTTTCTGACTGACTGGAAAGCTTGCGTGGACGGGGCACTTCTAAACTCCGCACGGATGACGGCCACACGCATTGTTCGTGTGTGCGCTTGTGGAAAGTCATTGCTTCACATATTTTTCTTAAATTCATATCTCCTTATTGGCGTAGCGGTAATTTTTCTGGTGAGGTGGGCTGCCACCCAGAAATGTTACCAGAGGAAACCCTGGGAGGAAAACCAAGAGGATTATTTATCTGAGGGGGGGTTACAAGCACTCTTGGAGGCATATGAGGAGTGGAAAAAAATCATAATCTGGAAGAAAAAACAGTGACATCAGCCAAAGAAACGGGCAGCTGACCTGCAAAGAACTAACACCTGCATGAAGTAAGTTGGGTTTTTTTTGTTTTTTTTTTTATTATTCAGCAGTGGACAATCGATGCAAGTTTATATCAGCATTTCTACTTGGACTGCCAAGTGGCTCAAGCCTCTTGGTGACATAAGCAGAGTGTCAGACGCCAATGTGAGGTTGTGAGTTTGAGCTCCTGGTAGGATGTCCCTTTGGTCAAATTTATTTTCCATTAAAAAAAAAATTAAAAAGTATTTAGAATAATGTGATGTTATAAACTGAGTACATTGCAAGGCAGAAGGCTATTTTACAACCTTTATCATTATTAAACTCAGATGTAATGGCTTTTGCTATAAAGATTTTTTTTTCATGTAAATTTGTACCTTTTTTCATAAATTTGCATCTTTTCGTGTAAATTTGAGATTTTTTTCTTGCAATTTTGCTATTTTTTTTATAGTAAATATGCAATTTTTTCCATGCAATTTGAAATTTTCCCAAAGATATTTTTTGGCAGATTTCTTTGTACATGTAAATTTTTTTGTTCATAAAGTTTCAATTTTTGTCACATGAAGTTTTTTCTTTCTATATGTCTAAATTTATTCATGTAATTGTGTGACTTTTTTGTGGAAATTTAGTAAATCAGAATTATCATAGTTAAAATTGAGAAGTTTTGGTGAAGGAACGAACAAATATCCAAATACCAAATTTAAAAATGAATACCACTGTCATGAACAGATATCCAGATAAGAGAATATTTGGGTACTAACCTGGTAAAATGTAATACAGTCTGATGATTCCATCCTTCATTGTTTATTCTGTCAAACTCTGTTAAGGCTTTTTAATTTTCCCCACATGCCTAGATAATCAGATTATACAGTATGGATTTTAATGTTTTTTCCTATATTCCAGTCACATTAAGGCTTGCATATGCAAGCCTTGCTGTAGTGTTAATTTACACAAACATTTTGAAGGGTTTTTTTCTGTTCAACCCATTTCCCTCACAAGCCCATCTTTTTTCATTGAATGAATCTGAGCTTTTTATTTTTACTTTACAATTTTATCACCTTCATAGTCTTGTCTTGTAACCTAAATATAGCCCCCCCCCCCTTGACAAACTAACCTTCACTAGGCCAAAGGTGGTAAGATTATTAATACAATTAAAAGGCTGAGGACGAGACTGCATCAGCTGTGACAGAAGTAGGGCTGCAACTAATGATTATTTTGGTAGTCAACTAATCCAATGACTATTTTTTTCAATTAATCGACTCATCACGATTATTTCTATCATGTCCACCATCTCCACTTCCTGTTGGTACGGCTCTTTTTTTTTTTTTTTTTTTTTTTTTGGTGGTGGTGGGGGGGGGGGCTGCTCCCATTCGGGGCTCCAGTGCACGTTTTAACCTCACCTGTTAAAGCCTGCCCATCTGTGAAAATTACCTTGTCGTCAGTCTCTGCCTTAATATAACAGCCTATTATAAAAAGTTCCCATAGCTAAATAAAATAACAACCCATGAAACAAGTTGAAAACTTGAACCTGACAGCTTAATAAAAAGTGTTTGGAGCAACACAGTTAAATAACAGAAATTAAAATGCAGTCTTTTTTTTTTTTTTTTATTACTTATTTTGTACCCGTAGGTAGATTTGTTTTGCAGTCTGGTGACAAGCCACCAGCTGCCGGTCGCTGCGTGCGCAAACGCCCCTTAACTCCCTAATCTGCATGTTTTTGGCATGTGGGAGGAAACCGGAGAAATCCCGGAGTAAACCTACACAAACACGGGGAGAACATGCAAACTCCACACAGATCACTGTTGGCCGGGGGCAGGGATCAAACCCACGATCTCACGGTCCCCGCAATCCCCCGGCTGAGGGTAAAACTGTGCTGCCACAGTGCTAACCACTGCGCCACCGTGCTTTTAACCCAAAAATAAAGTGCAAAAACTCATAGCAGCTTCTGCTGCAGCATGGAAAGCTGTTGTAACTCTGCATGTTCAAAACAAACCAGAGTAACATTCAAATCCATAAAAGTAAAAAGAAAACAAACTAGTCCATCTTATTTAAAACCTTTCTGGGTCTGGAAGTTTAAAAGGAACTCCGATTATATTGGCATGTTAGCTCTATGTGCTTTATTTTTATGTTAGTAACATAACTATAATATAATTTTTTTGAAAATAATTCCCAGTTTTATATATTTTTAAAAAACTTTATTACGGTGTAAATCGCCATTTTTGTTTGTCGCAATGCATTCTGGGTAGTGACGTAGAATGGTTGCAGCCGTTTTTTCTGTCTTATACAAGCCAAGAAGCGAAGCTACGAACTACTGCCATTTGTCAGTGAAAATGCCACATTGCGCGGCTTTTGGATGTAATTTCCAATCAAAGGGAAATAAAGAGAGCGGGGTGAGCCTCCATAGCTTTCCTAAAGAGGGAAAGTTGAGGAAAAAGTGGGGCGGCAGCGGCTCAGCAGGTAGAGCAGGTTGTCTAATAACCCCATGGTTGGCGGTTCGCATCACGCTCTCCCCAGATATCCTGCCGTTGTGTCCCTGGGCAAGACACTTCACCTGCATTGCCTCCAGTGCCCATAACACTGGGTATGAATGTGTAAAAATGTTTCAATGCTCGGTGGTGGCCGGAGAGGCCGTTGGCGTGGATTGGCAGCCACATTTCCGTCACTCTGAGTGTCTGTGATCACGCGCTATAGCACATGCCTGATAAAGCTGACATATGTATTAATCACGCTGTGATAATAGCACAATATCGCTCAAAGCGCGCGCATGAGACATGTCTGTGATCGCACGCTTGTGTTGACCGTTCCTGCCTTTCGTCTCCTAACCGTGGTTGGGGACGCAGGGGAGATGCATCTTCTCCAGGGCCGGAGGCAGCTCTTCCTCCGCGGTCAACTCCCGAGTAAACCTCACTCTTGTCAAAAAGGGATATGGTGGTACACAGAAGCACAGGCCGTTTTGCTGAAGCGTTGGGGCTTTATTTATATACCGCACTGTTGTCAGCAACAAATTCTACCTGCTCCGGTCGCCTCGCTCTCTTTCTACTCATCCGCACCAAATCACACACACCATTCGCTCTCGGGGTCATTCCACACACACCGGGGGGGGGGGGGCCTCGGCTGCGCGCACGCTCCCACTCACTCACGTCCACGCACCGAGCTGCCCCATCCAAACACACGCACCAGACACACCCCACAACACTTGATAAAGCTGACATTGTGGAAATGTGAAAATGACGAGGCAGAGTTTATCTCACGAGTCAGGTTTATTCACATCTTCCAACATCAGCAAAGCAGAAAGAGAGATCAAACGCAGACATTCGTTCTTTATATATCCAGGACCTTCAAAGCTCACAGTCACATTGCATTTAATCACAAGTAACAATGCATCTTTCCTTAAATCCTATCACATCCTCCTCATAGCCTCTGGCAGACCAGGAAATCCCCCAAGGCCGTCTCTTGCATACCAAAGACTAAATTTTCACATCCTCCTGTTATCTCACAGGAGGCCCAGTCCTTTGTTCTACTCTGAGATGTGAAGCTTAAAGTCATACATATGTGGCCCACATGACCCCCCCCAAAACATCTAAGATGGAACAACAGAATAACAGTTTGCATGTCATGATAAAATCATTACACATTAACCCACGTGCTGCTTGGGCCTCAGTCTCCTCCTGTATCTGCTGTAAGCGGGCTTCGCCACTTCTGTGGCGCCATCCTGCTGGGGAGCTGCTGTCTTGGGGTGAGAACTGTTTGTCACTCCCTGTGGGTGTTCTGGGGAATGTCCCCGAGGGGGTCTGCCGCGCCGGGGAGCCCTGGCCAACAGCACATCCTCGTCCGCCACCACAAAAGCGGGTTTGAGCCTGTTTATGCCAATCTTTTCCTTCCTGCCCCCCAAATCTAGCAAAAAATGTTTGTCCCCTGTTTCCAGCACTCTAAATGGTCCATCATAAGGTGGTCGCAGCGGTGGGCGATGGGCATCGTGTCTGACAAAAACAAACTCCGCGTTTTTCAAAGCCTTAGGCACAAAAACGCGCGGAAAACTGTGGTGAACGGGGCCAGGCAGCGTGCCCGATTCCGTGCCACGCTGCAACAGCTGAGGTGGGGAGCTATCTGGTGCAGGATTATCTGGGAGAAACTCCCCGGGCAGCCTAAGTGGCTGCGCAAAAACTAGCTCAGCCGGGGAGGCTTCCCTCATGGCAGCCGCGTCATTGGAGGCGCTTATCGCGCGCCCAATGTCAAGTCAAATTCCTTGTTTGTTTACACTGTAAACATGCTTGGCAATAAAGCTTTCTGATTCTGATTCTAATTCCTCTTTAGGTGCAGAACGCAACCCCAATAAAACCCACGGTAGCCTGTCCACCCAATTTGCATCCGTCAGCGACGCTCTGAGAGCCGCTTTCAATGACCTATGAAAACGTTCGCATAACCCATTAGCCTGCGGATTGTACGCGGTTGTGCGGTGGATCGTTACCCCCAGGCTACGGGCCATTGCTGACCAAAGTTCTATGGGCTGCACGGTGGCGCAGTGGTTTAGCACTGTGGCAGCACAGTTTACCCTTGGCCGGGGGATCGCGGGGATCATGAGATCGTGGGTTCGATCCCAGCCCCCGACCAACAGTGAGCTGTGTGGAGTTTGCATGTTCTCCCCGTGTTGCGTGGGTTTACTCCGGGATTTCTCCGGTTTCCTCCCGCATACCAAAAACATGTAGGTTTAGGGCGCTCGCGCACGCAGCGACCAGCAGCCAGTGGCTTGTCACCAGACTGCAAACCAAATCTACCTACGGGTACAAATAAGTAACAAAAAAAAAAAAAAAAAAAAGTTCGGAAACAAATTGAGGACCTCTGTCGGACGCAATGTCCAACGGGACTCCAAAGCACGCTACCCATGCTGTTAAAAACGCGCGCGCCACCTCCTCGGCTGTGGTTGACGCCAGTGGGACCACTTCCGGCCAGCGCGTGGTGCGGTCCACCATTGTCAGAAGGTGTGTGCACCCCTGTGATGGCGGGAGGGGGCCTACGAGGTCCACGTGAACATGATCGAACCTCTTAGCCGGGATGTGAAACGGCTCCAAGGGAGCTCTCGTGTGTCTGTGTACCTTGGCTCGTTGACAAGCCATGCAGGCTGCTGCCCACTCCTTAACTTGTTTGCGCAGGCTCGGCCATACAAATTTCTCTCCTACCATTTTGACCGACGCGCATACTCCCAGGTGCGCCAGAGAATGAATTGAGTCAAAAACGCGGCGGCGCCACGCGGCCGGTACCACAGGACGTGGTCGCCCCGTGGAGACATCGCAGATTAAGGGAGGCATACCATCTTGCAGCACCCTGTTCTCCAGCCATAACCCTGTTGGTCCAGACTGGAGCGCGCGCACATCCGCGTCGCTAACCTGATCCGCGGCCATGGCTGCATAATCTATCCCTACGCGGACTGGGGCCGCCACGGCGCGCGCGAGACAGTCTGCCATTACATTCAGTTTACTCGCTACGTGCTGAATATCGGTAGTAAACTCTGAGATGGCAGCTAGCTGTCTTTGCTGCCGGCCTGACCACGGTTCTGAAACCTTGGCCATCGCGAATGTCAGCGGCTTGTGGTCAACGAACGCGGTGAAACGGCGTCCCTCCAGCCAGAACTGGAAGTGGCGAATGGCCAAGTGGAGAGCTAACAACTCCCTGTTGAATGCGCTGTATTTTCGTTCACTATCGCGCAAAGTCCTGCTGAAAAAGGCGAGCGGCTGCCAAGCCCCGGCTACATGCTGCTCCACAACCGCCCCTATGGCCACATCTGACACGTCAGTATTGAGCGCTATGCGGGCCATTGGGTCTGGATGTGCTAACAACGCAGCGTTTGCCAGGGCTGTTTTGACCTCCGAGAATGCTCGCTCTCGCTCCGGAGACCATTCGATCTTATTTTGGGGTTTTTGTTTTTTGAGTGCGGCATACAATGGTTGCATGAGCTGCGCTGCGCGGGGGAGGAAACGGTTATAAAAATTCACCATTCCCAAAAACTCCTGTAACGCCTTGACCGTTTGTGGCTGGGGAAAATTTGCTACCGCGCGCACTTTGTCAGGCAGCGGAACCGCCCCTTCTGGAGAGACGCGATGCCCCAAAAAATCAATCTGCGTCACCCCGAACTGACACTTCGCTGGGTTGATTATTAAACCGTGCTGTCCCAACCTCCGGAAAACTGCCGTGAAGTGGTTTTCGTGTTCGTCTTCGGACGCGCTGGCTACTAAGATGTCGTCCAGGTAGACGAATACGAAGGGGAGATCGCGCAACACCGCGTCCATCATGCGTTGGAACATCTGCGCAGCGCCTTTAAGCCCAAATGGCATGCGCAAAAACTCGAATAGACTGAACCGAGTTATTGCCGCTGTTTTGGCTATGTCCTCCGCGCGCACTGGGACTTGGTGGTAACCGCGGACCAAGTCTATCTTAGAAAAAACGCGCGCCCCCGCCAAATGAACGGAAAAATCTTGGATATGCGGGATTGGGTAGCGGTCGTGTGCTGTGGCGTTGTTCAATCTGCGGAAATCTCTGCAAGGTCGCCATGAGCCGTCAGCTTTCGGGACCATGTGCAGTGGGGAAGCCCATGGGCTGGTCAAACGCCTGATGATGCCCAACCTTTCCAGGTTGGCGAACTCCTCACGCGCTATGGTCAGTTTAGCTGAATCCAAGCGCCGAGCTTTTGCAAAAACGGGCGGTCCGGTGGTAGTAATAAAATGTTCCACTCCGTGTTTAGCGACGGCTGCTGAAAATGTGGGAACCGTGAGTGCTGGGAACTGAGTGAGCAGTGTGTGGAACTTACCGCTTGCGGTTGTGACGTTGGCTTGTGCTGTTGGCGGGGTCACTCGGGCTGTACAGGGAATAGAATAAAAAGAAAGTGCATAACCAGGTGCCTGTTAGCAAGATCAACCAACAAACCATGTGAGCACAGAAAATCAGCCACCAACATATTGAAATTCACTGCAGCTATGACAAAAGTCCAGTCAAATGTACGGCCGTGTAGGGACAGAAGCAGAGCCCTCTCACCAAAGGTCTTAATCTCAGAGCCGTTCGCTGCTGACGCCCCGTGACCTCTGGGACCCGCCAGCCGGTCCGCGGAGGAAGGCGTGATGAAACTCACTTGGGAGCCTGTGTCCACGAGGAATTGCCTCCCCGAGCTTTTTCTCCTCACCGAGGGCCGCAGCTGCTACCGACCCCTGGTCTTGGCGTTTCCCCGAGCGCTTGAACTGGCATGGTGGTATACATTTGCGTGCCTTCTCTGCAAAGCAGCGATGGTAGAAACAGAGGGTGTCTCCTCCGCGATCCTTGGCCCCCACCGCCGCCGTCGTCGGTGGGTCTGCTACCGCCATCTCTGGCCCCCCGCCATCTCCGGCCGTCGCGCCGAACTCTGTCACTGCCGCGGTGGCCGCGCGCTGTTTGCTGGCGTTGAGAATTCGGTGCGCCTTCTGGGCAAGTGCGTGGAAGTCCCGCTGGTCCAACAACGGCGAACTGGCCAGGGTCGCTCTCGTGGCCGACGGTAGGGTCCTGAGGAAAATGTGGGTGAAGAGGAAGTCGTCGCCGTCTGAGTCTCTCAACCTCAGCATGTTCTCCATCAGGTCAATGGGCGTGCCATCTCCCAAGTCGTTCAGAGCCAGGAGCCTCTCCGCTCTCTCCTTGACTGAGAGAGTGAAACGCTGGATAAGCGCAGCCTTCAACCCGCCGTATTTGTCGTTGGCAGGTGGCCGCTCCAATAGGCTCTGCACATGCCGAGCCGTGCGGTTGTCGAGCTTTGCGATCACATGGTAGAACTTCGTGTCATCTACCATTATCCCCTGGAGGGCGAACTGTGCTTCGACCAAGTGGAACCAGGAGCGCGGGTTGTCCTGCCAAAAGTCCGATAGCTGGACGGTAGCGGCATACGCTTGGCTGGGAGCTTCTGACTCGGCTGGCCTGGGAGAATTTCTTTCATCCATGACACGTCTTAGGGTCACCAGTGTGGAAATGTGAAAATGACGAGGCAGAGTTTATCTCACGAGTCAGGTTTATTCACATCTTCCAACATCAGCAAAGCAGAAAGAGAGATCAAACACAGACATTCGTCCTTTATATATCCAGGACCTTCAAAGCTCACAGTCACATTGCATTTAATCACAAGTAACAATGCATCTTTCCTTAAATCCTATCACATCTTCCTCATAGCCTCTGGCAGACCAGGAAATCCCCCAAGGCCGTCTCTTGCATATCAAAGACTAAATTTTCACATCCTCCTGTTATCTCACAGGAGGCCCAGTCCTTTGTTGTACTCTGAGATGTGAAGCTTAAAGTCATACATATGTGGCCCACAACATATGTATTAATCACGCTATGATATCGCTCAAAGCGCACGCTTGGCTTGACATGTCGAAGATCTGGCTGGCAGTCATTTGGAACGACTGTGGAGTACTGCTTATGGACGTTCAACCTGCAGTCTGAGAAAGCAACAGAGAAATTGCTTTATGTTGCTGAGAGTCCATGTTTATCAGTTCAGTGCCCATCATGCTTGTAGGCAATTTTTTGTGTTTGAGCATTCTATTGTAAGTAAATCAACAACCTTAAAATAATGCTTCCTCAAGCGCGCGCATGAGACACTCGCGGAGCGGAGAGACACTCGCGGAGCGGAGAGACACTCGAGCACACGCTATATCGCTCATTTCAGCGATATAGAGCTTTATCATAGTATGATAAATATATATACAGTGGGGCAAAAAAGTATTTAGTCAGCCACCAATTGTGCAATTTCTCCCACTTAAAAGATGAGAGAGGTCTCCAATTTTCATCATAGGTGTACCTCAATTATGAGAGACAAAATGAGAAAAAAAAAATCCAGAAAGTCACATTGAAGGATTTTTAATGAATTAATTGGGTAAATTCCTCGGTAAAAGAAGTATTTGGTCAATAACAAAAGTTCATCTCAATACGTTGTTATATACCCTTTTTTGGCAATGACAGAGGTCAAACATTTTCTGTAAGTCTTCACAAGGTTTTCACACACTGTTGCTGGTATTTTGGCCCATTCCTCCATGCAGATCTCCTCTAGAGCAGTGACGTTTTGGGGCTGTCGCTGGGCAACACGGACTTTCAACTCCCTCCAAAGATTTTCTATGGGGTTGAGATCTGGAGACTGGCTAGGCCACTCCAGGACCTTGAAATGCTTCTTATGAAGCCACTCCTTCGTTGCCCGGGCGGTGTGTTTGGGATCATTGTCATGCTGAAAGACCCAGCCACGTTTCATCTTCAATGCCCTTGCTGATGGAAGGAGGTTTTCACTCAAAATCTCATGATACATGGCCCCATTCATTCTTTCCTTTACACAGATCAGTCATCCTGGTCCGTCTGCAGAAAAACAGCCCCAAAGCATGATGTTTCCACCCCCATGCTTCACAGTAGGTATGGTGTTCTTTCTCCTCCAAACACGACAAGTTGAGTTTTTACAATAAAGTTCTATTTTGGTTTCATCTGACCATATGACATTCTCCCAATCCTCTTCTGGATCATCCAAATGCTCTCTAGCAAACTTCAGACGTGCCTGGACATGTACTGGCTTAAGCAGGGGGACACGTCTGGCACTGCAGGATTTGAGTCCCTGGAGGCGTAGTGTGTTACTGATAGCAGCCTTTGTTACTTTGGTCCCAGCTCTCTGCAGGTCATTCACTAGGCCCCCCCGTGTGGTTCTGGGATTTTTGCTCACCGTTCTCGTGATCATTTTGACCTCACGGGGTGAGATCTTGCGTGGAGCCCCAGATCGAGGGAGATTATCAGTGGTCTTGTATGTTTTCCATTTTCTAATAATTGCTCCCACAGTTGATTTCTTCACACCAAGCTGCTTACCTATTGCAGATTCAGTCTTCCCAGCCTGGTGCAGGTCTACAATTTTGTTTCTGGTGTCCTTTGACAGCTCTTTGGTCTTGGCCATAGTGGAGTTTAGAGTCTGACTGTTTGAGGTTGTGGACAGGTGTCTTTTATACTGATAACGAGTTCAAACAGGTGCCATTAATACAGGTAATGAGTGGAGGACAGAGGAGCCTCTTAAAGATGAAGTTACAGGTCTGTGAGAGCCAGAAATCTTGCTTGTTTGTAGGTGACCAAATACTTATTTTACCAAGGAATTTACCAATTAATTCATTAAAAATCTTTCAATGTGATTTTCTGGATTTTTTTTTTCTCATTTTGTCTCTCATAGTTGAGGTATACCTATGATGAAAATTGGAGACCTCTCTCATCTTTTAAGTGGGAGAACTTGCACAATTGGTGGCTGACTAAATACTTTTTTGCCCCACTGTATATCAGCTTTATCAAGCGTGCGCTTGATAAAAATTCGAACCGTGACAAAATTCGAATCATGATTCGCTTGAGCGTACGCAAAGCGAATCATGGGCGAATCATGGGATTGATATCGCTCAAAGCACGCTCGTGCGCTTTGAGCGATATTGTGCTTTATCATAGCGTGATTAATACATATGTCAGCTTTATCAGGCGTGTGCTATAGCGTGCGATCAGAGACACTCAGAGTGACAGAAATGTGGCTGCCAATCCACGCCAACGGCCTCTCCGGCCACCACCGAGCATTTAAACGTTTTTACACATTCATACTCAGTGCTATGGGCACTGGAGGCAATGCGGGTGAAGTGTCTTGCCCAGGGACACAACGGCAGGATATCTGGGGAGAGCGTGATGCGAACCGCCAACCATGGGGTTATTAGACAACCTGCTCTACCTGCTGAGCCGCTGCCGCCCCACTTTTTCCTCAACTTTCCCTCTTTAGGAAAGCTATGGAGGCTTACCCCGCTCTCTTTATTTCCCTTTGATTGGAAATTACATCCAAAAGCCGCGCAATGTGGCATTTTCACTGACAAATGGCAGTAGTTCGTAGCTTCGCTTCTTGGCTTGTATAAGACAGAAAAAACGGCTGCAACCATTCTACGTCACTACCCAGAATGCATTGCGACGTAAACAAAAATGGCGATTTACATCGTAATAAAGGTTTTTAAAAATATATAAAACTTGGAATTTATTTTCAAAAAAATTATATTATAGTTATGTTACTAACATAAAAATAAAGCACATAGAGCTAACATGCCAATATAATCGGAGTTCCTTTTAAAAGTTCAATTAGGCTTCAGATGAAAATTAAAAGAACTTCTTCCAGTCCAAAATAACAGTTTGCAAATGCTTTAAGTTACAGTGCAGGAATGTCAGCCTTCACGACACATACAGTGAAATATTTAAGCCGTTTTAATTTATTTTATAATTATGGTTACAGTTTTTATAAATTAAATTACAATTTTAACTTGTTTGTTTCTCTTTAATTTACTTTTTAGTTTGCTTTTAAATTCTAATGTATTCCTTTTGCAACTTCCTGTAATGCCTTAATGTTTGTATGTAAAGCACTTTGAATTGTCTTGTACACAAAATATGCTATACAAATAAACTTACCTTGCCTTACAAATAATAATGCATCAAAATTATATAGCGCTTTTTCATGGACAATCAAAGACACTTTCCAATGGATACATTATTCATTCACTTCACAGACAATGGTAGTGGTAAGCTACTACTGTAGCCACAGCCAGACTGACGGAAACATGGCTGCTAATCCACGCCAATGGCCTCTCCGACCACTACCGAACATTTATACACATTCATACCCAGTGTCATGGACAATGGAGGCAAGGTGGGTAAAGTGTCTTGCCCATGGACACAACGGCAGGATGACTGGGGAGAGTGGGATTCGAACCAACAACTCTCCGGTTATTGGACGACCCGACCCGCTCTACCACCTGAGCTACTGCCACACAAATTACAAATCATGTATTGTAATTTATTGAGATGCACTAATATTCACAATAATGGCTAATATTGCCATGACAAAAAGAGGGAAGAAAAAAAGAGTAAGCCACCCCTGTAATTCACCAATTTAGTGCACTTAACACGTTAGCCAGCATAACTGAAACAGCTCAGCCGTCAGCAGCCATCATCGAAGGGAGATTATTGTCCAACAGGTAAACTAACAAACAGCACATGCTAACAGTTTAATCAGTTTTCTAAAGCTGAGACAGTCACTTATTGAAAATAAGAAACGCTAACTTTACTCGCTAACGTTACCAGTGCAGTGTTTATAAGTGGCCCAACTTCAATCCTTCATCACTGGGGCGGAGCACAGCAGAGACCCACTGACAGGCAGCCGAGCCGGCGGACAGAGCGGAGGGAGGAGGGGGAGGAGGATGGACGCGTCGCTGTAGTGCTGCTGTGAAAATGACAACTCTGCTTTATAGAGTTTGCATTTAACTTGTTTCATTTGTTTATTTTCCGTAAAATGTTCTCATACTTTGGAAAGTTTTGGCTTCTTCTCTATGACTTTCTCTCTTCTGTGTCATCAAGATGCACTCCTCGTCTTCTTTGCTGAAACAGTTAAACTGAACATTTCCACGGCATCCATATAGACTTTAAAATTAAACGATTCATCGACAATAAAAATCTGTGTTGACAATTTTTTATGATCGATGCTGTCAACATCAACTAATTTGTTTAAATTTGCAGCCCTCGACAGAAGTGGACATGGAGGGTCCACAGGGTCCACTAAGCTATATGGACATGATGAGCCAAACATCAATATTTGACTATGGTGTTTGAAGACGGAGGATTTGCAGCAGAACTTATTTCTGTTTCTCAAGAGACAGATCAGTGTAGTGGATCCTCCTCCAAAATCAGCAATTTGACAATGTAAGAAACTGATTTTATTAATCTTAATGTCAGACATATTACTGCTAAACAGAAATGAATATTTTATGTAAGAATTTCATTGTACGAGGGGAGCTGAAAAATTCATAGTAGTCAAATTTGACCAAATGTGATTTATTTTCCAACATCATCTCCCCTTCGGTCCACACACTTCTTCTACCAGTGTTGCAGTGCTTGGATCCCTGCAGTTGAAAAATAAACCACATTTGGTCAAATTTGACCACTTTGAACTTTTCAGCCCCCCCCCCCCTCGTAGTTGTCAGCAAAGGATCTGTACAAAATCTTTCTCAATAGAAAAAACAAAAACAAACAGAAAATAGATTTGGAAATGAAATATCTACATGTAAAGATAAAGGGAAAATGATGTTTGTTCAGGAAATAAATAAGGCACATTAAAAACAAATTAGTGATAGTGTGTTTTAGTAAAAGTGATTTTGAGTGATTAGTTATGTGATTCTCTGCCATCACACTTCCATTTGTGAATGTGGTTCCTCTTAAGTTTAAATAATCTAAACATACCCCCAACATCTATTACAACTATTACAGTGCATGTCATGACAATCCGCTTTTGACCAGAAAAAAAGGAGGTCTATCGTCAAAAGCATATTGTTTAATGATATTTCAGTGGCATGTTTTGAAATTGCGTAGCTCCAGAGCTCATGAAGAAATGACATGCGCTGGGATCGTCCTTTATTTTAAATGGAGAGTTCTAACAGTCATGATATAATCGGCGGTCATTTTAATCATATGATGATCACACACTATTTTTTTTTATTCCATCTACACCCTCATTTTAACTGTGGAGTTACCATTGAAGTCTATAGATTAAGAATTAATGTAGGCTTTTATTAGGGGACTGAATGAATGAACAGGGAGGATGTGTGTGTTCCAGTGTGATGTGCAGCACTTTCAGTCAGGTGGCTCAAGACGAGCTGCTGTGGCCTTCATCGATATGTGCCATTCATCCCGATTTTGTGCCAGTTGTGACGCCTGATGCAGACTGCATCCCAGTCATTCCTCAATGTCTGAGGAATATTAGATGTTAATGTGTTTATTTTTAGGGGAATAAATGAATAAACAAGGAGTGTGCAACATTTTACTTTTCACTGTAACTCCCCAGAAAGATATGAGATGCATCCACATCTGCTTTGGCCGCGCACCCCGGGCTTCCAGCCAGGCCAAGGCCACTCACCCCAGTAAGCTCCCCAACTGCCACCCATCAGCACCTGGCAGAGGCCACCGAGAGCAGGCTCACTTCGTGGTGGGGGTTGGGAAGCGGATGGGAAGCCACACCAGATTTGCTGCTTCCCTCACGCCCGGAATGGACTGAGACAGAGACCTGCAAACCTCAGCAGACCCCTGCATGAGACGGGGGAGACCCTCAGTCCGCTAAAACAACAGGGGAGGGAGCACTCCATCTCCCCACGGCCGGGAGCAACTTCCATGCCATCGTTCATGAAAGTTTATGAAAGTTTGCACAAACATCATCCTCTTTTCCTGAAGCTCTACACTACATGAAGTGTGCACTACATTAAACCATTCATCTGATTTTTCAGCTCAGCATTCTTCCCCATTTGTTCTTTCTAACATAACTAACTGGGCATCAACAGTGACTGACGTCTTCCTTATTACCAAGCAGCATTATTATCGCCTGCATTTTGGTTCACACACACGGGCTTTGGTCAGCGCAAAACACGTCTTAAACTGTCATGATCACAGTTCACTTTAGATAATGTGCCTCTTTGCTTTAAAGCGATGGGCATGAGCCCTTTGGATTGGATTATCCAAAACACACCTCAGAATAATTAGACCGGCCTCTTTGCGTCATGCGCCCAGCGGAAAGTTTGTTTCTATGCTGTTGTGATAAGAAAATTAGCTTGGAAACACCCATAAACACATTCTGTGTCAGTGACAACTGACTGACCGACTGCATCGTTGTAATACGGCCCTGTGTGTGTTTTTTAAGAGAATTGGCTGTTTTGATATCCATCCATCTTCTTCCGCTTAATCCTTTGATATCGTTTGGATAATTGCATGAGCAATGGACACATTTCAGACAGTTAAAACCTATAAACACACCATTTTTCAGTCAATGATCCCTTTCAAAATAAACTTGGGTCAACTTCCGGTCTGGACAACATGGTGGTAGCAGCTTAACGCTGAAGCTCCCAGACACCATCCGTGAAAATACCATGAAAATCAGATTTAACGGATTTATGGAAGAGTGAAAATCAAAAGACAAAGTCATTATGCCTAAAGGAAAAGAGAAGAGATCGACATTTACCAGGCCAAGACGCACATCGGCCGGAGAATCTGACCTGGAGGACAACAACCACTCGGAAATAGAGGAGCAGAATGAGGCTAGCAACACGGTTAGCTTAAAAACGGTACTTCAAGAACTAAGAGAATTTCGCCGAGAGTGTTGGGCCGAATTTCGTGAAATTAAAGACGAAATAAGAAGGACAAACAACAGAGTGGACCAGGCTGAGGCCCGAATCATGGAAGCGGAGGAAAGAATAAAAGGGCTGGAAGAAACCATGCTGGAATTACTCAAACGACAGACAAGACTGGAGGCTAAGCTAACCGACCTGGAAGGAAGACTAAGAAGGGACAACATAAGAATTCATGGTCTGAAAGAAGGAGTCGAGGACGGTTTCACCACAATGGCTGCATGCATGGAAACCATACTGAGAGAGAAGTTGGAAATTCCCCAATCCACCCATTTGAAAATAGAAAGGGTGCACCGCTCATTAGCCCCAAGGCCGTCAGCGGAAGCTCCCCCGCGATCGGTGGTGGTGAAGTTTTCCAACTTCAGAACAAAAGAAGAGGTTTTGAGACTGGCTTGGCAGAAAAAAGGATTTATGCACCAAGAAAGAAAAGTTTTTGTGGAGCATGACTACGCCCCGGAGGTCCTTAAAAAGTGTTGGGAATACAATGACGCTAAAAAGGTACTACGAGAGAAGAAACTGCGCTTTCAAACTCCATTTCCGGCGAAGTTGAGTTTTTTACGGGGAAGAGATGTGTCTCTACAACTCGGCGGAAGAAGCAACCACGGATATGGCGAGAAGAGGGCTCCCGGTAACGGTGTATAAACCCGCAGCAGACCCGATCGAAAGAATCAAGGCTCAAACGTGGTGCACACAGAGACCCTCAAAATCCACGGGCCAGCAGCGGGAAACCCAGCGCCAGGGCTATAAGGAAAAACTGGACGCTTTTAGAAGGAAATAACGATATTTTTAATCAATCTGTGCATTCAAACCTCCTCCTACAAGGTAACAAACGTTAAAGGAGATGCAGAATCAGCAAGTATGAAGTGGTAAAACATTTCATGGAACAGTCATAATATTAGAAAAAAATAAGTCTTTAAAAAAAAAAAAAACTGGTTAAAATAGAAATGTGACAATGAACCACATGAACTCTCCACACGAACAAATACTGTATTAACGTGACTGTTTGCTGTGATGGTGGTGGGAGGTTGCGCACAATTTCATAGGGTATAGGCATAAAAAAAAAAAAATTATTACAAGTTCGGATTGGGATCTGAAATTCACGTTAAAAACATGGGACAACTTACAGGGGTAAGAGAGGACCCTCAACACGTAACAAAGTATGAGGAATTTCCCTCAGCGCCAACGCACCATCAAGGCTCTTCTAAGGTCGACCTCAGTTCAGGAAGATCTTTTGACAGTTTTTTGTTTTAAAGTTTTATATACTGTGTTCTTAATGTTTTTTATGTTCATAATGTTCTTTCAGTTTCTGAATAGCATAAAAGAGGGCCCCTACACTGTTATACTAAATAAGACAATACAATGGAGAAACAGGGTGTAACCAAAATAATCTCATATAATGTAAAAGGGATCCTGAATCCAGTTACAGTGGGGTAAAAAAGTATTTAGTCAGCCACCAATTGTGCAAGTTCTCCCACTTTAAAGATGAGAGAGGTCTCCAATTTTCATCATAGGTATACCTCAACTGTGAGAGACAAAATGAGAAAAAAAAAATCCAGAAAATCACATTAAAGGATTTTTAATGAATTAATTGGTAAATTCCGCAGTAAAATAAGTATTTGGTCAATAACAAAAGTTCATCTCAATACTTTGTTATATACCCTTTGTTGGCAATGACAGAGGTCAAACGTTTTCTGTAAGTTTTCACAAGGTTTTCACACACTGTTGCTGGTATTTTGGCCCATTCCTCCATGCAGATCTCCTCTAGAGCAGTGATGTTTTGGGGCTGTCGCTGGGCAACACGGACTTTCAACTCCCTCCAAAGATTTTCTATGGGGTTGAGATCTGGAGACTGGCTAGGCCACTCCAGGACATTGAAATGATTCTTACGAAGCCACTCCTTCGTTGCTCGGGCGGTGTCTTTGGGATCATTGTCATGCTGAAAGACCCAGCCACGCTTCATCTTCAATACCCTTGCTGGTGGAAGGAGGTTTTCACTCAAAATCTCACGATACATGGCCCCATTCATTCTTTCCTTTACACGGATCAGTCGTCCTGGTCCCTTTGCAGAAAAACAGCCCCAAAGTATGATGTTTCCAACCGCATACTTCACAGTAGGTATGGTGTTCTTTCTCTTCCAAACACGACAAGTTGAGTTTTTACCAAAAAGTTCTATTTTGGTTTCATCTGACCATATGACATTCTCCCAATCCTCTTCTAGATCATCCAAATGCTCTCTAGCAAACTTCAGACGGGCCTGGACATGTACTGGCTTAAGCAGGGGGACACGTCTGGCACTGCAGGATTTGAGTCCCTGACGGCGTAGTGTGTTTCTGATGTAGCCTTTGTTACTTTGGTCCCAGCTCTCTGCAGGTCATTCACTAGGTCCCCCCATGTGGTTCTGGGATTTTTGCTCACCGTTCTCGTGATAATTTTGACCCCATGGGGTGAGATCTTGCATGGAGCCCTAGATCGAGGGAGATTATCAATGGTCTTGTATGTCTTCTATTTTGTAATAATTGCTCCTACAGTTGATTTCTTCACACCAAGCTGCTTACCAATTGCAAATTCAGTCTTCCCAGCCTGCTGCAGGTCGACAATTTTGTTTCTGGTGTCCTTTGACAGCTCTTTGCTCTTGGCCATAGTGGAGTTTGGAGTCTGACTGTTTGAGGTTGTGGACAGGTGTCTTTTATACTGATAACGAGTTCAAACAGGTGCCATTAATACAGGTAACGAGTGGAGGACAGAGGAGCCTCTTAAAGAAGAAATTACAGGTCTGTGAGAGCCAGAAATCTTGCTTGTTTGTAGGTGACCAAATACTTATTTTACTGAGGAATTTACCAATTAATTCATTAAAAATCCTTCAATGTGATTTTCTGGATTTTTTTTTCTCCTTTTGTCTCTCATAGTTGAGGTATACCTATGATGAAAATTGGAGACCTCTCTCATCTTTTAAGTGGGAGAACTTGCACAATTGGTGGCTGACTAAATACTTTTTTGCCCCACCGTAAAAGATCCAAGATTCTAGGCAAAATGAAAAAAGACAAAGCAGGAATAATATTTTTACAGGAAACCCACTTAACAGACTTGGAGCACACTAAACTTAATAGACAAGGGTTTAAACTGATCTCTTCATTTTCATATAAGTCAGGGAGGAGGAGGGGGGTAGCGACATTGATCTCAACCAAAATTATATTTGAAAAAAATTCAGAACACAAAGATAAAGAAGGGAGATTTAGCATGGTACTTGGTTGGCTAGAGGGAGAAGATATCACCCTGCTGAATGTATATGTACCTCCAGGGGCTAACTGGAAATTTTATAAAAATGTATTTGGCCTAATGATAACTAAAGCCCAAGGTTTAGTGATAGGTGGTGGAGACTTCAATCTAAGACTGAATCCATACTGGGATGCATCAGGAAATTCTCCACATCAAAATAACACTCAAAGTAGAAAAACTCGGATGCTACTAAAAGAAATGGGAATCTGTGACGTGTGGAGGGAATTCAACCCGTGTAAAAGATTATACATTTTACTCAGCATCACATTCATCATACTCAAGGACTGACTATTTTTTTATGTTTAATAGAGACACTGGAAGAGTAAAAACATGTAAAATACGACTGATGGATCTCTCTGACCACAGTCCGATCTATATGGACTTAAATAACCAAAAATACACAAATAATACATTTTCTTGGAGGTTAAATTCAAATGTGCTGAAAGGACCACTGAAAGATGAACTGGAATCAGATATTCTCAGATATTTGGAAGAAAATGATAATGGAGAAGTATCCCCTTTAATACCGTGGGACGCATGCAAAGCTGTAATAAGGGGAAAGATTATCGCAAAACTGGCACTCCAAAAGAATCTGAGACAAGAAAAACTAATCACATTAGAGTCAGAACTTAAGAAACTAGAAAAAGAGTACAAAGACAACACTCATTCTAATGACTCGCTCAAAATTAAGGAAATTAAAAAACAAATAAACGAGATCTACACAATAGAAATCCAGAAGAAACTTACATTTCTGAAACAAAAATACTATGAAACAGGTACCAAATCGGCAAAATTACTAGCCTATAAATTGAGGAAACAACAAACGGAGAGAGCAATCTACAAAATCAGAGACCCAGTATCAAAGGAAATAAAATTTAGAATTCAGGAAATTCTTAAAAGCTTCGAGAATTACTAAAAGAACTTGTACTCCCGCAAAAAAACACAAAAACGCATCCGAAGCCTTCCTAAATACATTAAATCTTCCCCAACATACTGAGTCACAAAATAAAAAACTACTGTCAGAAATACAACCTAAAGAATTAGAAAAAGCAATTATGAAACTTAAAGCTAACAAATCCCCAGGAGCAGATGGCTATACAGCAGTGGTACAAAACCTTTAAACAGCAACTATCTCCTCTCTTCCTGAAAACATTTAACTATGTCCTCCACACAGGGGAAATCCCCCCTCCTGGAGAGAAGGGGTCATTGCAGTCATACCTAAACCTGAAAAGGATAAACTAGACTGCTCCAACTACAGACCAATCTGTGTGTTAAATCAGGACTATAAACTTTTTACCGCTATCCTTGCCAAAAGGTTAGAAAATATACTGACAGACTTAATTTACTTAGACCAAACAGGTTTTATAAGACAAAGACAGACACAAGATAACAGACGCACTTTACACATAATTCATCATTTAAAAAAATATAATTTAAATGCAGCCATATTGGGATTAGATGCTGAAAAAGCATTTGACTCGGTTGACTGGTCTTTCCTGTATAGAATCTTATCCAGTTTCAATTTTCATAACAACTTCATTAGAACTATCCAGGCATTATATAAAAAACCAACAGCTAAAATAAGAATTAACGGTAAATTATCATCATCTTTTGAACTGGAAAGAGGATGTCGTCAGGGCTGCCCCTTGTCTCCACTGCTCTTTGCAATTTTCATAGAACCTCTGAGCCAATGGATAAGACAGAATCAAAACATTCAAGGTATTACACTTGGTCAGAAGGAACATAAAATAGCACTCTTTGCTGATGACATTTTAATATACACCTGGGGAAGCCGGACACCTCTTTTCCAGAACTAATCTCAGTTTTTTCAGAGTATGGAGAGTTATCGGGGTACGAATTAAACATGCATAAAACCCAAATTTTAACATTCAACTATGACCCACATCAATATTTACTAAGCAAATTCAAAACTAACTGGGAGATGGAATCTATGAAATATCTGGGGGTCAATATCCCGAAACAACTCAACAAAATTATAACACTAAACTATGATCCACTGATGGCAAAAATAAAATCTGATCTAGCAAGATGGAATATGATACCATTCTTGGGTACTGCACAAAGAATTGAAGAAGTCAAAATGAATATACTTCCACGTCTTCTATACCTTTTCCAAACAATACCGGTAGAACCTCCCAAAAAAACATGGCAAGAACGGGACAGAAGGATCTCAAGATTCATATGGCAGGGCAAGAGACCTAGAATCAGATATAGAACCCTACAACTAAACAAAGACAAAGGTGGGCTCGCGCTGCCAAATATCAGGGACTATTTTAAAGCCGTGAAAATTAAAACTTTAGTAGATATATGTAACCCAGTCTACACTGCACAATGGAAGGAGATAGAATGCCAAATAACAAGTGACATTCCCCTACAGGCGATAATAAGGAACAATGCCTTACCTAAACTTTTGAATAACACTAACCCATGTATAGAGACCCCGCTAAAAATTTGGTTTAAGATAGTCAGAGAGAATCAAACTAGAGAACTCTATCGATTATTGCAATGGATTTTCTATGATCAGGACTTTACTCCTAATAAAACAGACACTAGATTTAAAAAGTGGAAAGAGAATGGACTGATAAAATATTATGATTTTTTTAAATGGCAAACTTTAATAAGTTTTGAAGATTTGAAAAAACAAGGTCTAGTAAATCAAGACCTTTACAGGTTCTTTCAGCTTAGACACCACATAAACAAAATACTTAAAAAGGAGGATTTGAAAAGGGCCCAGTCACATGTTCTGAAGGTTTTCTTAATGGCATAAAGGGATCCCAGGGATCAGATACATTTCTAAAATATACCATGGTCTTCAAGACTTAAAAGGAGACAACACATCATATATAAAAGAGAGATGGGAAAAAGAGGGGAATTTCACTTTACAACTGGAAATATGGGAAAAGCTAAATAAACAACAATGGAAAAGTACTTCATCCCTGCTGTGGAGAGAATTTGGATGGAAAAATTTGGTAAGATTTTTCAGAACACCTGCACAAAACAAATTTACTCATAAAGGGTTGAATTGTTGGCGCTTGTGTGGTGAAAAGACTGCAAATCATTTTCAAGTGTTTTGGTCATGCCCAGTTATCCACCAATATTGGACCAATGTACAGACAATATTGGGGAAAATATTCAAAGTAACAGTTCCCTTTTCTTTTGTAACTTTGTATTTGGGTTTACTACTGGAATCACTGGAAAGACGAGGAGAAAAATACTTATTCACTGTTTTAATATTGGCAAGTAAAAAAAGCTCTAACGACTTCCGGTTATGGCTGCCACGTAGGACGGACGTGTCTCGCTCTGCTCTGCTCCTGGAGAAAAAAAATCGGCAAATAACTCTCTCATTTGGGACAGAACGTATCTCAGCATTTGGGCGAGGATATGTCGGCGAAGCCTAAGGCTGGAAAACCAGGAAAAGGAAAAAGCGAGCCGCCGAAACAGTCCAAATTAACGGACTTTCAGGTCTGTGACGCAGCAAACAAAACTCCATATATGGCGGAGGAGGCTGGCAACGGTGCGATGTCTGCGCGGGGAGGCGCAGATGCGCTGATGGCTGCCATGAGTTCAATGAGAGCGGACTTTTCCTCTAGATTTGATGGGATTATGACAGCGTTGGAAGGAATAAGAAAGGAATTGGGTGACTGTGTAGAACGAACGGCGCAGATGGAGCTCCGTCTCGCTAGTGCTGAAGATGACGTCACCCGTCTTCAATTAAAGGTGCGCACTTTGGAAAAAAAAAATAAATCTCTGGAAGATAATATTTTGGATTTGGAATCTCGGTCGAGACAGAATAATTTGAGGCTGGTGGGTCTTCCAGAGGAATCAGAAGGTCGGGACGTATGTTCCTTTCTGGAAAAGTGGATTCCGGAGGTGCTGGGCAGCGAGGAGTTGCAATCAGCAGTGGTTCTGGAAAAAGCACATCGTATTGGCCCACGGAGAGATAAGGGACCGCCGAGGACCTTAATTATGAAGTTTCTTAGCAACAGAGACAGGATGAAGATCTTCAACGCTGCACGTGCTAAAGGAGAGATTAAACACCAGGACCAGCAGGTGCGGTTCTACCCAGATTTGGCCACAGGAATCCAGCAATTGAGGAAGCAGTTTGATCCCGTACGTAAGGAGCTGCGCAACCTTGGGATTCGTCATGGTGTGATCCATCCTGCGAGACTGCTGACCATGTATGAGGGCAGAACCCACATCTTCAAGACCCCAGAGGAGGCGCAGGAGTTCATCAAGAAGATCAAAGAAGAAGAAGAGACTGGTGGGAGCTAAGCATGAACAAAATATAAGGTAGAATAATTAAGCATTTGCACAGGCATCTGACTGACTTGAAGTAAATAGTAAGTTTACAAAATATAGATTGTATTATATATTAAAAAACAAAACAAAAACAAAACAAACAAAAAAACAAAACAAAACTATGATGTACAAAGTTGTTAAAAATTTTGGAGTTAAGTTGGAAAACTACAGAGGAGAGTTAATGTTACGTCATTAAAAGCAGTAGAGTTAGGGTGATTGGGAGGATGAAGAAGGAGTGGCTTAGGCTGTTCCCCGTGGGTGTGGAACGGTCGATGGCTATATCGGGAGACAGAATTTTTCTTTTGATTTTGGGGGGTTTGCCACAAGTGTGGGAAGGGGAAATTTGTTTGTGTGTAGTTTGTAGGATGAATGTTCAACCACTCATGTTTTTGCTTCTCTGTATGAGCATGTTTACACTGCAAGGTAATCCCAAACTCTCTATTGATCATGGACCAAAGTGTTAATCTTAATTTAACTTCATGGAATTGCAGAGGTCTACAAAATTTAAAAAAACTTAAACAAGTTATGAATAAAATAAAGGACATGGGTTCAAGAATTGTGTTTTTACAAGAAACTCATCTGATAGAGGAGGATGTTAAAAGAATTAGGAGTAGATGGCAGGGAAGTGTATTCACCTCTTCATTTTCATCCCGAGCCAGGGGAGTTATGACTCTCATACATAAATCAGTTCCTTTTCAAGTGAAAAATGTAATTGGAGACAAATTTGGAAGATATGTAATCATTCAAGGTTCTTTGCTATTAGAAAATATAAATCTTGTGAACTTATATGGTCCCAATATAGATGATCAGAAGTTCTTTGCTAATTTATTTCTCATCTTATCATCACTTACAGGGCAACATATAATAGCAGGGGATTTTAATTGTACATTGAATCCAGGTGTGGATAGATCAACAGGACTGGATTGTACGCACATTGGATGTAGGATGACTATTAATCATTTTATGAAAGAATTGAGATTGTTAGATATATGGAGAGAAATGAAACCACAAGTTAAAGCCTATTCTTGTTATTCCAGTACCTACAAGACATTCTCACGTATTGATTATTTTTTGATTTCCACAGAATTAAGGTCCAAGATTCAAAACTGCTTTTATGATAACATCGTGATCTCTGATCATGCACCCTGTTGTCTAATATATGTAGATAAAAAATTGACAAAGGAATCAGGCAGATGGCAATTTCAGCATAAATGGCTTCAGGATGAGGAATTTGTCAAGTATATAGAAAAACAGATAGACGAGTTCTTTGACATCAATACTACACAAACATCAGCATGTGTAAAGTCGGAGGCTTTCAAAGCTTTTATTAGGGGACATATTATTAGTTATACAGGATCAAAATCTAAGAAGACTCGAGAGGAGAGAGCTAAATTGGAACATAAAATAAAAAGTCTTCAGGAAAAAGTGTATGCAGGAAGTGATCCAAGGTAGGACCAGATGGTCTTCCAGTTGACCTTTATAAAAAATTTAAGAATAAATTAATAAAACCTTTTTTGGAAATGGTTTTAGAAGCATTTCAAAATAATAATTTTCCATCATACATAAATAATGCCTTAATTATACTGCTGCCAAAACCAGGTAAGCCCTCTAATAAATGTGAAAATATGAGACCAATAAGCCTATTAAACGCCGACCTTAAGATAATCTGTAAAATTTTAGCAAGACGAATACAAGAAATTTTACCAAATATTATTAATCGAGATCAGAATGGCTTTATAAAGGGTAGACAAGGCTTCCATAATGTAAGAAGACTATTTAATATTATTTATTTTAATAAAGAAGCACCGGATACAGCTCTCCTATCATTGGACGCCGAAAAGGCCTTTGATAGAGTTGAATGGCCCTTTCTTTTTGAAGTCCTACAAAGGTTTGGACTTGGAAATAATTTCATAAAATGGGTTCAAATAATATACAATAATGCTACAGCAGAAATCCTAACAAATAACAATATTTCAAAACCAATAAAAATCAATAGAGGATGTCGACAAGGCTGTCCACTTTCACCTTTACTGTTTACTATGGCAATTGAACCTTTAGCGATAGCGATACGTTTACATTCACAAATATATGGAATTAAAGTTGGACCAACAGAACATAAAATCTCCCTGTACGCCGATGATATAATTTTGTTTATGTCGAATCTAAAAAAATCAATTCCAACCTTGTTGAATTTAATAAAGAATTTTGGGGAAATATCAGGATATAAAATAAATAAAACTAAATCTTCAATATTAATGCTAAATGAGACCCAGAGAAATTACCCAGCCCCTGAGGTAAATCAATTCAATGTTGTAAATCAGTTTAAATATTTAGGAATCCAAATTGTGCCTAAGCTAGAATCAGTCGCCAGTGTCAACTATGAAGCCTTAATGTCAGATATCAATGAGTTAACTCAGAGATGGATGTCACTACCAATGTCGATGATCGGGAGAATCAATATATTTAAAAGTAATATTTTACCTAAAATACTTTATTTATTTCAATACATTCCCTTATCACCACCTTTAGATCTATTCTCAAGAATAAAAAAAAAGTTAGTGGAATTTATATGGAACAACAGGAGGGCTAGATTACGTTTGTCTTTATTATATTTACCATTTGATCGTGGAGGTCTGAAATGTCCAAATTTTATGTTGTATTATTGGTCGGCACAACTGAGGTCTATGACATTATTTTTCATCAAATGATCTCCCTCACTGGACTGAAATGGAATCATACAATTTACCTTTACCTCTTCCCATATTCATATACTCAGATTCGGCAAAAAAATTACAAAAACAAGTTAAAAATCCATTTGTAAAGTATATGATCAAAATATGGTGTGAAGCTAAAAACTATTTAAAAGAACCACAGTTATTGTCACAATTTAGTCCAATATGGGGTAATCAATATTTTAAACCAGGGAGAGCGGACGCTGTATTTAAAGTATGGAATTTAAAAGGGATACAAAAGATTCAGGATTTATATTTGCCATGTGCAGACAACATAATGTCTTTTGAAGAGCTGAGGATCAAATTTAAT
Organism: Pholidichthys leucotaenia; assembly: GCA_020510985.1. Classification (NCBI taxonomy): domain Eukaryota; kingdom Metazoa; phylum Chordata; class Actinopteri; order Cichliformes; family Pholidichthyidae; genus Pholidichthys; species Pholidichthys leucotaenia. The sequence continues at coordinate 172,703,534 of CM035838.1, read as the reverse complement.
CTCAATAGAACAAATTTTTTTAAATATCTTCAACTTAGAAACTTTATTCGATCAAATCAAAATAAAGCTCTCACTCGACCTATTTATTCATCCTTGGAAAAAATGATGATGAAAGATAGTAAAAGAAAGGGTATTATTTCAGAGTTTTATAACTCATTGACACTATCTTCAAGTGAAAATTCACTGAAAAGATTAAACTACTGGAAAGAAGATCTGCAAATTGAAATTTCAGAGGAACAATGGGAATTGGCTTGTACAGAAGCTCAAACCAAATCAATAAATGCACGCCTTAAATTGATACATTTCAAATGGTTAATGCGGATGTATGTTACACCGGAGGAGTTAAATAGATACAGATACATGCACAAAATGCATGGAAAGTAAAGGAACCCTATTTCATTGTTTATGGGAATGTAGATTAATAAGAATGTTTTGGGAAGAGGTGAGGGTAACAATTGAAAAAATAATCTCAAAACAAATCATATTGAATCCTAAACTGTTTTTGTTGGGTCTGTACCCAGAAAAGCATAATTTTAATAAAAGTGAAAGAACATTCATAGACCTCAGTTTGCTTAATGCCAAAAAATGTATTGCACTATTATGGAAAAAGACTCATAGACCAGATGTGACTCAGTGGTTAAGACAGATGTTAAACCTTCCATTAGAAAGAATAACATATATACTGAAATCAAAGGAAATTGTGTTTGAGAATATATGGAGACCTTTTATTGATTATGTAAAAAATTTAAACATAACTCTTGAAGAAGAAGGTGAATGATGTGTGTGGACCTTGTAAATTCCAAACTGGTGAACATAATATGTATACTTATGTATTGGATTGTCTAGACTAAACAGAGGAGCATTGTTGAAGACTTGATTTTGTTGGTGGTTGTTGGTGTTTTTAGTGCATTTTTTTTTTTTTGTAGTACTTTAGTGTTAGTGTTTGATTGTTTGTATCATGTTTGTTAAAAAAAAAAAGGTTCAATAAAGATATTGTGGAAAAAAAAAAAAAAGCTCTAACAAAAAAATGGATGTTGAAAGACTGTCCTACACCTGAAGATTGGATTAACGTGATTCAGGACATTTATTTGATGGAAAAGTTGACATTTGCACTGAGACAGGACATGGATGGGTTCTTGAACTTTTGGCAACCCTGGAACGCATATGTGTCTTCCATCAGCTCTAATCTTTGACAAACACCATTTCAATAATGGCACCTCTCTTTGTTCCAACACTACTCAGATGCTCTTATTTTTCTGCTCTTTTGTTTTTGTTGTTCTTTTTTTAATTTCTCTTCTTCTTTCACTTAAAAAAAGGGTGCTGTAATCATTTTTTTCCAATGTTGTCAAAAAACAAAAAAAGGGGGAATATGTGATGAAAATGTAAACGATGGAATGCTGTAATGACATGTATACCCTTTACAAAAACTTAAATAATAAAAAATATGGAGACACAAAAAAAAATAAACTTGGGTCACTGTATACAGCAGGGGAAATAATTATTGAACATGTCAACATTTTTCTCATTGAACATATTTCTGATGGAGCCACTGACCTGAGATTTTCACCAAATATCAGTAACAACCCATGTAATCCATACATACAAAGAAATCAAGGCAACTGTGTTCACAAAACAAGTTATATTTAATAAAGTGGAATGACACAGGGAATATTAAAAAAATTAAATCACCCTTATTGTCATTCAACCGTACAACCAATCATGTACAGCAGAACGAGATTGTGCATTACCTATCTACAGTGTAAATCACACACACCCCAAGTGCAGAATCAGAGGGCCGCTGCCATGCAAGGCGCCGCCACAGAGTTCCCTCCTCCATTCCATTTATTGCTGAGCACCAAGCTGGACGGCAGGAAGTTCCACTTTTATATGGTCTTTGGCATGATCCGGCCGGGATTTGAACCCCTGCCTCCCGGGTGTGGGGCGGATGCTCTACCAACTAAGCCACCACTCCGGTGGTGGAGCCATATGTATTGAACACAAAGAAAAAAATGTGCAAAAAGGCCTAGAAAGCCAAGAAACCAGCTGAAATCCATCAGAATTTAGGAAGCCATCCTATCCCCCATCAGTGCAAATTAAATTCAGCTGGCTGAATCAGAATCAGAATCAGAATCAGAATGAACTTTATTGCCAAGCATGCTTTTACACATACAAGGAATTTTACTTGACATTAAGGTGCGCTCATGTTAAGCGCTCCCTACTGACGCGGCAGCCGACAGGCGCCTCATACAGTGGGGGTAAAGAGGGTGAGGGTGAGGGGGTGACACATTGGGCAGAGAGAAAAACGCATAGTTATCAAAATAGAGCTCAAGTGAGCAAGATTATGATCACATAGAAAAAAAAACCTCTAATTGCACACTTAGCAGACAAGTTACAGTTCCACACATTAACAGAGCAAGTTGAGAGAGACCAGTGTGTGTGTGTCAGTCATGTAATATTCATGGATGCAGTGTGAAGTGTCAGTTACTGGTGAACAACAAAATTCCTCCCCTAAGCAACGACTAGATGTTATGTCCATGGTATCCTAAACATAGATAACATGTCCACAAGAGTGACTGATAGCCTTTAAAAAGGTCTGTGAATGTCAGACTGTCACACCACAAAAAAACTCATGATGGGCAAAGATCCGTCTCTAAATCTCTGCAACCTTATTGTTGCGAAACATAATGATGGCCTTGGTTACAGGCGCATTTCTAAACTGCTGAATGTACCAGTGAGCACTGTTGGAGCCATCATTTGGAAGTGGAAAGAACATCATTTTACCATAAACCGGCCACAACCAGGAGCGTCTTGCAAGATTTCTGACACAGGAATCAAAAGAATTATCAGAAAAGTTATCCAAGAGCCAAAGACCACTTGTGGAGTGCTCCAGAAAGACCTGGAGTTAGCAGGTACTGCTGTTTCAAAGAAACGGTAAGAAATGCACTCAACCGACATGGGCTCTATGCCCGCTCACCTCACAAGACTCCATTGCTGAAGAAAAAGCATGTTGAAGCTTGTTTAAAGTTTGCTGCACAACATTTGGGCAAGCCAGTAAAATACTGGGAGAATATAGTCTGGTCATAGGAGACCAAAATTTAACTTTCTGGATGCCACAACACACAGCATGTTTGGAGAAGAAATGGCACTGCACATCAGCCCCAAAACAGCATACCAACAGAGAAGTTTGAAGGTGGGAGCATCATGGTGTGGGGTGTTTTTCAGCACATGGTACAGGCAGACTTCATATCACTGAAGGAAAGATGAATGGACAAATGTACAGAAACATCCTTGATAAGAACCTGTTGTCATCGGCCAAGATGCTAAAGACGAAACGAGGGTGGACATTTCAGCAAGACAATGATCCCAAACACACAGCCTTGGAAACTCTCATCTGGCTCCAGAGAAGGAAAATAAAGCTGCTAGAATGGCCCAGTCAGTCAACTGACCTGAATCCAATTGAAAAACTATGGAACGAACTGAAGATCAGAGTTCATAGAAGACACCCACTGAACCTTCCAAGATTTGAAGACAGTCTGTATGAAAAAATGGGCTAAAATCACTCCTGAGCAATGCCTGCACCTAGTTTCGCCATACAGGAGATGTCTGGAAGCTGTTATTAATAACAAAAACTTTTCTACTAAATATTAAATGAATTTCACCAAGTGTGTTAAATACTTATTCCCTGTCAATTCACTTTATTAAATATAACTTGTTTTGTGAACACAGTTGTTTTGATTTCTTTGTATGTATGGTTTACTTGGGTTGTTACTGGTATCTGGTGAAAATCTCAGGCCAGTGGCTCAATCAGAAATATGTTTAATGAGGAAAATGTTGACGTATTCAGTATTTATTTTTCCCGCTGTAGATTAACAAATGAATGATACAAATTCACCAGAAAAAAAAGGGATGCAAATTTATGGGAAAAAGGGTTTAAAAAAATTAAGAGAAAAAGTCACAAATATACATGAAAAAGGTCACTACACAAAAAAGTCACTAATTTAGGGGGGAAAGTCACAAATTTACACAAAAAAATGACATTTATTTGAAAAAGGACAAATTTACACTTAGTCACATACAGTGGGGCAAAAAAGTATTTAGTCAGCCACCAATTGCGCAAGTTCTCCCACTTAAAAGATGAGAGAGGTCTCCAATTTTCATCATAGGTATACCTCAACTATGAGAGACAAAATAAGAAAAAAAATCCAGAAAATCACATTGAAGGATTTTTAAAGAATTTCTTTGCAAATTATGGTTGAAAATAAGTATTTGGTCACCTACAAACAAGCAAGATTTCTGGCTTTCAAAGACCTGCAACTTCTTCTTTAAGAGGCTCCTCTGTCCTCCACTCGTTACCTGTATTAATGGCACCTGTTTGAACTCGTTATCAGTATAAAAGACACCTGTCCACAACCTCAAACAGTCACACTCCAAACTCCACTATGGCCAAGACCAAAGAGCTGTCAAAGGACACCGGAAACAAAATTGTAGACCTGCACCAGGCTGGGAAGACTGAATCTGCAATAGGTAAGCAGCTTGGTGTGAAGAAATCAACTGTGAGAGCAATTATTAGAAAATGGAAGACACTGATAATCTCCCTTCATCTGGGGCTCCACGCAAGATCTCACCCCGTGGGGTCAAAATGATCACGAGAATGGTGAGGAAAAATCCCAGAACCACACGGGGGGACCTAGTGAATGACCTGCAGAGAGCTGGGACCAAAGTAACAAAGGCTACCATCAGTAACACACTACGCCGCCAGGGACTCAAATCCTGCAGTGCCAGACGTGTCCCCCTGCTTAAGCCAGGACATGTCCAGGCCCGTCTGAAGTTTGCTAGAGAGCATTTGGATGATCCAGAAGAGGCTTGGGAGAATGTCATATGGTCAGATGAAACCAAAAAATAGAACTTTTTGGTAAAAACTCAACTTGTCGTGTTTGGAGGAGAAAGAACACCATGCCTACTGTGAAGCATGGGAGTGGAAACATCATGCTTTGGGGCTGTTTTTCTGCAAAGGGACCAGGACGACTGATCTGTGTAAAGGAAAGAATGAACGGTGCCATGTATTGTGAGATTTTGAGTGAAAACCTCCTTCCATCAGCAAGGGCGTTGAAGATGAAATGTGGCTGGGTCTTTCAGCATGACAATGATCCCAAACACACCGCCCGGGCAACAAAGGAGTGGCTTTGTAAGAAGCATTTCAAGGTCCTGGAGTGGCCTAGCCAGTCTCCAGATCTCAACCCCATAGAAAATCTTTGGAGGGAGTTGAAAGTCTGTGTTGCCCAGCGACAGCCCCAAAACATCACTGCTCTAGAGGAGATCTGCATGGAGGAGTGGGCCAAAATACCAGCAACAGTGTGTGAAAACCTTGTGAAGACTTACCGAAAAGATCTGACCTCTGTCATTGCCAACAAAGGGTATATAACAAAGTATTGAGATGAACTTTTGTTATTGACCAAATACTTACTTTCCACCATAATTTGCAAATAAATTCTTTAAAAATCAGACAATGTGATTTTCTGGATTTTTTTTTTCCCCATTTTGTCTCTCATAGTTGAGGTATACCTATGATGAAAATTGGAGACCTCTCTCATCTTTTAAGTGGGAGAACTTGCACAATTGGTGGTTGACTAAATACTTTTTTACCCCACTGTATTTGTGGCAAAAAAAGGTCAAATTTACACAAAAAAGGTCACAAATCTATACAAAAAAAAAGTCAAACAAAGGAAAAAAGTCAAAAAATTTATGGGGAAAAACAGGCGCTAATTTTTGGGAAAAAAGTTGCAAATCTATGGGGAAAAAAGTCACAATTTTACATGGCAATTGTAATTCTTCTCCCTAAAAAATGTTGATCGTGGACTTGTTGCTTGGGGGCCCCTGAGCCTTTTGCGTACTCTGCTTTATAGCCAGAAATTGTGCTGACTGAATCATATGGTAACGATACGAGAACTAGAATTAAATTATTCTGCAGTAACTCATTAATTCTCTGCTCACCAGATGGTGTTTATGGCTCTCTGATTGTCCCCTGCATGAATGAAAGCATACGCTTTGATCCAAACAGAGAGCCAGTCAAGGTTGGGGATGCTCTGGATCACGTCCATTGTCATGGATGCCACCTCAGCTCCTTTGACTGACAGAGAGAGAAGACCTGGAAGAGAAAAGGTTTGGGGTTTTTTTAAATTGCAGTTTCAAGTGCTGATTGGATGGAGTGATTCTCATCTCTGCAGCTGTGTGTACCGATGATTGCGTCCAGGGAGAGCGGACACTGTCTGAGCACCTCTTTGTAGCTGGTCACAGCTGAACGTTCCTGACCCGCCTTCCTGTACAGGTTAGCCAGCATCATGTTGATCTGAGAACGACGGAATGACAGCACGAGTTTCAGCACAACACCATAGAGAGGACAGCTGAGGCACAGGAAAATCTGTTGCAGAAATGTGTTGTGGTTCAAAGCACCACAATGTTTCTGTACATTCTGTACAATGTACAGAGTTCATGAATTCTATGTACAGCATGAGTCTATATCCCACAGTAACACATCCCAGTAGAATCACAGTTCACACTGCTACACTTATTGACAACCTGTTTGTTAATATTATTGATAAGAAAATACAAAGTGGATTATTGATAAATGACCATTTGAAAAGTGACCATTTGCCAACCTTTGCACTTATCCATGGCCACACGGAGGCCAATACAGAAATTTTTTTTAAAATCGTTCAGATACAAATCACAAAATGCAATCAGTTCTTTTAAAGAAGACTTGCTGAAGCAAGACTGGACAAAAGTCTATGTATCAGATGTAAATGAAGCCTATGACACATTTATGAACATTGTAACCACTCTTTATGAAAAAAATTGTCCATTAGTAAAGAAAAAGCTTAAACATAAATTTGCCGATAAGCCATGGTTAACCAAAGGATTACAAAAGGCGTGTAAAAAGAAAAATTTATTATATAAAGCTTTCCTAAAGAAAAGGACAAAAGAAGCAGAGCAGCGGTATAAAACATACAAAAATAAGTTAACATATATAATAAAATGTAGTAAAAGAGACTATTACAGTAAAGAACTGGATAAAAACAGAGACAATATTAAAAATACATGGACAATACTTAACAATATTCTTGGAAATAAAAACAGAAATACAAGCTACCCAACCGATTTTTCAAAAAAAATAATAAAACGACTCAGAGTGTGAATGCAGTTTCACCTGCAGATGAATTTAATAACTTTTTTGTTAACATTGGTCCTAATTTGGCTCGAGAAATACCCATTACAGCACCTTTCTTGCCTTCTGATTGTTGCTCTGAGTGTTGCTATCCCTGTGCTGTTGCAATCCTGGAATTTCCCCGTTGTGGGACTAATAAAGGCTTATCTTATCTTATCTTATCTTACAGGTGATACAATAAGCAAAAACACTGCTATAAAAGACTCCATTTTCATAAAGAACACAGACGAGAGAGAGGTCACTGAAATTGTTAAATCGTTTAAAAGTAAAACATCTACGGACTGTAATGGCATTGACATGCTCTTAGTCAAAACTATTATTGAATGCTTAGTGAAACCACTGATGTATATCTGTAACCCGTCTCTCCAAACAGGTATATTTCCCAATGCAATGAAAATAGCTAAAGTAATTCCGATATACAAGACGGGTGACAGAGGGGAATTCTCAAACGACAGACCAATGTCACTATTGCCGCAATTTTCCAAGATACTTGAAAAAATATTCTATGAGAGAACTGACAACTTCATACTGAAGAATAATTTATCGTGTGAGCAGCAATATGGGTTCAGACACAAGAGGACAACTGCATTTACTGTAATGGAATTTATAGAAAAAATATCAACTGCCGTTGAAAATAAAGAGTATTCAGTTGGGGTATTCCTGGATCTTAAAAAAGCATTTGATACAGTGGATCATAATTTATTATTAAAGAAACTACAAAATTGTGGTATTAGGGGAGTAGCACTGTCCTGGTTATGTAGTTACTTAAATTATTCAATATGTATATACAGTGGGGCAAAAAAGTATTTAGTCAGCCACCAATTGTGCAAGTTCTCCCACTTAAAAGATGAGAGATGTCTCCAATTTTCATCATAGGTATACCTCAACTATGAGAGACAAAATGAGAAAAGAAAAATCCAGAAAATTACATTGAAGGATTTTTAAAGAATTTATTTGCAAATTATGGTGGAAAATAAGTAATTGGTCACCTACAAACAAGCAAGATTTCTGGCTTTCACAGACATGTAACTTCTTCTTTAAGAGGCTCCTCTGTCCTCCACTCATTACCTGTATTAATGGCACCTGTTTGAACTCGTTATCAGTATAAAAGACACCTGTCCACAACCTCAAACAGTCAGACTCCAAACTCCACTATGGCCAAGACCAAAGAGCTGTCAAAAGACACAAGAAACAAAACTGTAGACGTGCACCAGGCTGGGAAGACTGAATCTGCAATAGGTAAGCAGCTTGGTGTGAAGAAATCAACTGTGGGAGCAATTATTAGAAAATGGAAGACATACAAGACCACTGATAATCTCCCTCGATCTGGGGCTCCACGCAAGATCTCACCCCGTGGGGTCAAAATTATCACGAGAACGGTGAGCAAAAATCCCAGAACCACACGGGGGGACTTAGTGAATGACCCGCAGAGAGCTCAGAATCAGAATCAGAATCAGCTTTATTGGCCAAGTATGCACAACACATACAAGGAATTTGACTTTGGCTAAAAACTTGCTCTCGTTGTTCAGGTGAAGGATTTAAATAAGGATTCAATGACAACCAGAGTATGTACAGTAAATTACAGTCTGTCCACGTTTCTATAAAAGGATGCAAATATATACAGGAATATATGCAGTTATTTACTCGGACTAACCACACTTTGCAGAAATATATGAAAAAATATACAATCACACAGTATTTCAATGTGGACTCAGATTCAGTGATATAATGTGAATGAAGTAAAAAGCAGTGTGAGAGTTATGTGCAATGTAATAATGGATGAAAAGTCATGAGTACAGCAACACGTAGGACTAGGTGAATGTTAGGAGTTCATCAGAGTGATGGCTTGAGGAAAGAAACTGTTCCTGTGACGGGTGGTTTTGACCTTCAGTGATCTGTAACGACGACCAGAAGATAGAAGTTCAAACAGTTTGTGGCCGGGGTGTGATGGGTCAGCACAGATGTTTCCCGCCCGTTTCCTGGTTATGGACCGATATAAGTTCTCAATGGAGGGTAGGTCGGTACCAATGATCCTCTCCGCAGACTTAATGATCCGCTGCAGTCTGGTCTTGTCCTGTTTAGTGGCAGATCCAAACCAGACAGTGATGGAAAAGCAGAGGACAGATTGGATGATGGCGGTGTAGAAGACAACCAGCAGCTCCTGAGGCAAATCAAACTTCTTGAGCTGACGCAGAAAAAACAACCTCTGCTGGGCCTTTTTCCGGACAGTGAAATACTGGGACCAAAGTAACAAAGGCTACCATCAGTAACACACTACGCCGCCAGGGACTCAAATCCTGCAGTGCCAGACATGTCCCCCTGCTTAAGCCAGTGCATGTCCAGGCCCGTCTGAAGTTTGCTAGAGAGCATTTGGATGATCCAGAAGAGGACTGGGAGAATGTCATATGGTCAGATGAAACCAAAATAGAACATTTTGGTAAAAACTCAGCTTGTCATGTTTGGAGGAGAAAGAATGCTGAGTTGCATCCAAAGAACACCATACCTACTGTGAAGCATGGGGGTGGAAACATCATGCTTTGGGGCTGTTTTTCTGCAAAGGGACCAGGACGACTGATCCGTATAAAGGAAAGAATGAATAGGGCCATGTATCGTGAGATTTTGAGTGAAAACCTCCTTCCATCAGCAAGGGTATTGAAGATGAAGCGTGGCTGGGTCTTTCAGCATGACAATGATCCCAAACACACCGCCCGGGCAACGAAGGAGTGGCTTCGTAAGAAGCATTTTAAGGTCCTGGAGTGGCCTAGCCAGTCTCCAGATCTCAACCCAATAGAAAATCTTTGGAGGGAGTTGAAAGTCCGTGTTGCCCAGCGACAGCCCCAAAACATCACTGCTCTAGAGGAGATCTGCATGGAGGAATGGGCCAAAATACCAGCAACAGTGTGTGAAAACCTTGTGAAGACTTACAGAAAACGTTTGACCTCTGTCATTGCCAACAAAGGGTATATAACAAAGTATTGAGATGAACTTTTGTTATTGACCAAATACTTATTTTTTACCATAATTTGGAAATAAATTCATTAAAAATCCTTCAATGAGATTTTCTGGATTTTTTTTTCTCATTTTGTCTCTCATAGTTGAGGTATACCTATGATGAAAATTGGAGACCTCTCTCATCTTTTAAGTGGGAGAACTTGCACAATTGGTGGCTGAGTAAATACTTTTTTACCCCACTGTAAATGATATATGTAAAGTTTTGGAAAAAATGGATTTAATATTGTTTGCCGATGACACTAATTTATTATGCAGTGGAAGCAATTTTGAACAATTTTTGGATACACTCGGAAAGGAATTAGGAAAGCTTAAACTGTGGTTTGATTCAAACAAATTAACGCTCAGTTTAAGTAAGACAAAATTTATAGTTTTTAACAACCATCACAACAACTTAGTATCTAAACTCAGTGTAAATGGTGTAGAGATTGAAAGGGTATCCGAAACTAAATTTCTTGGAGTAATAATTGATAATAAACTGTGTTGGAAGTCACATATTAATTATATTAAAGGTAAAACATCTAAATCAATTGCAATACTACACAGAGTGAAATATTTGCTGAATCAACCCACACTATATACTTTGTATCATTCATTAATATCCCCATACATGACATATTGTCCTGAAGTATGGGGAAATACATATAAAGCAAACATATATCCAGTCTTTATGCTTCAGAAGAGAGCTATTAGAATAATAAACAAAGCTGCTTACAGGGAACCAACAAACCCACTTTTTCTTAAATTAAAAGCTCTCAAGTTGAAAGATCTGGTTGACTTTAAAACTGCAGTAATAATGTTTAAAGTGAAGAATCTATCACTGCCCGCAAATATCCAAAAGTTGTTCCAAATAAGGGAGAAACAATATCATTTCAGAGGAACATGTATATTTCAAAAACCTTCAGTGAGAACTACCATCAAGCAACACTGTTTCACTGCAAGGAATCAGATTATGGAACGATTTTGGACCTGAATTAAAATCATGTACAACGCTTGGACAATTTAAACAAAAACTAAAGGAAGAAATACTCCAAACATGTATACAGTACAAGATGGCATGTAAAATCACATAAGGATTGTCATATCCAGTCTATGTTGTGTTGTTGCTTAGTTTTTTGTCACATTTTGTTTTAGCTTTGTTCTGAATTGTAATCACTCTTGCTTTGTTTTTCTTTTGAATTCTTGGATGGAATATGGGTGGGCAATATAAGCTGTGGCTTCAGCCATCACCCATTTCGGATAACTTATGTTGAACTGTATAATCAGAGGAGTTATTGTCTAATTTGACCTTGTTGGATTTTCTTTCCCCCTTTGTTATATTATTCTGTTTCTTTTTTTAATCTTTACTTTTAATCTATCCAAAATAAAGATTCATTCATTCATTCATTCAATGTATTACTTTTATACACATGGCTCTACTTGTGCATTTTAATAACAAATTTTTTCAGTCACAATTGCCCCAAAACTTGTTTGATCTGCAAATCATCAGGCTCACTGACTTCATACTTAGGAATTAACTCATCAAGGTTCCCCTTTAAAAAAAACAATAATCAAAAAAGTAGCAGCCTACCTTTGGAGTCCTTTGTCTGGATGGAATCCCGTCAAGCACTGCAATAGCATCTTTATCAAGTTTCAAAATGGTGTAGCATTCAGCTATCTTGTATTTCACCTCAATTTCTGAAGGCAAACTCTGAAATACAACATTTGGAGTAAAGGTATATCCACCAACAATCATTCCATGATACTAAAATGTGTTTATGCCACTTTTATGCAAGTAAAATGACAATAATTCACCCTGATGGTGCAAATAATGCATGCACTGTATATTGGTGCACGAACTTAAAATCCTTCCAGATCTTGAACACGTCTGACCTGAATCTCTTTTAATCAAAAAAAAGAAGCACACACCTGTGCCTGTATGTTAGATGCAGCTCCACCAGTGGAAGTACGGACTTTAGACGTTTTGCTGAGCACTTTCTTCTGCTGCAGGGCCATGCTGTATTTGCAGGCGGCGTTGCGATACTCTTTATCGTGGAAGATGGCATCGGCATGGTAGACCAACAGTTGGTACTTCTGGGCTGGAGAGAACAGCTCGCTATATTCAAAAGACAGAGAAAAACATCAATATAAAATTTAAAAAAAAAATGTTACGCAGGAGCACCAGAGATTGTGAGGCTTTGTCTGCTCTGAGAGTGTGAGGTTATGAAAATTATAATTGTGCATGTTAAACAAAGCATTCATATTTACACATCCCCCTGGATAATCAAAAGTCTGTATATAAACCATCAATCATCCTTGATTGTAATTTATAGTGCTGCAAAATATATTTGAGGCATAAAGTACAGGTAAAATAGTTGAGCTAGAATAAACTGCATCGTCAAATAATAGCTTTTAATAATAATAGTTTTTCCTATTAAACATACATTTCTTCTATCATAAATTTCCACATTTATTTTTGTAAAATTTTTATTTTTTCCTTTATTAAAATTAGCTTTTCTTGTAATTTTATGACTTTTATCCGAACTCATAGCTTTTTCTTCATAAATTCAAATTCATTCATTCATCTTCTTCCGCTTAGTCCTTTTCGGGTCGCTGGGGGGCTGGAGCCCATCCCAGCATCCTTGGGCGAGAGGCAGGATCCACCCTGGACAGATCACCAGTCCATCGCAGGGCCAACACAGAGAGACAGACAACCATTCACTCTCACAGTCATACCTAAGGACAATTTAGAATCCCCAGTTTGATGCCAATTAACCTAACTTGCATGTTTTTGGCATGTGGGAGGAAACCGGAGAAATCCCGGAGTAAACCCACGCAGACACGGGGAGAACATGCAAACTCCACACAGATCACTGTTGGCTGGGGGCTGGGATCAAACCCAGGATCCCCCGGCCAAGGGTGAATCGCTGTGCTGCCGCAGTGCTAACCACTCCACCACCGCGCCGCCTAAATTCAAATTCATTTACTCAATTTTGTAACATTTTTGTATACAATTTTTTTTAAAGTTGTGAATCTGATTTTTGTCCCAACCTTGACATTGTTGCTTCTACTAGATGTGAAATTTTTCCTGCAGATTTGCAACCTCTTTTTATGTAAATTTTCATTTTATAATTTTTTGTGACAGCCACAGTGAGATACCTACTTTTTATGAGCAAAAGAGCCATGTGTAGCTCCACAGCTGCAGGCCCCTGATGTAAACTAACTTAAAAATGCATAACACAACATTACAAAAATAATTTTTTTGTAAGTTGTCTGTGTTTTTTCAACTGATTTAAGACAATTTTGCACCACTGAATCCGAAAATGACATCCGTTTCTCTCAATCAGGTCAGGTTTTTATGCTAAGCTGATTTTTACAAAATCTTCTGGTCGAAGCCATTTAATTCACCTGCAAAATAAAAATACCATCCATCCATCTTCTTCCACTTAATCCTTTTCGGGTCGTGGGGGGGCTGGAGCCTATCCCAGCATCTTTGGGCGAGAGGCAGGGTACACCCTGGACAGATCGCCAGTCCATCGCAGGGCCAACACAGAGAGACAGACAACCATTCACCCTCACAGTCATACCTAAGGACAATTTAGAATCCCCAGTTTTGATGCCAATTAATCTAACTTGCATGTTTTTGGCATGTGGGAGGAAACCGGAGAAATCCTGGAGTAAACCCACGCAGACACGGGAAGGACATGCAAACTCCACACAGATCATTGTTGATCAGGGGCTGGGATCGAACCCAGGATCCCCCGGCCAAGGGTGAGTAAAGATGAGAGAGTAAAAGATGGGTAAAAGATGAGAGAGGTCTCCAATTTTCATCATAGGTATACCTCAACTATGAGAGACAAAATGAGAAAAAAAAAAATCCAGAAAATCACATTGTCTGATTTTTAAAGAATTTATTTGCAAATTATGGTGGAAAATAAGTATTTGGTCAATAACAAAAGTTCATCTCAAGACTATGTTATATACCCTTTGTTGGCAATGACAGAGGTCAAACGTTTTCTGTAAGTCTTCACAAGGTTTTCACACACTGTTGCTGGTATTCTGGCCCATTCCTCCATGCAGATCTCCTCTAGAGCAGTGATGTTTGGGGGCTGTCGCTGGGCAACATGGACTTTCAACTCCCTCCAAAGATTTTCTATGGGGTTGAGATCTGGAGACTGGCTAGGCCACTCCAGGACCTTGAAATGCTTCTTACGAAGCCACTCCTTCGTTGCCCGGGCAGTGTGTTTGGGATCATTGTCATGCTGAAAGACCCAGCCACGTCTCATCTTCAATGCCCTTGCTGATGAAAGGAGGTTTTCACTCAAAATCTGATGATACATGGCCCCATTCATTCATTCCTTTACACGGATCAGTTGTCCTGGTCCCTTTGCAGAAAAACAGCCCCAAAGCATGATGTTTCCACCCCCATGCTTCACAGTAGGTATGGTGTTCTTTGGATGCAACTCAGCATTCTTTCTCCTCCAAACACAACAAGTTGAGTTTTTACCAAAAAGTTCTATTTTGGTTTCATCTGACCATATGGCATTCTCCCAATCCTCTTCTGGATCATCCAAATGCTCTCTAGCAAACTTCAAACGGGCCTGGACATGTACTGGCTTAAGCAGGGGGACACGTCTGGCATTGCAGGATTTGAGTCCCTGGTGGCGTAGTGTGTTACTGATGATAGCCTTTGTTACTTTGGTCCCAGCTCTCTGCAGGTCATTCACTAGGTCCCCCCATGTGGTTCTGGGATTTTTGCTCACCGTTCTCGTGATCATTTTGACCCCATGGGGTGAGATCTTGCGTGGAGCCCCAGATCGAGGGAGATTATCAGTGGTCTTGTATGTCTTCCATTTTCTAATAATTGCTCCCACAGTTGATTTCTTCACACCAAGCCGCTTACCTACTGCAGATTCAGTCTTCCAAGCCTGGTGCAGGTCTACAATTTTGTTTCTGGTGTCCTTTGACAGCTCTTTGCTCTTGGCCATAGAGGAGTTTGGAGTCTGACTGTTTGAGGTTGTGGACAGGTGTCTTTTATACTGATAACGAGTTTAAACAGGTGCCATTAATACAGGTAACGAGTGGAGGACAGAGGAGCCTCTTAAAGAAGAAGTTACAGGTCTGTGAGAGCCAGAAATCTTGTTTGTTTGTTTGTGACCAAATACTTATTTTCAACCATAATTTGCAAATAAATTCTTTAAAAATCCTTCAATGTGATTTTCTGGATTTTTTTTTCTCATTTTGTCTCTCATAGTTGAGGTATACCTATGATGAAAATTGGACACCTCTCTCATCTTTTAAGTGGGAGAACTTGTACAATTGGTGGCTGACTAAATAATTTTTTGTCTGACTGTACCTGGGGTCAACCATCAAAATAATGGACAGTGCATAAGAGGTAAAGGAGAGAGCAGAAAGGATGGAGTGGGTGGAGATGAGTGTCGGGGTGATTTGTGACAGAAGGATAGATGCTAGAGTGAAAGGGAAGATTTACAAGATGGTTGTGAAACCTTTAATGAGTATATGGTTTGGAGACTGTGGCACTGAAGATGCTAAGATTCTCATTGGGACTGACTAGGAGGGACAGGATTAGAAATGAGTATATCAGAGGGACAGCTCAGGTTGAGCGGTTTGGAGACAAAATAAGAGTGGCAAGGGCTGAGATGGTTTGGACAAGTGCAGAGGAGGGCTAGATAGATGTACTTTATTGATCCCAAACTGGGAAATTACAGATATGGGATACAGGATATACTGGACAAAGAATGTTGAAGATGCGAGCTACCAGGCAGGAGGAAAAGAAGATTCAGCACTGAGAACATTCATGGATATAATGGAGGAGGATAGGGAGGAGGGTGGTGTTACAGAGGAACATGCAAGCGATAGGGTGAGATAAAGGCAGATGATCCTCTGCGGCAACCTCAAAAGGGAGCAGCCAAAAGAAGAAGAAATAGAAGAATCTAGTCCTCCGGCATCACAGTTGCCTGGCTTTGGGCAGCACTTTGGAGAACATCTGTTGTGCTTCAATAAAACTGACTTATCCATCTGTGCCTATATTGCAAATGTAAGGAGTTGGACTGAACACAAACACACAACTTGAAATCAAGGAATTCAGAAGCTATCACAATAGAGAGGATGTCCTCCTTATGTTTAAAAAAAAAAGTGTGCTGTCTAATTCAAAAATGAGTTAAAATGATTCAGTGTTTCCTCTGGCTTAAAGACCTTGGCGCCGTGGCAACATATTTTTCGGGGGGGGGGCAGTAAACATACCAGAATATGTTAATTTTATACAATTTATTATTTCTTTTTTAAATTTTACACAGTAATGCTGCATATGGAACTTACCATTTCAAGTATTATACAACCGAAGCTTGAATGTTGGAATATTGGGCCAGTTGGGGTCCCACCCAGACATCCTGTATTTAGACTTTTTAGTGGTGTCATCCTTCTTTCCTTCCTCTGCTCTCACCTCTCCTGGACCCTCTGCCTGAACACTTTCCTCTCCTTGGCTCCTCTCTTCTGTCTCATCTTGCCCTCTCTGAGCTCTAATTCAGGTTCTCTGTTTATGGTGGTATACAAACAGGTTAGAAAATATCAAGTGTCTCGTTTTGTCCTGCAGGATTTTTTTTGTCATGGTTTACATAAATGACAAAAATGTGTATTTTTTGTATTTTTATTCTAGTGTTTCTTTTTTCCATTGAGAGAGTAGGGAAGGGAAAGAAACATTCATAATAGTAATGTACTCATGCATACTTAAATTATATGATCAGGTGGATATAGTAACCAGAAATTCTACTCATGTAAAAGCAGTGCTATGAAATTAATAATTAAAAGTAGACAACCAAAAATTTCTAGTTGAGTTAAGGGCACAAAGAGCACCCACTTAAGTGTAATGACTTCAGTCTTGAAGGTTTGAGGTTTTTCTCAACAATTTATAACAATTTTCTTATAGTTTTCTACTTTTCTCTGTAAATTTATCTAAATTTGAAACCATTTTCCTCAAATTTGTAATTTCCTCTTGTAAAATTGACTTTTCTTGTACATTTGAAACTTTATTATAAATTTGTGGATTATTTTATGACTAATTTTTGTCTGTTTTTTTAAATAAAATTACTGTTTTTTAAAAATTTTTGAAACAGACTGTGGTCATTTTTTTTTACTTTTTCCTTATAACGATTTACATTTTTGACCATAATTTTGCAGTCAGAACAGAACAATAATTTAACTCTCATTACAAAGAAAAAAAAAATAATAAAAATGTATTTAATGAAATAAATCAACTTAAATGACCAAGGATGCCGTTATTTGTTATATTTCTTTATAGTTTTTTTTTTTTTTTTTAGAAATCTCACCACCCAGACAGCAGGAAAAACCTCCCTTATTTTGAAATCCAAATGTTGGCACGTTTAGTTTGTCTGAAGGCTGCTGACAGATTAAAGTCATTCACTTCGTGAATTTTGGCCATCTTAACTTGCCAGGTACATAATAGGGAACATAACTTAATATTGTAGCGGCTGGTGAAATATATTCTCAGCAATTCATCAGTCCCCCTTGCCTTTCCCTTCATATGAAACCGGCTGCATATGAATTCTAACCACGTCTCTTAGCTAAGCGACTCTTCCATTATTGCTCCCGTTTCCAGCGGGTTAAAACCATGATAAACACCAGTGTTTACATACCTCTTCTGATTTTTTTTTTCCGCCTTTAAAGTACTTTAATAAAGTCACGTTTCTCTTGGACAGTCACCCTAGCCTAGCGAGACACTCTGCCTGACTGACTGGAAAGCTCGCGTGGGCGGGACGCTTCTAAACTCCACGCGGATGGCAGTCACACATGTTGTTCGTGTGCGCACTTGCGGAAAGTTATTGCTTCATATATTTTTCTTAAATTTATATCTCTCCATAAGCGCGGCAGAAATTTTTCTGGCACGGCGGGCCGCTACCCAGAAATGTTACCACAGGAAACACTGTGATTCATTGCCATCTACTGTTTTGGTGACATCTGACAGCTGATTTTTTTTTTTTTTTTTTTACACATTTTAGAAACCAGTTATACTGTAATATTAAGACTGTGACGCTCTAATCTGATCTGTGTAACATCAGTTTAGCTCAATTTTACTGTTGATGTTCATGAAATTTCCAGTGCATTGTTATTGAGCTACAAGTTATCCAACATATGTGGTGAGAGTTGGAGTCAAGGAGGAAACCAGCAGTGGAGCTGAACACACGTTTATTCTTAAACAGGGCGCAGGGCACCAAACCACACCTATCTGCAAGTAGGAGCAAAAAACGGATGAGCCCCCCCCCCATCTGCAGCCCTTTATATTCACGGGGTTGTTGTTCAGAACTCCTTGTAAGAACTCCTGATACAAAAATATACAGTGATGATATAGAGTGAAGTATGTGGCTGTAATGCACCTGTAAGCTGGTTGCCAACCACCAATCAAATCTTAAAGAAGAACCGGAATATGGAGCCACCACCCCGTGCCACACAAATAAGAGCTCCAATCATAATATAACATATGAACAATTAATTATATTACACATATGACTATTTATAGGAGGAGAGTCTACACAAAAATAAAAATCACACTTAAAATAAAACTTTCAATCCGAGATTTAAGCCTAAACTGCATTTAGGCTACAATTAAACCGTAAGCTACTGCTGACAACTTAAGATTTTAGGCCAATGTAGGGAAATCAGAACTACTGTCCAGGAAATAGACGTACCCCGCTCAGAAACTACTTACGGATTGTTGTTGCTCATTGTCAGTAACAAACTGCTCAATATCCGGACATTAGAGTGGAGGCCTGCCGCGGCCATTTCCCGGACATGATCGATTACATTCATTTTCGATGAATGTGAAGGCTCGCTGTGTCTTTTTTTTTTTTCCTTGGCTGAAAGTTTAACCTAGCTCACGGCTAATAGCGTTAGCTGGTATCAGGCTAGGGCGAGTACTAAAACACGAAACGAACGGTTTTCACACTTGGCTGCCAAATCGGTATCCGGAACAAGATCGGTACCCCGCATGCGCAAAAGTACTTCACTCGATGTACACGCATGCGTAACCCCATTTACACCGTAACAAATATATTTAATTTACAGCTGCATAGATATGGTTTTGAATAACTTTCAGATTTTTATCAAGTACTTGGTCACGTCTTCAATATAGAAATGTATAATTTTAAACAATGTTCTGTCTTTGATGCTGGCTACCGATCATGTTCCGGGTACTGATCAGGCAGCACAAGGCCAGTCTCTGATGCATTCAATATGGCGACCAACGGACGTCCAGTGGCGTAGTGCTGCATGTATAGGCCTTTCCGAAACTCGTTTTTTTTATATATGCACTCTCGTAAATGTGACACCTTCCTGAAATTTGCAATGCTGGAGAAAACAGACTACGTTGAATTAGCACTATTTATTATTTACGAAAACAATAAGTGGAAAGTAGCGTTTTATCAGATAAGTAACTATATATTAGTAACATATTTTGAGTTTCATCAGGCATGTCCGATTTTCATGAAGCTATCCTCCATTTAAACGTTTGGGATTTTTTTAAATTATTATTACAGGGGTCTCTGCTGATCATCTGCCTCATCTCACCCTATGCCTTGCATCCTCTTTTGTCACATCATCCCTCTCCATGTGCTCCTTCACTGCATCCACTTTGGTGACACATGGGGAGTGCATAATTGTATAGCATCTTAGACAAGAACAAAGAGCAGAGTTTCCCTGGGAGATAACAGGGAGGTGTGAAGGATGAATGCAGTGTGATCTTTTGTGTGTTAGAAACTTCTGGAAGGATATTAAAGGATTAAGGAAGTGAATGCAATGTGACCTTTTGTGTGTTAGAAGCTTCTAGAAGCTTTGACTTCTTCTTCTTCTTCTTCTTTGACTGAGTCAAATCCGCCTCGTTATTTACACGCTCCACACTGGTGACCCAAGACGAATCATGGAACACGGCGAAAGATCCCCGGAGCCAGCCTCGTTGGGAGCCCCCAGCCAAGCATATGCTGTTGCAATCAAGCTACCGGATTTTTGGCAGCACAATCCGTGCTCCTGGTTCCACCTAGTTGAGGCGCAGTTCGCCCTCCGGGGGATATCGGCGGATGACACGAAGTTCCACTATGTGGTCGCAACGCTCGATGCCCGCACGGTTCAGCACGTGGAGAGCCTGCTCGATCAGCCACCAACCAACGACAAGTACGGCGCGCTGAAGGCTGCACTCATCCAGCACTACACACTCTCGGATGGTGAGAGAGCAGAGAGACTCCTGACGCGGACTGGGTTAGGAGATGGGTCGGCCATTGACATGATGGAGAAGATGCTGAGATTAAAGGGCACGGACGACGACCATTTCATTTTTACCCACCTCTTCCTCCGGAACCTTCCGTCAGCGACGAGAGCGACCCTGGACAATTCGCCGTTGCTGGCCAAGCGGGACTATCGTGCACTGGCCCGAGAAGCAAACCGGATCATCATCGCCAGCAGAGAGTTCACGACCATGGCGGCAGCGACGGAGCTCGGCGCGACGGCCGGAGGAGGCGAGGAGCCATTGACGGCAGCAGCAGAGCCACCGACAACAGCAGCAGCGGGGGCCAAAGAACGCGGGGGAGACACCCTTTGTTTCTACCACCGCCGCTTCGCAGACAGGGCATGCAAATGTATACCACCGTGCCAGTTCAAGCGCTCGGGAAACGCCAAGACCAGGGGTCGGTAGCAGCCGTGACCCTCGGGGAGGAGAACAAGCTGCTCTACTTGACGGACGCACGCTCGGGGAGGCATTTCCTCGTGGACACCGGCACCCAGATGAGTTTCATCTTGCCGACCTACGCCGACCGGCTGGCAGGATCTAGCGGCCCCGAGATGGCAGCAGCAAACGGCTCGGAGATTAAGACCTTTGGTGAGAGGACTCTACTCCTGTCTCTACACGGCCATACATTTGAGTGGACTTTTGTCATAACAGCATTGAATTTCAATATACTGGGGGCTGATTTTTTGTGCACACATGGTTTGTTGGTTGATGTCGCTAACAGGCGCCTAGTTAATGCACTGTCCTTTGATTCTATCCCCTGTATAGCTCGAGCGTCCTGGCCAACAGCACAAGCCAACGTCACAGCTGCATGCGGTAAGTTCCACACACTTCTCACTCAGTTCCCAGCACTCACTGTCCTGACATTTTCGGCAGCCATCGCTAAACACAGGGTGGAGCATTTTATCACCACCACCGGGCCGCCTGTTTTTGCAAAACCTCAGCGCTTGGACACAGCTAAACTGGCCATAGCGCGCGAGGAGTTCGCCAACCTGGAGAGGTTGGGCATCATCAGGCGTTCAAACAGCCCATGGGCTTCCCCGCTACACATGGTCTCTAAAGCTGAGGGTTTGTGGCGACCTTGCGGGGATTTCCGCAGGTTGAACAACGCCACAGCGCACGACCGCTACCCAATTCCTCACATTCAGGATTTTTCCGTTCACCTAGCAGGAGCGCGCGTTTTTTCTAAAATAGACCTGGTCCGTGGTTACCACCAAGTCCCAGTGCGCGCTGAGGACATACCCAAAACAGCGGTGATAACTCCGTTCGGTTTATTCGAGTTTTTGCACATGCCATTTGGGCTTAAAGGGGCTGCACAGACGTTCCAACACATGATGGATGCAGTGCTGCGCGATCTCCCTTTCATGTTCGTCTACTTGGACGATATCTTGGGAGCCAGCGCGTCTGAAGACGAACACGAAACCCACCTCATGACGGTTTTCCGGAGGTTGGAAGAGCACGGGTTAATAATCAACCCAGCGAAATGTCAGTTCGGGGTGACGGGGATTGATTTTTTGGGGCACCGCGTCTCTCCCGAAGGAGCGGTTCCGCTGCCTGACAAAGTGCGCGCAGTAGCAGATTTTCCCTGGCCGCAAACGGTCAGGGTGCTACAAGAATTTTTGGGAATGGTGAATTTTTATAACCGTTTCCTTCCCCGCGCAGCGCAGCTCATGCAACCGCTGTACGCCGCGCTCAGAAAACAGAAGCCCGTGGATAAGGTCGAATGGACCCCGGAGCGAGAGCGGGTGTTCTCGGAAGTCAAAGCAGCCCTGGCAGACGCCACATTGCTGGCACATCCAGACCCAACGGCCCGCATAGCGCTCACCACTGACGCTTCAGATGTGGCCATGGGGCGGTTGTGGAGCAGCGCATAGCCGGGGCTTGGCAGCCGCTCACCTTTTTCAGCAGGTCTTTGCGCGACAGTGAACGTAAGTACAGCGCATTCGACAGGGAGTTGCTGGCTCTCCACCTGGCCATTCGCCACTTCCAGTTCTGGCTGGAAGGGCGCAGTTTCAACGCGTTCGTTGACCACAAGCCGCTAACATTCGCGATGGCCAAGGTTTCAGAACCATGGTCGGGCCGGCAGCAGAGACAGCTGGCTGCAATCTCAGAGTTTACTACCGATATTCAGCATGTCTCGGGTAAACTGAATGTAGTGGCAGACTGCCTCTCGCGCGCCGTGGTGGCCCCAGTCTGTGTGGGGATAGATTATGCAGCCATGGCCGCGGAGCAGGTTAGTGACGCGGACGTGCGCGCACTCCAGTCTGGACCAACAGGGTTAAGGCTGGAGAGCAGGGTGCTGCAAGACGGCATGCCCCCCCTAATCTCCGATGTCTCCACGGGGCGCCCGCGTCCTGTGGTCCCGGCCGCGTGGCGCCGCCGCGTTTTTGACTCGATTCATTCTTTGGCGCACCCGGGAGTGTGTGCGTCGGTCAAAATGGTAGGAGAGAAATTCGTGTGGCCGAGCCTTCACAAACAAGTGAAAGAGTGGGCAGCAGCCTGCATGGCGTGCCAACGAGCCAAAGTACACAGACACACGAAGGCTCCCTTGGAGCCGTTTCGCATCCCGGCTAAGAGGTTCGATCATGTTCACGTGGATCTCGTGGGCCCCCTCCCGCCATCACAGGGGTGCACGCACCTTCTGACAATGGTGGACCGCACCACGCAATGGCCGGAAGTGGTTCCACTGGCGGCAACCACAGCCGAGGAGGTGGCGCGCGCGTTTTTAACAGCATGGGTGGCGTGTTTTGGAGTCCCGTCGGATATTACGTCCGACAGAGGCCCTCAGTTTGTTTCCGAACTCTGGTCAACAATGGCCCGCAGCCTGGGTGTCACAATTCACCGCACAACCGCGTACAATCCACAGGCTAATGGGTTATACGAACGTTTTCATAGGTCATTGAAAGCGGCTCTCAGGGCGTCACTGACGGATGCAAATTGGGTAGACAAGCTACTGTGGGTTTTATTGGGGTTACGTTCTGCGCCTAAAGAGGATCTGGAAGCTTCCCCGGTTGAACTCGTTTTTGCGCAGCCACTTCGGCTGCCCGGGGAGTTTCTTCCAGATAATCCCGCGCCGGGCAGCTCCCCGTCTCAGCTGTTGCAGCGTAGCATAGACACAAGCACGCTGCCGGGCCCTGCTCACCACAGTTTTCCGCGTGTTTTTGTGCCTAAAACCTTGAAAAACATGGAATTCGTTTTTGTCAGACACGATGCCCATCGCCCTCCACTGTGCCACCTTATGATGGACCGTTCAGAGTGCTGGAAACAGGGGACAAGCATTTTTTGCTAGATTTGGGGGGTAGGAGGGAGAAGATTGGCATAGACAGACTCAAACCCGCTTTTGTGGTGGCGGACGAGCAAGTGCTGTTGGCGAGGGCCCCTCGGCGTGGAAGACCCCCATGGGGAGCTTCCCAGAGAAAAGATTCCTCATAGCACCCACACGGACAGACTTTTACCCCTCAAACATCAGCCCCCCAGCATGACAGCGCCGCGGAGGCGGTGAATCCTGGTTACAGCAGATACGGGAGAAGACTGAAGCCCAAGCAGCATGTGGATTGATGTTTAATGATTTTACCACAGCATATGGACTGTCATTCTATTGTTCTATCCAAGACGCTCGGGGGGGGTCGTTTGGTGACACATGGGGAGTGCATAATTGTATAGCATCTTAGGCAAGAACAAAGAGCAGAGTTTCGCTGGGAGATAACAGGGAGGTGTGAAGGATGAATGCAGTGTGATCTTTTGTGTGTTGGAAACTTCTGGAAAGATGTTAAAGGATTAAGGAAGTGAATGCAATGTGACCTTTTGTGCGTGAGAAGCTTCTAGAAGAATGCCATGCTTTTTAAGAGGAGAGTCTCTGTGGAGTATTCATTCTGTCTATGCTTCTTGTGTGAGACGTGTAATAAAATGTCTGAGTCAAATCCGCCTCGTTATTTACACGCTCCACAATATAACCATTTTGGTCACATCTTATCAGGCATATCTCAAAGTTCATAAAAACTCAATGTTCACTGTTAGTAGCATTAACATTTGTTTCCCTTTTGAAATAAAATATACTACATCCTGGTCATAACTGACCTTGGCACATCACAAAGTGCATTTAGCTGAATAAAAAAAAAGAACTGTCAAACGCTTCAGTGCACAAACCCCCCAAGAAAAGATTGATAACATTAACAAACATTGCACATACACTATTGTGGTTTGTTTTGTTTTTAATCACCACATGTGAATAGGAACCTCTTTTTATAACTTACACATTCCATTACACACACACATCAGTCAACCAAAAATTTCTAGTAGCGTTAGGCTCTGTGTCCACCAAATGCATTTTTTGTCTCCTGACTGCCCTGAGCATTTTTTTTTTTTCAGCATTTGTGTGCAGCACTCTGGGGAAAAAAAAAAAAAAGTCTGTGCCCTGTATCCCAGCAACAGCTTGTCAGTCTCAGCTCAGCACTTCTGCTTTTCCTATTGTCAGACTTTCTACTGATTTTTTTAATAGCAGTCTCTGAATAACAATGGACAGGAAATGTTTTCTAGCAGCTCTGGATGGAAAATATGATGACACGGAAAGCAGGAGTCTGAGTGCAGACTAGTACCGGAGTCATATGTCCCGCCCACGCAGCAGTTCTGATTGGCTGCTTAAGGTCTGACATTGACAAGCTCAGCTGCAGTCTCTGAAAAGTTGAACTTTTTTCAACTCTGAGCGCCCTGAGCACCACAACAAAAAACAGCCACCACCGAGAGTGTTTTAGCACTGAGGGCGCTTAGCGCTGTGAATGCTGGACCACATAGAGAATGAATGGAAAATAGTTGCCCAGAGCGGAAAAATATGCGTTTGGTGGACACACAGCCTAAAGGATGCAAAAAGTACCCACTTAAAAACTTGAGTAATGACTTCAGTCTTGAAGGTTTGAGATTTTTCTTCAAAATTTATAACAATTTTCTTATAATTTCTTATAAATCTTATTCTTTCTTATAAATCTTATAATTTTCTTATTACAGCTCGGGAATGATGCTGTTGAGTTTGTCAGTTCCTTTGTGTATCTGGGCTCCACAGTGACCAACAACGGGGACATGAAACCAGAGATCAACTGCAGACATGGCCTCACTGCATCAGCCCCGCAGGCACTATGGAAACCTCTCTGGCGCATCGTTCAATCTCCCGAAAGACGAAGCTCCACACATACAATGCGTCAGTCCTCTCCATCCTACTCTATGGGTCAGAAACATGGCCACTGAATAAGACTCTGGCCTCGAGAGTGGATGGGTTTGATAGTCGGGCCCTCAGAATCATCAAGAACATCAGGCAGCAACAGCGCACTTCTAATGACGTGCTCTGAACCCGCACACATAAGCCTGCAGCATCCCACCTTATTACACAGCAGCATATCCGGTGGGTTGACCATGTCCTCCGCCTCCCACCAGAACACCCGACAAAAGCCATCCTCACGTTTGACCCCAGGGCCTCAGGGTGGAAAAGACCTTGGGGCAAGCCATGCACCAGATGGTTCGATGTGGTGAAGAGAGACCTCTGACAGCACGGAGTCGCTATTGACGACACAGAGGAGCTGTCCCGAAACTGGCAATGTTGGCACGCACTGGTTAACCTGATTGGCTCTACACATGGTGAAGTCCACCCAGCCCTCACCCCGCAGGAGTAGTAAGTAAGTAAGTATAGTTTTCTACTTTTCTCTGTAAATTTATCTAAATTTGAAACCAGTTCCCTCAAATTTGTTATTTCCTCTTGTAAAATTGACTTTTCTTGTACATTTGAGACTTGATTATATAGTTGTGGATTATTTTATGGCTAATTTTTGTCTAGTTTTTAAAATAAAATTGTGTTGTTTTTTTTTTTATAAATTTGAAACAGATTGTGGTAAAATTTTGACTTTTTTTCCTTATACAATTTACACTTTTGACCATAATTTTGCAGAGCCAGAACAGAACAATAATTTAACTCTGATTTCAAAGAAAAAAATATTAATAAAATTATATTTAATAAAATAAATTAACTTAAATGACCAAAGATGTAGTTATTTCTGTTATAATATTTCTATATCCATCCATCCATCCATCCATCCATCCATCTTCTACCGCTTTTCCGGAGGTCCAGGTCACGGAGGCAGCAGTTCAAGCAGAGAAGCCCAGACTTCCCTCTCCCCAGCCACCTGCTCCAGCTCTTCAGAGAGGACACCAAGGCATTCCCAGACTAGCTGGGAGACATAGTCTCTCCAGCGAGTCCTGGGTCTACCCCAGGGTCTCCTCCCAGTGGGAAGTGCCCGAAACACCTCAAGTGTGAGGCGTCCAAGAGGCATCAGATGCCCATACCACCTCAGCTGGCTCCTTTCAGTGTGGAGGAACAGCAGTTCTACTCTGAGCCTCTCCCAGATGACTGAGCTCCTCACCCTATCTGTAAGGGTGAGTTCTGCAATCCTACGGAGGAAGCTCATTTCAGCCCCTTGTATCCACAATCACATTCTTTCGGTCATTACCCAAAGCTCATGATCATAGGTGAGGGTAGGAACATAAGTAGGAACTGAATATTTCTATATATTTATAGTATTTTAGAAATCTCACCACCCAGACAGCAGGAAAAACCTCCCTTATTTTGAAATCCAAATGTTGGCATGTTTAGTTTGTCTGAAGGCTGCTCACAGATTAAAGTCATTGACGTTGTGAATTTCGGTCATCTTAACTTGCCAGGTACATAATAATGAACATAAATTACTAGTTAATATTGTAGTAGCTGGTGAAATCAATCCTCAGCGATTCATCAGTCACTCTTGCCTTTCCCTGCATATGAATCCTAACCACACCTGTTAGCTAAGCGACTCTTTATTATTGCTTCCTTTACCAGCGGGTTAAAACCAAGACAAATGCCTCCACTGCTTACATACCTCTTCTGATTTTTTTCCGCGTTTAAAGTACTTTAATAAGCCCGTGCTTGTGTCAGACAGTGACACTACCGAAACACTCTGCCTGCCAACTGGAACGCTCATGTGGGCGGGGCACCAGGGTGAAGTTTGCCTCCACCCAATGCAAAAGTCTACAAAAATATTCTCAGTCATTAGTGCATTGTTAGTGCTGGTTTGTGCCATTAACATTTTTGTTTGTGCCATTATGTTTTTTAGATATTAAAGATTATTTTAAAAGGTCATTCAGAGGTCACTCAGCCCCCCACTTGCTCCAAAATGACCCAAAATGGTCTCATTTGTTAGCCCTTTGTTAGTGCTTGTCATCACTCGCTGCTCACGGGCATCCACCTCAGCTGCACGCACACCTGCATCTCGTTAGTGCGCAGCTACTTATTCCACCTTGCCCTGAGCTGCAGCCTGGAGCCGTCTGTCTCCCTGCGTACTGGAACCTTCAGCAGTTTCCTTCCCTCCAGGCCTGCTGTTTCCTCTTCGCGACAAGTAAGCTGTCAGTTATTGTCTCACCTGTTTTCCTGTCAGCCTTCCCCTGTGCACAGGTGGATTCCCCAGCGGCGGACACTCTCTCCCTCGCCTCGCCACTCCTCTGCCTCGCCTCTTCTCCTCGGACGCACAGCAGGACGCTGTCCCCCAGGCTCGGGACCTTGCCAACGCCAGCCACCACAATTACTACAAGTAAGCACACAACCTTGTCACTCTCCTGTGTGGTTTGCCCAGCTAACCCCTGTTCTCCTCTCGCCCATAGGGTTGTCTGGCTGCATGGCGTGCTGCTCTGTCCTGACCTGCATCCTCCACCCACAATACATCCTCATCTCTCACACACGCATCCATACACATCACATTGGTTAACAATAAAGCTTTCAAATCTGCCTGAGCCTGCGTGCGTGTTTCCTGGGCCGAATAATATGTCAGTACGGCTCCAGCAAAGCAGCCCAGCGGACAGCGGGCTCGCACGCTACTTTTCCACCCTTGAGGCTCGGGTGGATATGTTAGCACACCAACAACAGGTTATTCTTAACCAGTTAACCACAATTACTAACCGGTTAGACCGTCTGGATCCTCCGCGGGCCTTCCCTCCGGGTCCTCTCGGTGCTCCTGCTCCGGTCGCCTCCCCGGCTGGCCAGCCTGGCTCGGGAACGCCAACCCGTTTCACACCCATTCCAACCCCCGCTCGCTTCAACGGGAAACTCGGTGGAGCGAGGGGGTTTATCTTGCAGTGTGAGTCGGTGTTTCTGTGCGTTCCCGGGGATTTTCCCTCAGACCATAGCCGAACCGGGTACATGGCTAATCTCCTGGAGGGGCGAGCGTTAGCTTGGGCTTACGCCGTAATGACGAAGCCCAGCTACGCAAACCTCTCTTATGACCAGTTCGTGCGGGACTTTTTAGAGGTCTTTGACCACTCGCGTCCTCGCTGATCGGCTTCTTAGTCTCCAACAAGGAAGCCAGTCAGCGGCGGAATACGCTGTCGACTTCCGGGTGGCAGCGGAGGAGGTGGGCTGGGGAGAGGCTTCTCTCTGCAGTATCTTCCTCCGTAGCCTCATTTCCCGTCTGAGGGATGAGCTAGCCAGTCGGGATCTCCCAGGGCGGCTCTCCGAGCTGATCTCGCTCACCATTAGCCTGGACAACAGGCTACATGAGCAAGCCACGGAGCGGAAGTCTTTCAGCCGCTCACGCGGAGCTTCCGCCCACCCAGCTCAGTCTCGCCCCCTGGCGTTACCGGCTCCGGAGTCCGCCGATGAACCAGAGGCCATGGCGATCGGGCGCATTAGACTCCCTCTCACTCACTCTTATTCTACACTTTATTGCATGTATAGTTTATTTCTCCTCCTCATGGATCGTCACCTTATCGTGGTGGGGGGGTTTGCGTGCCCCAGTGATCCCAGGAGCTATGTTGTCCGGGGGCAATTTGCCTCTGATAGGGTCTCCCAAGACAAACTGGTTCTGGGTGAAGGGCCAGACTAAGAACGATCCAACAGACTCTCATGATAAATTGTATATCAAGGATTCAGTGTACCCCGCCCGGTATGGGGTTACCGGGGCCCCACCCTGGAGCCAGGCCTGGGGGAGGGGCTCGAAGGCTAGCGTCTGGTGGCCGGGTTTCCACCCATGGGACCCGGCCGGGCTCAGCCCGAAGGAGTTACATGGGTCCGCCCTCCAGTGGGTTCACCACCTGCAGGAGGGATCATGGGGGTCCGGTGCTATGTGGATTAGGTGGCGGTCAAAGGCGGAGACCTTGGCGGACTGATCCCAAGCTTTCTAAACTGGCTTTTGGTACGTGGAATGTCACCTCTCTGGTGGGGAAGGAGCCTGAGCTGGTGTACGAGGTTGAGCGATACCGGCTAGATATAGTCGGCCTCACCTCAACACACAGCTCCGGTTCCGGAACCAGTCTCCTGGAGAGGGGCTGGAGCTTGGCCTTTTCTGGAGTTGCCCCGGGCGAGAGGCGACGAGCAGGGGTGGGTATTCTTGTATCGCCCCACCTTGCTGCCTCTATATTGGAGTTTTCCCCGGTGGACGAAAGGGTTGCTTCCCTACGCCTTCGGGTTGGGAAACGGGTCCTGACCATCATTTGTGCCTATGCACCAAATGATGTTTCAGAGTACCCACCCTTTTTGGAGTCTGTGACTGGGGTGCTGGAGGGTACTCCTCCTGGAGACTCCATTGTCCTACTGGGGGACTTCAATGCGCATGTGGGCAACGACAGTGAAACCTGGAGAGGGGTGATTGGGAGGAACGGCCTGCCCGATCTGAACCCGAGTGGTGTTCAGTTATTGGACTTCTGTGCTAACCACAGTCTGTCCATAACGAACACCATGTTCAAGCATAAGGGTGTCCATATGTGCACCTGGCACCAGGACACCCTAGGTCGCAGGTCGATGATCGATTTTGTTATCGTATCATCAGACCTGCGACTGTATGTCTTGGACACCCGAGTAAAGAGAGGTGCAGAGCTGTCAACTGATCACCACCTGGTGGTGAGCTGGATCCGATGGCAGGGGAGGAAGCCATTCAGACCTGGTAGACCCAAACGTATAGTGAGGGTGTGCTGGGAGCGTCTGGCTGAGGCCCCTGTCCGGGAGGTCTTCAACTCCCACCTCCGGAAGAACTTCAACCACATTCCGAGGGAGTTTGGAGACATGGAGTCTGAATGGGCCATGTTCTCCACCTCTGTTGTTGAAGCGGCGGCCCAGAGCTGCGGCCGCAAGGTGGTCGGTGCATCTCGTGGTGGCAACCCCCGAACCAAGTGGTGGACACCAGTGGTGAGGGGGGCCATTAAGCTGAAGAAGGAGTCCTATCAAGCTTGGTTGGCTTGCGGGACTCCCGAAGCAGCTGAGGTGTACCGGCAGGCCAAGCGGAGTGCAGCTCGGGTGGTTGCTGAAGCAAAAACCCGGGTATGGGAGGAGTTCGGTGAGGCCATGGAACAAGACTTTCGGTCAGCTTCAAAGAGATTCTGGCAAACTGTTCGGTGGCTCAGGAGGGGAAAGCAGCTCCCCATCCACACTGTGTATGGTGCGGATGGGACACTGTTGACTTCAACTGAGGATATCGTCGGGCGGTGGAAGGAATACTTCGAGGATCTCCTCAATCCCACTGATACGCCTTCCACAGAGGAAGCAGGGTTTGGGGACGAGGGGGATGACTCGCCTATCACAGGGGCTGAGGTCGCCAAGGTGGTTAAAAATCTCCTTGGTGGCCGGGCCCCAGGGGTGGACGAGATTCGCCCTGAGTACCTCAAGGCCCTGGATGTTGTTGGGTTGTCATGGTTGACACGCCTCTGCAACATTGCGTGGAGGTCGGGGGCAGTGCCTTTGGCATGGCAAACCGGGGTGGTGGTTCCTCTCTTCAAAAAAGGGGACTGGAGGGTGTGCTCCAACTTTAGAGGGATCACACTCCTCAGCCTCCCTGGGAAGGTCTATGCCAAGGTACTGGAGAGGAGAGTCCGGCCGTTGGTCGAACCTCGGATTCAGGAGGAGCAATGTGGTTTTCGTCCTGGCCGTGGGACATCGGACCAGCTCTTTACCCTCTCGAGAATTCTTGAGGGTTCGTGGGAGTTTGCCCAACCAGTTTACATGTGTTTTGTGGACTTGGAGAAGGCATTTGACCGCGTCCCTCGTGGATTTTTGTGGGGGGTGCTTCGGGAGTATGGGGTATCGGGCTTGTTATTACGAGCTATTCTGTCTCTGTACGACCGTTGTGATAGTTTGGTTCGTATTGCCAACACTCGGTCGGAGTCATTCCCAGTGAGAGTTGGACTCCACCAGGGCTGCCCTTTGTCACCGATCCTGTTCATAATTTTTATGGACAGGATTTCTAGGCGCAGCCAGGGAATGGAGGGTGTCATGCTTGGTGACCACAGGATCTCATCTCTCTTGTTTGCAGATGATGTTGTCCTGTTGGCTTCATCCAGCAATGACCTACAGCTCTTGCTGGGACGGTTTGCCGCTGAGTGTGAAGCGGCTGGGATGAGAATCAGCACCTCCAAGTCCGAGTCCATGGTCCTCAGCCGGAAAAAGGTGGATTGTCCTCTCCGGGTTGGGGACAGGCTCCTGCCCCAAGTGGAGGAGTTTAAGTATCTTGGGGTCTTGCTCACGAGTGAGGGGAAAATGGAGCGAGAGATCGACAGACGGATTGGAGCAGCATCTGCAGTGATGCGGACGTTGTACCGGTCTGTTGTGGTGAAGAGGGAGCTTAGTTCTAAGGCAAAGCTGTCGATTTACCAGTCAATCTACGTTCCTACTCTCACCTATGGTCACGAGCTTTGGGTAATGACCGAAAGAACGAGATCGCGGATACAAGTGGCTGAAATGAGCTTTCTCCATAGGATTGCTGGACTCACCCTCAGAGATAGGGTGAGGAGCTCAGTCATCCGGGAGAGGCTCAGAGTAGGACCGCTGCTTCTCCACATTGAAAGGAGTCAGTTGAGGTGGTATGGGCATCTGATTAGGATGCCTCCTGGACGCCTCCCACTTGAGGTGTTTCAGGCACGTCCCACTGGGAGGAGACCCCGGGGCAGACCCAGGACTTGGTGGAGAGACTATGTCTCCCAGCTGGTCTGGGAACGCCTTGGTATCCCCTCTGAAGAGCTGGAGCAGGTGGCTGGGGAGAGGGAAGTCTGGGCTTCTCTGCTTGAACTGCTGCCTCCGCGACCCGGACCTCCGGAAAAGCGGTAGAAGATGGATGGATGGATGGATAGTTTATTTATTTTATTTTATCATGTTTAATGTTGCAGCATTGCACCGAGACAAATTCCTAGTTTGTGTACTACATGAACAATGGCAATAAATCTGATTCTGATTCTGATTCTGATTCTCTTGCGGAGAGACAACGCCGGTGGGAACGGGGTCTCTGCATGTATTGCGGAGATGACCAGCATCCCGTGGAGCTGTGCCCGGTTAAGCCAAACGGGGAGGTCCGCGAGTCACTGTAGGGGGCCTCGCGGACTCTAACCGGCCAAATCCCCTATCATCATGCACATTGCCTATATGTTTCTGCCACAACTCCACCGGGCATTTCACACATGCACTGGTGGATTCTGGGGCAGAGCAGAGTTTCATCTCTAGAAGCCTGGCAACCCGTTTGGGCATACCCTGCCAACCGCTGTCTACCCCACTAAACTTGGTCACTCTCTCTCGCTCTCCCCTGGGAACAGTGACGCATCGCACTAAGCCAGTCCCCATCATCATCTCCGGCAACCACCGGGAGGATCTGACCCTTTATGTCTTGCCCTCCTCGTCGGACCGTGTCATTCTGGGTTACCCCTGGCTGCGGCTGCATAACCCTGTCCTGGATTGGAGAACCGGCAGTGTCCTGTCCTGGAGCACCTTCTGTCTGGGCACCTGCCTCCAGTCGGCGGCTTGTGCTCCGTCCTCCCCTCTGCCGGCGCCAGTCTCCGAGCCCCCGGACTTGACTCTAGTGCCGCAGGAGTTCCACGACTTGGGGGTAGCGTTCAGCAAGTCCAGAGCCTTGTCCCTTCCCCCTCACCAGCCATATGACTGTGCGATTGACCTCCGCCCAGGGGCCCCTCTGCCATCTGGCCTCCTGTACAGTCTCTCTGCGCCAGAACGCGAGGCAGTGGACACATATATCAAGGAGTCGCTCAGCGCTGGGATCATCCGCCCTCCTCGTCCCCGCTTGGTGCGGGTTTCTTCTTCGTGGCAAAGAAGGATGGGTCCCTACGCCCCTGTATCGACTTCAGAGCGCTGAACGACATCACCATCAAGGACCGCTACACATTACCGCTTATGGACACTGCCTTCCACTCCCTCCAGGGGGCGACCTGGTTCACCAAGCTTGACCTCCGCAGCGCTTACCATCTCGTTAGGATCCGGGAGGGAGAAGAATGGAAGACGGCCTTTAGGACGCCCAGCGGCCACTTCGAATATCTTGTGATGCCGTTCGGGCTCACCAACGCACCTGCCGTTTTCCAGCGTCTCATAAACGACGTTCTTCGGGACTTCCTGGGAGTGTTTGTCTTTGTATATCTTGATGACATACTCATCTTCTTTAAATCACGGGAGGAGCACCAGGTCCATGTGAGGCGGGTTCTGCAACGGCTGCTGGAGAATCGCCTGTACATCAAAGCAGAGAAGTGCGAGTTCTACGCCCGGACCACCTCCTTCCTGGGGTTCGTTATCTCACACAACCAGATCCTCCCCGACCCCGCTAAGGTTAAAGCGGTGGTCGAGTGGCCCACGCCTACCTCCAGGAAGCAGGTGCAGCAGTTTATTGGATTCGCTAACTTCTATCGGCGCTTCATCTCAAACTTCGGCACCATTGTCACCCCCCTGACCCACCTCACGTCATCGAAGGTGCCCTTCCAGTAGTCAGAGAAAGCGGCCACTGCCTTCAAGACTCTCCAGGCGGAGTTCTCGTCCTCCCGGGTCCTGACCCAGGTCGATCCCGCCCTGCAGTGTCTGGTGGAGGTCGACGTGTCCGACACGGGGGTGGGGGCGGTGCTCTGCCAGCGCTCACCGGTGGATGGTGTCAAGCGGCCCTGCGCCGCCTTCTCCCAGCGGTTATCGGCGGCGGAGCGCAATTATGGTGTCGGCAACAGGGAGCTCCTCGCTGTCAAGCTCGCGCTGCAGGAGTGGCACCACTGGTTAGAGGGGGCAGCCCAGCCTTTTGTGGTCTGGACAGACCATAAGAACCTCGAGTACTTGAGGTCAGCGAGGCGCCTGAATGCCCGCCAGGCGCGCTGGTCTCTATTTTTTGCTCGCTTTCAATTCACCATCACCTACCGTCCAGGCTCAAAGAATGGGTTGCCCGATGCCCTATCCAGACAGTTCACCCCTGAGGACCCGGAGGAGTCTGAACACACCATCCTGCCCAGCTCGTGCGTCGTGGGGGCGATTTCCTGGTCCATCAAGGACAAGATTCTTAGGGCTCAGGAGACGGAGATGGATCCTGGCGGGGGGCCAGAGGGGAGGCTTTTCGTTCCTTTGGCGGTTCGAGGAGAAGTGATCCACTGGGCCCATACCTCCAAGCTTGCCTGCCACCCTGGCATCACCCGCCTGGTGAGTTTGCTGCAACACTCGTTCTGGTGGCCGGGTCTCCAAAAGGACGTCACCAATTATGTCCGGGCCTGTCCCCAGTGCGCTACCGGCAAATCCCAAAACTCTCCACCTGCGGGTCTACTCCAGCCCCTGCCTGTCCCGGGCAGGCCCTGGTCACACATCGCCCTAGACTTCGTCACCGGTCTCCCTGTCTCTAACACCTTTGACACGGTCCTGACAATTGTGGACAGATTTTCCAAGGCTGCCCATTTTGTGCCTCTTCAGGGTCTCCCTTCGACACGTGAGACGGCCGACCTCCTGGTCCAACATGTCGTCAGGCTGCATGGGATCCCGCTGGACGTGGTCTCAGGCCGGGGTCCGCAGTTTGTCTCCCAGGTTTGGAGGTGCTTTTGCAACGCTTTGGGGGCCACGGTTAGTCTCTCCTCTGGTCACCACCCCCAGGCTGCCCTGCGCTGCGTGACATCCTTGAATCCATCATCCTGGAGCTCCTACCTGACCCGGGTGGAATACGCCCATAACTTGGCCCGATCCTCTGCTACTGGTGTGTCGCCCTTCGAAGCGTCCTTGGGGTACGATCCCCCCGTGTTTCCCGAGCAGGAGGGTGAGTTAACTGTCCCATCGGTCCAGGCGCACATGAGGCGCTGCCGGAGTGTGTAGACCAAGACAAGGAACGCGCTTTTACGCACAGCGGCGCGCAACAGTTCCACCGCCAATCGCCACAGAAGACCGGCTCCTGTCTACCAGGTGGGTCAGCGGGTTTGGCTTTCTTCCCAGGATATTAACCTTAAGGCGGAGAAGAGGAAGCAGGCGCCGCAATTCCTTGGCCCCTTCGTGATTTCAAAGATTATCAACCCGGTGGCTGTGCGTTTGGCCCTCCACCCCTTCCTACGTGTGTGTCCCACCTTCCACGTATCTAAGATCAAACCTGTCCTTTCCAATCCACTCTGCCCCCCTCCTAGGTCTACTCCTGCGCCTAGGATGATCGACGGTGACCCGGCATGGGGTGTTACTGCCATCTTGGACTCCCGGTGCCGAGGTCGTGGGCTGCAATATCTGGTGGATTGGGAAGGCTATGGTCCAGAGTGGAGATCCTGGGTGCGCTCTTCATGGGTGTTGGATCAGGACCTCATCGCGGAGTTTCATCGGACGCACCCAGGTAAGCCAGCGCCAGGAGGCGCTGGTAGGGGGGGGGAATACTGTCATCACTCGCCGCTCACGGGCATCCACCTCAGCTGCGCGCACACCTGCATCTTGTTAGTGCGCAGCTACTTATTCCACCTCGCCCTGAGCTGCAGCCTCGAGCCGTCTGTCTCCCTGCGTACTGGAACCTTCAGCAGTTTCCTTCCCTCCAGGCCTGCTGTTTCCTCTTCGCGACAAGTAAGCTGTCAGTTATTGTCTCACCTGTTTTCCTGTCAGCCTTCCCCTGTGCACAGGTGGATTCCCCGGCGGCGGACACTCTCTCCCTCGCCTCGCCGCTCCTCTGCCTTGCTGCTTCTCCTCGGATGCACAGCAGGACGCTGTCCCCCAGGCTCGGGACCTTGCCAACGTCAGCCACCACAATTACTACAAGTAAGCACACAACCTTGTCACTCTCCTGTGTGGTTTGCCCAGCTAACCCCTGTTCTCCTCTCGCCCATAGGGTTGTCTGGCTGCACGGCGTGCTGCTCTGTCCTGACTTGCATCCTCCACCCACAATACATCCTCATCTCTCACACACACATCCATACACATCACATTGGTTAACAATAAAGCTTTCAAATCTGCCTGAACCTGTGTGCGTGTTTCCTGGGCCGAATAATATGTCAGTGCTGGTTTGTGTGGTGATCCGAGCTGTGTGTTGTTTTCTCTCTCCTTTCATTGATTATGTTTCACAGCTGCAGTTTCATCCACACCTGCACCCCTTAATTAGCAGCCTTTATATGGAGTGGGATCCTGCACTCCTGCATGGAAACGTCTACGCTCACATGCAGTCAGAGTGCTCCTCTACGCTTGTCGTCGTCGGCCTCCGTCAGTCTATGATGACCATGGAAGAGAATCCTAAACATCTACTCTGCTGGAACAGCACCGCATGTGGCTGAACAGGCCAATGCGCACCGGTGTGCTACCTTCCAGCGTTGGGCGTTGGTAGGATTCAAGCCTGGGCAGGAAGATATGGAGGACAAGATGTTACCCATGCAGCATGTCCCCCTTCTCCACGTCACTGATGAATCTAAAGGAACAGCAGGGCTGCTATAGTTTGGCACCAGCACCGTCGAAGGAGCTGCCAGAACAATGTTGAGTACAACAGACAACTGCCTTAGGGGCTCCGACTCCGGATTTTTCCTCAGGGTTGACTCCCGAAGCCTTTCCCGTGACCGGGTGTGCCGCAAGGCAGTGGAGGTTTGAAATCAGGGTTTACCTTCCCCTAGATGGGCTACCTTCCCAGGTTGACGAGCCACCATCTACCCGAAGCATCTGGTTTTAAGGCGCCAGAGATCCGCCCTCGCCCCTTCTCCTATTAGTAAAAGCAGTTCCGCCGGGCTTAGAGACTAAACCACACGGGCAGGCTAGGAGTTGGACTTAGTTGTCAGAGGCTTTTCGAGACGCACGCCGTAAGGAGCATTTTATGAGCACTGGGAGCTTAACCCCAGTGCCACTCCTGGCTATGACAACCTTGGAACCCTATGTTGGAACCAACCTTGGAATCTACGCTTGTGCTACCCCTTCATCTCCAGCTTTGGACCTCGTCTCAGACCCGGCATACCGTAAGCTACCTCTCAGTTTGTACTCACCTCCCTGCATCTCCCTTCTGCTTGTCTTGGATAACCTGTGCACAGGTGGACCTTCTCCTTGGCGGACCAGCACCTCTCCTTGCGGTGGACTTGGACCCTTTCCCGGAGCCGGTGTCCCCTCATCCCCGCCGGCATCTTGTAAGTGCCTTAATCTTCAGACTGAACTTTTCCCTTTTCCCTCTGCCGAGGAATTCCCCTGGCACCAAGAACTGTATATACCTGCACCAGCACCTCTTCACCTTAGCAGGACCACGGCAACCAGGAGAGAACGTGGCCACAGATTGTTTCATTCCAACCGCTCCTCGACCCGTAAGATTATAATTAACTCCTCATTATTCTACCGTGTGCTACAAATAACTCACTACTCCTTCTCTCTCTCCTCTGCAGGGTTGCCAGACTCCTCCCGCTCTGCACTTACACACACTCACACTCATTAAAGATTATTGCTATTATTACCGAGTCTGTAGTTTGCTTCTGGGCCTGTTACTAAATCATGTCAGTTTGTGCTGTTAAAATTTTCATTTGTGCTGCTGTCTTTTTAGATATTACAAGTTTTATTTTCACCATACTGTAGGCATGTTTGTAACAGCTATTTCAAGTACATGTAACTTGCAGAAATAAGTTATTTGTATCAGTTAGGTGTATGTTCTTTTAAACAGAAGTTATGTGGGTGATTAGTAGTAATTGTTTTAAAAAGTCATTGAATTCTTTGCCTTTTCACATAAAGTGGACAGAATATCATACTAATTCTGAGTACATTAGGATGCACCTAAAACAAAAATGTTACAGGTAAGTTGGTATAGTAAATAAATGTACCAACATGTTTGTGTGTGTAAAATACTGAAAATATAGCATAAATGTGCAGTATTTAGTGGATAACAACTTGTGGGCATATCTTGGTGCTTTCGGATGCTGCTTTCATTCCACTTCTCAAATCATGGTACATTTCCCAGACACAAGGGGCCCTCCTGCAGTACGAGACAAAATGTCCCAAGAACATCACCTTTCTTGTTGTTCAGGTGCTGAGATTGTAGTACTGTGAGGAACATTGTTTTGTGAAATGAACACTTAATATTCCTCATTGCTTTGTTAATAACAGCAGAGATGTGGTGTTATGCATTAATTTAGAGGGCTGTCTGACCTCAGCTGGACAACCTTCAGATGTTGCGCTCAGCAGCTCTGCCTTCTCTGAGCCCTCTCCTGATGCCTCTATGACTCCTGATGCCATCAGTAATAAATAAAGCAAAGCAAGTGCTTCATTCACACCAAATGCACTGAGGAGCTTGTTTAGTGGCAGGCTGCTACATCCTAAGTCCTCAAGGGAGAGGTTTTGCAGGTCTTTCCTACCTGCTGTTGTCAGACTTTACAGTCTGCACTGCTCATAGAAACCGCACATAATGCTGCTACTTAGCACAATAAGGAATGTTCCTTTACACTGTTAATATAACTATTATTGAAGATGGCAACAACACTGTACTCAGTCAATTGTGAAATATTGGGGACAGGCTCCTGCCTCAAGTGGAGGAGTTTAAGTATCTTGGGGTCTTATTCACGAGTGAGGGGAGAATGGAACAAGAGATTGACAGACGGATTGGAGCAGCATCTGCAGGGATGCGGACGTTGTACCGATCTGTTGTGGTGAAGAGGGAGCTGAGCTCTAAGGCAAAGCTGTCGATTTACCAGTCAATCTACGTTCCTACTCTCACCTATGGTCACGAGCTTTGGGTAATGACCGAAAGAATGAGATCACAGATACAAGCGGCTGAAATGAGCTTTCCCCGTAGGATCGCTGGACTCACCCTCAGAGATAGGGTGAGGAGCTCAGTCATCCGGGAGAGGCTCAGAGTAGAACCGCTGCTCCTCCACATTGAAAGGAGCCAGTTGAGGTGGTATGGGCATCTGATCAGGATGCCTCCTGAACGCCTCCCACTTGAGGTGTTTCAGGCACGTCCCACTGGAGGAGACCCCGGGGCAGACCCAGGACTCGCTGGAGAGACTGTGTCTCCCAGCTGGTCTGGGAATGCCTTGGTATCCTCTCTGAAGAGCTGGAGCAGGTAGCTGGGGAGAGGAAAGTCTGGGTTTCTCTGCTTGAACTGCTGCCTCCGCGACCTGGACCTCCAGAAAAGTGGTAGAAGATGGATGGATGGATGGACTGTATATATGAATAATTTAACTGTAAAGCTGTAAATACTACTTATTTAACTATAAAAACTATTCTCTTTTAAACTTCTTGCACTGTATATACAGTATACTCTTTGCCCTGTTTTATCGTATTTATTATTGCTCTGAGTGCTACTATCCCTTTACTACTGCAATAAAGGATTATTATTTACAAGGAGTATATTAACTACATATCATTTTGCCAAAGGGGGCACTCTGACAGGATAAGGCAGTTGAGGGTACACCTGTAGATGAAAGTTTTATGTACAATATAAAGAAAGAACAACACCAGCAGTTTTTCACAGTTTTATTACCATCCATCCGTCCATCCATCTTCTACTGCTTTTCCAGAGGTCTGGGTCGCAGAGACAGCAGTTCAAGCAGAGAAGCCCAGACTTCCCTCTCCCCAGCCACCTACTCCAGCTCTTCAGAGAGGATACCAAGGCATTCCCAGACCAGCTGGGAGACATAGTCTCTCCAGCGAGTCCTGGGTCTGCCCTGGGGTCTCCTACCAGTTGGACGAGCCCGAAACACCTCAAGTGGGAGGCGTCCAGGAGGCATCCTAATCAGATGCCCAAACCACCTCAGCTGACTCCTTTCAATGTGGAGGAGCAGCGGTTCTACTCTGAGCCTCTCCCGGATGACTGAGCTCCTCACCCTATCTCTGAGGGTGAGTCCAGCGATCCTACGGAGAAAGCTTTAGGTGACGATCCCCTCATGGATCGTCACCTTATCATGGTGGGGGGTTTGCGTGCCCCAGTGATCCTAGGAGCTATGTTGTCTGGGGCAATTTGCCTCTGATAGGGTCACCCAAGACAAACTGGTCCTTGGTGAAGGGCCAGACTAAGAACGATCCAACAGACTCTCATGATAAATTCTAGATCAAGGATTCAGTGTACCCCGCCCGGTATGGGGTTACCGGGGCCCCACCCTGGAGCCAGGCCTGGGGGAGGGGCTCGATGGCTAGCGTCTGGTGGCCGGGTTTCCACCCATGGGACCCGGCCGGGCTTAGCCCGAAGGAGTTACATGGGTCCGCCCTCCAGTGGGCTCACCACCTGCAGGAGGGATCATGGGGGTCCGGTGCTATGTGGATTAGGTAGCGGTCAAAGGCGGAGACCTTGGCGGACTAATCCCAAGTAGTTTTATTACCTTTGTACAATTTTACCACCCTCTGCGAATCAGATTTCTGGCCAGTGTAAGTGGAATGTTTTGATACTTGACACAAGTTAGACTGTAATGGCGCATTGCTGGGAGAATATTGCTAATGCTACAATGCCAACTCACTCTTTTTCCCTCTCTCTCACTCCACAAACCCTATTTCTCACGGAGCGGTGGCGCTACACGAGTAGGCTGCCCGTTGCAACAGCCTTTTTTTTATCTTCCTTCTTCTTTCTACACCTTTCACTCTGTATATATATCACGGACCGCCCCGGGGGTCTCCCGGGTCGGCGGACGGAGCCACGGTTTGCAGCGGGAGACGCTACAACGGGGAGGAGCTAGTGCTAGCTAGCACTTGGCCGCCGTCCGGTGCTAATGGGAAACTCGACATACCGGGAGCTGTAGCGAAAACGACGCGGGTGCCGGGCTGGAGTTTAGGCGGCGTGCAAGAAATATAAGACAGAATAATAAAGAGCGATGGCAAGAACCAAGCAGACCGCCCGTAAAATCTACTGGAGGAAGAAGCCCCCCAGGAGACAGCTAGCCACCAGGGCTGCTCGGAGAGGCGCTCCGGCCACCGGCAGAGTGAAGAGGCCTCGCCGTCACAGGCCCGTGGCTCTGAGAGAGATCCGTCGCTGCCAGAAATCCACGGAGCTGCTCATCCGTAAGCTGCCCGTCCAGCGCCTGGTGAGGGAGATCGCTCAGGACTTCAAGACCGTCCTGCGTTTCCTGAGCTTCGCCGTCATGGCTCTGCAGGAGACCAGAGAGGCCCACCTGGTGGTCTCTTCTTCGCTAAGGGGGTCACCATCATGCCCAAAGACTTCCAGCTGGCCCGCCGCATCCGCGAAGAGAGAGCTTAGACTTTCTGCTGCACATTCACCAACCAACCATAATGCTCTGCACTGTGTGTCTATATATATACATTTATAGTAATATGGACATATGTTTACTAGATGTTGTTTTTTCTTGCCTTCTGATTGTTGCTCTGAGTGTTGCTATCCCTGTGCTGTTGCAATCCTGGAATTTCCCCATTGTGGGACTAATAAAGGCTTATCTTATCTTATCTTATCTTAAATTTGTGTTGATTTTCTTCAGATTTTTCCCACATTAAGAGCTCTCAAGGCAGGATAAAGCAGACTGAACATGTTCTAAAAGCTCTGTCTGAAACAGTCTGTTTTCAGCCCGACATTAATAAGCCCCTAATGTAATCCATTAATTAAATTATCACATGCCATGTGATCACATCCAGACCGATGTACGACAGAGGGTAACAGAAATATGTGAGGACAGCAGGTCACTTGCTACAGCTGACGGGGACCGAGATAATATCCACTTCCTGCCTGAGATTATTCCCCATATAAAAAGACAGGCAAGTTACTCACCACTGTGGATAGGAATAATGGTCCCCCTTTTCCAAAGCACCAGCATCACTGCAAGCTCAGCTGCTGCTGAAGCAGAGTTCAAAAACATTAAACATGGCCTTTACAAACATGAAAATTCACCTCTTCAGGTTGATCGCTTCGTTGCTCATCATCCTTCCTTCCTTGAGGGAAAGATGCGGATTTGTTCTGCACAACAAAAAGATGAAGAGGATGTAGCTGTTGGAACAGTGATTGTCACAGGAACCAATCCAGCATTCATGACTACCCACAGTGTAGAAGACAACAGAAAGATGGATGCTCACCCTTGTGTGGAACCTGATGCTGCCACAGACATTCTTCCAACAGATGAAGACACTGTTGAAAAGTGGAGGGTCCTAGTTCTCCCACACAAAAAAAGAAAGAAGAGTTCCTACCTCTCTGCTTCTCCTGAATGGCTCCATGCAGATCCATCTGTGGGGGGGGGGGGGGGGAAGAGTGAAGGTGGAATTGTTAAAAAATGGAAACCATCAGCTGCCTGTTGAACTCAGCAAATCAAGTGTCTGTGCTGAACACATGTGCATTTGATGCCTTCTGTCAGTACTTATGTTGTGCTTTCTGTGACAG
Source organism: Pholidichthys leucotaenia (assembly GCA_020510985.1). Classification (NCBI taxonomy): domain Eukaryota; kingdom Metazoa; phylum Chordata; class Actinopteri; order Cichliformes; family Pholidichthyidae; genus Pholidichthys; species Pholidichthys leucotaenia. The sequence continues at coordinate 172,660,498 of CM035838.1, read as the reverse complement.
TTTATTTTTTCAAAATGTTGTTAGCAAAGAATCTGACAACCAGATACTGCAGTTGGTTAAAGCCCAGGGGTGACCAAACAGACCTACTCCCAGAGGGCAGGGCTGCTGAGTGGAACATTTGAGGGTATCCAGTTAAGGTCAGGTGCCCTCCAAATAAACGCACAGTACCACATCTCAGCAGTAATTAACAACACAATGAGAAATATAGCTAGTGTAGCGGTTTGATTCAACCCCCACAACACACAGACAGAACACAGAGACAGTCAGCTCGCACTCCTGGGTTTTTTCCGCTGCATGCTGCGTTTACAGCCGTGAGGTTAAATTGTCATCCATGCATTGTGCTCATGCATCCTGTCTGTACCTCTGATATGCAAATGCCCAGATTAACTGCTGTGAATGTCTTTGATCTATTGTTTGAGTTGAGTATATAAGCTGCACTGTGCTGTAAATCTGCCTCTGACTTTCACACTTCAACCTCTGCTGCTGGACACAGACTTTGTGTCCCCTCTTCACTGAGAGCCGTGGGCTCGCTCCCGGCGTGCACGCACGGCGCTGGGAGAGGAGCTCGTGACGGCGGTATGATAATAAAACTCTACTTAAAACCTCCAACAATGCTGCCTTATTTTATCATCCGCCGCACTGGTGACCCGACGCTGAAACGAACACGCTGCCAGCGAACGCAACACCCGGCGGTGATTCTCCGACGACAAGCGAACGCAACAGCTCCCTTCTGCTTCAGGGAGATTTCGACGCAGAGTTTCCAGGTGAAACTCTCCGGAGACCACCCACGACCGGGAAAGCCGCAGCAAACTTCATGGTGAGATCTGCATGCCTAGATCAGCACATCCACGCTGGACCAGCCGCGCTCGCAGCTCCTCCACATCGAGAGCGCATGTACCTCGTCCTTTCTCCGCGACGGCGACTCCCACGGCCGACGGAGCACACGTGGACCTGAACGCACCATGACCGAGCGAGTGACAGAGCGTCTACTTCCCTGCACCGCTCCAACACACTGAACAGGGATGATTAAGCTCCCTGACCCTGGTTCTCCTCTCCAGCTGGCCCACCCATCACGGAACCCCGGCGCATGCACCGGGGAGTTACGAGGACGGCGCACCACGCACGGGACACATACAGCTTTTCTGACCGCCTTCCTTCTGCTGCACACTGGCCCTTCAGGCTTGCTCGTTCACCTGAGGCACGCAGCTTGCTCACTGGATTTTATGGTCTTAGCCACGGCACACAAGGGGAATTCAGCTGTCTGCGGTTCCCGAGGCTTTAGGGTTACGCCTGAACCTAAAGTCAACACGCCAGTCCCTCTGCTCTCATTACAGCCGCCACGCAGCCTCGTCTTTTCTTCATGGCCGCTATTAATCCTTGCAGGACTTAATTCCGGGAGGAGCCAGTGACAAATTTTTCTTCTTCTGATCTCTGCATGTTCAGACGGGACATCGCGGAGCAGCAAACACTTTTGGCGCGACTCGAACGATTTTCCCGCGCCCGGTCAGCATGTACTACCCCCCCTCCCCCCTCCTGCCCAGCGCTTTTCCCTGCTCGCTGCCCAGACTGCAACATCGAGGTCACGGTCCCCTACCGTTCCCTCTGGGGGGGGAGCAGTGTAGCGGTTTGATTCAACCCCCACAACACACAGACAGAACACAGAGACAGTCAGCTCGCACTCCTGGGTTTTTTCCGCTGCATGCTGCGTTTACAGCCGTGAGGTTAAATTGTCATCCATGCATTGTGTTCATGCATCCTGTCTGTACCTCTGATATGCAAATGCCCAGATTAACTGCTGTGAATGTCTTTGATCTATTGTTTGAGTTGAGTATATAAGCTGCACTGTGCTGTAAATCTGCCTCTGACTCTCACACTTCAACCTCTGCTGCTGGACACAGACTTTGTGTCCCCTCTTCACTGAGAGCTGTGGGCTCGCTCCCGGCGTGCACGCACGGCGCCGGGAGAGGAGCTCATGACGGCGGTATGATAATAAAACTCTACTTAAAACCTCCAACAACGCTGCCTTATTTTATCATTTGCCGCACTAGTGTTTTTTTTAACCACTTGCGCTCCGTTGTTCCACGGGCGGGCAAGTCTCTGCGTCCTATGACGTACGAGGGCTCGTGCGCGCTTGGACGCATGACGCATGATGGTGGTGATGGTGATGTAGTAGCGTCCAAGCGCCACTCAAAAAAAAACTGCAGAGACAGCCGCGAACAGATTAGTTCATCTGATTGACCTCTCATTCGACTAATAAGAGCCTTGAATTGGGTTTCTGAAACCTTGAGGAGCCAATGAATGAAAATCTAGGAAGGAGGACCCGCCTACTGTGAACGCAGGAGCCAATTGAAGCACAGAAATTCAGGCAGGGTGAAGAGAGATTTACTGTTGCCACAGATGAAAACAAAGGACGCTGGACGAATCTAATACAGACCCAGCAGCATGGAGAACACCCACAAGTGGGACCTGCACTCATTCCAGCAGAATAGACGGAGGCCGACGACAAAAGTCGTAAATCATTCGCCAAAACGGCAATAATGGAATTATGTTGATCGGGATCCACGAGCGGAGCAGCGTCGCGTTCGTCTGATGCGTGGGAAGAGATGTTCGCCACGACTCTGCTGCTTTGAAGAGGTAAGGTGTTATAAGCTAAATTATTATTTATCCCTGAAAACTGTAATCCAAAAATGACTTTTGACCGATCGGTAAATTACAACTGTACTGCGCACAAAGTACGAAGTGCGTGCGCCGCGATAAACGGTTCATTTGCCGTGTTCGGACCGTGAACGCCCCCCCCCCCCCGCTGCAGAAGAGGAGCGGGGGGGCGTTCACGGTCCGTTCACGGTTCCCCCCCACACACACACACAGTAGCGAGGGGGGGGGGGTCGCTGTGAAAACATGCAAGGAGTGTAATCCGTCTGTAGCGAGGGCCGAAGTCGGTCCTTGGTAGCGGGGGGGGGGGGGACGACCCCCCGCCCACACAAACACACACAGACACAGCCCTGAGTGTGACCTTTCATTAGAGCCTAAAATGAAGATTCTACATTGAATTATTCAAAAGTTACAGACGTTTTTCCAAACTGTGCCATTTGGCACAATTTGGCACAGTTCCAAAACGCCTGGGAACAGCCTGAGAACAAAGCTGTGTAAAATATTCATTTTTTGTGGTATTGTACCAAATTTGGATCTCAGCTGGATAACACTTGGTTCTACATTTCTGTTGCATTTTCCAGCCGGATCGGACAGCTGTGTGTTATTTACAAGCATTTGTATCCAAAAAAACACTGTGTCCAATTTTTTTTTCTTCAAGTTCAGTATGTTTAGATGACTGTAACTCAGTGGCCGGAGCACGTAGAGAGATTATGTTTTTTTTGCCAAAAAATTCAAAGTGTTTTCTTTTAAATGAGACCAACCCCATGAAGATGCTGCAAAGGGTTGAATAACAGCTTTCGATTTACTTTGGGCACGTTATTTTTTGGCATTTTTAGGAAAATTGCCCGGAGTGCAAGTGGTTAACAAAGCAGTGTTCCTCACAGCACTGCTACCTCAGCGCACGCACAACAAGAGAGGTGCCATTTGTTTCCACCTCCACTGCAGTATTTCAGGCTTCTGTCATGGCTCATCTGGAGACTGATGTGGAAGACGGACTCCATTTTCCATATTCAGCCTGTCTCAGGCCAATCAAAAACCCTTCGGTGTGTCCCTCTGAATTAAAAACAGAGGAGTGTTCATCAGGAAAAGTGGTCTGTGCCGGGACTGTCACTCACAGCTACAGTGTTGGAGAACTTGTGTGGATTGACACTAACTGCCATTTGACAGCAACGCCACTACAGCAGAAAGGCAGCCAGAGACAATTTTCCTTACGTGACTTCCCACTAGACTGGCGATCTGTCTAGGGTGTACCCTGCCTCTCGCCCTAAGATGCTGGGATAGGCTCCAGCCCCCCCCCCCCCCCGCGACCCGAAAAGGATTAAGCGGAAGAAGATGGATGGACTTCCCACTAATCTGGTGCTCCAAAGCCAGACATATACACTGAGGGGAGCCATTGGTTTCTAGGCAGGCTTGACCAAGGATGCCCTTGGACATTATGTTGCATACTGCAGGAGGGCCCCATGTGTCTGGGAACTGTATGATGATTTGAAAAGTGGAGTGAAAGCAGCATCTGAAGGCACAAAGATATGCCCACATGCTGTGCTACACACCAAAGACTGATCATTCATGCTGTATATATATATATATATATATATATATATATATTGTCATGTGCGGCGATCCTTGCGGATCACCATAAGACGCCAAGAGTCACCGGTGAGTTTTGCAATGATGTTTTATTTGCAGGATAGGGTACAAGGCTATGAGCCGCTAAGGGCAAAACACACACTAAGGGAAATAGGGACTCGTAGGGCTAACCTCAGCCACTACGAGCTAAACTATGACAAGACAAAAATGAAACGAACCTGACATGAAGGTCAAACGAGGCCTCATGAGAATTGTTTAACGATCGTTGACTTAGGTTGACTTAAGGTCGACTTATGCTCCCGCAATCTAACTGCCGTCAGTGCCCGCCTTATAAAGGCGAACACTAACGAGCAGTGATGACAGACAGCTGACCAACCTTGACAGGCGGAAGCCCCACCGAGCGCCTTCACAATAAGAGCCCGGTGAGGCCAGAATACAACCCACAGCTGTCAAGGTCGGCAGCGAACTGTGCATGGCCCGAGCGCGGACAGAACCCAGCGCTCGGGTCGTAACAGTACCCTCCCTCCAAGGGCGGGCTCAGAACGCCCACGGACCACCCTGCCCCCCTCACCCCCCAGGGTGGGTGGCTGGGGGTAGGTCTGGAGGGAGAGAGACCAAACCCAGAAACAGTGCAATTACAAAGTCAAAACCCGGCAAGAAAAACAACTAAACACAGGACAATGACAAGAGATACCAAATACTCAGATTAAATTAAATATTCAACTAACAATTACAGAAAATAGCACAGGATATCATGGAGAAAAGAAAAAACAGAATTACTAGGTCAGAATAACTAAATACAGGACAGAAACAGAAAATTAAATCTTTGCCCACGTTTCACAAGAAAATGGTTTCTCAGTTGTGTGAATGCTCAAGTAAAAACTTCAAATCCACTTCCGGTTATGGCTGCCACGTAGGACGGACGTGTCTCGCTCTGCTCTGCTCCTGGAGAAAAAAATCGGCAAATAACTCTCTCATTTGGGACAGAACGTATCCCAGCATTTGAGCGAGGATATGTCGGCGAAGCCTAAGGCTGGAAAACCAGGAAAAGGAAAAAGCGAGCCGCCGAAACAGTCCAAATTAACGGACTTTCAGGTCTGTGACGCAGCAAACAAGGCTCCATATATGGCGGAGGAGGCTGGCGGCGGTGCGATTTCTGCGGGGAATGGCGCAGATGCGCTGATGGCTGCCATGAGTTCAATGAGAGCGGACTTTTCCTCTAGATTTGATGGGATTATGACAGCGTTGGAAGGAATAAGAAAGGAACTGGGTGACTGTGTAGAACGAACGGCGCAGATGGAGCTCCGTCTCGCTAGTGCTGAAGATGACGTCACCCGTCTTCAATTAAAGGTGCGCACTTTGGAAAAAAAAAATAAATCTCTGGAAGATAATATTTTGGATTTGGAATCTCGGTCGAGACAGAATAATTTGAGGCTGGTGGGTCTTCCAGAGGAATCAGAAGGTCGGGACGTATGTTCCTTTCTGGAAAAGTGGATTCCGGAGGTGCTGGGCAGCGAGGAGTTGCAATCAGCAGTGGTTCTGGAAAAAGCACATCGTATTGGCCCACGGAGAGATAAGGGACCGCCAAGGACCTTAATTATGAAGTTTCTTAGCAACAGAGACAGGATGAAGATCTTCAACGCTGCACGTGCTAAAGGAGAGATTAAACACCAGGACCAGCAGGTGCGGTTCTACCCAGATTTGGCCACAGGAATCCAACAATTGAGGAAGCAGTTTGATCCCGTACGTAAGGAGCTGCGCAACCTTGGGATTCGTCATGGTGTAATCTATCCTGCGAGACTGCTGACCACGTATGAGGGCAGAACCCACATCTTCAAGACCCCAGAGGAGGCGCAGGAGTTCATCAAGAAGATCAAAGAAGAAGAAGAGACTGGTGGGAGCTAAGCATGAACAAAATATAAGGTAGAATAATTAAGCATTTGCACAGGCATCTGACTGACTTGAAGTAAATAGTAAGTTTACAAAATATAGATTGTATTATATATTAAAAAAACAAAACAAAAACAAAACAAACAAACAAACAAAAAAAAAACTATGATGTACAAAGTTGTTAAAAATTTTGGAGTTAAGTTGGAAAACTACAGAGGAGAGTTAATGTTACGTCATTAAAAGCAGTAGAGTTAGGGTGATTGGGAGGATGAAGAAGGAGTGGCTTAGGCTGTTCCCCGTGGGTGTGGAACGGTCGATGGCTATATCGGGAGACAGAATTTTTCTTTTGATTTTGGGGGGTTTGCCACAAGTGTGGGAAGGGGAAATTTGTTTGTGTGTAGTTTGTAGGATGAATGTTCAACCACTCATGTTTTTGCTTCTCTGTATGAGCATGTTTACACTGCAAGGTAATCCCAAACTCTCTATTGATCATGGACCAAAGTGTTAATCTTAATTTAACTTCATGGAATTGCAGAGGTCTACAAAATTTAAAAAAACTTAAACAAGTTATGAATAAAATAAAGGACATGGGTTCAAGAATTGTGTTTTTACAAGAAACTCATCTGATAGAGGAGGATGTTAAAAGAATTAGGAGTAGATGGCAGGGAAGTGTATTCACCTCTTCATTTTCATCCCGAGCCAGGGGAGTTATGACTCTCATACATAAATCAGTTCCTTTTCAAGTGAAAAATGTAATTGGAGACAAATTTGGAAGATATGTAATCATTCAAGGTTCTTTGCTATTAGAAAATATAAATCTTGTGAACTTATATGGTCCCAATATAGATGATCAGAAGTTCTTTGCTAATTTATTTCTCATCTTATCATCACTTACAGGGCAACATATAATAGCAGGGGATTTTAATTGTACATTGAATCCAGGTGTGGATAGATCAACAGGACTGGATTGTACGTACATTGGATGTAGGATGACTATTAATCATTTTATGAAAGAATTGAGATTGTTAGATATATGGAGAGAAATGAAACCACAAGTTAAAGCCTATTCTTGTTATTCCAGTACCTACAAGACATTCTCACGTATTGATTATTTTTTGATTTCCACAGAATTAAGGTCCAAGATTCAAAACTGCTTTTATGATAACATCGTGATCTCTGATCATGCACCCTGTTGTCTAATATATGTAGATAAAAAATTGACAAAGGAATCAGGTAGATGGCAATTTCAGCATAAATGGCTTCAGGATGAGGAATTTGTCAAGTATATAGAAAAACAGATAGACGAGTTCTTTGACATCAATACTACACAAACATCAGCATGTGTAAAGTGGGAGGCTTTCAAAGCTTTTATTAGGGGACATATTATTAGTTATACAGGATCAAAATCTAAGAAGACTCGAGAGGAGAGAGCTAAATTGGAACATAAAATAAAAAATCTTCAGGAAAAAGTGTATGCAGGAAGTGACCCAAGGTTGGAGAATGAATTACTGATTTTGAGAGCTGAATACGACAAAAAATCAGCGAATAGAGCTGCCTCGAGTCTTCTAAGATTGAAACAATCTTTTTATGAACAAGGTGAAAAATCAGGAAAATTATTAGCATGGCAGATTAAACAATTGGAAATTAAAACACCAATTACCAGTATTATAAGTAATGGACAGGTAGTTATAGATCCTTTAGAAATTAATAGAGCCTTTAGAGATTACTATGAAAAATTATATGATACCAAAAATGAACCTGATTTAACAAAACTAAATGGGTTTTTGAACGAACTATCTATACCGTGTATTCCAAATGAAAACAGGGAGATATTGGAGTCTAAAATTAGTCAAGAAGAAGTTGGGCTAGCCATTGATAATATGAAATCAGGAAAAAGTGCAGGACCAGATGGTCTTCCAGTTGACCTTTATAAAAAATTTAAGAATAAATTAATAAAACCTTTTTTGGAAATGGTTTTAGAAGCATTTCAAAATAATAATTTACCATCATACATAAATAATGCCTTAATTATACTGCTGCCAAAACCAGGTAAGCCCTCTAATAAATGTGAAAATATGAGACCAATAAGCCTATTAAACGCCGACCTTAAGATAATCTGTAAAATTTTAGCAAGACGAATACAAGAAATTTTACCAAATATTATTAATCGAGATCAGAATGGCTTTATAAAGGGTAGACAAGGCTTCCATAATGTAAGAAGACTATTTAATATTATTTATTTTAATAAAGAAGCACCGGATACAGCTCTCCTATCATTGGACGCCGAAAAGGCCTTTGATAGAGTTGAATGGCCCTTTCTTTTTGAAGTCCTACAAAGGTTTGGACTTGGAAATAATTTCATAAAATGGGTTCAAATAATATACAATAATGCTACAGCAGAAATCCTAACAAATAACAATATTTCAAAACCAATAAAAATCAATAGAGGATGTCGACAAGGCTGTCCACTTTCACCTTTACTGTTTACTATGGCAATTGAACCTTTAGCGATAGCGATACGTTTACATTCACAAATATATGGAATTAAAGTTGGACCAACAGAACATAAAATCTCCCTGTACGCCGATGATATAATTTTGTTTATGTCGAATCTAAAAAAATCAATTCCAACCTTGTTGAATTTAATAAAGAATTTTGGGGAAATATCAGGATATAAAATAAATAAAACTAAATCTTCAATATTAATGCTAAATGAGACCCAGAGAAATTACTCAGCCCCTGAGGTAAATCAATTCAATGTTGTAAATCAGTTTAAATATTTAGGAATCCAAATTATGCCTAAGCTAGAATCAGTCTCCAGTGTCAACTATGAAGCCTTAATGTCAGATATCAGTGAGTTAACTCAGAGATGGATGTCACTACCAATGTCGATGATCGGGAGAATCAATATACTTAAAAGTAATATTTTACCTAAAATACTTTATTTATTTCAATACATTCCCTTATCACCACCTTTAGATCTATTCTCAAGAATAAAAAAAAAGTTAGTGGAATTTATATGGAACAACAGGAGGGCTAGATTACGTTTGTCTTTATTATATTTACCATTTGATCGTGGAGGTCTGAAGTGTCCAAATTTTATGTTGTATTATTGGTCGGCACAACTGAGGTCTATGACATATTATTTTTCATCAAATGATCTCCCTCACTGGACTGAAATGGAATCATACAATTTACCTTTACCTCTTCCCATATTCATATACTCAGATTCGGCAAAAAAATTACAAAAACAAGTTAAAAATCCATTTGTAAAGCATATGATCAAAATATGGTGTGAAGCTAAAAACTATTTAAAAGAACCACAGTTATTGTCACAATTTAGTCCAATATGGGGTAATCAATATTTTAAACCAGGGAGAGCGGACGCTGTATTTAAAGTATGGAATTTAAAAGGGATACAAAAGATTCAGGATTTATATTTGCCAGGTGCAGACAACATAATGTCTTTTGAAGAGCTGAGGATCAAATTTAATCTCAATAGAACACATTTTTTTAAATATCTTCAACTTAGAAACTTTATTCGATCAAATCAAAATAAAGCTCTCACTCGACCTATTTATTCATCCTTGGAAAAAATGATGATGAAAGATAGTAAAAGAAAGGGTATTATTTCAGAGTTTTATAACTCATTGACACTATCTTCAAGTGAAAATTCACTGAAAAGATTAAACTACTGGAAAGAAGATCTGCAAATTGAAATTTCAGAGGAACAATGGGAATTGGCTTGTACAGAAGCTCAAACCAAATCAATAAATGCACGCCTTAAATTGATACATTTCAAATGGTTAATGCGGATGTATGTTACACCGGAGGAGTTAAATAGATATAACAAAAATATACCAGATACATGCACAAAATGCATGGAAAGTAAAGGAACCCTATTTCATTGTTTATGGGAATGTAGATTAATAAGAATGTTTTGGGAAGAGGTGAGGGTAACAATTGAAAAAATAATCTCAAAACAAATCATATTGAATCCTAAACTGTTTTTGTTGGGTCTGTACCCAGAAAAGCATAATTTTAATAAAAGTGAAAGAACATTCATAGACCTCAGTTTGCTTAATGCCAAAAAATGTATTGCACTATTATGGAAAAAGACTCATAGACCAGATGTGACTCAGTGGTTAAGACAGATGTTAACAAACCTTCCATTAGAAAGAATAACATATATACTAAAATCAAAGGAAATTGTGTTTGAGAATATATGGAGACCTTTTATTGATTATGTAAAAAATTTAAACATAACTCTTGAAGAAGAAGGTGAATGATGTGTGTGGACCTTGTAAATTCCAAACTGGTGAACATAATATGTATACTTATGTATTGGATTGTCTAGACTAAACAGAGGAGCATTGTTGAAGACTTGATTTTGTTGGTGGTTGTTGGTGTTTTTAGTGCGTTTTTTTTTTTTTTTTGTAGTACTTTAGTGTTAGTGTTTGATTGTTTGTATCATGTTTGTTAAAAAAAAAAAAAAAAAAAAGGTTCAATAAAGATATTGTGGAAAAAAAAAAAAAACTTCAAATCACCAAATACAGGAAAACAGAACAATTATTGAAATATAACAGAAATAACGGCATCCTTGGTCATTTAAGTTAATTTATTTCATTAAATACATTTTTATTAATTTTTTTTCTTTGTAATGAGAGTTAAATTATTCTTCTGTTCTGACTGCAAAATTATGGTCAAAAGTGTAAATCGTTATAAGGAAAAAGTAAAAAATTTTTTTTTTACCACAGTCTGTTTCAATTTTTTTTTAAAAAACAGTAATTTTATTTTAAAAAACAGACAAAAATTAGTCATAAAATAATCCACAAATTTATAATAAAGTTTCAAATGTACAAGAAAAGTCAATTTTACAAGAGGAAATTACAAATTTGAGGAAAATGGTTTCAAATTTAAATAAATTTACAGAGAAAAGTAGAAAACTATAAGAAAATTGTTATAAATTGTTGAGAAAAACCTCAAACCTTCAAGACTGAAGTCATTACACTTAAGTGGGTACTCTTTGTGCCCTTAACTCAACTAGAAATTTTTGGTTGTCTACTTTTAATTATTAATTTCATAGCACTGCTTTTACATGAATAGAATTTCTGGTTACTATACCCACCTGATCATATAATTTAAGTATGCATGAGTACATTACTATTATGAATGTTTCTTTCCCTTCCCTACTCTCTCAATGGAAAAAAGAAACACTAGAATAAAAATACAAAAAATACACATTTTTGTCATTTATGTAAACCATGACAAAAAAAAATCCTGCAGGACAAAACGTGACACTTGATATTTTCTAACCTGTTTGTATACCACCATAAACAGAGAACCTGAATTAGAGCTCAGAGAGGGCAAGATGAGACAGAAGAGAGGAGCCAAGGAGAGGAAAGTGTTCAGGCAGAGGGTCCAGGAGAGGTGAGAGCAGAGGAAGGAGAGAAGGATGACACCACTAAAAAGTCTAAACACAGGATGTCTGGGTGGGACCCCAACTGGCCCAATATTCCAACATTCAAGCTTCGGTTGTATAATACTTGAAATGGTAAGTTCCATATACAGCATTACTGTGTAAAATTTAAAAAAAAGAAATAATAAATTGTATAAAATTAACATATTCTGGTATGTTTACTGCCCCCCCCCCGAAAAATATGTTGCCACGGCGCCAAGGTCTTTAAGCCAGAGGAAACACTGAATCATTTTAACTCATTTTTGAATTAGACAGCACACTTTTTTTTTAAACATAAGGAGGACATCCTCTCTATTGTGATAGCTTCTGAATTCCTTGATTTCAAGTTGTGTGTTTGTGTTCAGTCCAACTCCTTACATTTGCAATATAGGCACAGATGGATAAGTCAGTTTTATTGAAGCACAACAGATGTTCTCCAAAGTGCTGCCCAAAGCCAGGCAACTGTGATGCCGGAGGACTAGATTCTTCTATTTCTTCTTCTTTTGGCTGCTCCCTTTTGAGGTTGCCGCAGAGGATCATCTGCATTTATCTCACCCTATCGCTTGCATGTTCCTCTGTAACACCACCCTCCTCCCTATCCTCCTCCATTACATTCATTAATGTTCTCAGTGCTGAATCTTCTTTTCCTCCTGCCTGGTAGCTCCATCTTCAACATTCTTTGTCCAGTATATCCTGTATCCCATATCTGTAATTTCCCAGTTTGGGATCAATAAAGTACATCTATCTATCCCTCCTCTGCACTTGTCCAAACCATCTCAGCCTTGCCACTCTTATTTTATCTCCAAACTGCTCAACCTGAGCTGTCCCTCTGATATACTCATTTCTAATCCTGTCCCTCCTAGTCAGTCCCAGTGAGAATCTTAGCATCTTCAGTGCCACAGTCTCCAAACCATATACTCACTAGAAAAGCACTCGGAGAGCGCAGACCTCCGCCAAGCGGCACAGTTCCCCCCGTACAGTGTTTGTGTGTACGTTTTCAGATTCCTTGACCATGAAAACATATGACTAGCAATTGGATTGACAATGATAGGATTAGTGGTTCAGTAGTTATTCACGAAAATGGCATTTTCCGTAATGGCAGCCACCGGATCATCCCCAAAATTTAATCAGTTCTTCCTTGTACCATTTCCAACAATGCCTGAAAGTTTCATTGAAATCCGTCCAAAACTTTTGGAGTTATCTTGCTAACCAACAGACAGACAGACAGACAGACAAACCTCAGCAAAAACATAACCTCCTGGTGGAGGTAATCATACTTAACTAAACGCAAAACAAAATAGAGAAATAACCACTACCCCCCTGACAGTTTATGCTGACTGGTGGAGACCAGGTGCCATAGGAACAGTTCAGGAGGTCTCCCCGAGTCCAATGGCCGACGGGTGGTTATGGGAGGTGGGACATGACCGGGTGGCTCACCACAGTCCAAAGCCCAGCACGTCCACTCCTCTGGTGGCCGAACCAGGTCGCCCGGCAAAACACATAACACGTCGGGTGGCCGACCCGGGGCGCCGAACCGTCGAAGCAGTTCCTCAGGCAGCCGACCCGCGTCCCCCCGCCACCAGTCCCGGGGGAAAACAGCCCGCGGCGGCCTCCCTGACGAGGACAAAACTCGGGGAGAGCCAGGGCGAGCGAACAGGAACCCCCACGGCCCCCGGCGATGATGCGTAGGAGCGGTGACTCAGTAGAGGGGAAAGAAAGCAAGGATGAGCCCGTAATCCGTCCGGCGGCGAGGGGTCTGCAGCTCCTCCACCGTCTGTGGACCACGCCGGCGCTGCATCTCCGTTGGGGCCCAATTGGGTTATAGCTGCACCCACGTCGGACCCCGATTGGGTCAGAACCACTTCGGTGACTTGCTCAGAACGAGCCGACGCTGCACCCATGATGGACCCCGACTGGGTCATAGCTGCACCCGCGTCGGACCCCGATTGGGTCAGAGCCACTTCGGTGACGAGCTTGGACTGAGCCCATGCTGCACCCGCGATGGACCCCGATTGGATCAGGGCCGCATCAGTAACGATCTCCAACTCCGAACCCGGAACCTCCGGCACAGCGATTGGCACCTGCTCTGCACTGGTGACCTTGGGAGAGGGCTCAGAAAAAAAAAAAAACGGGATCAGGATCACTGGCAGCGCCAGAACCCGGCGAGACAAGCTCGGATGCGATGGACGGCTGCACCCGGCTCGCCTCCCCAAGAAACAGGCAAAAATGCTTAAAGACATAGAGGAGAAAGACAAAACAGAGCACTTGCCTGATCTCGGGTTCTGATGCCGTCCAGGACTCCGACGATCCGGGCTCAGATGGGAGGAGATCGTCTTCTGGCTCCCACTCAGCTGCGTAGGGCTCCGCAGCTGGCATGATGTCATCTGCAGCCTGAGGTTCCTCCCGCTCTGAAGTCCACGCCAATGACCTGCTTGGCGTGGGGGCAGGGGACACTCGACCCACTGGCTTGGACCGCTCAGGCGAGGAGACCCGGGGACGCCCTATCGTCGGCTCAGGCTCCGGGCCGCAGTCCGCTGCTCTCCTCCATCCACGACGTGGCTGCAGGGCCGGATCCAGGCTTTCCAGCACTGCAGGCCCCCTCTTCACCTGACGACGTTGGCCTGGCGTCGCGGGCTGCTCAACAGGGGGGTACACAGAGGCAGCAGGCTTAGTTATAGTCTCTACAGCAGGTGGAAGGAGCTCGGGGGGCTGCGAACCCCGAACTCCACCCCCAGGAGTCAGACAAGGCTGGTTACAATCATGATGTAATAAATTAACTCGCACTTGCCTTTCTCCCGGAGGAGAGACGGTGCCTGCTGTAGGGGACGCTGTTCCTCCTTCTCCCCGCTGGATGGCGACAGAGGGCCCCCTGGAAAGACGAGGTGGAGCCGCTCTCGGAGGTTCGCTGATGGGTTTCGCCGGCAGCGGGTCCAGCTGGGGATTCTGCTGAGGTCCATTGTGGAGGTGACGGCGGTTTCTGGCAGAGGGCGAGGCAAAGGTAAGGTCCGGGAATTGCCGCTCCTGTGCCGAGACCGAGGCGAGGAGACTGGCAAACTCCAGGAAGTCACTTAATCTGGGATTCCTCTCCACCAGTCTGACTGCCGCTGTTACATGTTCCATAATCAGAGAGGGATGTGTTGCTGAACGAGCAGCCGCCACGCGGTCCCAGATGGAAGCAGCTGCGAGCTGGAGCTCCTCCAGGGGATTCCTGAATGACGACGCTCTCTGGTGGGGATCACCCCTGGGCAGAGCGAACTCCTGGACCGGAGTGAAGGCAGGAATGGGATCCGGACGTGAGGAGCGGGGATGTCTCCTCTTCGGCATCCTGCCAGGATTTCCCACCAGCCCACGGAGTGTCTTGCGCTGCGCGGCGAGTTCAGCCCTCCTCATCCTAACCTCCGGGTGGACGTCGTAGTGGAGAGGAAGGTCGTCCAGCAGAACCTCAGCGTAGTCCAGGTGCCAGAGCATGTCGTACGGGTTGTCGTCAAAGGTAGCGGCCAGGAGCGACCCATCAACATACTCCAGGGTGCTCGCTAGCTCCTTGCCCAGGCGCCGACCGCGGCCCCTGGATGACGGCATTCTCCCAGGGATTGACATTTGACACCCAGACAGGAAGAACAACAGTCCAATAACTGCAAAAACTCACGGTGAAAAAGGCGTCTCGATGGCGTCTCTGTTTAGACGTCTGGCGTCTCCATTTGGACGCTAAGGCGGGAGCATACTGTCATGTGCGGCGATCCTCGTGGATCACCATAAGACGCCAAGAGTCACCGGTGAGTTTTGCAATGATGTTTTATTTGCAGGATAGGGTACAAGGCTATGAGCCGCTAAGGGCAAAACACACACTAAGGGAACTAAAGGAAACCCCAGCCACTACGAGCTAAACTATGACAAGACAAAAATGAAACGAACCTGACATGAAGGTCAAACGAGGCCTCACAAGGATTGTTTAACGATCGTTGACTTAGGTTGACTTAAGGTCGACTTATGCTCCCGCAATCTAACTGCCGTCAGTGCCCGCCTTATCAAGGCGAACACTAACGAGCAGTGATGACAGACAGCTGACCAACCTTGACAGGCGGAAGCCCCACCGAGCGCCTTCACAATAAGAGCCTGGTGAGGCCAGAATACAACCCACAGCTGTCAAGGCCGGCAGCGAGCTGTGCGTGGTCCGAGCGCGGACAGAACCCAGCGCTCGGGTCGTAACATATATATATATATATATATGTATATATTCTTGACAGCCCGTTTCCACCAAGAACATTTCTGATGAGGCTTTGGAGCAGCTGAAGTGCCAGGTGCATCTTGAGGTCTGTCAGGTCTTTGCTCCATTTTTCTTTTTTTTTTTAAAGAACATGTCATTCAGATACTGTTCATCTAATAGTTGTTTTTTCACCTGTGTGGATAAAAAAATAAAATGTTTTATTGTCTTAATGAATTGTTTAAAATGTCATGATTTTAATGCTGAGTGTTAGTTCATAGAAAAAAAAGAGGTCACAGTCAGCAGATGAGATGTGTGTGGCGTTACTGAGGGAAAATCTGTTATCTCGTACTTGGCTGTGTCTGGTAGCTGCTGAGAATATATAGAAAGGCGAAGGGTCACAGTGGGCCAAAAGACAAAGCATCAAGATTAGGGTCTCCTTGGAGTGCAGAGTCTGGCTGGGGGAGATGATATGAGTGTGTATGTGACTGTGGGCATGAGGAGAGGGAAACGACGCAAGACACCGGCGCAAGCACAGAGCCAGTTGAATGAGAAGACCAGGAGCTCCACTCATCATGAAGAGCAGGAATAAAAACTTTGTCTGATGCTAGAGACTTGGTCTTTCACTTCTTCAGAGCACTTCAGGTCATCTGACTGCTGTGTAGAAGTCGGGACCCTCTGAAAGCATGTATTTGTGGTTGCTACAACTCATCTAAGTCTCAGTAAATCATTCATTCATTCATTCATTCTCTGAACTAATTCTGACTTTGTCTACTTATTTCATTTTGGGTATAAAACTGCCTCAGTGGAATTCTGATCCCAACACCTGCAGCTTTATTTGTTTTTCACTTCACAATGTCCATGTACAAGAACTAGATTGGAATGGTGGGGGGGGGGGGGGGAGCCAACAATATTCTGTTTTGTTTGAAGATCTCAATATGTCACCGAAGGAGAGCAGTTTTCAAACTTTCCATATACAGTGGGGCAATAAAGTATTTAGTCAGCCACCAATTGTGCAAGTTCTCCCACTTAAAAGATGAGAGAGGTCTCCAATTTTCATCATAGGTATACTTCAACTATGAGAGACAAAATGAGAAAAAAAAATCCAGAAAATCACATTGTCTGATTTTTAAAGAATTTATTTGCAAATTATGGTGGAAAATAAGTATTTGGTCACCTACAAACAAGCAAGATTTCTGGCTCTCACAGACCTGTAACTTCTTCTTTAAGAGGCTCCTCTGTCCTCGACTCGTTACCTGTGTTAATGGCACCTGTTTGAACTCGTTATCAGTATAAAAGACACCTGTCCACAACCTCAAACAGTCAGACTCCAAACTCCACTTTGGCCAAGACCAAAGAGCTGTCAAAGGACACCAGAAACAAAATTGTAGACCTGCACCAGGCTGGGAAGACTGAATCTGCAATAGGTAAGCAGCTTGGTGTGAAGAAATCAACTGTGGGAGCAATTATTAGAAAATGGAAGACATACAAGACCACTGATAATCTCCCTCGATCTGGGGCTCCACGCAAGATCTCACCCCATGGGGTCAAAATTATCACGAGAACGGTGAGCAAAAATCCCAGAACCACACGCGGGGACCTAGTGAATGACCTGCAGAGAGCTGGGACCAAAGTAACAAAGGCTATCATCAGTAACACACTGTGCCGCCAGGAACTCAAATCCTGCAGTGCCAGACGTGTCCCCCTGCTTAAGCCAGTACATGTCCAGGCCCGTTTGAAGTTTGCTAGAGAGCATTTGGATGATCCAGAAGAGGATTGGGAGAATGTCATATGGTCAGATGAAACCAAAATAGAACTTTTTGGTAAAAACTCAACTTGTCGTGTTTGGAGAAAAAAGAATGCTGAGTTGCATCCAAAGAACACCATACCTACTGTGAAGCATGGGGGTGGAAATCTCATGCTTTGGGGCTGTTTTTCTGCAAAGGGACCACGACGACTGATCCGTGTAAAGGAAAGAATGAATGGGGCCATGTATCGTGAGATTTTGAGTGAAAACCTCCTTCCATCAGCAAGGGCATTGAAGATGAAACGTGGCTGGGTCTTTCAGCATGACAATGATCCCAAACACACTGCCCGGGCAACGAAGGAGTGGCTTCGTAAGAAGCATTTCAAGGTCCTGGAGTGGCCTAGCCAGTCTCCAGATCTCAACCCCATAGAAAATCTTTGGAGGGAGTTGAAAGTCCGTGTTGCCCAGCGACAGCCCCAAAACATCATTGCTCTAGAAGAGATCTGCATGGAGGAATGGGCCAAAATACCAGCAACAGTGTGTGAAAACCTTATGAAGACTTAGAGAAAACGTTTGACCTCTGTCATTGCCAACAAAGGGTATATAACAAAGTATTGAGATGAACTTTTGTTATTGACCAAATACTTATTTTCCACCATAATTTGCAAATAAATTCTTTAACAATCAGACAATGTGATTTTCTGGATTTTTTTTTCTCATTTTGTCTCTCATAGTTGAGGTATACCTATGATGAAAATTGGAGACCTCTCTCATCTTTTAAGTGGGAGAACTTGCACAATTGGTGGCTGACTAAATACTTTTTTACCCCACTGTAATCATTGGGGCAGAACCAATTTATGATAAGTGTGTCATCTATGTATATACAAAAAATAGTTGTGTACAACCCATAGTTGTAGGTCATGACCCCAAGGTGAACAAAGTTTGGTTACCCTTGCTTTTTTGTTATTGCAGTATAGTTTATATGGCATTTTGACCTTTGACCTTGCAATCCCAAACCCATAGGCACAGTTCAAGGTCACAGAGTGAACCTATGTATCAAGTATGGTGATGGTAGATTTGCTTATTCTATAGTAATAGGGCATAGGGAATGCCAACCTTGGACATTTTGACCCAAAACTTCTACAAAAATCATCTGGGGCATGGTGACAATTAAGTTTCTGTCTTTTTATGATTTTGTTCACCTTCATGTCTTTCTATTATTGGTCTACTCTAAACTACATTTATTACTGATGATTATGTGTTTGGGGTCCTGGCAAATTTTTACATAACCTTTTGGCAGATGCTAAATAAAGTGTTCCAAAAGCAAAATCTATTCTGTGCCTCCTGTGGTTTTCTGTTTACATAGAAAATCAGTTGTGTGCTGCATCAGTAGGTGGTAGTATGCATCAAATTGTTGCTAGCTGATCACAAAAAAAGGAAAAGGAAATATGATCTATCTGACAGACTGACTCTTCAGCAATAACCACTCCTATGGAGACTGTCCTTCAAGATCGAATCCACGTTAGTTTTCACCAGCAGCAGATATTATGCCCTTTATTTATATTTTTACATTAAGTGACCACTGGTAGTTGGTTAAAAAAAGAGATGACAAAGGGTTACAGTTGTTAATCATGTGAAATAGAACCTCACACTTTCCTAATCCTAACCATTACATTAACTTCCTTAAAATATGTATTTATACTGGATATTGTAAGTTAATTTTGAACTGGAAGTAAAAGTAAACAGACTGCAGCGACAAAAAAGCAAAGACAGCAATGCAAAACATGGGACACAAGTGTAGTGTTGGGATATTACAGTATGCCCTTATTGTGAAGTGCGGTGTAGTGGCAGCCACTTCCCGTTCCGCCACTTCACCGTGTTATGTCCCTAAAACATGGCACAATAATGAGGTGAGTGGTGAACTGAACAGGACTTTATTATAGAACTCACTGTCAGTACAGAGATGCTCCCATCAGGCTGAGAGGTGGTCAAGAGACCGCCCCTCTACCACACAGCCCTCTTATACTCTGGGTGATGTCACCACCCATGTTACATTATAATGTGCTCTAAGAACAACACCCCCCCCCTTCAAAAAAGTCCAAAACGCATGCACACCAGTTAGACCCTCCCGAATTTAGTGCCCGAATCACACTCTAGTAGTAAACAAGGTAATTAGGCCTATCCATGCACACACAAACAACTAAAACTGGAGGGGGACAGGTGGACTACTGTCCCACCTCCATACGGCCAGATGGATTATTCTGCCATCTTTGTTATTATCCATCCATCCATCCATCCATCTTCTGCCGCTTAATCCTTTCGGGTCGCGGCAGGGCTGTTGCCTATCCCAGCATCTTTGGCCGAGAGGCAGGGTACACCCTGGACAGATTGCCAGTCCATCGCAGGGCCAACACAGAGAGACAGACAACCATTCACTCTCACATCCACACCTAAGGACAATTTAGAATCCC
Source organism: Pholidichthys leucotaenia (assembly GCA_020510985.1). Lineage (NCBI taxonomy): Eukaryota > Metazoa > Chordata > Actinopteri > Cichliformes > Pholidichthyidae > Pholidichthys > Pholidichthys leucotaenia. The sequence continues at coordinate 172,640,492 of CM035838.1, read as the reverse complement.
CAGTTGATGCCAATTAACCTAACCTGCATGTCTTTGGCATGTGGGAGGAAACCGGAGTACCCGGAGTAAACCCATGTAGACACGGGGAGAACATGCAAACTCCACACAGAAGGGTCACCGATGGTCTGGGGGTGGGATCGAACCCATGACCTTCTTGCTGTGCTGCCACTGTGCTAACCACTGCACCACCGTGCTGCCAGTCCATGAAATAAAAAAAAAACCTGCCGTGTTCATACTAAAAACATAAAACAGTCCCACAAACACACACACACACACACACACACATATATATACTATATATATATATATACAGTATATATATATATATATATATATATATGTATATATATATACTGTATATATATATACTGTATATATATATACTGTGTATATATATATATATATATATATATATATATATATATATATATATATATATATATATATATATATATATATATATATATATACAGTATATACAGGTTATACCCTCAAACATGAATTCAATAAACAACTTAATCATCGAATATGTCAATATACACATCAACCCCATAATCTGGGCAGCCCACACAACGACTTCATGTGCTAACACATTTCTCTGAATCTCTGAATCTTTATTTCAGATAGATTAAAAGTAAAGATTAAAAGAAACAGAATAATATAACAAAGGGGAAAAAAATACAAGGTCAAATTAAACAATAACTCCTCTGATTATACAGTTCAACATAAGTTATCCGAAATGGGTGATGGCTGAAGCTGCAGCTTATATTGCCCACCCATATTCCATCCAAGAATTCAAAAGAAAAACAAAACATCAGGATAATTACTCAGCACCATGGACAGCTCACATAGCAACTGCATTTACTAAACACACTGATATCCACACTATGGAGCCTGGGCAATACATATAGCAATTTTGTATATTAACCATATTGACATACTGCCTACACAACCAGAACAATGCACACAATATTTCAGCAACTCTCATGGTAACATCATGCAGAACACATTAACTTGGGCAATTAATAATAACAGACATTAAACACATTGCCCCCCGAAATTACCAGTCAGACATCATGGAGAGCCCACCCCCGAGACCCATCAGGTGGATCCCAACCCGAGCATCTTCTTCTCTTGGCGCCCGGAGGTGACCCACGTTGACGCCGAGACACCTCTCCTTCTTCACTGGTGCGCCGCAGCCTGTTGGGATGTCTCTGTGTACCATCAGACAGCTGAAGGTAGCCGTCCTCCTGAACAGCTACCACCTGCAGCCACCCCTGGTCCTCCTGTCATTTTCTCTTCCTGTGAACCCCTCTCAAGTGGGCCCTGTCCCTGGGCCAGACCACATCAGTGACCCCCAGAGGAGCCCGGTTTGGCCTCCAGTGTTCCTGTGTGGCACATCGCTTTACCGTGCCAGCCAGTCCTGCCCCGCTCGCTTTCATTTCAGACGCTGGCAAAGCCGTTGTGACCCCTTGTTTCTTGGTACCTCCCAGCCAAACTCCAGAGGCAGGTTGGGCCAGCCACTCGGCTCCATCCACCGTCACGGGCATCCCACCGTGCTGCCCAATTCAATTCAGTTCAATTCAATTCAATTTATTTATATAGCGCCAAATCACAACACAGGTCATCTCAAGGCACTTTACAGAAAAGAGTGGGTTTAGGCCACACTCTTAGTTTATAGAACTCAGCAGAGACCCCTAAGAGCAAGCACTGCGGCAACACAGATGAGGAAAAACTTGCCTTTAATGGGCAGAAACCTCGGGTGGAACCATAGCTCATACAGGATGGCCCAGTTCCCTCAGCTAGGATAACTTGGACCTCTGCCGCAGGTACCCTCCCGCATTGGCCCTGGATGGGGTTGGTCCTGCTCATCTCCCAGAATACTAGGCCAAGGTTCGTCCCATATTACGTCGTCCAACACTCGTGGAACCGGCTGGTCCCGCGAGCCACAGCCCAACCACTCCTCTCCACTATCGCTAGTGATCGTGAAGCTAAGTCCGTAGAAAAGGTTGCAGCCCATCACATTCGCTCCACTGGCGGTCATCACAAACTGCAGATTAGCTGCCTCCGCTGCTTGTATCTAGCTGTCAGTTCCAGCGAACCCACAATGGGCAATCTATTTCCACCATATTCACAAAATGGCATTGAAAGAACTCTCACTCGGTGATATGGGAAAAACGTCCTCACAATAAGCCAGTTCAGCACGGACCTCACCGCACCCATGTCCACCAGTAACAGCACCTCCTCGCCGTCCAACTTCACTATACAGTATGTACAGCCCGCTGTGCTCGGGGAGACAGTGTGGATCACCGTAGGAGTTGGAGCAGGGGTATCCGCTTTGTGTCGCCGTTCCCCTCGCTTGAACCTATTACATGCCCTGGCAAAATGATGCAGGTGTCTGCACTTGCCACAGCGTTTACCTCTCGCTGGACACTCTCTAGCCTTGTACCGGTGCTTAGTGGACCCACAACCTGAACATTTGGGTGATCCCGGGGCAGACCTCATCTTTACAGCTATAGCGCATTCCTCTTGTTCGCTGTCTTTGCTGTCTGAATCCACAGCCTGCATCATTGATTGTAAGTCATGGCGGCGTAGCGTAGCTCTCTCACCGAGGTCGTGTGATAACTTGTCCGCTGCTTCACACTGTTGGGCTATCTCCACAGTCGTGGCTAAAGTTAATTCACAAGAGTGTGTAAGCAGTCTTGACCGTGCTGATGAACACAGCATGTGCTCCGCCAGCTGGTTGCAGACCATTTCTTCCTCTAAGTCACCAAACTGGCAGTCTCCAGCCAGCTGCCGCAGGTCAGCAACATAGTGCTCCACCGACTCGTCGGTTTGCTGGAGCCGCTGCCGAAACTGGATCCTCCTGACAATGACATTTGCAGGCGTGCAAAAATGTCTCGCCATTAGCTCAATCACATCATCGAAGCTATCGCTAGCTCCCAAGGTAGAAAGGATACGTTGTCCTTCCATACCTAAATTGTGGACTAAAATCACCCATGCTCATACCTTCTTCAGTTTGCCGATGTTTAGTGCCACCAGAGAGTTCTGAAATGCAGCAAACCACCTCGTCCAAAGCACCGGAGGCTCCCCTGGAGTCTCCAAAAACGTCCGAATAGTTGAAATGCCCACATCCATACTTTTATCCTTGTCGCCAAATGTTATGTCCGTAAAACGTGGCACAATAATGAGGCGAGTGGTGAACTGAACAGGACTTTATTATAGAACTCACAGTACAGAGACACTCCCTTCAGGCTGAGAGGTGGTCAAGAGACTGCCCCCCTACCACATGGCCCTCTTATACTCTGGGTGACGTCACCACCCGTGTTACACTATATTGTGCTCTAAGAACAACACAACACACCACCCTATAAATAGCATGGGGCTTCCATTATGCAGCTTCTTGACTGGTGCCCCTGCCTGGTGGCTGTTCTGTGTCCAGTGCTTTAATAAAGTTGAGTTTGCATGTTCACCTGGCCTCATCATTGTACAAAGTATTTACAGACATAACATTTGCTGATAGAGGATTAACTAATGGAGGCATGTATTGCATCACTTTGCCCCTTCCTGGAGCTCCTGGGTGAGCCGCCTGTGCCCTGGCCAGGATGGTTTGCGGCCTTCCAAAATTAAATTGTTGCACTCAACCTGGGTGAGCTAAATAAGCTAAGAGTACGTGCACTCCTGGTACATAATTTGGAAATTGAGGGCCAGCGTACCCTGCGCACACTCAGGGCTTCGGACTTGTATGAGGACGTTGTCGAGTTGCTAGCAAGCCTTTTTCATACCCCGGACAGCGTGACTGTCTGGCGGATTCGGTTCCGGTAGCGACATCAACGTGCGAGTGAGCCTATCCACCAATTTGTCACCAACTGGAGGCAGCTAGCCAGTGAGTGTCATTTTGGTCCACTGGAGGAAGAGATGGTATGCGACCAGCTGACGGAGCACACAAACAGCGCCGCTATACGAGCGAAGCTGCTCATGGCGCCAGATGACTTAATGTTAGCCAGGGCTGTCGCGCTAGCTCTCCAAATGGAGACCACGGACAAGCTAGCCTCGGAGCTAAATTGGCGTCAGTCACAACAGCAGCTGGAGCCTTCTGCCGCGGCACTAGCAGCGGACCTGGACAGTGAGGATAGCATGGACGACGACGTTATGGAAACCAATGCTACCAGCCGAAGGTCTGCCCCTGGAAAACCCCTGTGCATGGGTTGTGGGTCCGCGAAGCACCAATACAAGGCTAGGGACTACCCAGCTAGAGGGAAGCATTGTGGCAAGTGTGGACGCTTGAACCATTATGCCAGAGTGTGTCGTGTATCTGAGCCAGAGAGCCCACGGAAGAAATCACTCCGCCCGCCCCGACAACTATCCACACGGTGTCCCCGAGTACCAATGGGTACACGTTTTGCAAGGTAACACTGGACGGTGTGGAGGTGCCGCTGCTGCTTGACACAGGGGTGGAGGGATCGCTGCTGAATTGGGCCATGGTGAGGAAGTTTTTTCCCCACTACAGGATAAGAGGTAACCCAGCGCTGCTTTACGGTTATGGAGGTGGCAGGCTGTGCACGGTTGGAACGTTGGAATTAACGGTTTGGTACAAGTCGGCGGTGATGGCTGACTTCACGTTCCATGTCATGGCCCAAGACGACAACATCATGGGCTGTGACTTGTTTTACGGACTGGGTTTTGCCATCAAAGACGACGCTGGGGAAGAAGGGTCTGGTTGTGACCAGTGGATCCGTCAGGTTCCTGTGGTGGAGGATGACGCTGTGTGGGACGAAGACTTAAGGAACACCACGGTGGTCCAGCAGGACCAGCCTCACTCAGGTTTGACGCAGGAGGGTCTCAGTGCCAGCGCTCGGGGTATGGTAGGAGGGGGTACCGAGCGTGGCGGCGAGGTGCCTGTGGCGGCGAGTGACACCAATGTGCTAGCCCCAGATTCCTCCGGAGATTGGCAGCAAAGGGCTGGAGGATCTGCAGCTACGATGGCAACTACTGCAATGGCTTCAGAAGAGGTCGGGGCCAGACCGACTGGCACGGTGAAACCACGTGCCAAGCAACACCATTTCAGGCCAAGCAGAGCCCCTCTTGGGGTTATGGTCTTGGTCCAGGTTTGAGGAGAGGAACATCCACGGTGAATATGGGCCAGACGACAACCTGCAAAACAACGGGAGTATCTGCGCACCGTGGCTAAGCTGGGTGCAGTTTACTTCCAGCTGTCAAATGGCTCGGCAAGGCACGCCAACGAGCTGCGGTGTGTCTGGGAAGAGGCTTCTGGTAGCGGGGCTGGACGAAAGCGACAGCTGTGGCGATGAGGAGAGCTGTTTTCATCCACGAGGTCAGCCACTATTCCGAGGGCCTGCTGCTTCCAGGGGCACGTCGGCTGAGGGGCTGCCCCTCTCCCCCCCAAGCCGGTTCTACCCTTTCCTGCCCAAGAGACAGTAATGTTAATTGTGTTAAGTAGTTCTAATGTTCATATGTTTGTGCATGCGAAAAATGTTATTGTTCTGGGTGTTTTATTAGTTTAGGAACACGGCAATACTTTTAAGTTATTAAAGGACTTTGGGTTTATACTAACAGGTGGCAGAATGATCCACCTTGCCGTGCGGGGCAGGACGGTAGTCCATCCGTTGGGGTTGGACAACAATCCCAACAATCATAGAATTCTTGCCAAAAGTCACTAAAGATAACTCTAAGAACTCTTGAGCCATTACCAGCTTCCTCAGAATTATCTGGAAGCAATCGCCTCACTGCCAATTGCCTGGTCAGAGTGTCCGGATCAGAAAATGCTTCAATCATGTCACTGAAACAATTTTCATGGTGGATGGTTAGCATTTTAGTTTCAGCTGCATCTTCAGGTGTTTCAGGCTGATAAATCAGTGTGTCAGCATTATCAGTCATCCAGTGAATGTGGGGCAAATGTAATTTCTGGGTGATTGGTATCATGTGGAAAATCTAGTGTCACATAACCATGGACAATAACGTCATCATCTTGTAACATGTCTGGTAAAATAAAATGGATCTCTGAGGCCCCCAAGGGATTTGTTGTAACTTGCTGATTTGAAGCAATTGAGGGACCTGAGGCAGTTGGCTGAGGAGAACTGACCTCCTCCTGGTCTTGATCCAGATAACTAGATGCCTGAGACAGGGACTGACTGTTAAAAACTTCACTGATGTCATCATAGTCATCAAAATGTGAATCAACATCATTGTGTTCAGATTCAGGGATGGAAACATCTTCAGCTGATTGTGGTTTTGACTTAGTGTCATGTGCCAAGCCAGCTTGGCTTTCCCCGGCTTGGCCTCTATCTCTATGTGTTTCTTGATGTATTCTTGTACTTATGCCATGCCTCTAGCCACTGCCTAACCGGCAGCTGTTAATCAGCATCTGTCATCTCCATTCTCTCATGCTGCTGATAGGCCGCCGGCCTAGCCACGCCCCCTCGCTCTCCTTCTGACTCAATCAGCTGTTTCCAGTCCCCGGTAATTATCTGTCCATGCCTCACCCAGGTGATTCCTATTTGTCACGCCAGCGGCGTCTGTATTAAAGGAGCTCTTTGCTAGACAGACGCCGCTGGATTATTGTACGTGTTGGATGGTCGTTCTCCGCCGTCAACCGTCACGTCAGTAAGGACTGTCTGTATGTCTTGGATTTTCGCTGTGATGACTCGGTCTGCCCCCCACTGTGAGTAACTGCCTGTGTGCTGTTCCGCCACTGTTTTCCTCTAGTGTGTGTGTAGGGCTACCTTGAGGACACTAACGAGGATCCAGGCTGTTCTGTGTCTGTATGTTAGTTTGGTGTTAATAAATGTGTGTTTGGTGTAACCTTGCACTTAAATCCTTGTCCTTTTTTCCCCTCGCCGTGCGCTAGGAAAAGCGCACGGGCGAGTTCATGACAGAATAATCCAGCCAACTATAGGATTTAGCGGGTTACACCCACACATCACTCTCTTTTCTTTTTTTTGGACTGTTTTCTGGACTTACCTGCATCTGGAGAGTGTCATGCCCCGGTCTCACCGAGAAAGAGGATCGGCAGCGGGGTTTCCCACGGTCGAAGAGGGATGGGCCGCTGAAGGCATTCGCAGCTTGGTGAATGAAGCTCTCGCCGCTCGTGGACCGAAGAAGATGCTGGAATGCCTGGGCGGAGTTGTCGGGATCCTGGAAACGAATCCTGGGTTGTGGAGTTACCCCCAGTTTGCCGACCTGCTCTCCATGGTCTGCTCACTCCAGTGCTCTTTCCCCAGATTGGCATGGCCCATGGCGCCGAGGCAGAGGACTGGCAACTCTCAGTCCGTCATCCTCCGTGACACTTCGCCCGCCCCTCCTCCCGCTCCAGCACGGTCCTCTCCAGGAAACAGAAGACAGAGTCACCCCGCGTGGAGACGCCAGGAGAAGCCTCCCTCGTTGTCAGCTGTCATCACCCTCCCAGCTGCTGCGAGGCTAGACAGGGCTGCTTCGGGAACGCCCACCTCCATTGCCACGGAGACGGCTCCTCCTCCAGCCATTGAAGAGGGCCTTATCACCGCTGACACGGAGAGGGATGTCTGTCTGCTATCTGCTGCTGTCAAGACCAACGACCTGGTTGACAGGCGAGTATATTTTTCACCTATTCCATCTAATAGTATTAAATCTTTCCTGTCTCCCGAGGGAGAGACCCAGTTTAAGCAGTCTGCTGGGTCCTCTCCTCCAGCTGCAGATACTCACTCGCTTTTTCTCCCCTCCGTGTCTCCTCCCATTCTCCCTGAGGGCCAGCTGGCCCAAGGTCAGGGCCATCAGACGGTGAAGGAGCCAGTGGCTTCGGATGATCCATTCCTGGAGTCAGCATGGAGACGTCCCCCTGCAGCTACGCCGGTGGAATCCCCAGCATTGGAGCTGCTGCAGGTGGACAACAGGACTGCCAACACCATCTTGCCAGCTGTGGAGGCGTCTGCAGTGGACTGGGAGCCAGAGCTGGACCTCTTGGAGGCCGGACCCGACTGTTCATTGCCGGGATCGATGGAGTCCTGGACCGCGGTGGAGCTCGAGCTCGGACAAGTAATCTCTCTTGTTTTTCTTATGTCAGTTTTAGAGAGATCTTGCCTGGCTCTGGGCTGCGCCTGAACTTCCTTCGCCAGGCTCTGCCGCTGCTGGCGACCCTAACCATCTTTCTTCTCCTGCTTCCCCTGAGCCTTCAACCAGGGTCGCCGGAGAGGGTGAGTCGCTGCCCAAGGTCGCCGAGGGTCCGGTCCTGCCACAGGAGGACGTTGCTGCTCCAGCTTCTCCTGCCAGGGTCGTCAGGGCTCCTCCCATCGATCGTCTCCTCAGCCTGGTGCTCCTGTGGGTTGGTCTGCTCTGGCCCAATTGGGGTCCATCGTGGGTGCAGCGGAGCCGGCCCAATCGGAGTCCACCGTGAGTGCAGTGGAGCCGGCCCAGTCAGGGGCCACCGTGGAAGTGGCCAGGCTCCCGCTGGAGTCCACCATGGGTGCAGCGGAGCCAGCCTGGTCAGGGGCCACCATGGGCACAGTTAGGCTCCCTCTGGAGTCCACCGTGGGTGCAGCGGAGCCGGCCTGGTCAGGGGCCACCATAGGCACAGTGAGGCTCCCGCTGGAGTCCGTCGTGGTTGCAGCGGAGCCGGCCCGGTCAGGGTCCACCGCGGGTGCCACTGAGGAGGCCGTGGAGGTTCCCTCTCCCCGGTCCGGTTGCCCTCCAGTCAGCCTTCCGGTGGGCAGGCCGCCTCCTGCTTCACTCCCTCCATCCTGGTGGCTGAGCAACGTGGGCCAGCCGCCAGAAGAATTGACTCCCTGGGTCTGGTGGCCCATGTTGTCCGGCAGGCTGCCGGATTCCGTCCACCGGACCTTCTGCTGGGCCTGGGACTCTGGGCAGCCTCCTGAGCCCCAATGACCGTGGACTTGGGGGGGGGGTAATTGTGGACCCTGGGCGGGGTATTGTGTTCCCTCCTTTCCTGTTCCCTCTACCTCCCACCCAGGTTCATGTGTCATTGTTTTGCCTGTGGGGGGGGGGGGGGGTTCTTACAATGTTACCGTGGGTGTCTGGTATCCACCCCTAGAAGGAGGGGCTCTGTCACATGCCAAGCTGGCTTGGCTTTCCCCGGCTCGGCCTCTATCTCTTTGTGGGGTTGGCTTTGCTGGTTATATGTTTCTTGATGTATTCTTATGCCATGCCTCTGCCACTGCCTGACCGGCAGCTGTTGGTCGGCATCTGTCATCTCCGTTCTCTCATGCTGCTGACAGGCTGCTGGCCTAGCCACGCCCCCTCTCTCTCCTTCTGGCTCAATCAGCTGTTTCCAGTCCCCAGTAATTATCTGTCCGTGCCTCACCCAGGCGATTCCTATTTGTCACACCAGCGGTGTCTGTATTAAAGGAGCTCTTCGTTAGACAGACGCTGCTGGATTATTGTACACGTTGGATGGTCGTCCTCCGCCGTCAACCGTCACATCAGTAAGGACTGTCTGTGTGTCTTGGATTTTCGCAGTGATGACTCGGTCTGCCCCCCCCCCCATTGTGAGTAACTGCTTGTGCGGTGTTCCGCCGCTGTTTTCCTCCAGTGTGTGTGTGTGTAGAGCTACCTTGAGGACTCTAACGAGGATCCAGGCTGTTCTGTGTCTGTATGTTAATTTGGTGTTAATAAATGTGTGTTTGGTGTAACCCTGCACTTAAATCCCTGTCCTTTTTTCCCCTCGCCATGCGCTAGGAAAAGCGCACAGGCGAGTTCATGACACTTAGTGGAAATGTAGAAACGCAGCCTGGGTAGTTTGACAGTTTCATACAGTATATTGTGTCAGCTGAGATATCACCGGATAAGGAATTTTGCTGAAAACCCCAGACAACAAATGTGAAGTCTGATTCATGGCCTTTACTTGAAATGCCATGTGGGGGGAAAAAAAGACTCTTCCCTCCTTTCAGGATGTCATTATATCAAGCAGTGTTGTTCATAATAACCTTCCTGGTGCCCCCTCCTTGCTTTGCTCAAACCTGTTTGACTTCACTTTTGTCTTGGTGCATCCAACCTATCTCAATAGTACGTGTAATTAGCTTTCGTCTGGAAGTGAGTTCAGAAGTTCGAGGCTCCTCTTCACTTTGTGTGGTTTCCTTTCTTAGTTTCATTTTTTGACTGAGCTTTTCAAGAAGACCCGGTTTTCACATTGAAAGAGACCTTGTAGTTCTGTAAAAACTGAAAAGAACAATTCTGTCTCCATATGAGGAAATGTAGTTAGCCAATGCTGAATCATTCATAAGCAGGATGACATCCCTGTCAATCTGTGAAAGAAAAAGAGAGGCTTGATAAGAGTAAAAACATGATGGGCATTCATTCATTCATCCATCTTCTTCCGCTTAATCCTTTTCGGGTCGCGGGGGGGCTGGAGCCTATCCCAGCATCTTTGGGTGAGAGGCAGGGTCCACCCTGGACAGATCACCAGTCTATCGCAGGGCCAACACAGAGAGACAGACAACCATTCACTCTCACAGTCATACCAAAGGACAATTTAGAATCCCCAGTTTGATGCCAATTAACCTAACTTGCATGTTTTTGGCATGTGGGAGGAAACTGGAGAAATCCCGGAGTAAACTCACGCAGACACGGGGAGAACATGCAAACTCCACACAGATCACTGTTGGTTGGGGGCTGGGATCGAACCCAGGATCCCCCGGCCAAGGGTGAGTTACTGTGCTGCCGCAGTGCTAACCACTCCGCCACCGTGCCGCCCCAACATGATGGGCAGTTCTCTACATATTATATGGATAATGGTTATGTCTTTAATTGCTAAGTGGCAAATTTTATTTTTCCCACACTGAATCATAAATCTGTGGCGGGTTGATTCAACCCCCCCACAACACACAGGACAGTCAGCTCTCTTCTCTTGGTTTTTCCCGCTGCATTACTGAGATGTAATGTGCCATTCATGTGTTGTGATGTAATGTGCCATTCATGTATTGTGATGTAATGTGCCATTCATGTATAGTGTTCATGCGTCTTGTCTTTACTGTGACCTAGAGGCTGAGATCAATATGTAGATGTGCCTTGTAACCTCTTTGTCCTGCACCTGGAGCAGAGGCTAGCAAATCTGCCTATTGTTATGTAGGTCTCTTAAATGCAAATGTCTCATGCCTGTTCTGCAGTCCCTTTGATCGTACCAACTGCTGTGAATCCGCTTTGATGTATTGTCTGAGTTGGGTATAAATACTGCACGGGTTCTGTAACTCGCTCTCTCAAACTCACTCTGCAACTGCTGCTGCTGGACACGCACATTTGGTGTCCCTCTGCTGAGAGCCGCTGAGCTCGCTCCCGGCGCGCATGCACGGCGCCAGGAGCGGAGCTCATGACGGCAGTATGATTAATAAAACCTGCTTAAAACCACAGCATCGCTGCTTATTTTATCATCTGCTGCACTGGTGACCCCAAAGACGCACACGCTTTGTGCGACGCAACCCTCTGATCTGGACAGCTGCACTGGTGACCCGTTCTTCACGATGAGATCTGCACGTCTGAGATCTGCTCATCCACGCTGGACCGGCCGCGCTCGCAGCTCCTCCACACGAGAGCGCAGGCACCTCGTCCCCTCTCCACGACGGCGTCCTCCATGGCCGGCGGAGAACGCAACACGTGGACCTGAACGCACCACGGCCGAGCGGTGCCAAAGATCGTCTATTCCCTCCCACCGCTCCAACGCATCTGCACGAGCCTGAGGGACAAAAGATCGTCTATTTCCTCCCACCGCTCCAACGCACCATGGCCAAGCTGCAGCCACAGCTCAAACCTGGATTTTATCGGCGCCGTCTGCGCCGATCTCCACCAAGATTCTGCACCCTGGTTCTTCTCTCCAGCTGGCCCACCCACGCACGGAACCCCGGCACACGCACTGGGGAGTTACGAGGATGGCTCACCACGAACGGGGCAATAACGGCTACAGAGACCGCCATCGTCCTCCGCCGCTGCACATGCCCGAGAAAAACGGCCGATCGCCACCCTCGGAACCTTCAGGGCTGCCCGCTCACCTGAAGCAAGCACGCAGCTCGCCACTGGATTTTCTAATGGTCTCAGCCACGGCACATAAGGGATTTCAGCCGTCAGCTGTTCCCGGGGGCTTTAGGGCTGCGCCCGCACCTAAAGCCAACAAGCCAAGTTCCCCTGCTTCTTTTTTTCTTACAGCCGCTACGCAGCCTCGCCGCTCCTGTTTTCTTCATGGCCACGACAGGAGTCAGAGACTAATTTTTCTTCTTGTGATCTCTGCACGTGCAACGGGACACCTCCTCGACGCGCGGAGCAACAAGCAATTTTTGCGCGGCTCGGATGATTTCACCGTCCCCCTGCCGGCACTTACTACCCCCCACTCCCCCTCCGCCTGCAGCGAGCTTCTCCCACAGCTCGCTCCCATAGATGGATTATTGAGGTCTCGGCCCCCTGCCGTGCCCTCTGGGGGGGAGCATGTGGCGGGTTGATTCAACCCCCCCACAACACAGGACAGTTAGCTCTCTTCTCTTGGTTTTTCCCGCTGCACTACTGAGATGTAATTTGCCATTCATGTATTGTGATGTAATGTGCCATGCATGTATAGTGTTCATGCGTCCTGTCCTTACTGTGACCTAGAGGCTGAGATCAATATGTAGATGTGCCTTGTAACCTCTTTGTCCTGCACCTGGAGCAGAGGCTAGCAAATCTGCCTATTGTTATGTAGGTCTCTTAAATGCAAATGTCTCATGCCTGTTCTGCAGTCCCTTTGATCGTACCAACTGCTGTGAATCCGCTTTGATGTATTGTCTGAGTTGGGTATAAATACTGCACGGGTTCTGTAACTCGCTCTCTCAAACTCACTCTGCAACTGCTGCTGCTGGACACGCACATTTGGTGTCCCTCTGCTGAGAGCCGCTGAGCTCGCTCCCGGTGCGCATGCATGGCGCCGGGAGCGGAGCTCGTGACGGCGGTATGATTAATAAAACCTGCTTAAAACCACAGCATCGCTGCTTATTTTTTCATGCCGCTGCAAATCAAGTATTAAAAGGTTGAAAAAAAAAATTCTTTATTTTCATGTAGTCTAAAATTCTTTCTGTGAGCAATAATTCAGAGGGAAATACAACCCTCTCATTTCACTAAATCACTGATATGTTGTTTAGATCATTATACATGTTACACTGACCATTTTCTAAAATTGTTTGTTATAAATGTAGCCCATTCTCTGTGTGTATTGTGTCACGTTGGGGTATAAGTAAAACTGACATAAGTAGAAAATGTAATACTTATAAATATATCAACAATCCTATTAAAATTAACATAAAGTTCAAACTTTGAAGGTTAATTTGAGATAACTAAGGAAAAACATAGTTTCTTTCAGTTTTCATTATTGTAATGAATGTCCCACAGAATCCAAGTATATCAAACAAAAAATTAACAAAAATTATAGCCCAACTCTTTGTCCAACTTTAGAACATCCTATCTGATATGGCTGGAATAGGATAAGCAGATTAAAATGGATGGATGGATATTAACTAAAGGCAACTAATTATGTCCTATTTCTGTCACTTCATATCCAAGTCAGTATTGAACAAAAGAGTCAACAATCTATCCCAGGCCAAGCATGTGTGGATAACCATGCAAAGACTGTCATTCACCTCCTTTTTTGAATTATTACCTCCACCAAGGAGGTAATGTTTTTACCGGGGTTTGTCTGTCTGTCTGTAACCAACATAACTCAAAAAGTTATGAACGGATTTTGACGAAATTTTCAGGAAAGGTGTGTAATGGCACGGGGAACAGATGATTAGATTTTGGTGATGATCTGAGAGTGCATACCTCCAACAAGGGGTTTGTTTGTATTTGTGCAGCAGGATTACACAAAACTACTGGATGGATTTGGATGAAATTTTCACCAGAGGTGGTTCTTGGGCTACAGAGGAACCCATTATATTTTGGTGATGATCTGAGAATGCATACCTCAGCCAAGGCTCTTATCTTCTCACAGTGTGTTAGCAACAATACTCCAAAACTGATGGACAGACTTTGATGCAATTTTCACCACAACTGGCTATAGGCCTACACACAAACCCATTACATTTTGGAGGTGATCCATGAGAAACTGAAGGAGCCTTGGCGGAGGTATGCGCTCTATTGAGTGCTTTTCTAGTTATTATGTCCTGTCATAAATCATTAAAAAGCATTTTTCATAGCTTGGATGTGAAATCATAACATGGAAATGAAACCTAAATTTGAAGGAACTAAACTGCATGCAGCAGAGACGCTGGCTGTTGTAACTGTAGTGATATACAGTATTTTTTGCAAGTTTGTTAAACGTGTATTACCACTGTTTTCTCAGAAAATTCACTGGTTAATTTACAGAGGTGGGTAGTAACCAGTTACATGTACTCAAGTACATGTACCCAAATAACTTTTTCACAGAACTGTACACACGTTGAGTAGTTTTATTGCAGGATACTTTTTATTCTTACTTTTTTTGAGGAAAAATTACTCTTAACTCAAGTACATTTGGTTGTCCTCTCTGAGTTATTTCTGCTTTCACGAATTTGAAAACTAGATAGAAGTGTGCTTGTTTACATTGTAATAACTTGCTCTCACCAGAACTTATTGCATTTTTTGGTCATCCATCCATCTTCTACCGCTTATGCAGGGATCTGGGTTGTGGGGGCATCAGTCCAGGCAGAGTAGTCTAGACTTCCGCCCAGTTCACATAGCACCATGATCCCTCCTGCAGGTGCTGAGCTCACTGGAGGGCTTTTTCACTTTTTTCACAATCTTTTTCACTGAGATTGTTGCTGATATCATTGTTCTAGTCAGACTCAGTTACAAAGGAATGAAAAAAAGTATCAGAAAAACATTGAAAATTTCTCAGTAAAACATTGCATGTTATAAAAAAAAGTTTTAAAAAAGGATTGAGGAAAAATAATAAATTTAAAAGAGAAAAATTCTGAGAAAAAACATAACTTTATGAGGAAGAAAACTCATGACAGAAAAGTTGAAAAATTATTTTATAAAAATCACAAATGTATGATGAAAATGTTGGACAAAAGTGTCATTAATGTACTCCAGTTGCTGTGACATTTTGTTAAACAGAGGTGCATTATGTTGTTTATGCCACAGGTGGCACATCTGTATTTTGTTGGAGACGCAAGGTGGCGTCATTACATTCCCTTTGGCCTGAAACGTGACGCCACATCCTGCCTTCTCTCCCTTTCCTGCCATGTCGAAAGACAATGTGCATGCTCAATAAATGCACCTGTGTGGAGATGAAATAACCAGACCGAACTTTCCGAGCAGATGAACTTTATTTCACTCTCACATCTTCCAGAACCAGAACATTCAACTCGTGTAGTAGGGACTCTCTCTTTTCTATCCCAAAACTCACACCTCCCTGCTAAATGAGGTCCTGCATTCACCATTCACTCTCCCCAGACAATTCCCCTTACCCCCAGCCCTTTGATGTCCATGCTCTCTCAGTCTGAGAGGAAACCTACTGAACTCTACAGCATGGGTCCCCCCCCCGCCCCAGAGTCTCAGACTGGGTGTTAACTCTCCCGTCCTCGCGGCTTCAGCCTCCACCCATATCTGCTGCAACAGGAGGTCTTCGGCGCCGCGATGCTGCTGTGCTGGTGGGGAGTTCCTGGGGGTGTGTCCGTCTGTGGGGGGAAAATGGCGGGGGGGGCATTCAGCATGCTTGTGTGACTGCTGTGATGAATCATTTACTTTGGGAGCTCTCAGTGGGGGTCTTCCTCGCCGAGGAGCTCGAGCCAACACCAGCTGCTCGTCTGCCACAACAAAGGCGGGATTAAGCCTGTCTATACAGATTCTCTCCCGGCGACCCCCCCCAGGTCTAACACAAAATGTTTGTCCCCGGTTTCCAGCACTCTGAATGGGCCATCGTAGGGTGGGGTCCGGTGGGCATCGTGACTGACAAACACAAACGCCGCGTCCTTCGAGGTTTTTGGCACAAACGCGCAGGGAAAACAATGGTGGGCCGGGCCAGGGAGTGTCCGTGCGTCTGCGCTATGCTGCGAACGCGGGGATGGATGGGTGTTCGGCGCAGGGTTATCTGGTAAAAACTCCCCAGGGAACCGCAGGGGCTGCGTAAAAACCAGCTCTGCTGGAGAAGCCGCTAAATCCTCCTTCGGTGCGGAACGCAACCCTAATAGAACCCACGGCAACCGGTCCACCCAATTTGCATCCGTAAGCGAAGCCCTGAGCGCTGCTTTCAGTGACCTATGGAAACGCTCGCATAACCCATTCACCTGTGGGTTGTACGCGGTCATGCGATGAATTGAGACGCTCAGGCTCCGGGCCACAGTGGACCAGAGGTCGGAAACAAACTGCGGGCCCCGACTGGACGTGATGTCCGAAGGGGTGCCAAAACGTGCCACCCATGTTGTTAAAAAGGCGCGTGCCACATCTGCGGATGCGATGGAAGCTAGTGGGACTGCTTCGGGCCATCGCGTGGTGCGGTCCACCACTGTCAGGAGGTGCGTGAACCCCTGCGATGGCAGGAGGGGGCCGACGAGGTCCACGTGAATGTGGTCGAACCTCTTAGCCGGGATATGGAACGGCTCAAGGGGGGCCTTTGTGTGCCTGTGCACTTGGGCTCGTTGGCACGCTACACAGGCTGCAGCCCACTCTTTCACCTGTTTGCGCAGGCTCGGCCAAACAAACTTTGCTGCCACCATTTTGACTGACGCGCGTACGCCTGGGTGCGCCAGGGAGTGTACCGACTCAAAAATGCGGCGTCACCAAGCGCGTGGTACCACCGGGCGCGGGCGGCCTGTGGAGACGTCACAGACTGGGGGGGGGGGGCGTCTTGCATAACTCTGCTCTCCAGCCTTAACCCTGTTGGTCCAGACTGGAGTGAGTACACGTTGGCATCGTCGATCTGCTCTGCAGCCATGGCCGTGTAATCTATCCCCACGTAGACTGGGGCTACTAAGGCGCGCGAGAGACAGTCAGCCACCACGTTGAGTTTACCGGCCACATGACGAATGTCGGTCGCAAACTCCGAGATCGTGGCCAGCTGTCTCTGCTACCGGCCCGACCATGGTTCCGAAACCTTGGCCATCGCGTACGTTAGCGTACGTTAGCGGCTTGTGGTCCACGAACGCAGTGAAGGTGTGCCCTTCCAGCCAGAACTGGAAGTGGTGTATGGCCAGGTGGAGACGGCTCCTATGGCCACGTCTGATGCGTCTGTAGTGAGCGCAATCTGAGCTGCCGGGTCTGGGTGCGCCAGCAGTGCAGCGTTCGCCAGAGCTGTTTTAACCTTGGAAAACACTTGCTCCCGCTCAGGAGTCCACTCAGCTCTGTCCGTCGGCTTCCGTTTCTTAAGCGCAGTGTACAACGGCTGCATGAGCTGGGCTGCGTAGGGGAGGAAACGATTGTAGAAGTTCACCATCCCCAAAAACTCCTGCAGTGCCCTGACTGTCTGAGGCCGGGGAAAATTTGCCACTGCGCGCATCTTGTCCGGCAAGGGTATCGCTCCCTCCGGTGAGATGCAGTGTCCCAAAAAATCAATCCCCGTCACGCCGAACTGGCATTTCGCTTGGTTGATTATTAACCTGTGCTCCTCCAACCTCCGGAAAACCGTCCTGAGGTGGGCTACGTGTTCGTCCTCGGATGCGCTGGCCACCAGGATGTCATCCAGGTAGATGAACACAAACGGCAGATCGCGCAACACCGCATCCATCATGCGTTGGAATGTCTGTGCCGCCCCTTTCAACCCGAAAGGCATGCGTAAAAACTCAAACAGACCAAACGGAGTTATTACTGCCATTTTAGGTATGTCCTCCATGTGCACCAGGACCTGGTGGTAACCACGGACCAGGTCTATCTTAGAAAATATACGTACCCCGGCGAGGTGAACGGAAAAATCCTGAATATGGGGGATCGGGTAGCGGTTGTGCGCTGTGGCGTTGTTTAATCCGCGGAAATCTCCGCAAGGTCGCCACGATCCCTCGGCCTTAGGGACCATATGTAGTGGGGATGCCCATGGGCTGTTTGATCATCTGATGATGCCCAGCCTTTCCAAGTTGGCAAACTCCTCATGCGCTATGGCCAGTTTAGCTGTGTCCAGGCGCCGAGATTGTGCAAAAACGGGCGGCCCGGTGGTGGTAATAAAGTGCTCCACCCCATGTTTAGTGATGGCCGCTGAAAACGTCGGGACCGTGAGTGCTGGGAACTGGGTGAGCAGTGTGTGGAACTTACCACCTGGAGCTGTGACGTTGGCTAGCGTTGTTGGCCCAGCTCCTCGAGCTGTACAGGGGAGAGAATCAAAAGACATTGCATTAATCAGGTGTCTGTTAGTAACATCGACTAGTAGTCCGTGTGCACACAAAAAATCAGCGCCTAAGGTTGGGTAACTGCATGCTGCTATGACGAATGTCCACTGGTACGTACGGCCGTGCGTACCCACCAAAAGCCTTAATGTCTGAGCCGTTTGCGGCCGTCAGCTCGGGGCCACTAGTTCCCGCTAGCCGGTCGGCGTAGGATGGCAGGATGAGGCTGTTTTGGGAGCCGGAGTCCACGAGGAATCGTCTCCCCAAGTGTGAGTCTGTCACAAAAAGCAGCTTGCTTTCTTCACCGGCGGTCGCAGCTGCTATTGACTGCCGGTCCTGGTGTTTCCTGAACGCTTGAATTGGCACGGTGGCACACATCGGCGTGCGTCCTCTCCAAAACGGTGGTGGTAGGAGCAGAGCGTGTCTCTCTGGTGCTTCCTGGCCCCCACTGCCGCTACCATCACTGGCTCCTCGCTTCTGCTGGCTGTCTCACTGGGTTCTGACGCTGCTGCGTTCACTGTGAGGGCTCTGACGGTGATGATGATCCAATCTGCCTCCTGGGCTAGCGTATGGTAGTCACGCACGGCCAGCAACGGCGAGTTGGCAAGGACTGCTCTGGCCGCCGTTCGGAGGTTCCGGAGGAAAAGGTGAGCAAATAGAAAATGCCCGTCGTCCGTGCCCATCAACACCAACATCTTCTCCATCCGTTCGACCGCCGACCCATCTCCCAACTCGGAGCGCGTCAGGAGCCTCTCCGCTCTCTCGCAGTCCGAGAGCATGTAGCGCCGGGTCAGTGCGGCTTTGAGAGCCCTGTATTTGTCGTGGGCTGGGGGCTGTTGGAGCAGGCTTGCTACTTGCTGAGTCGTCCGAGCGTCCAGCGCTGCGACCACGTAGTAATTCCTGGGGTCATCTGCCGTTATTCCCCACCCGGAGTGCAAACTGGGCCTCGGTGTGGAGGAGCCAAGACTTCGGGTCATGCAGCCAAAAGTCCGGTAGTTTGACCAAAATGGCGCACGCATTGCTGGTGTTTCCTGTCCGGGTCATCTCAGGGGTGTTCGCCTCGTGTTCCATTCTGCGTCAAGGGTCACCAGTGTGGAGATGAAATAACCAGACTGAACTTTCCGAGCAGATGAACTTTATTTCACTCTCACGTCTTCCAGAATCAGAACATTCAACTCGTGTGGCAGGGACTCTCTCTTTTATATCCCAAAACTCACACCTCCCTGCTACCTGAGGTCCTGCATTCACCATTCACTCTCCCCAGACAATTCTCCTTACCCCCCAGCCCTTTGATCTCCATGCTCTCTCAGTCTGAGAGGAAAACTACTGAACTCTACAGCATGGGTCCCCCACACCTGACGACTAAAGTGGAATATTGCCTCCGTCCATCGCTGGGCACTCAGTGGTGCAGTGGTTAGTGTTATGTCTGGATATGGAGCCAAAGGACAAGGCCAGGTGTAGAGCTGAACACACGTTTATTAACAGGTTGGCACAGGTACACCATATGCAACCGCCAGGCAGAAGGGATGGCAAAGAGACTACCCCTCCTGTCTGCTGCCCTTTTATAGGAACATGTGGTGGCAGGGCCGGAAGCCAGAGCCACCACACCATGCCTCACAAATAAAAGTACAGAACATTAATAACAACACAACATTCAGTACTGTATCAGCACAGCAAGAAGTTCAGGGGTTCAATCCCACCCCCTGACCATCGGTGACCCTTCTGTGTGGAAATTGCATGTTCTCCCCGTGTCTGCTTGGGTTTACTCCGGGTACTCTGGTTTCCTCCCACAGGCCAAAGACATGCAGGTTAGGTTAACCGGCATCAACTGGGGATTCTAAATTGTCTTTCAGTATGATTGTGAGAGTGAATGGTTGTCTGTCTCTCTGTGTTGGCCCTGCGATGGACTGGTGATCTGTCCAGAGTGTACCTGTTACGTATGGCAAAATACCTTGATAAAGGATGAAGCCAGATGGCTGGATGAACACAGCTTTATTGAACGTTGGTAGAACACCAGAGACATGGTAGACACCAGGCAGAGGGCACCAGTCAAAGAGGCCGCAATATGGATGCCCTCTGGTATTTATAGGGCGGTGCAGTGGCGGAACAGCAAGTGGCTGCCACTACACCGCACTTCACAATAAGGTGCTAAATCCAAACACCCCCCCCCCCCCCACTTAGAAAAGTCCAAAACCACACACACAATCAAAACCCTCCCCAATTTGGGACCCGAATCATGCACTAACATAACAAAAGCTGATGCACTAAAATGGCCAAACACATTCACACAATAGAATCTAAAATAGGGCTGACTCATTCGACAGACGTGTGACTCTGATGGAGAAATTTTACAACATTACGGCCCAAAGAATCGCCTTCTTTCACCCCAAACAACGTGCAGGTGAGTCAGCTCAATGTTATGCCATGGAGCTCCGAGTCTTAGCAAGCACGTGCGCCTTCGGGCCCTTAGAAGGCGAGCTAATCCGTGACAAGCTAGCCGAAGAGCACACCACAGAGAGTGTACACAGCACAGAGAGAGAGCAGCGACCGGACTCGCCTTAGATCCTCACCCAGCATAAGCCTCAGGGAGCCGCTGCAGAGCTGCAGGAGAGGGAGCCCACGTCTATCGAGAACGCTGGGACACAACAACCCGACGCAGGTTCTACCAGCAGCGACAGCAACATATCGCCACAACCTGACATCCCAGGAGAGGGGGAGAAGAAACCGGACTACTTCTGAATCCACACCTGGCACCAGCCTCCAGGAGCCACAGCTGAGCTGTAGGAGGAAGAGTCCATGACCCAACAAAATGCAGTAGAGCCACCGGACAGCTTCCGAATTCACGATCGGCATCAGCCTCCAGGAGCCGCCGCTGAGCCACAGGATGAAAAGTCTGTGACCCAACAGGACACAGCAGAACCACCACAACCTGGTAGATGCCCCACAGCAGACGTGAGAGTCACACTATCACAACTGCGATGCTGAATGCAACCCAACAGAACGCCACTTGCTGTGTTGGTCTGGGTCCGCAGAACCAAGCGACCGGACTCTCAGTCAGCCCCGACACCATCTCCACCACTACTGGCACCCTTGAAGATCGTCACACAGCTGAGACCAGCCACCGTCCAGATGGCTGATGGTTCGAGATGGCAAGCCGGCCATCTGCAGAGGGTAGGAGTAGCTGCCACGGATCAGGATGCAGTGCTGGAGCTGACCCAGCTGGTGTGGGATCCTGGCTGGGATGTTGCTGATAAGCGAGCCATGGCTCCGGCGGAATGGCACCCGAGTCCGCTGCAGTCGGTGCCTCCAGGGGCGTGTCCACCACAGGCTTGCCTCAGGGCCCCTTGAACTGAACTGCCTTCCTCAATATAAAAAGGACTGTGTGTAGCTAGGGGCATGGCTGCAAACAGAAGTGGCATAATAAACCACTCAGCCACGCTGGGCCATGCGGTAGTCCACCCGCTGGCTCTAGCTAGTTTTGGGGTTCTTTGTGTACCAAATTGGGAAGGGTCAATTAGTTCACGTGTGTTTTCTCCTTTTCAAAGTGTTATGTCTGGAAAACAGTGTCCAAAGGAGGAAGCGAGGGTGATAGTTAAACTCACTTTATTGTAAACTATATATGCTTCTGGAAAACAGATTCGACATCCTTTCTCTGGAAGATTTTCCCCACCTGGATGTCAATCATCCGCCCATGGCCGCCCCTCCTCCTCCTCCTCCTTCAGCGGCGGCCCAAACCCACAAGCCCCAGATTAAAACTACTTTAGGTGTGCCAAATTATACACCAGCTCCAAAAAGAAGAGAGCGCATCACCCTGCCATCACAACAACAACATCGACAAAATTATCCACCACTTCAGAAACCACCGAAAAAGCTCCCCCAGACGACGCTGGTAATTGGTGACTCGATTATGAGGAACGTCAGAAGCAGGTACTGTGTCACTAAATTTTTTCCTGGGGCTAAAGTGTCTGACATTGAGGCTCTTACCCCTGACCTATTAAATGAATTCCCCCACGCTAAAACTGTCATTGTACATGTTGGATGCAACAACATCCCAGATGAAGCGTCGGAGATCTTAGAGTGACTTCAGGAGCCTTCTGTCCACTCTTATGAACTGTGGCAGATGTGTGTTTATCTCTGGGCCTTTGGCACCTTTCAGACGAGGTTGCAATTATTTTAGCAGAACTCTCAGCCTTAATACCTGGTTGTGTTCTACATGTCCTACTTTTAACATTGGTTTTGTAGACAATTTCAACCTGTTTTGGAACCACCCATCGCTTATGAGGCCAGATAGCATCCATCCAAATAGACTTGGTGCATGTGTTTTAAGGGACAATCTGTTCTATTCCATTCAGCGTTTTTTAGTACAGTGACTGAAATTTGGAGCGTTAACTCACTCCAAAGTTCCTGGGTCTGCCAACCAGCCCCTCCTTGTTCCCACTTCTCATATTAATCCTATTAATCCAAATAATCCTCACTGTTTAGATCAGTCTTCAGTTTATAACCCCATAGAGATTGTGTCTGTCTCCCGTTACCCAAAATATTATAACCCAAGACAAATACAACATAACTTGATAAATACACGCCTTTCTGCAGCTCCTCCTCATCCGCCACCCCTCAACTTAGCCCCTGTCTTCCCCCTTAGAGAACCTTTGTCTACTCCCCCCAAAGCTAATAAAAATATAATGTATAAACATCTCAAAGTGACTAAACAAAATGTTGGTAAAACTCAAATTAAACATCAAGTCTCTAAATTTAATAATTTGGCCTCTGTTCCTCCTCATAATTTAAAAATTAAATGTGGTTTGTTAAATATTAGGTCTCTAACTCCCAGGTCTCTACGAGTTCATGATCTATTAATTGATCATCAGACTGATTTAATATCCCTTACAGAGACTTGGCTAGGGCAAGATGATTATGTTGGTTTAAATGAATCAACTCCCTCTGGTTATCTAAACTATCATAATCCCAGAAGTTCTGGTCATGGAGGTGGAGTAGCGGCAATTTTCCATTTTAAATTACTAGTTAATGTAAAGCAAAATTCATGTTTTAATTCCTTTGAGGGCCTGGTCCTCAATATGGGGCATGTTAGCAATCTTTGCTTAAACCCAATTTTCTTTGCCATGGTTTACCGTCCTCCCTCAGCCTACTCAGAGTTTTTATCTGAATTTGCCGAATTTTTAGCTGATTTAGTGCTGAAATCAGATAGAATAATTATAGTAGGGGATTTTAATATACATGTTGATCTAAATAGTGACTGTCTTAATAAGGCATTCAATTCAATATTAGACTCAATGGGGTTTTCCCAGAAAGTAGAAAATTCTACCCATTATCTCCACCACACATTGGACCTTGTTCTGACTTATGATATAGAAATAGAAAATCTGGTAGTGTCTCCTCATAATCCTGTACTGTCAGACCATTGTCTGTTAACCTTTGATTTCACTATTTCTGATTATTTGACTCCTAAAGAAAAATATTACTACAGCAGATGTCTTTCAGATGACATTGTTACCAAATTTTTTGCAGATTGTCTCCCCTATACCATAGGTCAACACAATGGAAATAAAAGATGGAGAGCCTGCTCCTTCCGTAATTGATTGCATGGTAGATAGTGTTACAGCCTCTCTGCATCAGACTCTAGATTTAAATTTGGTGGCCCCTTTAAAAAAGAAAAAGTCTAACCAGAGATTTGTAACCCCTTGGTTTAACACAGAAACTCGTAGCTTAAAACAGAAGACTCGTCAATTAGAAAGAGAATGGTGTTCCACTAATTTAGATGAATTCTATTTAGCGTGGAGAAATCCTCTCCTAATTTATAAAAAATCTCTTAGAAAAGCTAGAACAAGTTATTACTCTGCATTAATAGAAGAGAATAAGAATAATCCCAGGTTTCTTTCCAACACTATAGCCAGGCTGACAAAGACTCAGGACTATGTCAATCCTTGCATCCCCCTAGAGCTTTCTAGTCAGGACTTTTTGAACTTTTTCAATCATAAAATTTTATCTATTAGACCAGCGACTTCCGGTCTGGACACCATGGTGATAGCAGCTTAATGCTGAAGCTCCCAGACCCCATCCGTGAAAATACCTTGAAAATCAGATTTAACAGATTTTTGGAAGAGTGAAAATCAAAAGACAAAGTCATTATGCCTAAAGGAAAACAGAAGAGATCGACATTTGCCAGACCAAGACGCGCATCGGCTGGAGAATCTGACCTGGAGGACAACAACCACTTGGAAACAGAGGAGCAGAATGAGGCTAACAACACGGTTAGCTTAAAAACGATATTTCAAGAATTAAGAGAATTTTGCCGTGAGTGTTGGGCCGAATTTTGTGAAATTAAAGACGAAATATAAAGGACAAACAACAGAGTGGACCAGGCTGAGGACCGAATCATGGAAGCAGAGGAAAGAATAAAAGGGCTGGAAGAAACCGTGCTGGAATTACTCAAACGACAGACAAGACTGGAGGCTAAGCTAACCGACCAGGAAGGAAGATTAAGAAGGGACAACATAAGAATTCATGGTCTGAAAGAAGGAGTCAAGGACGGTTTCACCACAATGGCTGCATGAGTGGAAACCATACTGAGAGAGAAGTTGGAAATTCCCCAATCCACCGACTTGAAGATAGAAAGGGCGCACCGTTCATTAGCCCCAAGGCCGTCGGCGGAAGCGCCCCCACGATCGGTGGTGGTGAAGTTTTCCAACTTCAGAACAAAAGAAGAGGTTTTGAGACTGGCTTGGCAGAAAAAGGATTTATGCACCAAGAAAGAAAAGTTTTTGTGGAGCATGACTACGCCCCGGAGGTCCTTAAAAAGCGTCGGGAATACAACAACGCTAAAAAGGTACTACGAGAGAAGAAACTGCGCTTTCAAACTCCATTTCCGGCGAAGCTGCGGGTTTTTTACGGGGAAGAGACGTGTCTCTACAACTCGGCGGAAGAAGCAACCAGGGATATGGCAAGAAGAGGGCTCCCGGTAACGATGTATAAACCTGCAGCAGACCTGATCGAAAGAATCAAGGCTCAAATGTGGTGCACACAGAGACCCTCAAAATCCACGGGCCAGCAGCGGGAAACCCAGCGCCAGGGCTATAAGGAAAAACTGAACGCTTTCAGGAGGGAATAAAATATTTTTAATCAATCTGCGCATCAAACCCTCCTCCTACAAGGTAACAAACATTAAAGGAGATGCAGAATCAGCAAGTATGAAATGGTAAAACATTTCATGGAACAGTCATAATATTAGAAACAAATAAGTCTTTAAAAAAAACAACTTGTTAAAATAGAAATGTGACAATGAACCACATGAACTCTCTACATTAACAAATCAGAATCAGAATCAGAATCAGAATCAGAATCAGATTTATTGCCATTGTTCATGTAGTACACAAACTAGGAATTTGTCTCAGTGCAATGCTGCAACATTAAAACATGATAAGATAAAGAGATAAACTAAAAAAAAAAACAAAAAAAACAAAAAAACAAACAAAAAAAAAACTTAAAGACTAAAACCATGCAATAAGTGTAGAATAATAAGTAATAATAATAATAATAATGAGTAATACTAGTCACAGCAGTTTTAAATAAATTAGCAAGTAGCAGATGATGTGCAGTCGATAATGCAACAGAAAAACAGTGATGAATGACATGAGTCTGGTTGAGCTGCTGTATATAGTGCACGAGAGTCAATAAGTCACTTAATGTTCAGCAGTCTGATGGCAGAGGGGAAAAAGCTGTTCATGTGCCGGGAGGTTTTAGTCTGAATGGACCGAAGTCTTCTACCTGAGGGGAGGGTGGCAAACAGTACGTGACCAGGGTGTGAAGGATCGGCCATGATCCGGCCTGCACGCCTCCGGGTCCTGGAGATGTACAGATCCTGGAGAGATGGGAGCTTGCAGCCGATCACCTTCTCAGCAGTGCGCACGATGCGCTGCAGCCTTAGTCTTAGCAGCTGAGGAAGCTGCCGCAGAAAGAACATCCTCTGCTGGACCTTTTTGATGAGGGAGCTGATGGTTGGCTCCCACTTGAGGTCCCGGGTGATGGTGGTGCCCAAGAAGCGGAAGGAATCTGCAATGGTGATGGGAGAGCCTGTGATGGAGAGGGGGGGCAGGGGGGTTGTGACTTTCCTGAAGTCCACAATCATCTCCGCTGTCTTCAGAGCGTTCAGCTGCAGGTTGTTGTGGCTGCACCAGGACACCAGCTGGGCCACCTCTCTCCTGTAGATGGACTCATCGCCGTTGGAGATGAGCCCGATGAGGGTGGTGTCGTCTGCAAACTTGATCAGCTTAACAGACTGGTGGGTGGAGGTGCAGGAGTTGGTATAAAGGGAGAAGAGTAGGGGGGAAAGTACACAGCCCTGGGGTGATCCGATGCTGATGCTAACAGAGTCTGAGACAGACTTCCCCAGCCGCACATGCTGCCTCCGGTCCGTCAGGAAGTCGGTGATCCACCTGCAGAGGGAGTCAGGCACGCCGAGCAGGGACAGCTTGTCCTGGAGCAGAGCGGGGCGGATGGTGTTGAATGCAGAGCTGAAGTCCACAAACAGGATCCTGGCGTAGGTTCCCGGGGAGTCCAGGTGCTGCAGGATGGAGTGGAGGGCCAGGTTGACTGCGTCGTCCACAGACCTGTTGGCACGGTAGGCAAACTGCAGCGGGTCCAGGAGGGGAGTGGTGATGGACTTGAGGTGGGACAGGACCAGGCGCTCAAAGGACTGTGAGCGCTACAGGTCTGTAGTCGTTAAGTCCAGTAATCCGTGGCTTCTTGGGGACAGGGATGATGGTGGAGGATTTGAGGCAGGTCGGCACGTGGCATTGTTTAAGGGAGGTGTTAAAAATGTCTGTGAAGACAGGAGCCAGCTCTTTCGCACAGTGTCTCAGGGTGGAGGGAGATACGCCGTCCGGACCGGGGGCCTTGCGTGGGTTCAGTCTGGAGAACTGTCTGTGCACGTCCTGCACACTGATGACAAGGGCAGGGGGGGAGGAGGAGGAGGGGGGGACCGCTTTTGATGAATTAGCGGCCGAGGAGGCAGTGGAGCTGGGTGGAGGGGGGGAGTTGGACACAGCTGACGAGGTGTCAAAACGGGCGTAATGTTGGGACAGTTTTTGACAAAGGGCTTTGTCATCCTGACCTTTAGAAGCCTGAGGCCGATAGTTGGTGATTTGCCTCAGTCCTCTCCACACAGAAGCCGAGTCATTAGCAGTGAACTGCTGCTGGAGTCTCTCAGAATACTCAGATTTAGCTCTCCTCAGCTCTGTTAAACCGATATTTAACCTCCCTGTAGCAGTCCCTGTCTCCACTTTTCAACGCTGCTTCCTTCTCCTTCCTGATCTGTCTGAGCTTAGCAGTGAACCAGGGCTTATCATTAGAGTACCGCACCCTGGTGCGCGATGGAAGAATGCTCTCCTCACAAAAGTTGATGTATGAGTTCACAGTGTCTGTGTACTCATTAAGATCATGTGTGGCTCCTTTAAACATGTCCCAGTCAGTTATTTCCATGCATGTGTTCAGTTTCTCTCCAGCTTCTCTCCAAATACTGTATTAACGTGATTGTTTGCTGTGACGGTGGTGGGAGGTTGCGCACAATTTTATAGGGTATAGGCATAAAAAAAAAAAAGAAAAATCATTACAAGTTCGGATTGGGATCTGAAATTCACGTTAAAAACATGGGACAACTTACAGGGGTAAGAGAGATAAGATAAGATAAGACAAGCCTTTATTAGTCCCACAATGGGGAAATTCCAGGATTGCAACAGCACAGGGATAGCAACACTCAGAGCAATAATTAAGAAGATATGGAAGATATAAATAAGAGCAGTGGATATACATACATACACATCAATATATAAATATATATATATACAAAGTGCGGAGCATTGTAGTAAGATGGAATAAACAGCATAACCGTCTACTTAGTTATCCTACATAGTATGAATATGTACCCATACATATTGTCACCCTCCGTAGCGACCGATACTGTCCTAGTTGTATATACTGGAGGGGACCATTGTGTAAGTCTACTGCGTCTTTTGCATTCAATACTATTAGGTCGTCACTATGGCAGATGATAAAATAAAGGCAGTGATGTGAGGTTTTAAGTAGGTTTATTAAATCATCTCGCCATCATAGGAACTCCACACCAGCCCTTGTGCAAGCAGGCTGGTGTGTGTCCTCAGGCTCTCCAGCAAAGAGACACAGGAGGTGTGTGTGTCAGCAGCAGCAGTCAAAGAGGTGATGAGTTACAGAATATGTGCAGCATTTATACCCAGTTACAAACAATACATGAAAGAGCATTCACAGCAGTTGGTATGGGATTTGCATTTGAGAGACACAGTGAGAACAGGAAGCATGAACACAATGCATGAATGGGACATTAACATCACAATACTGAGCCGGAACAAGCCAGAAGAAGCGGGGCTGCCTGTAGACATTAATACACACATTTCACTGTTCTGTTATTTGCTCTAGCTGAGCGCTGTGTCTGACTCAGTCTGTTGTGGGGGTTATCTCAAACCGCCACAGTCACGTTTTTTTGCTTTCTCTGCGAGCAGCCCTGCTTAGGTTATACAGTCTGACTGCCGTAGGTAGGAAGGACCTGCGAAACCTCTTGGTTGCGCACCTAGGATGATGTAGTCTGCTGCTAAATGAGCTCCTCAGTGCGTTCAGTATGTCCTGCATAGGGTGGGACTCGGACTCCAGCAGAGATGACAGTTTAGCCACCATCCTTCTCTCTCCTATCTCCTCCACTGGGTCAGGGCGCTGCCCCAGGACAGAGCTAGCTTTCTTGATCAGTTTGTTCAGTCTCTTTCTATCGGCTGCTGTAATGCCACTGCCCCAGACCACTCCAAAAGTGATGGCTGATGCCACCACCGTGTCGTAGAATGTCTTCAGCAGCGCCCCTTGTACATCAAAAGACCTGAGTCTCCTCAGTAGGAACAGCCTGCGCTGTCCCTTCTTGTAGAGTGCGTCGGTATTGTGTGACCAGTCTAGTTTATTGTTCAGATGAACACCCAGGTACTTGTAGGATGTCACCATCTCGATGTCTGTTCCCTGTATGTTTACTGGTGCTGTGAGGGGTTGTCCTTTCCTGCGACAGTCCACCACCAGCTCCTTAGTTTTCCTCGCGTTGATCTGGAGGCAGTTCCTATGGCACCAGTCCACGAAGTCCTGGATAAGTCCTCTGTACTCAGCTTCATCTCCGCTGGAGATGAGGCCGACGATTGCAGAGTCGTCAGAGAACTTCTGTAGATGGCAGTGTGTTGTGTTGTGTGAGAAGTCCGCAGTATAAAGGGTAAACAGGAAGGGAGCCAAAACCGTTCCGTGGGGGGCCCCCGTGCTACCGATGATCGTGTCGGACACACAGTCCCGGGTTCTCACAAACTGTGGCCGGTTAGTGAGGTAGTCCAGGATCCATGATGACAGGTGCTGGTCCACCCCTGCGCACAGCAGCTTGTCCTTCAGGATCATCGGTTGGATGGTGTTGAAAGCACTGGAGAAGTCAAAGAACATGATCCTCACCGCATTCCCGGGCTTCTCCAGGTGGGACAGAGAACGGTGAAGGAGGAAGATCACTGCATCCTCCACCCCAATGCCATGCTGGTAGGCGAACTGGAGTGGATCCATTGCTGGTTCCACCAGGGGGTGGAGGTGAGCAAGGAGCAGTCTCTCCAGGGTCTTCATCATGTGGGACATCAGGGCCACTGGTCTGTAGCTGTTCAGGTCTTTGGGGCGGGAGGTCTTTGGTACAGGCACCACACAAGATGTTTTCCACAACTGTGGTACCCTCCCCAGCTTCAGGCTCAGGTTGAAGATGAGCTCCACAATCCCACATAGCTGATCTGCGTAGGACTTGAGGAGCTTTGCGCTGATGCTGTCTGGTCCCGACGCCTTCCTCGCCTTGATCTTTCTCAGCTCCGTCCTCACCTGGGTCTTAGTGAGGGCCATGTTGGGGGGCTGTGTGTTGGGAGTGGGGGAGTGTTGGTGGAGTGGGGTGTGGGCAGCAGGACTTGATGTCTTTAGAGGCAGCAGTGGTTGTTGTGCAGTTGGGGGGGGGGGCGGTTGGTCAAACCTATTAAAAAACAGATTCAGATTGTTCGTCCACTCCCTGCCCCCCATGGCCTGGGAGGAGGTATTCTGGAGCCCAGAGATGGTTTTAAGGTTTCTCCAGACTCCACCAATGTCGCTCTGTTGCAGCTTGTCCTCCATCTTCTTCCTGAAGCTGTCCTTGCCTTCTCTGATCTTCTTCCTCAGCTCCCTCTGTACGGACTTCAGCATCTCCCTGTTCCCCGACCTGAAGATCCTCTTCTTCTCTCTCAGAAGTGTTTTTATCTCAGGGTTGATCCAGGGTTTGTTGTTCGAGCAACACCATATGGTCTTGGTGGGTACGGTGTTGTCCACACAGAAGCTGATGTAGTCCGTGATGGTATGAGTGAGGCCATCGATGTCCTCACCATGTGGATCGCAGAGCTGCTCCCAGGCAGTGGTTTCAAAGCAGTCCTTTAGAGCATCCATTGCCTCCTCAGACCATAACTTCACTGTGCGCATGACCGGAGGTTGTCTGTGCACTAGGGGTTTGTATACCGGCAGGAGATGAACCAAGTTGTGATCCGATCTCCCGAGTGGGGGGAGTTGTGATGAGGTGTACGCCTCCTTAGTGTTTGCATAGAATAAATCCAGTGTTTTATTGTCTCTAGTGTGGCATATGACATACTGGGTAAACGTGGGTAGAATGGGAGACAGTGAAATATGGTTAAAATCGCCTGAGATGAGGAGAAGAGCATCTGGGTGTTCTGTCTGCAGCCTGCCAGTTACTGAGTGGATGACGTCATGCACTGTCCCAGCGTTCGCCGTCGGATTTGCATACAGTAAATAACAATGCAGATCAGGTGTGAGTATCCCCTCGGGAGATAGGTAGGCCGCATGCTAACAGCTAGCAACTCAATGTCTTTGCTACAGTGCTGTTCCTTAACCGTGATATGTCCCGGTCTGCACCAGTTGTTATTGACGTACATCATCACCCCACCGCCACGTGCCTTCCCGCTGTCTGGTGTTCGGTCTGCCTGTATTGCGTGGAAACCCTCCAGTTCAATGTTAGCATCTGCTGCTAGTCCTGTTAGCCACGTCTCTGTGAATAGGAACAGGCTACACTCCCAGTATATGCTATTGTAGCGGGAGATAGCCGCTAGTTCATCTGTCTTTCCGAGTATCGATTGTACATTCCCCATAATGACAGATGGGAGGGCGGGTCTGTACCTTATATTCCTTGCCCGCCGTCTTAAACCAGCACGACACCCACATCGTTTTCGTCTTAATTCTCCCGGTACGTCGAGTTTTCGCGTTAACATCATGGGCCGGTTGAGTGCTCGCAGCTGATCCCTGTTATCCTGCTTCCTGTCAGAAACAGTGGCTCCGTCCGCTGAATCAGGAGACATTTGGGCGATCTACGTGTTCAGATGGAATAAAGGTGATGCTGGATCATAAAGATTGGCAAGAGAGCCAGATAGTAACAGAAATAGGCAGAAATTGATCCGCTGTTGCAAAAGGCAGCCTACTCGTGTGGCGCCGGAAGTTAAGTGTTGAGAGGGCCCTCAACACGTAACAGAGTTTGAGGAATTTCCCTCAGAGCCAACACACCAACAAGGCTCTTCTAAGGTCGCTAAAAAGACCTCAGCTCAGGAAGATCTTTTGACAGTTTTTTGTTTTAAAGTTTTATATACTATGTTCTTAATGTTTTTTATGTTCTTAATGTTCTTTCAGTTTCTGAGTAGCATAAAAGAGGGCCACTACACTGTGTTATACTAAATAAGACAACACAATGGAGAAACAGGGTGTAACCAAAATAATCTCATATAATGTAAAAGGGATCCTGAATCCAGTTAAAAGATCCAACATTCTAGGCAAAATGAAAAAAGACAAAGCAGGAATAATATTTATACAGGAAACCCACCTAACAGACTTGGAGCACACTAGACTTAATAGACAAGGGTTTAAACTGATCTCTTCATCTTCATATAAGTTAGGGAGGAGGAGGGGGGTAGCGACATTGATCTCAATCAAAATTATGTTTGAAAAAAATTCAGAACACAAAGATAAAGAAGGGAGATTTAGCATGGTACTTGGTTGGCTAGAGGGAGAAGATATCACCCTGCTGAATGTATATGCACCTCCAGGGGCTAACTGGAAATTATATAAAAATGTATTTGACCTAATGATAACTAAAGCCCAAGGTTTAGTGATATGTGGTGGAGACTTCAGTCTAAGACTGAATCCATACTGGGATGCATCAGGTAATTCTCCACATCAAAATAACACTCAAAGTAGAAAAACTTGGATGCTACTAAAAGAAATGAATCTGTGACGTGTGTAGGGAATTCAACCCCAGTGTAAAAGATTATACATTTTACTCACAAAATAAAACACTACTGTCAGAAATATAACCTAAAGAATTAGAAAAAGCAATTATGAAACTTAAAGCTAACAAATCCCCAGGAGCAGATGGCTATACAGCAGAGTGGTACAAAACCTTTAAACAGCAACTATCTCCTCTCCTCCTGAAAACATTTAACTATGTCCTCCACACAGGGGAAATCCCCCCTCCTGGAGAGAAGGGGTCATTGCATTCATACCTAAACCTGAAAAGGATAAACTAGACTGCTCCAACTACAGACCAATCAGTGTGTTAAATCAGGACTATAAACTTTTTACCGCTATCCTTGCCAAAAGGTTAGAAAATATACTGACAGACTTAATTCATTTAGACCAAACAGGTTTTATAAGACAAAGACAGACACAAGACAACATTAGACGCACTTTACACATAATTCATCATATAAAAAAAATATAATTTAAATGCAGCCATATTGGGATTAGATGCTGAAAAGCATTTGATTCAGTTGACAGGTCTTTCCTATATAGAATCTTATCCAGTTTCAATTTTCATAACAACTTCATTAGAACTATCCAGGCATTATATAAAAAACCAACAGCTAAAATAAGGATTAATAGTAAATTATCTTCATCTTTTGAACTGGAAAGAGGATGTCGTCAGGGCTGCCCCTTGTCTCCACTGCTCTTTGCAATCTTCATAGAACCTCTGAGCCAATGGATAAGACAGAATCAAAAAATTCAAGGTATTACACTTGGTCAGAAGGAATATAAAATAGCACTCTTTGCTGATGACATTGTAATATACCTGGGGCAGCCGGACACCTCTTTTCCAGACCTAATCTCAGTTTTTTCAGAATATGGAGAGTTATCGGGGTATGAATTAAACATGCATAAAACCCAAGTTTTAACATTCAACTATGACCCAAATCAATATTTACTAAGCAAACTCAAAACTAACTGGGAGTCGGAATCTATGAAATATCTGGGGGTCAATATCCCGAAACAACTCAACAAAATTACAACACTAAACTATGATCCACTGATGGCTAAAATAAAATTTGATCTAGCAAGATGGAATATGATACCATTCTTGGGTACTGCACAAAGAATTGAAGCAGTCAAAATGAATATACTTCCACGTCTTCTATACCTTTTCCAAACAATACCGGTAGAACCTCCCAAAAAAACATGGCAAGAACTGGACAGAAGGATCTCAAGATTCATATGGCAGGGCAAGAGACCTAGAATCAGATATAGAACCCTACAGCTAAACAAAGACAAAGGTGGGCTCGCGCTGCCAAATATCAGGGACTATTTTAAAGCCACACAAATTAAAACTTTAGTAGAGATATGTAACCCAGTCTACACTGCACAATGGAAAGAGATGGAATGCCAAATAATAAGTGACATTCCCCTACAGGCGATAATAGGGAACAATGCCTTACCTAAACTTTTGAATAACAACCCGTGGATAGAGACCCCGCTAAAAATTTGGTTTAAGATAGTCAGAGAGAATAAAACTAAAAAGAACCCTATTGATTATTGCAATGGATTTCCTATGATCAGGACTTTACTCCTAATAAAACAGACACTAGATTTAAAAAGTGGAAAGAGAACGGACTGATAAAATATTACGATTTTTTTAAAGGGCAAACTTTAAGAAGTTTTGAAGATTTGAAAAAACAAGGTCTAGTAAATCAAGACCTTTACAGGTTCTTTCAGCTTAGATACCACATAAACAAAATACTTAAAAAGGAGGATTTGGAAAGGGCCCAGTCAGGTGTTCTGAAGGTCTTCTTAATGGCATATAAAGGGATCCCAGGGATCAGATACATTTCTAAAATATACCATGGTCTTCAAGACTTAAAAGGAGACAACACATCATATATAAAAGAGAGATGGGAAAAAGAGGGGAATTTCACTTTAACAACTGGAAATATGGGAAAAGCTAAATAAACAACAATGGAAAAGTACCTCATCCCTGCTGTGGAGAGAATTTGGATGGAAAAATTTGGTAAGATTTTTCAGAACACCTGCACAAAACAAATTTACTTGTAAAGGGTTGAATTGTTGGCGCTTGTGTGGTGAAAAGACTGCAAATCATTTTCATGTGTTTTGGTCATGCCCAGTCATCCACCAATATTGGACCAATGTACAGACAATATTGGGGAAAATATTCAAAGTAACAGTTCCCTTTTCTTTTGTAACTTTGTATTTGAGTTTACTACCGGAATCACTGGAAAGACGAGGAGAAAAATATTTATTCACTGTTTTAATATTGGCAAGTAAAAAAGCTCTAACAAAAAAATGGATGCTGAAAGACCATCCTACACCTGAAGATTGGATTAACGTGATTCAGGACATTTATTTGATGGAAAAGTTGAGATTTGCACTGAGACAGGACATGGATGGGTTCTTGAACTTTTGGCAACCCTGGAACGCATATGTGTCTTCCATCAGATCTAATCTTTGACAAATACCATTTCAATAATGGCACCTCTCTTTGTTCCAAGGCTACTCAGATTCTCTTTTATTTTTCTGCTCTTTTGTTTTTTGTTGTTTTTTATTTGTTTTGGGTTTTTTTTGTTCTTTTTTTATTTCTCTTTTTCTTTCACTTAAAAAAAGGGTGTTGTAATAATTTTTTTCCAATGTTGTCAAAAAACAAAAAAGGGGGAATATGTGATGAAAATGTAAACAATGCAATGCTGTAATGACATGTATATGTTATGACCCGAGCGCTAATGTTATTTGTGCTCGGGCTTTTCCTGTCAGGTCTTGACAGCGGCGTTGTTATTCCGGTTCTCCGAGCTCTTATTGTGACAGCGCTCGGGGAGGCTTCCACTCAGCTGTCAAGACCTGAACAGCTGTTCTGCATTTGCGGTCGTTAGCGGCTGGCTTCTTAAACCGACACTAGCGGCTGCATTCTTGCAGCAGTGTCCGTCGCTGATCGTTGGAGCGATCGTACGTTATGGATTATTACTACATTGCCCGTCTGTGGTGTGACCGTCTCATCCTGTGGACCCGTGAGTGAGCTTATTAGCCTTACGCCTCCCTGTGTGTAGACTTGTTGGTGTCATAGCCTCAGCGGCTTGTATTATTGTGATTTTCACCGTAAATAAAGACTCTAACACAACTCTCTGGTGACGGTGTGGCGTCTTATGGTGGCTCGCAAGGGCCACCGCATGACAGTACACTGCTGCCACAAAACGGCGTTTACGGTGACGCCAACCCGAGATGCCTTTCACCAGTGAGTTAGTGTCATTAGGACATCGCTTTTTCCTATCTGGGTACGGTGTGCTGGAGGAATGCCGTCGTGGAGGGGCCGCGCTCGGAGTTCGAGCCACAAGCTGGCGGACGTCCTGGAATATGTGGATGAGACGCTCATCTCTGCTTCCTTCCCGGACTACAACCATGACGTACACTGGTACCTGGACTGTGCTGAGGATGTACTCAATCATCTTTCTCCCCACTACGCCGACCACCCAGAAGTCGACGCGAGGAGGGCTGATATCGCCGTGCAACGCGAGATACTCCGTATGGTGGAGGAGGACTACGGCAAGAAGCAGAGGAGGAGGCGTTCCCGCTCCTCGCCTTGGGATCCCGTTCCTGTCCTTGGTCCACTCCAGGAGTTCGCACCATCTGGGGGCCGTCGTAGACGTCAGCGCCGCGGCCAAGGGCATCCCCAGCAAGCTCCTGTTTCAGATCCAGTTCCGGGCCGCCAGAATGACCCAGTCAACCAGTCAGCTGTCTCTTCGGCGTCATGTCAGGAGGGAATTCCTGCAGCCTCTCTTCCTGGGCCATCTTCCCCTGCTGTCCGGTCAGCATGCTGTGCCCGGCCCGCTTCGGCTGTCGCTCCCTCGTCTTCGACGTCTTCTCCAGCTGCTGTGTGTGACAAGAGCCCTGCTTCGGCGAGCTCCGCCCATGGGTCCTCTCTTACCATCCAGCGAGCGAGGGAAGGAGCAATGTCCCCTAAAGCTGGCACCACCCTCCCTTCGGGAGACAGGCAAGTTCATGTTCACTCCCCTACTTATAATAGTGATCTGTCTTGTCTGACTCCTGGGGGTGGAGTTTGGGGTTTGCAGCCCCCCGAGCTCCCACCACCAGCTGTAGTCATCTGTTCTGAACCTGCTGCCTCTGTGTTTTCCTCCGCTGAGCGGTCCTCGGCGTTAGGTCTACGTCGTCGAGCGAGGAGGAGGCCTGCGGCTCTGGGAATAATCCCGGCCCCGCAGCCATGTTTTGGACAGAGGAGAAGAGCGGACTGCAGTGTGGAGCCTGAGCCGACGAGGAAGCGTCCCCGGGTCTCCACGGAGGAGCAGACCGAGCCAGCGGGTCGAGGGTCCCCTGCCGCCACGCCGTGCGGGTTATCGGTGTGGACATCAGCGTGAGAGGATCCAGCTGCAGAGACCATCATGCCGGCTGCGGAGCCCGACGCAGCTGAGTGGGAGCCCGACGACGAGCTTCTACCCGAACCTGGATCGACGGAGTCCTGGACAGCTCCAGAGCCCGAGTGCAGGCAAGTGCTCTTCTTTGTTTTCCTTTGTGGTGTGTTAGAGCATTTTTGCCTGCCTCGAGGGGGAGGCGAGCGAGGGGCAGCCGTCTGCTGCGCCTGAACTCGTCTCGCTGGGCTCTGGCGCTATTGATCTGGCGCGGATATTGATCCCGGTCCTCTCTGTTCCTCTGAGCCTCTTCACAGTGTCGCCGGCTTGGAATCTGTTGAGGTCACGGTGCAGGAAGTCCCAAGTTCGGGGGTGGAGGTCGTCGCCGATGCGATGCCAACCCAGTCGGGGTCCGATGAGACCCAGTGGAGGTCCGATGCGGGGGCAGCTGTGACCCAGCGGGGGTCCGACACAGGTGCAGCTGTGACCCAATTGGGGTCCGGTGACGCCCAGTCGGGGTCCGATGTGGGTGCAGTGGTGACCCGGTCGGGGTCCGACGCGGGTGCAGCGGTGACCCAATCGGGGTTCGACGCAGGCGGAGCTACAACGGCCGCATCGGTGTGGGTCAAGGTCGGTGGAGGAGCTGCAGACCCTTCGCCGCCTGATGTGATTTGGGCTCGTCATCATGATTATTCCTCTCTCAGGAGCCACCAGCTGGGGTCGTCAGCGCTGGGGGCCGTTGGAGGTTTTGTTCTTGCAGGCTGGCGCGCCCATGTAGTTTTGCGGTCAGGGAGGTCGCCGCACGCTATTCCTCCACAGTTTTGGTGGGATGCGGGTCGGCCACCCGAGGAACTGCTTCGCCGGTTCGGCGCCTTGGGTCGGCCACCCGATAAACTGTGTTTGCTACTGGGTGGCCTGGTTCGGCTGCCGGAGGATTTGACTCTCGGGGCCTGGGACTGGGGCAGGCCACCCGACCACGTACTGTTCCCCGTGACTACCCGTGGGCCATTGGACGCAGGGAGGCCACCGGAACTATGCCTGGGGCGTTTGGTCTCCGCCTGTCATCCTCTGTTTGGACCATACGGTGTAAGGTCATCCGGAACGATTAAATTGCCTCATGTATGTTTGATGTAGCATGTTTTTTGTTTTTTCCCCCTCTCCTACCTGAGGGGTTATAGCATGTATTTTGTTTTTTTTTTTTAAATTTAAGTTTTTGTAAAGGGTATACATGTCATTACAGCATTGCATTGTTTACATTTTCATCACATGTTCCCTTTGTTTTTATTTTTTGACAACATTGGAAGAATAATTATTACAACACCCTTTTTTTTAAGTGAAAGAAAAAGAGAAATTAAAGAAAGAACAAAAACAAAAAAAACAAAAAACAAAACAAGAAAAAACAAAAAACAAAAACAAAAGAGCAAAAAAACCCAAAAATAAATAAATAAAAATAAAAGAGCATCTGAGTAGCATTGGAACAAAGAGAGGTGCCATTATTGAAATGATATTTGTCAAAGATTAGATCTAATGGAAGACACATATGCGATCCAGGGTTGCCAAAAGTTCAAGAACCCATCCATGTCCTGTCTCAGTGCAAATGTCAACTTTTCCATCGAGTAAATGTCTTGAATCACGTTAATCCAATCTTCAGGTGTAGGACAATCCTTCAACATCCATTTTTTTAGTTAGAGCTTTTTTACTTGCCAATATTAAAACAGTGAATAAGTATTTTTCTCCTTGTCTTTCCAGTGATTCTGGTAGTAAACCCAAATACTGTTATTTTGAATATTTTCCCCAATATTGTCTGTACATTGGTCCAATATTGATGGATAACTGGGCATGACCAAAACACATGAAAATGATTTGCAGTCTCTTCACCACACAAGCGCCAACAATTCAACCCCTTATGAGTGAATTTGTTTTGTGCAGGTGTTCTGAAAAATCTTACCAAATTTTTCCATCCAAATTCTCTCCACTGCAGGGAAGAGGTACATTTCCATTGCTGTTTAGCTTTTCCCATATTTCCAGTTGTAAAGTGAAATTCCCCTCTTTTTCCCATCTCTCTTTTATATATGATGTGTTGTCTCCTTTTAAGTCTTGAAGACCTTGGTATATTTTAGAGATGTATCTGATCCCTGGGATCCCTTTATATGCCATTAAGAAGACCTTCAGAACACCTGACTGGGCCCTTTCCAAATCCTCCTTTTTAAGTATTTTGTTTATGTGGTGTCTAAGCTGAAAGAACCTGTAAAGGTCTTGATTTACTAGACCTTGTTTTTTCAAATCTTCAAAACTTCTTAAAATTTGCCCTTTAAAAAAATCGTAATATTTTATCAGTCCGTTCTCTTTCCACTTTTTAAATCTAGTGTCTGTTTTATTAGGAGTAAAGTCTTGATCATAGGCAATCCATTGCAGTAATCGATAGGGTTCTTTAGTTTGATTCTCTCTGACTATCTTTTTTTTTTTATTTAAGTTTTTGTAAAGGGTATACATGTCATTACAGCATTGCGTTGTTTACATTTTCATCACATGTTCCCTTATTTTTTGTTATTTGACAACATTGGAAGAATAATTATTACAACACCCCTTTTTTTAAGTGAAAGAAAAAGTGAAATTAAAGAGAACAGAAAAAAACAAACAAACAAACAAACAAAAGAGCAAAAAACGAACAAATAAAAAAAAAAAAATAAAAATAAAAGAGCATCTGAGTAGCGTTGGAACAAAGAGCGGTGCCATTATTGAAATGGTATTTGTCAAAGATTAGATCTAATGGAAGACACATATGCGATCCAGGGTTGCCAAAAGTTCAAGAACCCATCCATGTCCTGTCTCAATGCGAATGTCAACTTTTCCATCGAGTAAATGTCTTGAATCACGTTAATCCAATCTTCAGGTGTAGGACAGTCCTTCAAACATCCATTTTTTAGTTAGAGCTTTTTTACTTGCCAATATTAAAACAGTGAATAAGTATTTTTCTCCTCGTCTTTCCAGTGAATCCGGTAGTAAACCCAAATACAAAGTTACAAAAGAAAAGGGAACTGTTATCTTGAATATTTTCCCCAATATTGTCTGTACATTGGTCCAATATTGATGGATAACTGGGCATGACCAAAACACATGAAAATGATTTCAGAATCAGAATCAGAATCAGATTTATTGCCATTGTTCATGTAGTACACAAACTAGGAATTTGTCTCGGTGCAATGCTGCAACATTAAACATGACAAGATAAAAGAAATAAAAAAACTATACATGCAATAAGTGTAGAATAAGAATGAGTAATACTAGTCAAAGCAGTTTTTAAATATATTAGCGAGCAGCAGATATTGTGGAGTACCACATAGTGCAGACGGTAATGCAACAGAAACAGTGATGATTGACATGAGTCTGGTTGAGCTACTGTACATAGTGCACGAGAGTCAATAAGTCACTTAGTGTTCAGCAGTCTGATGGCAGAGGGGAAGAAGCTGTTCATGTGCCGGAAGGTTTTAGTCTGAATGGACCGAAGTCTTCTACCTGAGGGGAGGGGGGCAAACAGTACGTGACCAGGGTGTGAAGGATCGGCTATGATCTGGCCTGCACGCCTCCGGGTCCTGGAGATGTACAGGTCCTGGAGAGATGGGAGCTTGCAGCCGATCACCTTCTCAGCAGTGCGCACGACGCGCTGCAGCCTTAGTCTGTGCCTGGCAGTGGCTCCTGCGTACCACACGGTTATGGAGGTGGTGAGGATGGACTCGATGATGGCTGTGTAGAACTGCACTAACATCTTGGTGGGTAGCTTGAGCTTCCTCAGCTGCCGCAGGAAGAACATCCTCTGCTGGGCCTTTTTGATGAGGGAGCTGATGGTCGGCTCCCATTTGAGGTCCCAGGTGATGGTGGTGCCCAAGAAGCGGAAGGAATCTGCAGTGGTGATGGGAGAGCCTGTGAGGGTGAGGGGGGGCAGAGGGGTTGTGACTTTCCTGAAGTCCACGATCATCTCCACTGTCTTCAGAGCGTTCAGCTGCAGGTTGTTGTGGCTGCACCAGGACGCCAGCTGGGCCACCTCTCTCCTGTAGACGGACTCGTCGCCGTTGGAGAGATGAGCCCGATGAGGGAGGTGTCGTCTGCAAACTTGATCAGCTTAACAGACTGGTGGCTGGAGGTGCAGGAGTTGGTATAAAGGGAGAAGAGTAGGGGGGAAAGTACACAGCCCTGGGATGATGCGGTGCTGATGCTGACAGAGTCAGAGACAGTCTTCCCCAGCCGCACATGCTGCCTCCGGTCCGTCAGGAAGTCGGCGATCCACCTGCAGAGGGAGTCTGGCACGCCGAGCAGGGACAACTTGTCCTGGAGCAGAGCGGGGCGGATGGTGTTGAATGCAGAGCTGAAGTCCACAAACAGGATCCTGGCGTAGGTTCCCGGGGAGTCCAGGTGCTGCAGGATGGAGTGGAGGGCCAGGTTGACTGCGTCGTCCACAGACCTGTTGGCTCGGTAGGCAAACTGCAGCGGGTCCAGGAGGGGAGTGGTGATGGACTTGAGGTGGGGCAGGACCAGGCGCTCAAAGGACTTCATGACTACAGAGGTGAGCGCTACAGGTCTGTAGTCATTAAGTCCGGTGATCCGTGGCTTCTTGGGGACAGGAATGATGGTGGAGGATTTGAGGCAGGTCGGCACGTGGCATAGCTTAAGGGAGGTGTTAAAAATGTCTGTGAAGACAGGAGCCAGCTCTTTCGCACAGTGTCTCAGAGTGGAGGGAGACACGCCATCCGGACCGGGGGCCTTGCGTGGGTTCAGTCTGGAGAACTGTCTGTGCACGTCCTGCTTACTGATGACAAGGGCAGGTGGGGAGGAGGGGGGGACCGCTTTTGATGAAGTAGGGACCGAGGAGGCAGTGGAGCTGGGGGGAGGGGGAGAGTTGGACACAGCTGACGAGGTGTCAAAACGGGCGTAATGTTGAGACAGTCTTTGACAAAGGGCTTTGTCATCCTGACCTTTACAAGCCTGAGGCCGATAATTGGTGATTTGCCTCTGTCCTCTCCACACAGAAGCCAAATCGTTAGCAGTGAACTGCTGCTGGAGTCTCTCAGAATACACAGATTTAGCTCTCCTCAGCTCTCTGTTAAACCGATATTTAACCTCCCTGTAGCAGTCCCTGTCTCCACTTTTCAACGCTGCTTCCTTTTCCTTCCTGATCTGTCTGAGCTTAGCAGTGAACCAGGGCTTATCATTAGAGTACCTCACCCTGGTGCGGGATGGAAGAATGCTCTCCTCACAAAAGTGGATATATGAGTTCACAATGTCCGTGTACTCATCCAGATCATGCGTGGCTCCTTTAAACATGCCCCAGTCAGTTATTTCCATGCACGTGTTCAGCTTCTCCCCAGCTTCACTGGTCAATTTCTTCGTAGTGGTCACAACAGGTTTAGTGAGCTTCAGTCTCTGTCTGTATGTGGGAATGAGGTGGACCATCACGTGATCAGATAGTCCGAGCGCAGCGCGGGGAACAGCACGATACGCGTCTTTCACTGTAGTGTAACAGTGATCCAGTGTGTTCTCTCCTCTGGTGGGGCATTTAATAAACTGTTTGTATCGGGGGAGATCGTGGCTCAGATTGCTCTGGTTAAAGTCGCCAACCACAATAGCCAGAGAGTCCGGGAAAGTCCGCTCCGTGTGGTGAATGTGATCCGCGAGCGCGCGCTGAGCGTCGGGCGGGACGTACACAGCGGCGAGGATGAATGAGGCGAACTCCCGCGGGGAATAAAATGGCCTGCAGTTAATGAAAAGATATTCAAGGTCGGGAGAACAGTGTTGGGAAATCACCGTTACATCAGCGCACCAGCTGCTGTTGATGTAAAAGCAGACTCCTCCTCCTGTAGACTTACCGGAGAGCTCTGTGACGCGATCAGCACGTCAGTCTCTTCACCACACAAGCGCCAACAATTCAACCCCTTATGAGTGAATTTGTTTTGTGCAGGTGTTCTGAAAAATCTTACCAAATTTTTCCATCCAAATTCTCTCCACTGCAGGGAAGAGGTACATTTCCATTGCTGTTTATTTAGCTTTTCCCATATTTCCAGTTGTAAAGTGAAATTCCCTGTCACGGGGATGAGACGCCGTTCCATCCGGCGCTCAGACCGTGTTCACTCAGTCCTTTCTGTGGCAGCGTCTCAGCGGGCTTCCTGCTGTCAGTTACGGGACGGCTGGAGCCCAATTAACTCTCATCAGCTGAGGCGCTGCTGATTAGTATAAGAAGGCGCAGTTCCGATCATTCGGGGCTGCGACTTAAGCACTGTGAAGGCTGGAACCCCTATGCCCGGTGCCAACTCTCTACTCATCTTGCTGCATTACTTGTGAGTGTTATCCGCTGTGAGTATTTGTGCCTTGGAACCCCTATGCCAGGTGCCAG
Organism: Pholidichthys leucotaenia; assembly: GCA_020510985.1. Taxonomy (NCBI): domain Eukaryota; kingdom Metazoa; phylum Chordata; class Actinopteri; order Cichliformes; family Pholidichthyidae; genus Pholidichthys; species Pholidichthys leucotaenia. Next base: position 172,597,095 of record CM035838.1, on the reverse strand, counting down.
CTCTCTACTCATCTTGCTGCCTTACTCGTGAGTGTTTCCCTGTATGAGTATCTGTGCCTTTCGGCCCACGAGGCCGTGTTCCTTATCCCCTGTCCCTTATCACTAATAAAACATCACAACTCACTGGCTCGCCCTCGGCTCTCTTTGTGTGGCTTGCGAGGGCCACACGTAACAGCAAGTCGCAGCCAGACGAGTTGCCGGCGGCCGTGAGTTGTTAGTGGACTTGTACCTTCCAGTCCGGGTGTCAGCGCCTTTAGCATGCCGTCTCCCAGGAGTCGTGTTCGGCGCCAGGGCGACGAGCTGACGTCCATCTTGGAGGATGTCGACGGGATGCTCTTCACCGCCACCCTGTACGACACCTTCAACGCGAGACGCTGGCATCTGGACTATGCTGAGAATCTCCTGGACAGTCTCCCTCACTATTCCTACCATCCTGAGGTCTGTGCCAGGAGGGACACCATCGCTGCACAGCGAGAGGAGCTCCGCGGGTTGGAAGGAAATCCCGGCAGGAAGCTGAAGAGGAGGAGATGTCGCCCCTCGCTTCGGGATCCCGTTCCTGTCTCTACTCCAGCCCGGGAGTTCGCACCATCCAGAGGGCTTCCCCCGTTCAGCACGACGTCACTCGGGATTCCCCTGGAGGATCTGCAGCTGACAGCTGTTAAGGTCCGGGACTGAGTGGCTGCTGCGAGCTCCGCTGTGCACCCGTCTACCATCAGGAGGCATGTGGCGGCGGCGGTAAGATTGGTGGAGAGGAGTCCAGGGCTACGAGACTACCCCGAGTTCAACGCCCTCCTCGCCTCGGTCTCTGCTCAGGAGCGGCGATTCCCGGGTCTCTCTTTCGCTTCGCCCCCTGGGAATAGCTGTCGCCACATCGCCGAATCGTCTCAGCACGAACCCCGTCCGGATCCAGTTCCGGGCTGTTGCAAGGTCTCTTCCTCCCACGCAGCTGTCACCTCTACACCTCGTCAGAGAGGAGATTTCACAGCCTCGCCTCCTGAGCCACTCCCTCCCGCTGTCACGCCAGCGCTTCAGGGCCGGTTCATCTCAGCTGTCACCCCCTCCTCCTCGACGCGCTCCCCGACTGCTGTGTGCGCCTGGAATCCCGGCCTGGCGAGCCTGGAGACAACACAAGCGTCTCCCCGACGTCCTCTCAGGGGGTCCTCCGTTACCGCCCGGCGGGGAGAGGGAGAAGCAACATCCACTGCAGCAGGCACCATCCAGCCTCCAGGAGACAGGCAAGTCCCAGTTTGTTCACATCAACTTAGTGATTTGCTCTGTCAAACTCCTGGAGGTGGAGTTCGGGGTTTGCAGCTCTCCGAACTCCCACCACCTGCTGTAGCCTGTGTCATTAATCCTGCACCCTCTGTGTCTCCCTCCGCTGAGCGGTCCCCGGCGCCGGGTCAACGTCGTGGGATGGGGAGGGAGCCTGCGGTTCCGGTCCCGCAGCTACGTCGTGGACCGAGGAGGAAGACTGATTGCTACGTGGAGTCCGCGCCCACGACCAAGCGTCCCCGGGTCTCCACGGAGGAGCGGTTCGGTCCAGTGGGACGAGGTTTTCCTGCCACCATGCCGTGTGGACCGTCGGCGTGGTTACCGGCACCGGAGGAATCTCAAGCTGCGCTGTCCATCATGCCGGCTGCGGGGCCCGATGCAGCTGAGTGGGAGCCTGACGACTACATCCTGATGCCGGATCCCGGATCTTCGCAGTCCTGGACGGCGTCAGAACCCGAGATCAGGCGAGTGCTCTATTTTATCTTTCTCCTCCTTATCTTTGAGCACTTTAGCCTGTCTCCAGGGGAGATGAGCCGGGTGCAGCCGTCCGCTGCGTCCGAGCTCATCTCGCCGGGTTCTGGCGCTGCCGGTGATCCTGATCCCGGTTCTGTTTTCTCTCCTGAGCCTTCTTCCAGGGTCGCCGGCGAGGAGTTGCCATCTCTCGTGGTGCTGGAGGGTCCAGGTTTGACGTCGGAGGTCGGTTCTGGTGCGGCGCCGACCCAGTTGGGGTCCGACGTGGTTTCGCCCGAGGCCTAATCGGGGTCCGACGTGGGTTCTGCTCCAGTGGTGTCCGACGTGGGTTCGCCTGAGGCCCAATCGGGGTCCGACGTGGGTTCGCCCGAGGCCCAATCGGGGTCCGACGTGGGTTCTGCTCCAGCGGTGTCCGACGTGGGTTTGCCTGAGGCCCAATCGGGGTCCGACGTGGGTTCTGCTCCAGTGGTGTCTGACATGGGTTCGCTCGAGGCCCAGTCAGGGTCCGACGTGGGTTCTGCACCAGTGGTGTCCAGGTCCGGTGAGGGGATTGCTGATCCTCTGCCATCTGTCGTTGGGTCTTGTCATCAGTTCTTCCCCATGGCTCTTTCACCGGGGTCCAGGTGGGCCTTCCCCTCTTCCCTACGGGCCTGGTGGTTGAGCGATGCCGGTCGGCCGCCGGAGGGCCTGCCATGCCCGTTCGGCTCGCTCTTGCGGCCGCCCGACCCACTAGACTTTCGGTTCGGAGATCTGGTTCAGCCTCCCGATGGACTGTGTTTTCTGGCCTGGGGTTCGGGTAGGCCCCCGGAACTGTTTCCTTCACCCCTCGTTAGCGGAATGGACGCTGGGTGCGGGAAGACCCCCCGAACTGAATGTCTCCTGCTGTGCTTATATCTGGGTGGGTGCAGCGAAGTTATTTTTTCCGCATTTAGCGTGATTTTTTTTTTTTGTGTGTGTGTGTTTCCCCTCCTGTGTGAGGGATGGCCATATGGTTGTTTTTCGCCCTTGGGAGTTTCTCTTTTATTTTGGGGACCCCGGGGTTGATTTTGTTTTTTGACCTGTTTATGGTTTATGGGTTTCTTTCATGTATACCTTATGGAGTATATTGTCTAGGTTTTCCCCTTTGTACTCTATATTGGTTACTGCCTGTTGTTCTTTCCCCTCTCTGGGTTTTTTTTTTGTGTTCTTGTCGTATTTTTATGGAGTATATTGTTTAGGTTTTCCCTTTGTACTCTATATTGGTTACTGCCTGTTTTCTTTCCCTTCTCTGGGTTTTTTTTCCCCCTTGTTGTATTTTTGTGGAGTGTATTGTTTGGGTTTTTTCCCTTGTACTTGATATTGGTTCATTGTCTGTTTTCTTTCTTTTCTCCGGGTTTTTTTTTTTCTCCCATGTTGTATTTGGTGGTGTATATTGTTTGGTTTTTTTTCCCTTGTACTTGTTATTGGTTCATTGTCTGTTTTCTTTCTTTTCTCCGGGTTTTTTTCCCATGTTGTATTTTGTGGTGTGTGTTGTTTGGGTTTTTCCCCGTTACTCGATATTGGTTTATTGTCTGTTTTTTCCTTTTTCTGTTTTTTTTTTTCTTTGCTTATTGTACGGAGTATCGTGTTTGGGTTCCATTGGTACTCTGTATTAGGTTTTGTCGGTTTTTTTTTTTCTCTTCTCCCCTCTGATTCTCTCCCTCCTGACCTGCGCCCCATCCGCCCACCCTAGGTGGTGGTGGTGGGGGGTCTTGGATGGTATGGGTCGTTCATAGTCCGACCGTGAGGGGGGGGGTTGTGTCACGGGGATGAGACGCCGTTCCATCCGGTGCTCAGACCGTGTTCACTCAGTCCTTTCTGTGGCAGCGTCTCAGCGGGCTTCCTGCTGCCAATTAACTCTCATCAGCTGAGGCGCTGCTGTTTAGTATAAGAAGGCGCAGTTCCGATCATTCGGGGCTGCGACTTAAGCACTGTGAAGGCTGGAACCCCTATGCCCGGTGCCAGCTCTCTACTCATCTTGCTGCATTACTTGTGAGTGTTATCCGCTGTGAGTATTTGTGCCTTGGAACCCCTATGCCCGGTGCCAGCTCTCTACTCATCTTGCTGCCTTACTCGTGAGTGTTTCCCCGTATGAGTATCTGTGCCTTTCGGCCCATGAGGCCGTGTTCCTTATCCCCTGTCCCTTATCACTAATAAAACATCACAACTCACTGGCTCGCCCTCGGCTCTCTTTGTGTGGCTCGCGAGGGCCACACGTAACATTCCCCCCTCTTTTTCCCATCTCTCTTTTATATATGATGTGTTGTCTCCTTTTAAGTCTTGAAGACCTTGGTATATTTTAGAGATGTATCTGATCCCTGGGATCCCTTTATATGCCATTAAGAAGACCTTCAGAACACCTGACTGGGCCCTTTCCAAATCCTCCTTTTTAAGTATATTGTTTATGTGGTGTCTAAGCTGAAAGAACCTGTAAAGGTCTTGGTTTATTAGACCTTGTTTTTTCAAGTCTTCAAAACTTCTTAAAATTTGCCCTTTAAAAAATCGTAGTATTTTATCAGTCCGTTCTCTTTCCACTTTTTAAATCTAGTGTCTGTTTTATTAGGAGTAAAGTCTTGATCATAGGCAATCCATTGCAGAAATCGATAGGGCTCTTTAGTTTGATTCTCTCTGACTATCTTAAACCAAATTTTTAGCGGGGTCTCTATCCACGGGTTAGTGTTATTCAAAAGTTTAGGTAAGGCATTGTTCCCTATTATCGCCTGTAGGGGGATGTCACTTGTTATTTGGCATTCCATCTCCTTCCATTGTGCAGTGTAGACTGGGTTACATATCTCTACTAAAGTTTTAATTTGTGCGGCTTTAAAATAGTCCCTGATATTTGGCAGCGCGAGCCCACCTTTGTCTTTGTTTAGCTGTAGGGTTCTATATCTGATTCTAGGTCTCTTGCCCTGCCATATGAATCTTGAGATCCTTCTGTCCAGTTCCTGCCATGTTTTTTTGGGAGGTTCTACCGGTATTGTTTGGAAAAGGTATAGAAGACGTGGAAGTATGTTCATTTTGACTGCTTCAATTCTTTGTGCAGTACCCAAGAATGGTATCATATTCCATCTTGCTAGATCAGATATTATTTTTGCCACCAGTGGATCATAGTTTAGTGTTATAATTTTGTTGAGTTGTTTCGGGATATTGACCCCCAGATATTTCATAGATTCCATCTCCCAGTTAGTTTTGAGTTTGCTTAGTAAATATTGATTTGGGTCATAGTTGAATGTTAAAACTTGGGTTTTATGCATGTTTAGTTCGTACCCCGATAAATCTCCGTACTCTGAAAAAACTGAGATTAATTCTGGAAAAGAGGTGTCCGGCTGCCCCAGGTATATTAAAATGTCATCAGCAAAGAGTGCTATTTTATGTTCCTTCTGACCAAGTGTAATACCTTGAATTTTTTGATTCTGTCTTATCCATTGGTTCAGAGGTTCTATGAAGATTGCAAAGAGCAGTGGAGACAAGGGGCAGCCCTGACGACATCCTCTTTCCAGCTCAAAAGATGATGATAAATTACGGTTAATCCTTATTTTAGCTGTTGGGTTTTTTATATAATGCCTGGATAGTTCTAATGAAGTTGTTATGAAAATTGAAACTGGATAAGATTCTATATAGGAAAGACCAGTCAACCGAATTGAATGCTTTTTCAGCATCTAATCCCAATATGACTGCATTTAAGTTATATTTTTTTATATGATGAATTGTGTAAAGTGCGTCTAATGTTGTCTTGTGTCTGTCTTTGTCTTATAAAACCTGTTTGGTCTAAATGAATTAAGTCTGTCAGTATATTTTCTAACCTTTTGGCAAGGATTGTGGTAAAAAGCTTATAGCCCTGATTTAATACACTGATTGGTCTGTAGTTGGAGCATTCTAGTTTATCCTTTTCAGGTTTAGGTATGACTGCAATGACCCCTTCTCTCCAGGAGGGGGGGGATTTCCCCTGTGTGGAGGACATCGTTAAATGTTTTCAGGAGGAGAGGAGATATTTGCTGTTTAAAGGTTTTGTACCACTCTGCTGTATAGCCATCTGCTCCTGGGGATTTGTTAGCTTTAAGTTTCATAATTGCTTTTTCTAATTCTTTAGGTTGTATTTCTGACAGTAGTGTTTTATTTTGAGACTCAGTAAGTTGGGGAAGGTTTAATGTGTTTAGGAATGCTTCGGATGAGTTTTTATGTTTTTTGAGGGAGTACAAGTTCTTATAGTAGTTCTCGAAGCTTTTAAGAATATCCTGAATTCTGAATTTTATTTCCTTTGATACTGGGTCTCTGATTTTGTAGATTGCTCTTTCCGTTTGTTGTTTCCTCAATTTATAGGCTAGTAATTTTGCCGATTTGCTGCCTGCTTCATAGTATTTTTGTTTCAGAAATGTAAGTTTCTTCTGGATTTCTATTGTGTAGATCTCATTTATTCGTTTTTTAATTTCCTTAATTTTGAGCGAGTCATTAGAATGAGTGTTGTCTTTGTGCTCTTTTTCTAGGTTCTTAAGTTCTGACTCTAATGTGGTTAGTTTTTCTTGTCTCAGTTTCTTTTGGATTGCCAGTTTTGCGATAATCTTTCCCCTTATTACAGCTTTGCATGCATCTCACAGTATTAAAGAGGATACTTTTCCATTACCATTTTCTTCCAAATATCTGAGAATATCTGATTCCAATTCATCTTTCAGTGGTCCTTTCAGGACGTTTGAATTCAACCTCCAAGAAAATGTATTATTTGTGAATTTTTGGGTACTTAAGTCCATATAGATCGGACTGTGGTCGGAGAGATCCATCAGTCCTATTTTACATGTTTTTACTCTTCCAATGTCTCTATTAAACATAAAAAATAGTCAATCCTCGAGTATGATGAATGTGGCGCTGAGTAAAACGTATAATCTTTTACACTGGGGTTGAATCCCTCCACACATCACAGATTCCCATTTCTTTTAGTAGCATCCGAGTTTTCCTACTTTGAGTATTATTTTGATGTGGAGAATTACCTGATGCATCCCAGTATGGATTCAGTCTTAGATTGAAGTCTCCACCACATATCACTAAACCTTGGGCTTTAGTTATCATTAGGTCAAATACATTTTTATAAAGCTTGGGATCAGTCCGCCAAGGTCTCCGCCTTTGACTGCCACCTAATCCACATAGCACCGGACTTCCATGATCCCTCCTGCAGGTGGTGAACCTACTGGAGGGCGGACCCATGTAACTCCTTCGGGCTGAGCCCGGCCGGGTCCCATGGGTGGAAACCCGGCCACCAGACGCTAGCCTTCGAGCCCCTCCCCCAGGCCTGGCTCCAGGGTGGGGCCCCGGTAACCCCATACCGGGCGGGGTACACTGAATCCTTGATATACAATTTATCATGAGAGTCTGTTGGATCGTTCTTCGTCTGGCCTTTCACCCAGGACCAGTTTGTCTTGGGAGACCCTATCAGAGGCAAATTGCCCCGGACAACATAGCTCCTGGGATCACTGGGGCACGCAAACCCCCCCACCACGATAAGGTGACGATCCATGAGGGGGGTTCCTCTCTTCAAAAAAGGGGACCGGAGGGTGTGCTCCAACTTTAGAGGGATCACACTCCTCAGCCTCCCTGGGAAGGTCTATGCCAAGGTATTGGAGAGGAGAGTCCGGCCGTTGGTCGAACCTCGGATTCAGGAGGAGCAATGTGGTTTTCGTCCTGGCCGTGGCACATCGGACCAGCTCTTTACCCTCTCGAGAATTCTTGAGGGTTCGTGGGAGTTTGCCCAACCAGTTTACATGTGTTTTGTGGACTTGGAGAAGGCATTTGACCGCGTCCCTCGTGGATTTTTGTGGGGGGTGCTTCGGGAGTATGGGGTATCGGGCTTGTTGTTACGAGCTATTCGGTCTCTGTACGACCGTTGTGAGAGTTTAGTTCGCATTGCCAACACTCGGTCGGAGTCATTCCCAGTGAGAGTTGGACTCCGCCAGGGCTGCCCTTTGTCACCGGTCCTGTTCATAATTTTTATGGACAGGATTTCTAGGCGCAGCCAGGGAATGGAGGGTGTCATGCTTGGTGACCACAGGATCTCATCTCTGTTGTTTGCAGATGATGTTGTCCTGTTGGCTTCATCCAGCAATGACCTACAGCTCTTGCTGGGACGGTTTGCCGCTGAGTGTGAAGCGGCTGGGATGAGAATCAGCACCTCCAAGTCCGAGTCCATGGTCCTCAGCCGGAAAAAGGTGGATTGTCCTCTCCGGGTTGGGGACAGGCTCCTGCCCCAAGTGGAGGAGTTTAAGTATCTTGGGGTCTTGTTCACGAGTGAGGGGAAAATGGAGCGAGAGATCGACAGACGGATTGGAGCAGCATCTGCAGTGATGCGGACGTTGTACCGGTCTGTTGTGGTGAAGAGGGAGCTTAGTTCTAAGGCAAAGCTGTCGATTTACCAGTCAATCTACGTTCCTACTCTCACCTATGGTCACGAGCTTTGGGTAATGACCGAAAGAACGAGATCGCGGATACAAGCGGCTGAAATGAGCTTTCTCCGTAGGATTGCTGGACTCACCCTCAGAGATAGGGTGAGGAGCTCAGTCATCCGGGAGAGGCTCAGAGTAGAACCGCTGCTCCTCCACATTGAAAGGAGTCAGTTGAGGTGGTATGGGCATCTGATTAGGATGCCTCCTGGACGCCTCCCACTTGAGGTGTTCCAGGCACGTCCCACTGGGAGGAGACCCCGGGGCAGACCCAGGACTCGGTGGAGAGACTATGTCTCCCAGCTAGTCTGGGAACGCCTTGGTATCCCCTCTGAAGAGCTGGAGCAGGTGGCTGGGGAGAGGGAAGTCTGGGCTTCTCTGCTTGAACTGCTGCCTCCGCGACCCGGACCTCCGGAAAAGCGGTAGACGATGGATGGATGGATGGACATTTTTATAAAATTTCCAGTTAGCCCCTGGAGGTGCATATATATTCAGCAGGGTGATATCTTCTCCCTCTAGCCGCCCAATTACCAAACTGTATCTCCCTACTTTATCTTTGTGTTCTGACTTTTTTTCAAATGTAATTTTGGTTGAGATCAATGTCGCTACTCCCCTCCTCCTCCCTGACTTATATGAAGATGAAGAGATCATATTAAACCCTTGTCTATTGAGTTTAGTGTGCTCCACGTCTGTTAGGTGGGTTTCTTGTAAAAATATTCCTGCTTTGTCTTTTTTCATTTTGCCTAGAATCTTGGATGTTTTAACTGGATTCAGGATCCCCTTTACATTATATGAGATTATTTTGGTTACACCCTGTTTCTCCATTGTGTTGTCTTATTTAGTATAACAGTGTGGTGGCCCTTTTTTATGCTACTCAGAAACTGAAAGAACATTAAGAACATAAAAAACATTAAGAACATAGTGTAAAAAACTTTAAAACAAAAAACTGACAAAAGAACTTCCTGAGCTGAGGTCTTTTTAGTGACCTTAGAAGAGCCTTGATGGAGTGTAGGCTCTGAGGGAAATTCCTCAAACTCTGTTACGTGTTGAGGGCCCTCTCTTACCCCTGTAAGTTGTCCCATGTTTTTAACGTGAATTTCAGATCCCAATCCGAACTTGTAATGATTTTTTTTTTTATGCCTATACCTTATGAAATTGTGTGCACCCTCCCACCACCATCACAGCAAACATTCACGTTAATACAGCATTTGTTAGTGTGGGGAGAACATGTGGATCATTGTCACATTTCTATTTTAACAAGTTTTTTTTTTTTAAGACTTATTTGTTTCAAATATTATGACTGTACCATGAAATGTTTTACCACATGCTGATTCTGCATCTCCTTTAATGTTTGTTACCTTGTAGGAGGGGGGTTGAATGTGCAGACTGACAAAAAACCCCAAAAAACCCCAAAACGTTATTCCCTCCTGTAAACGGCCAGTTTTTCTTTGTAGCTCTGACTCTGGGATTCCCGCTGCTGGCCCGTGGGTTTTGAGGGTCTCTGTGTGGACCACGTTTGAGCCTTGATCCTTTCGATCGGGTCTGCTGCGGGTTTAAACACCGTTACCGGGAGTCCTCTTCTCGTCATATCTTCGGTTGCTTCTTCCGCCAAGTTATAGAGACATGTCTCTGCCCCGTAGAAAACTCTTAACTTCGCCGGAAATGGCGTCTCGAAGTGCAATTTTTTTCTCTCGTAGAACCTTTTTAGCGTCATTGTATTCCCGACGCTTTTTAAGGACCTCCGGGGCGTAATCGTGTTCCACGAAAACTTTTCTCTCTTGGTACATAAATCCTTTTTTCTGCCAAGCCAGTCTTACAACCCCTTCTTTTATTTTGGAGTTGGAAAACTTCACCACCACCGAGCGTGGAGGTGCTTCTGCCACCGGCCTAGGTGCTAATGTACGGTGCGCCCTTTCTATCTTCAAATCGGTGGATTGGGGAATATCCAGCTTCTCTCTCAGTAAGAATTCCACGCATGCCGCCATTGTGTTGAAACCATCCTTGACTCCTTCTTTCAGACCGTGAATTCTTATGTTGTCTCTTCTCTGTCTTCCTTCTTGGTCGGTTAGCTTAGCCTCTAGTCTTGACTGCCTTTTGTGTAGATCCAGCACGGAATCTTCCAGCGCTTTTATTCTTTCCTCTGCTTCCAAGATTCGGTTCTCAGCCTGGTCCACTCTGCTGTTTGTCCTTTTTAATTCTTCTTTGAATTCATGAAATTCGGCCCAACACTCTCGGCGAAATCATCTTAATTCATTATATACCATTTTCAAGCTAACCTTTTTGTTAGCTTCATTCAGCTCCTCGTCTTCTGAATGGAAATCCTCCGGATCAGATTCTTCGGCCGATGTGTGTGCTGGCCTGGTAAATGTCGATTTCTTCTGTTTTCCTTTAGGCATGATGACTTTGTCTTTTGAATTTCACTCTTCCAAAAATCCGTTAAATCCGATTTTCAAGATATTTTCCTGGATTGGGTCTGAGAGCTTCAGCGTTAAGCTGCTATCACCATGGTGTCCAGACCGGAAGTCCCTCTCTCTGACAATCTTAAACCAAATTTTTAACGGGGTCTCTATCCACGGGTTAGTGTTATTCAAAAGTTTAGGTAAGGCATTGTTCCCTATTATCGCCTGTAGGGGAATGTCACTTGTTATTTGGCATTCCATCTCCTTCCATTGTGCAGTGTAGACTGGGTTACATATCTCTACTAAAGTTTTAATTTGTGCGGCTTTAAAATAGTCCCTGATATTTGGCAGCGCAAGCCCACCTTTTGTCTTTGTTTAGCTGTAGGGTTCTATATCTGATTCTAGGTCTCTTGCCCTGCCATATGAATCTTGAGATCCTTCTGTCCAGTTCTTGCCATGTTTTTTTTGGGAGGTTCTACCGGTATTGTTTGGAAAAGGTATAGAAGACATGGAAGTATATTCATTTTGACTGCTTCAATTCTTTGTGCAGTACCCAAGAATGGTATCATATTCCATCTTGCTAGATCAGATTTTATTTTTGCCATCAGTGGATCATAGTTTAGTGTTATAATTTTGTTGAGTTGTTTCAGGATATTGACCCCCAGATATTTCATAGATTCCATCCCCCAGTTAGTTTTGAGTTTGCTTAGTAAATATTGATTTGGGTCATAGTTGAATGTTAAAACTTGGGTTTTATGCATGTTTAATTCATACCCCGATAAATCTCCATACTCTGAAAAAACTGAGATTAGTTCTGGAAAAGAGGTGTCCGGCTGCCCCAGGTATATTAAAATGTCATCAGCAAAGAGTGCTATTTTATGTTCCTTCTGACCAAGTGTAATACCGTAAAATGTAAAATACAGTAGTGTTTTATTTTGTGACTCAGTAAGTTGGGGAAGGTTTAATGTGTTTAGGAATGCTTCGGCTGCGTCTTTGTGTTTTTTGAGGGAGTACAAGTTCTTATAGTAGTTCTCGAAGCTTTTAAGAATATCCTGTATTCTAAATTTTATTTCCTTTGATACTGGGTTTCTGATTTTGTAGACTGCTCTCTCCGTTTGTTGTTTCCTCAATTTATAGGCTAGTAATTTTGCCGATTTGCTGCCTGCTTCATAGTATTTTTGTTTCAGAAATGTAAGTTTCTTCTGGATTTCTATTGTGTAGATCTCATTTATTCGTTTTTTAATTTCCTTAATTTTGAGCGAGTCATTAGAATGAGTGTTGTCTTTGTGCTCTTTTTCTAGGTTCTTAAGTTCTGACTCTAATGTGATTAGTTTTTCTTGTCTCAGTTTCTTTTGGATTGCCAGTTTTGCGATAATCTTTCCCCTTATTACAGCTTTGCATGCGTCCCACAGTATTAAAGGGGATACTTCTCCATTATCATTTTCTTCCAAATATCTGAGAATATCTGATTCCAATTCATCTTTCAGTGGTCCTTTCAGGACGTTTGAATTCAACCTCCAAGAAAATGTATTATTTGTATATTTTTGGATACTTAAGTCCATATAGATCGGACTGTGGTCAGAGAGATCCATCAGTCCTATTTTACATGTTTTTACTCTTCCAATGTCTCTATTAAATATAAAAAAATAGTCAATCCTTGAGTATGATGAATGTGGTGCTGAGTAAAATGTATAATCTTTTACACTGGGGTTGAATTCCCTCCACACGTCACAGATTCCCATTTCTTTTAGTAGCATCCGAGTTTTCCTACTTTGAGTATTATTTTGATGTGGAGAATTACCTGATGTATCCCAGTATGGATTCAGTCTTAGATTGAAGTCTCCACCACATATCACTAAACCTTGGGCTTTAGTTATCATTAGGTCAAATACATTTTTATAAAATTTCCAGTTAGCCCCTGGAGGTGCATATACATTCAGCAGGGTGATATCTTCTCCCTCTAGCCGCCCAAGTACCATACTGTATCTCCCTTCTTTATCTTTGTGTTCTGATTTTTTTTTCAAATACAATTTTGGTTGAGATCAATGTCGCTACTCCCCTCCTCCTCCCTGACTTATATGAAGATGAAGAGATCATTTTAAACCCTTGTCTATTGAGTTTAGTGTGCTCCACGTCTGTTAGGTGGGTTTCCTGTAAAAATATTATTCCTGCTTTGTCTTTTTTCATTTTGCCTAGAATCTTGGATCTTTTAACTGGATTCAGGATCCCTTTTACATTATATGAGATTATTTTGGTTACACCCTGTTTCTCCATTGTGTTGTCTTATTTAGTATAACGGTGTAGTGGCCCTCTTTTATGCTACTCAGAAACTGAAAGAACATTAAGAACATAAAAAACATTAAGAACATAGTATACAAAACTTTAAAACAAAAAACTGACAAAAGATCTTCCTGAGCTGAGGTCTTTTTAGTGACCTTAGAAGAGCCTTGATGGTGTGTTGGCTCTGAGGGAAATTCCTCAGATTCCGTTACGTGTTGAGGGCCCTCTCTTACCCCTGTAAGTTGTCCCATGTTTTTAACGTGAATTTCAGATCCCAATCCGAACTTATGATTTTTTTTTTTATGCCTATACCCTATGAAATTGTGCGCAACCTCCCACCACCATCACAGCAAACATTCACGTTAATACAGTATTTGTTAGTGTGGAGAAATCATGTGGTTCATTGTCACATTTCTATTTTAACAAGTTTTTTTTTTTTTAAAGACTTATTTGTTTCTAATATTATGTCTGTTCCATGAAATGTTTTACCACTTGCTGATTCTGCATCTCCTTTAATGCTTGTTACCTTGTAGGAGGAGGGTTGGATGTGCAGATTGACTAAAAATATCGTTGTTCCCTCCTGTAAACGGCCAGTTTTTCCTTATAGCTCTGGCGCTGGGTTTCCCGCTGCTGGCCCATGGATTTTGAGGGTCTCTGTGTGGACCACGTTTGAGCCTTGATTCTTTTGATCGGGTCTGCTGCGGGTTTATACACCGTTACCGGGAGCCCTCTTCTCGCCATATCCGTGGTTGCTTCTTCCGCTGAGTTGTAGAGACATGTCTCATCGCCGTAAAAAACCCGCAGCTTCGCCGGAAATGGCATCTGGAAGCGCAGTTTTTTCTCTCGTAATACCTTTTTAGCGTCGTTGTATTCCCGACGCTTTTTAAGGACCTCCGGGGCGTAATCGTGTTCCATGAAAACTTTTCTCTCTTGGTGCATAAATCCTTTTTCTGCCAAGCCAGTCTACCTCTTCTTTTATTCTGGAGTTGGAAAACTTCACCACCACCAATCTTGGTGGCGCTTCCGCCGCCGGCCTAGGGGCTAATGTACGGTGTGCCCTTTCTATCTTCAAGTCGGTGGTTTGGGGAATATCCAACTTTTCTCTCAATAAGGATTCCACGCATGCCGCCATTGTGGTGAAACCATCCTTGACTCCTTCTTTCAGACCATGAATTCTTATGTTGTCTCTTCTTAGTCTTCCTTCTTGGTCGGTTAGCTTAGCCTCCAGTCTTGACTGTCTTTTGTGTAGTTCCAGCACGGTATCTTCCAGCCCTTTTATTCTTTCCTCTGCTTCCAAGATTTGGTCCTCGGCCTGGTCCACTCTGCTGTTTGTCCTTTTTATTTTGTCTTTGATTTCACGAAATTCGGCCCAACACTCTTTTTTTTCCACAATATCTTTATTGAACCTTTTTTTTTTTTTTAACAAACATGATACAAACAATCAAACACTAACACTAAAGTACTACAAAAAAAAAAAAAAATACCCTAAAAACACCAACAACCACCAACAAAATCAAGTCTTCAACAATGCTCCTCTGTTTAGTCTAGACAATCCAATACATTAGTATACATATTATGTTCACCAGTTTGGAATTTACAAGGTCCACACACATCATTCACCTTCTTCTTCAAGAGTTATGTTTAAATTTTTTACATAATCAATAAAAGGTCTCCATATATTCTCAAACACAATTTCCTTTGATTTCAGTATATATGTTATTCTTTCTAATGGAAGGTTTGTTAACATCTGTCTTAACCACTGAGTCACATCTGGTCTATGAGTCTTTTTCCATAATAGTGCAATACATTTTTTGGCATTAAGCAAACTGAGGTCTATGAATGTTCTTTCACTTTTATTGAAATTATGCTTTTCTGGGTACAGACCCAACAAAAACAGTTTAGGATTCAATATGATTTGTTTTGAGATTATTTTTTCAATTGTTACCCTCACCTCCTCCCAAAACATTCTTATTAATCTACATTCCCATAAACAATGAAATAGGGTTCCTTTACTTTCCATGCATTTTGTGCATGTATCTGGTATATTTTTGTTATATCTATTTAACTCCTCCGGTGTAACATACATCCGCATTAACCATTTGAAATGTATCAATTTAAGGCGTGCATTTATTGATTTGGTTTGAGCTTCTGTACAAGCCAATTCCCATTGTTCCTCTGAAATTTCAATTTGCAGGTCTTCTTTCCAGTAGTTTAATCTTTTCAGTGAATTTTCACTTGAAGATAGTGTCAATGAGTTATAAAACTCTGAAATAATACCCTTTCTTTTACTATCTTTCATCATCATTTTTTCCAAGGATGAATAAATAGGTCGAGTGAGAGCTTTATTTTGATTTGATCGAATAAAGTTTCTAAGTTGAAGATATTTAAAATAATGTGTTCTATTGAGATTAAATTTGATCCTCAGCTCTTCAAAAGACATTATGTTGTCTGCACATGGCAAATATAAATCCTGAATCTTTTGTATCCCTTTTAAATTCCATACTTTAAATACAGCGTCCGCTCTCCCTGGTTTAAAATATTGATTACCCCATATTGGACTAAATTGTGACAATAACTGTGGTTCTTTTAAATAGTTTTTAGCTTCACACCATATTTTGATCATATGCTTTACAAATGGATTTTTAACTTGTTTTTGTAATTTTTTTGCCGAATCTGAGTATATGAATATGGGAAGAGGTAAAGGTAAATTGTATGATTCCATTTCAGTCCAGTGAGGGAGATCATTTGATGAAAAATAATATGTCATAGACCTCAGTTGTGCCGACCAATAATACAACATAAAATTTGGACATTTCAGACCTCCACGATCAAATGGTAAATATAATAAAGACAAACGTAATCTAGCCCTCCTGTTGTTCCATATAAATTCCACTAACTTTTTTTTTATTCTTGAGAATAGATCTAAAGGTGGTGATAAGGGAATGTATTGAAATAAATAAAGTATTTTAGGTAAAATATTACTTTTAAGTATATTGATTCTCCCGATCATCGACATTGGTAGTGACATCCATCTCTGAGTTAACTCATTGATATCTGACATTAAGGCTTCATAGTTGACACTGGCGACTGATTCTAGCTTAGGCATAATTTGGATTCCTAAATATTTAAACTGATTTACAACATTGAATTGATTTACCTCAGGGGCTGGGTAATTTCTCTGGGTCTCATTTAGCATTAATATTGAAGATTTAGTTTTATTTATTTTATATCCTGATATTTCCCCAAAATTCTTTATTAAATTCAACAAGGTTGGAATTGATTTTTTTAGATTCGACATAAACAAAATTATATCATCGGCGTACAGGGAGATTTTATGTTCTGTTGGTCCAACTTTAATTCCATATATTTGTGAATGTAAACGTATCGCTATCGCTAAAGGTTCAATTGCCATAGTAAACAGTAAAGGTGAAAGTGGACAGCCTTGTCGACATCCTCTATTGATTTTTATTGGTTTTGAAATATTGTTATTTGTTAGGATTTCTGCTGTAGCATTATTGTATATTATTTGAACCCATTTTATGAAATTATTTCCAAGTCCAAACCTTTGTAGGACTTCAAAAAGAAAGGGCCATTCAACTCTATCAAAGGCCTTTTCGGCGTCCAATGATAGGAGAGCTGTATCCGGTGCTTCTTTATTAAAATAAATAATATTAAATAGTCTTCTTACATTATGGAAGCCTTGTCTACCCTTTATAAAGCCATTCTGATCTCGATTAATAATATTTGGTAAAATTTCTTGTATTCGTCTTGCTAAAATTTTACAGATTATCTTAAGGTCGGCGTTTAATAGGCTTATTGGTCTCATATTTTCACATTTATTAGAGGGCTTACCTGGTTTTGGCAACAGTATAATTAAGGCATTATTTATGTATGATGGTAAATTATTATTTTGAAATGCTTCTAAAACCATTTCCAAAAAAGGTTTTATTAATTTATTCTTAAATTTTTTATAAAGGTCAACTGGAAGACCATCTGGTCCTGCACTTTTTCCTGATTTCATATTATCAATGGCTAGCCCAACTTCTTCTTGACTAATTTTAGACTCCAATATCTCCCTGTTTTCATTTGGAATACACGGTATAGATAGTTCGTTCAAAAACCCATTTAGTTTTGTTAAATCAGGTTCATTTTTGGTATCATATAATTTTTCATAGTAATCTCTAAAGGCTCTATTAATTTCTAAAGGATCTATAACTACCTGTCTGTTACTTATAATACTGGTAATTGGTGTTTTAATTTCCAATTGTTTAATCTGCCATGCTAATAATTTTCCTGATTTTTCACCTTGTTCATAAAAAGATTGTTTCAATCTTAGAAGACTCGAGGCAGCTCTATTCGCTGATTTTTTGTCGTATTCAGCTCTCAAAATCAGTAATTCATTCTCCAACCTTGGGTCACTTCCTGCATACACTTTTTCCTGAAGACTTTTTATTTTATGTTCCAATTTAGCTCTCTCCTCTCGAGTCTTCTTAGATTTTGATCCTGTATAACTAATAATATGTCCCCTAATAAAAGCTTTGAAAGCCTCCCACTTTACACATGCTGATGTTTGTGTAGTATTGATGTCAAAGAACTCGTCTATCTGTTTTTCTATATACTTGACAAATTCCTCATCCTGAAGCCATTTATGCTGAAATTGCCATCTACCTGATTCCTTTGTCAATTTTTTATCTACATATATTAGACAACAGGGTGCATGATCAGAAATCACGATGTTATCATAAAAGCAGTTTTGAATCTTGGACCTTAATTCTGTGGAAATCAAAAAATAATCAATACGTGAGAATGTCTTGTAGGTACTGGAATAACAAGAATAGGCTTTAACTTGTGGTTTCATTTCTCTCCATATATCTAACAATCTCAATTCTTTCATAAAATGATTAATAGTCATCCTACATCCAATGTGCGTACAATCCAGTCCTGTTGATCTATCCACACCTGGATTCAATGTACAATTAAAATCCCCTGCTATTATATGTTGCCCTGTAAGTGATGATAAGATGAGAAATAAATTAGCAAAGAACTTCTGATCATCTATATTGGGACCATATAAGTTCACAAGATTTATATTTTCTAATAGCAAAGAACCTTGAATGATTACATATCTTCCAAATTTGTCTCCAATTACATTTTTCACCTGAAAAGGAACTGATTTATGTATGAGAGTCATAACTCCCCTGGCTCGGGATGAAAATGAAGAGGTGAATACACTTCCCTGCCATCTACTCCTAATTCTTTTAACATCCTCCTCTATCAGATGAGTTTCTTGTAAAAACACAATTCTTGAACCCATGTCCTTTATTTTATTCATAACTTGTTTAAGTTTTTTTAAATTTTGTAGACCTCTGCAATTCCATGAAGTTAAATTAAGATTAACACTTTGGTCCATGATCAATAGAGAGTTTGGGATTACCTTGCAGTGTAAACATGCTCATACAGAGAAGCAAAAACATGAGTGGTTGAACATTCATCCTACAAACTACACACAAACAAATTTCCCCTTCCCACACTTGTGGCAAACCCCCCAAAATCAAAAGAAAAATTCTGTCTCCCGATATAGCCATCGACTGTTCCACACCCACGGGGAACAGCCTAAGCCACTCCTTCTTCATCCTCCCAATCACCCCAACTCTACTGCTTTTAATGACGTAACATTAACTCTCCTCTGTAGTTTTCCAACTTAACTCCAAAATTTTTAACAACTTTGTACATCATAGTTTTTTTTTTTTGTTTGTTTTGTTTTTGTTTTGTTTTTTTAATATATAATACAATCTATATTTTGTAAACTTACTATTTACTTCAAGTCAGTCAGATGCCTGTGCAAATGCTTAATTATTCTACCTTATATTTTGTTCATGCTTAGCTCCCACCAGTCTCTTCTTCTTCTTTGATCTTCTTGATGAACTCCTGCGCCTCCTCTGGGGTCTTGAAGATGTGGGTTCTGCCCTCATACGTGGTCAGCAGTCTCGCAGGATAGATTACACCATGACGAATCCCAAGGTTGCGCAGCTCCTTACGTACGGGATCAAACTGCTTCCTCAATTGCTGGATTCCTGTGGCCAAATCTGGGTAGAACCGCACCTGCTGGTCCTGGTGTTTAATCTCTCCTTTAGCACGTGCAGCGTTGAAGATCTTCATCCTGTCTCTGTTGCTAAGAAACTTCATAATTAAGGTCCTCGGCGGTCCCTTATCTCTCCGTGGGCCAATACGATGTGCTTTTTCCAGAACCACTGCTGATTGCAACTCCTCGCTGCCCAGCACCTCCGGAATCCACTTTTCCAGAAAGGAACATACGTCCCGACCTTCTGATTCCTCTGGAAGACCCACCAGCCTCAAATTATTCTGTCTCGACCGAGATTCCAAATCCAAAATATTATCTTCCAGAGATTTATTTTTTTTTTCCAAAGTGCGCACCTTTAATTGAAGACGGGTGACGTCATCTTCAGCACTAGCGAGACGGAGCTCCATCTGCGCCGTTCGTTCTACACAGTCACCCAATTCCTTTCTTATTCCTTCCAACGCTGTCATAATCCCATCAAATCTAGAGGAAAAGTCCGCTCTCATTGAACTCATGGCAGCCATCAGCGCATCTGCGCCATTCCCCGCAAACATCGCACCGCCGCCAGCTTCCTCCGCCATATATGGAGTTTTGTTTGCTGCGTCACAGACCTGAAAGTCCGTTAATTTGGACTGTTTCAGCGGCTCGCTTTTTCCTTTTCCTGGTTTTCCAGCCTTAGGCTTCGCCGACATATCCTCGCCCAAATGCTGGGATACGTTCTGTCCCAAATGAGAGAGTTATTTGCCGATTTTTTTTCTCCAGGAGCAGAGCAGAGCGAGACACGTCCGTCCTACGTGGCAGCCATAACCGGAAGTCCCGGCCCAACACTCTTGGCGAAATTGTCTTAATTCTTTAAGTACCATTTTTAAGCTAACCTTTTTGCTAGCTTCATTCAGCTCCTCGTCTTCTGAATGGAAATCCTCCGGATCAGATTCTCCGGCCGATGCGTGTCCTGGCCTGGTAAATGTCGATTTCTTCTGTTTTCCTTTAGGCATGATCACTTTGTCTTTTTTTTTTCCACAATATCTTTATTGAACCTTTTTTTTTTTTTATCAAACATGATACAAACAATCAAACACTAACACTAAAGTACTACAAAAAAAAAAAATGCACTAAAAACACCAACAACCACCAACAAAATCAAGTCTTCAACAATGCTCCTCTGTTTAGTCTAGACAATCCAATACATTAGTATACATATTATGTTCACCAGTTTGGAATTTACAAGGTCCACACACATCATTCACCTTCTTCTTCAAGAGTTATGTTTAAATTTTTTACATAATCAATAAAAGGTCTCCATATATTCTCAAACACAATTTCCTTTGATTTCAGTATATATGTTATTCTTTCTAATGGAAGGTTTGTTAACATCTGTCTTAACCACTGAGTCACATCTGGTCTATGAGTCTTTTTCCATAATAGTGCAATACATTTTTTGGCATTAAGCAAACTGAGGTCTATGAATGTTCTTTCACTTTTATTAAAATTATGCTTTTCTGGGTACAGACCCAACAAAAACAGTTTAGGATTCAATATGATTTGTTTTGAGATTATTTTTTCAATTGTTACCCTCACCTCTTCCCAAAACATTCTTATTAATCTACATTCCCATAAACAATGAAATAGGGTTCCTTTACTTTCCATGCATTTTGTGCATGTATCTGGTATATTTTTGTTGTATCTATTTAACTCCTCCGGTGTAACATACATCCGCATTAACCATTTGAAATGTATCAATTTAAGGCGTGCATTTATTGATTTGGTTTGAGCTTCTGTACAAGCCAATTCCCATTGTTCCTCTGAAATTTCAATTTGCAGATCTTCTTTCCAGTAGTTTAATCTTTTCAGTGAATTTTCACTTGAAGATAGTGTCAATGAGTTATAAAACTCTGAAATAATACCCTTTCTTTTACTATCTTTCATCATCAGTTTTTCCAAGGATGAATAAATAGGTCGAGTGAGAGCTTTATTTTGATTTGATCGAATAAAGTTTCTAAGTTGAAGATATTTAAAAAAATGTGTTCTATTGAGATTAAATTTGATCCTCAGCTCTTCAAAAGACATTATGTTGTCTGCACATGGCAAATATAAATCCTGAATCTTTTGTATCCCTTTTAAATTCCATACTTTAAATACAGCGTCCGCTCTCCCTGGTTTAAAATATTGATTACCCCATATTGGACTAAATTGTGACAATAACTGTGGTTCTTTTAAATAGTTTTTAGCTTCACACCATATTTTGATCATATGCTTTACAAATGGATTTTTAACTTGTTTTTGTAATTTTTTTGCCGAATCTGAGTATATGAATATGGGAAGAGGTAAAGGTAAATTGTATGATTCCATTTCAGTCCAGTGAGGGAGATCATTTGATGAAAAATAATATGTCATAGACCTCAGTTGTGCCGACCAATAATACAACATAAAATTTGGACATTTCAGACCTCCATGATCAAATGGTAAATATAATAAAGACAAACGTAATCTAGCCCTCCTGTTGTTCCATATAAATTCCACTAACTTTTTTTTTATTCTTGAGAATAGATCTAAAGGTGGTGATAAGGGAATGTATTGAAATAAATAAAGTATTTTAGGTAAAATATTACTTTTAAGTATATTGATTCTCCCGATCATCGACATTGGTAGTGACATCCATCTCTGAGTTAACTCATTGATATCTGACATTAAGGCTTCATAGTTGACACTGGCGACTGATTCTAGCTTAGGCATAATTTGGATTCCTAAATATTTAAACTGATTTACAACATTGAATTGATTTACCTCAGGGGCTGGGTAATTTCTCTGGGTCTCATTTAGCATTAATATTGAAGATTTAGTTTTATTTATTTTATATCCTGATATTTCCCCAAAATTCTTTATTAAATTCAACAAGGTTGGAATTGATTTTTTTAGATTCGACATAAACAAAATTATATCATCGGCGTACAGGGAGATTTTATGTTCTGTTGGTCCAACTTTAATTCCATATATTTGTGAATGTAAACGTATCGCTATCGCTAAAGGTTCAATTGCCATAGTAAACAGTAAAGGTGAAAGTGGACAGCCTTGTCGACATCCTCTATTGATTTTTATTGGTTTTGAAATATTGTTATTTGTTAGGATTTCTGCTGTAGCATTATTGTATATTATTTGAACCCATTTTATGAAATTATTTCCAAGTCCAAACCTTTGTAGGACTTCAAAAAGAAAGGGCCATTCAACTCTATCAAAGGCCTTTTCGGCGTCCAATGATAGGAGAGCTGTATCCGGTGCTTCTTTATTAAAATAAATAATATTAAATAGTCTTCTTACATTATGGAAGCCTTGTCTACCCTTTATAAAGCCATTCTGATCTCGATTAATAATATTTGGTAAAATTTCTTGTATTCGTCTTGCTAAAATTTTACAGATTATCTTAAGGTCGGCGTTTAATAGGCTTATTGGTCTCATATTTTCACATTTATTAGAGGGCTTACCTGGTTTTGGCAGCAGTATAATTAAGGCATTATTTATGTATGATGGTAAATTATTATTTTGAAATGCTTCTAAAACCATTTCCAAAAAAGGTTTTATTAATTTATTCTTAAATTTTTTATAAAGGTCAACTGGAAGACCATCTGGTCCTGCACTTTTTCCTGATTTCATATTATCAATGGCTAGCCCAACTTCTTCTTGACTAATTTTAGACTCCAATATCTCCCTGTTTTCATTTGGAATACACGGTATAGATAGTTTGTTCAAAAACCCATTTAGTTTTGTTAAATCAGGTTCATTTTTGGTATCATATAATTTTTCATAGTAATCTCTAAAGGCTCTATTAATTTCTAAAGGATCTATAACTACCTGTCCGTTACTTATAATACTGGTTATTGGTGTTTTAATTTCCAATTGTTTAATCTGCCATGCTAATAATTTTCCTGATTTTTCACCTTGTTCATAAAAAGATTGTTTCAATCTTAGAAGACTCGAGGCAGCTCTATTCGCTGATTTTTTGTCGTATTCAGCTCTCAAAATCAGTAATTCATTCTCCAACCTTGGATCTCTTCCTGCATACACTTTTTCCTGAAGACTTTTTATTTTATGTTCCAATTTAGCTCTCTCCTCTCGAGTCTTCTTAGATTTTGATCCTGTATAACTAATAATATGTCCCCTAATAAAAGCTTTGAAAGCCTCCCACTTTACACATGCTGATGTTTGTGTAGTATTGATGTCAAAGAACTCGTCTATCTGTTTTTCTATATACTTGACAAATTCCTCATCCTGAAGCCATTTATGCTGAAATTGCCATCTGCCTGATTCCTTTGTCAATTTTTTATCTACATATATTAGACAACAGGGTGCATGATCAGAGATCACGATGTTATCATAAAAGCAGTTTTGAATCTTGGACCTTAATTCTGTGGAAATCAAAAAATAATCAATACGTGAGAATGTCTTGTAGGTACTGGAATAACAAGAATAGGCTTTAACTTGTGGTTTCATTTCTCTCCATATATCTAACAATCTCAATTCTTTCATAAAATGATTAATAGTCATCCTACATCCAATGTGCGTACAATCCAGTCCTGTTGATCTATCCACACCTCTACTGCTTTTAATGACGTAACATTAACTCTCCTCTGTAGTTTTCCAACTTAACTCCAAAATTTTTAACAACTTTGTACATCATAGTTTTTTTTTTTGTTTTGTTTTTGTTTTGTTTTTTTAATATATAATACAATCTATATTTTGTAAACTTACTATTTACTTCAAGTCAGTCAGATGCCTGTGCAAATGCTTAATTATTCTACCTTATATTTTGTTCATGCTTAGCTCCCACCAGTCTCTTCTTCTTCTTTGATCTTCTTGATGAACTCCTGCGCCTCCTCTGGGGTCTTGAAGATGTGGGTTCTGCCCTCATACGTGGTCAGCAGTCTCGCAGGATAGATTACACCATGACGAATCCCAAGGTTGCGCAGCTCCTTACGTACGGGATCAAACTGCTTCCTCAATTGCTGGATTCCTGTGGCCAAATCTGGGTAGAACCGCACCTGCTGGTCCTGGTGTTTAATCTCTCCTTTAGCACGTGCAGCGTTGAAGATCTTCATCCTGTCTCTGTTGCTAAGAAACTTCATAATTAAGGTCCTCGGCGGTCCCTTATCTCTCCGTGGGCCAATGCGATGTGCTTTTTCCAGAACCACTGCTGATTGCAACTCCTCGCTGCCCAGCACCTCCGGAATCCACTTTTCCAGAAAGGAACATACGTCCCGACCTTCTGATTCCTCTGGAAGACCCACCAGCCTCAAATTATTCTGTCTCGACCGAGATTCCAAATCCAAAATATTATCTTCCAGAGATTTATTTTTTTTTCCAAAGTGCGCACCTTTAATTGAAGACGGGTGACGTCATCTTCAGCACTAGCGAGACGGAGCTCCATCTGCGCCGTTCGTTCTACACAGTCACCCAATTCCTTTCTTATTCCTTCCAACGCTGTCATAATCCCATCAAATCTAGAGGAAAAGTCCGCTCTCATTGAACTCATGGCAGCCATCAGCGCATCTGCGCCTCCCCGCGCAGACATCGCACCGTTGCCAGCCTCCTCCGCCATATATGGAGTTTTGTTTGCTGCGTCACAGACCTGAAAGTCCGTTAATTTGGACTGTTTCGCCGGCTCGCTTTTTCCTTTTCCTGGTTTTCCAGCCTTAGGCTTCGCCGACATATCCTCGCCCAAATGCTGAGATACGTTCTGTCCCAAATGAGAGAGTTATTTGCCGATTTTTTTTCTCCAGGAGCAGAGCAGAGCGAGACACGTCCGTCCTACGTGGCAGCCATAACCGGAAGTCATCACTTTGTCTTTTGATTTTCACTCTTCCAAAAATCCATTAAATCTGATTTTCAAGGTATTTTCCTGGATCGGGTCTGGGAGCTTCAGCGTTAAGCTGCTATCACCATGGTGTCCAGACCGGAAGTGTATTTTGTGGTTTTTCATAGGTACCCTGGTGTTTGAGGCTGATGTTTTTGGGATAAACAGTTCTTTTGTGAATGCGGCTGAGGTTTCATGCACTTGGGTGACTTGGGAGCATAAATTGATCCATTGTGGCATTTAAGAGTTTGTGTGTGTGAACAGTGTGGAAAGACCTTCACCCAGATGAGTTTAGACCACATGAAGTCATGTACTCTGGAGTTAAATAGTGTCTGTGGTCACTGTGGGAAAACCTTCTGTGTCGGGTAAATTATGCTCTGTATGGTTTGTGCCCCATGTATTGTAACTCTTGTCCTATTTGTTTTGTTGTTTCTGTGGGAATGTTATGGGTATGTCAGGGGATGTGTTTTTTGGGGGGGCCTTGTTGGTATTTGTTTCGCTCCCTCTTTGCCTGTTCCTCCATTCACTCGCCCTGTGGGTAGGGGTGGGGGTGGGGGCTAGGTGTTACAGGGCGTTCGGAGCCCGCCTTTGAGGGAGGGGTACTGTTATGACCCGAGCGCTAATGTTATTTGTGCTCGGGCTATTTCTGTCAGGTCTTGACAGCGGCGTTGTTATTCTGGCTCTCCGAGCTCTTATTGTGACAGCGCTCGGGGAGGCTTCCGCTCAGCTGTCAAGACCTGAACAGCTGTTCTGCATTTGTGGTCGTTAGCGGCCGGCTTCTTAAACCGACGCTAGCGGCTGCATTCTTGCAGCAGTGTCTGTCGCTGATCGTCGGAGCGATCGTACGTTATGGATTATTACTACATTGCCCGTCTGTGGTGTGACCGTCTCATCCTGTGGACCCGTGAGTGAGCTTATTAGCCTTACGCCTCCCTGTGTGTAGACTTGTTGGTGTCATAGCCTCAGCGGCTTGTATTATTGTGATTTTCACCGTAAATAAAGACTCTAACACAACTCTCTGGTGACGGTGTGGCGTCTTATGGTGGCTTGCGAGGGCCACCGCATGACAGTATACCCTTTACAAAAACTTAAATAAAAAAAAAATAAATTATCTATTAGAGATAAAATCAGTCAGATTCTTCCCACCTTAAACCTAAGTACAGTAACTATTACAACTCCTTCAACTGATATCTGTTTAGATAAGTTTACTCCAACTGACCTTTTAGAGTTAGATAAAATAATCTCCTCATCCAGACCTTCAACTTGTCTTTTAGACCCTATTCCTACCAGGTTATTTAAAAAAGTCTTCCCATTTATTGGTAGCCGTATTCTTCAAATAATCAGTTCTTCTTTAACTTTAGGTCATGTACCGCAGGCTTTTAAAATTGCTGTAATTAAACCCTTATTCAAAAAGCCAACGCTTGATCCAGGAGTTTTGGCTAACTATCGACCAATCTCTAATCTGCCTTTCATTTCAAAAATCTTAGAGTTGTTGCTACGCAATTATTTGACCACTTGCAGGGAAATGGTTTATTTGAAGAGTTTCAGTCTGGGTTCAGAATTCATCACAGCACTGAAACAGCCTTAGTGAAGGTCACTAATGACCTCCTTATCACATCTGATAATGGACTCGTTTCTGTACTTCTCCTTTTAGATCTTAGTGCAGCCTTTGATACTATCGATCATGATATTCTACTTGATAGATTAGAACACTATGTAGGACTTAATGGAACTTCACTGCAGTGGTTTAGATCTTATTTGTCCGATAGACTTCAATTTTTTCATATCAATAATGAGTTTTCTTCCAACTCTAAGTTCTTGTCATGGAGTTCCACAGGGATCTGTGTTAGGCCCTACTCTTTTTAGTTTATATATGCTTCCGTTAGGCAACGTCATTAGAAAGTACTGTATACATTTTCATTGTTACACTGTACTGTTGCACCCAATGTGACTCGAGTCGTATATTGAGATTCACAGCCAGCTAAACTCTCTCTTGCATCACTTCCTCCAAGGAACAGGCAGGTGTCGTTTTGGACTAGGATTTAATGCAAAAAAGTGTGAAACTGAAAAGATACAGACACAAAGAAATATTTAGAAACTAGGAAATAAATATCTACAAACGGTACATTAAAAGATCAATACTAGCTAAACAGTGTCATCACACGGACTTGGATACGGCTTCGCTATGACAAACACATCGCCGATTAGCGTCTATAAAACTCATCAAACTTATTCTAATAATCAATTATACTTTATCTACTCATCACAATAAACTACTAAACTTACTCATATTGCCACTCAAAGGGCTGGAAGTGAGCGGATGGCTTTAGAAGGAACAGCAATGCAGACTCGTGTTCCTATTGACATTCAGTATGCTAGGTCTCTTCTTCTCGTCACCTACTGGCAAGCTTAAAGCTACTACAGAGCCTAGCGCCCTCTAGAGGACTGGACGAACAAATATATTTAAACTGTATCAACACACTCCCCGCCTGGCATTATTTTAAGAATGCCACTAAACTTATAAACTAATTTGTTCGAGATAAAAGGAGTATACAGTCTGAGATGGGTCTGGAGAAAGTCTTTGTAGTTTTGTTTTGTGTCACCTTGACCTCCACCTTCCTTACGACTCCATCCTTGCTTGCGAGAGTCTTCACGATGATGCCCATAGGCCATTCGTTCCTTTTTAGGTTCTTGTCCTTGAGAAGAATGACGTCCCCTTCTTCCAGGTTTGGTTTGTTGCGCTGCCACTTCTGACGACTCTGGAGCATGTTCAGGTACTCTTTTTGCCAGCGGGCTCAGAAGGTGTCGGCAAGGACTTGAACTCTCTTCCACTGGTGTCTGTACATGTCGGCCTTGGTGAAATCTCCAGGTGGAGTTAGGATTGCATTAGTCTTCTGTGTGAGAAGAGTCGCGGGCGTCAAGATCAAAGGAGCTTCCGGATCTGAGGAGACCGGCACCAGAGGTCTCGCGTTGATAATAGCTGTGACTTCAGCCAGCAATGTTGTTAGGACCTCATGGGTTAGCTTGGGGTTTCCTGATTGTAAGAGCATCGAGTCCAGGATGCGTCGTGCTATGCCGATCATACGCTCCCATGTGCCTCCCATGTGTGATGAGTGAGGAGGGTTAAACATAGGTAGTCTTCTACACTTGTCTCATCAGGCTTTGGAGGATCCAACTTCAATTCCTTGGATGCTCCGACAAAGTTGGTCCCGCAGTCAGATCTTAGCTGTTTAGCAGGGCCTCTGATGGCGAAGAATCTTCGAAGAGCATTGATAAAACTTGAACAGCTGAGTGTTTCGATTACTTCGATGTGAATGGCTCTTGTAGACATGCACGTGAACAGAACCGCCCATCTTTTGCTGTTGACTTGACCACCTCTAGCGCGTCACATTGCAACCTCCCACGGCCCAAATACATCTAGGCCAACATAAGAAAATGGGGGATCGGTTTGCAAACATTCAGCAGGTAGATCTGCCATGATTTGCTGCTCTGTCTTGCCTCGAAGCTTTCTACAGGTCACACATTTGTGGATGACACTGCTGATGGATCTCTTGGCACCCACTAACCACATGCCGCTTGCTCTCACTGCACCCTCAGTGAAATGTCTTCCTTGATGCTTAACAGCCTCATGGTGATGTCGGATGAGCAATGTAGCGATGTGATGCTTTGCTGGGAATAGAAGAGGATTGGCTTCATGACTGGGCAGCTTTGACTCTGACAGACGTCCTCCTACTCGGAGTAAACCATTGTCGTTGATGATCGGATTGAGCTTGTAAAGGGAACTGTTCCGCGCTATTTCTTGTTTTGTCTTGATGCACTTGATTTCCTCTGCATACACTTCATGTTGAACACATCTGATGATTGTGTACTCTGCTTGTGTTAAGGCTTCTTCTGTGAGACTTGTTTTACAGAGATGCCAGCTTCTACATCTGTTACCTCCTTTGGACTTGAAACCATGAGCAATGTGACGTAGGTAAGCTACTGCTTTGACAAGGGAGGTCCACTTTGAGAAACGTTCAAAACGTGATGAACCCAAGGCTTTGAGGTTAGCTCTTGTCACAAGCGTTGTCGCGTTCTGTCGAATTTCAACATCCGATTCTGGATTGATGAGCTCAAATGGGCCTTTTTCAGGAGTGACAGTCTGTTTGTCGAGCAGGAAGGCTGGACCATACCACCATGTAGTACTGGAGATTTTCCCTGCTGGCAGAGAGCGAGATCCATGATCAGCAGGATTGTGCTCTGTTGGGACATACTTCCACTGGCCAGGCAGAGACGATTGCTTGATTCTTTGGACACGATTGTTCACATATACATGAAATCTTCTGTGTTGATTGTGGATGTATCCTAACACCACTTTGCTGTCAGTGTAAAATGTGGTCTTGTCAATTTTCATCTTTAGTTCTTCTCTGAGAAGCTCAGACATTTCCACAGCGAGCACTGTAGCACACAGTTCTAGCCTCGTAATGGTGAGCTCTGGCACAGGAGCTAGTTTGGCCTTACCCATGACAAACCCGACCTCGTTGTGGTCGTCTTCGTGTGTGACTCTCAAGTAGGCAACTGCAGCTATAGCTTTAACTGAAGCATCTGAGAACACACGGAGTTCAGTGACTTCGGCTTGTGAGATGGAGAATGAAACATAGGTACAGGGAATGTTCAGTGTCTTGAGATGCTGCAGAGAGTCATGCCATTTTCTCCAACCGTCATACATGTCTTGAGGCAAGGGGCTGTCCCACTCAAGATTGCTGCTGGAGAGCTCTCTGAGAAGAACAGGTGCTAGCAGCCGAAGAGGGTCGAACAGACTGTTAACAGTTGACAACACACCACGTACAGTAAAGGGCTTTTGCTCTTGTGGAACATCAAATGTGAACGTGTCTGATGTGGTGTCCCAAATCACACCCAAACTGCGTTGGGCTGGGAGCTCGTCTGTAGACAGATCAAGGTCTTTGAGTTCTTTGACCCTGTCTTCAGGTGGGAAAGCGTTCACTACTTCTACTTTGTTGGAGGCAATCTTGTGGAGACGTAGATTAGAAAGTGCAAGCATTTTCTGGGCTCTTTCTAGAACGTCGATAGCCTTAGCTTCTGTCGAGAAAGACTTTAATGCATCGTCCACATAGAAATCCTGTTCTATGAAGTTTTGAGCGTCAGTTCCATATTCACCTTCTGCTTCCTTTGCTGCCATCCTCAACCCGTAGATCGCCACCGCAGGGGAGGGACTATTACCGAAAACATGCACCGTCATGCGATAGTCCACCACTTCTTTGATCAGGTCGTTGTTTTCGTACCACAAGAAGCGAAGGTAATCTCTGTGATCTTCTTGGACAACAAAGCAGTAAAACATCTGCTCGATGTCAGCTGTGACAGCGACAGGTTCTTTTCTGAAGCGGAGGAGCACACCTACGAGTGTGTTGTTTAGGTCAGGCCCTGACAGCAGTACGTCATTGAGTGAAACTCCATCAAACTGCGCACTGGAATTGAACACCACACGGATCTTCCCAGGCTTCTGTGGGTGGTATACGCTGAAAATTGGGAGACACTAGGCCTCTTTGTCTCTATCACGAGGTGGTGCTGGCTCCGCGTGTTTGTTGTCGAGCATCTTCTGCATGAACTCAACAAAGTGTGCTTTCATGTCTGGCTTCTTGTCAAGCATACGTCGCAGAGACATGAGCTGCTTGTAGGCGTAGCACCTGTTGTCAGGGAGTAGGCGTCTGGGGTTACGAAACAGAAGTGGTGCCACCCAACTGTTTGTGTCATCTTTGAAGGACCTTTCCATCTTCTTCAGAAAGATTGTGTCTTCAACAGAGTGTGTGAGGCGATTGTCTTCATTAGTGCGACAGAAGACTGCTTCACCTAGATTCTCAACCGTGGGCTTTGCATGTGGGTTTGAAAGTGGCAGTAGGTTGGAGACAGCTTTCGGTTGGCTCACTGTGAAGCTCTCTTTTACATTGAAGCGACTGTCACAGGGAGTGAGATAGCTTGGGCGTCCGTTGTCCAACACATGTGTTTTGAGAGCGTTTACCTCACTTGGCTTGTGGGCGGTGCCCAGACATACATCACCAATGATAACCCAGCCCAGGTCAAGCTTCTGTGCAAATGGATCATTGTGCCTGCCACTGATTTTCTTTCTCACCTTGTGTACTCTGAGAAGGTTGCGTCCTATCAGCAGCAGTATGTCAGCGTCTGGTTCAAGGGGTGGTATTTCAGCAGCTATTGCTTTCAGATGGGGGTGATGCGAGGCAGCTTCTGCAGTGGGTATTTCTTCCCTATTGTTGGGGATAGCATTGCACTCTATGAGCGTGGGGAGAGGAAAACTCATTTTTTCATCCAATGATTGAACTATGTAGTTGCAGGCTCTTCTACCATTCACTTGTGTTGTGCTAGCACACGTCTTCAGTGTGTAAGGTGTGGCTGTGCCTTGAATATTGAATGTTTCAAAAAACTCTGTTTTTGCGAGTGATTGATTACTTTGATCATCTATTATTGCATACATCTTTTTCATGTTGTGTGGCTCACCTTTCGGGTAGACTTGCACCAAAGAGATCTTGGAGCAGGATTTTCCTGTGATTTGATTTCCACATACCTCGGTACATGTGACTGTAACATCTAAGTCCTGTGTGAGCTCTTGCTCCCCGCCGTTGTCTTTAGGGGATGAGGGAGGCTTAGATGCTGTTGGAGCCGGGCCTGCGTGGAGAGCCGCCAGGTGTTTGTCACTGTTGCATTCTCCACACTTGATTGTTATTTGACAGTCCCTGGCTTGATGGGTGGTGGAAGCAAGGCAGCGATAGCAGGTGTTGTTGTCTCTGAGTACCTTTTTTCTGTCCTCGAACAACATAGCTCTGAAACCCCTGCATCCTTTCAGTGGGTGTGGTTTGTGATGTATGGGACATTGTCTTTTAATGTCTTCGCCTCCTTCGTCTCCACTCCGACTGACACGTCTGTTTTGTGTACCGTAACTGATTGTTTCTGCATGTAGTGACTTTGTGATTTTCCTTTTTTGTAACTAATTGTAGAATTGGCAGGTGAGCTATAAGTCGTGTTGAAGCTTGGGTCATTCCTTGCTTTGGCTTGACCTTTTACAAATTCAACAAAGAATGAGAAAGGTGGGAAACTTACATGATGGTCTTCTTTATACTTTGACCCTACCATTGTCCACTTCTCCTGAAGGTGAAAGGGCAACTTTTCCACGATTGGACTTACACCCCTTGCTGTGTCTAAGTAGCTCAAGCCTGGCAGATATCCATCCAGCTTTGCTGCTTCCAGTTCACACAGTAGATCTGATAGATCGCGAAGCTTGCGTGGCTCTTTGCTCGTGAGCTTTGGAAAATTTTGGATTCTTGCAAACATGGATCTTTCTATTGCCTCTGGTGAGCCTTAGCATTCTTCCAGTCTCGCCCAGACCATGTTCAGACCAGCAGGTGGATGCCTGATATTGACTGCTTTTAATCTCTTAGCATGTTCAGAAGACTCAGGGCCGAGCCACTTAATGAGGAGGTTTAGTTCTTCACTGGCTGTAAGACCGAAGTCTCTGATGGTACTCTGGAATGTGGCTTTCCAGCTAAGATAACTCTCTGGCTTGTCATCATATTTTGTCAGCCCTCCTGTTAATAGTTGGCTTCTGGCTAAGAACCTGGCAAGGTCACTGGTAGTGTTGTTTGCATCATTTGAACTTGATATCTGTTGTGATTGCAACACACTTTGAGAATTTTGGTGAATTGCATCTCTTTGTGGTGGTCGCTTGGCGCCCTCTTGTGGCTGAATTGGGCAACGAGCTGTTTCTTGTTTGACATGGAGATGTGAATAAATCAGTGTGGAATGTTGTTCCTGATGCGTACTGTCCTGTTGAAAAGTTTCTTTCTTTTGAGATGAATCAGTACAACTATGCCTGCTTATGCATTCACTCACTTTTTGTTCTGCAGTTTGTTCTAGAGGGAAGAAGCTCAATTCTTCGCTGTGTTCTGGGTTAATGAGCCGAGCTACAGCAGACTCCGTCACTTCTGCTTTAACCCTGGCTGCATCTGCTTCCTTTTGTAGGTTAAGTAGATCTAGAGTTGCCTCTAACCGTGCCTTTTCCATTTTAATGCTCATCTCTCTCTCAGCATATGCTAGTCTGTCTTTTGAGATGAGAGATGAGATGAGATGAGATGAGATTCAACTTTATTGTCATTACACATGTATGAATACAAGGTAACGAAACGTGACTTGGCGTTTGCTGCTTGAGCTTCTGCTTGGGCATGTGCTGCTGCCATACTGGCTTGACTTGAAGCTGATGACCTCCTAGATCCTACAGCTGATCGGGGAGTCAGTTTCCCGGAATGTACAGAAGACCTGGATGAGTGGGAGGAGCGTGACCTTTTTTTCGCTCTGTGTTTCTTCACTGTTATGGCTTTCAGCCCGTGTTTGCTCCATCTTGACGACTGGATAGGACCGCTGATGTTAAATGTACATTAAATTCCACCCACCTTCACTGTGGTCCCTCACCGAGTGCTATGATTTCACTGTACTGTTGCACCCAATGTGACTCGTGTCGTATATTGAGATTCACAGCCAGCTAAACTCTCTCTTGCATCACTTCCTCCAAGGAACAGGCAGGTGTCGTTTTGGACTAGGATTTAATGCAAAACAGTGTGAAACTGAAAAGATACAGACACAAAGAAATATTTAGAAACTAGGAAATAAAGACAATATCTACAAACGGTACATTAAAAGATCAATACTTGCTAAACAGCGTCATCACACGGACTCGGATACGGCTTCGCTATGACAAACACATCGTCGATTAGCGTCTATAAAACTCATCAAACTTATTCTAATAATCAATTATACTTTATCTACTCATCACAATAAACTACTAAACTTACTCATATTGCCACTCAAAGGGCTGGAAGTGAGCGGATGGCTTTAGAAGGAACAGCAACACAGACTCGTGTTCCTATTGACATTCAGTATGCTAGGTCTCTTCTTCTCGTCACCTACTGGCAAGCTTAAAGCTACTACAGAGCCTAGCGCCCTCTAGAGGACTGGATGAACAAATATATTTAAACTGTATCAACACATACACAGATGACACAATTATACCTGTCAATGAAGCCTGATGGTTGTAATCATTTAGCCAAATTAGATGCCTGTCTTTTTTTTGTAACTTAGATTTTTATTCATTTTTCATCACATATAATGCATTCAGATCACATTCTACATTTAAAAAACAAAGGGGCTAGGGTAAGGAAAAAGAAAAAAAAAAGAAAAAGAAAAAAAGGGGGGGGACAAATGTTGGAGCATCAAGTTTTTAGTTTCCATCTCTTAATTCTTCTGTTTTTTTCAGTGTCTTTGGTTATTCTTTCAATTTCTGCCTCGTTGTTGCACTTTGTAGTGTGTCCATTTCCGCCATTTTTTTCCCCATAGTCCTTCTTGTATTCTTTGTCGATATGTTAGTTTTTCCATCATACGTATGTCCTCAACAATGTCAGTCCATTGCTCTTGGTCAGGAAGAACTTCTGATCGCCATTTTTTTGTGATTGTTTTTTTACATGCAATCAACAAGATTTTAACTAGATATCTGTCCTCAGCCTGTATAACATTGTCTCTTTTAAGATCACATAAGTACATCAGGTTACAGTTCATTGGTATATTATATCCTAATATCCTCTGTATTGTCACATGTATAGATTTCCAGAATGATGATATACAGTATATTTATTTATTTTTTTTTTCATGCAATTTTTTTTTTTTAATTTAAGTTTTTGTAAAGGGTATACAGGTCATTACAGCAATGCGTTGTTTACATTTTCATCACATGTTCCCTTATTTTTTGCTATTTGACAACATTGGTAGGATAGTTATTACAACAACCCCCCCCCTTTTTTTTTTAAAGTGAAAGAAAAAGTGAAGTTAAGGAGAATTAAATAAAAAACAAACAAACAAATGAATAAACAAACAAACAGAACAGCAAAAAAACAACAAACAGGAAAATTATGTAATTAAAAGTTAAAAGAGCAACTGTGTAGTGTTGGAACAAAGAGCGGGACCATTATTGAAATGGTATTTGTCAAAGATTAGTTCTAATGGAAGAACATATGCGATCCAGGGTTGCCCAAATGATTATGAACCCATCATGTCCTGTCTCAGTGCGATGTCAACTTTTTCATCGAGTAAATGTCTTGAATCACGTTAATCCAATCTTCAGGTGTAGGACAGTCCTTCAGCATCCATTTTTTAGTTAGGGCTTTTTACTTGCCAATATTAAACATTGAATAAGTAATTTATCTCCTCGTCTTTCCAGTGAGTCGGTAATAAACCCAAATACAAAGTTACAAAGAAAAGGGAACTGTTTATTTTGAATATTTTCCCAATATTGTCTGTACGTTGGACCAATATTGGTGGATAACTGGGCATGACCAAAACACATGAAAATGATTTGCAGTCTTTTCACCACACAAGCGCCAAAGTTCAACCCCTTATGGGTTAAATTTGTTTTGTGCAGGTGTTCTGAAAAATCTTACAAGTTTTTCCATCCAAATTCTCTCCACTGCAGGGATGAGGTACTTTTCCATTGCTGTTTATTTAGCTTTTCCCATATTTCCAATTGTAAAGTGAAATTCCCCTCTTTTTCCCATCTCTCTTTTATATACGATGTGTTGTCTCCTTTTAAGTCTTGAAGACCTTGGCATATTTTAGAAATGTATCTGATCCCTGGGATCCCTTTATATGCCATTAAGAAGACCTTCAGAACACCTGACTGGGCCCTTTCCAAATCCTCCTTTTTAAGTATATTGTTTATGTGGTGTCTAAGCTGAAAGAACCTGTAAAGATCTTGATTTATTAGACCTTGTTTTTTCAAATCTTCAAAACTTCTTAAAGTTTGCCCCTTAAAAAAATCGTAATATTTTATCAGCCCTTTCTCTTTCCACTCTTTAAATCTAGTGTCTGTTTTATTGGGGGTAAAGTCTTGATCATAGGCAATCCATTGCAGAAGTCGATAGGGCTCTTTAGCTTGATTCTCTCTGACTATCTTAAACCAAATTTTTAGCGGGGTCTCTATCCACGGGTTAGTGTTATTCAGGAGTTTAGTTAAGGCATTGTTCCCTATTATCGCCTGTAGGGGGATGTCACTTGTTATTTGGCATTCCATCTCCTTCCATTGTTGCAGTGTAGACTGGGTTACATATCTCTACTAAAGTTTTAATTTGTGCAGCTATTAAAAATAGTCCCCTGATATTTGGCAAGTGCGAGCCCACTTTGTCTTTGTTTAGCTGTAGGGTTCTATATCTGATTCTAGGTCTCTTACCCTGCCATATGAATCTTGAGATCCTTCTGTCCAGTTCCTGCCATGTTTTTTTGGGAGGTTCTACGGTATTGTTTGGAAAAGGTATAGAAGACGTGGAAGTATATTCATTTTGACTGCTTCAGTTCTTTGTGCGGTACCTAAGAATGGTATCATATTCCATCTTGCTCGGTCAGATTTTATTTTTGTCACCAGTGGATCATAGTTTAGTGTTTATAATTTTGTCGAGTTGTTTCGGGATATTGACCCCAGATATTTCATAGATTCCAACTCCCAGTTAGTTTTGAGTTCATTTAGTGAAAAAAAGGATTTGGGTCATAGTTGAATGTTAAAACTTGGGTTTTATGCATGTTTAATTTGTACCCTGATAAATCTCCATAGTCTGAAAAATACTGAGAATTAGTTCTGGTAGAGAAGTGTCTGGCTTGCCCTAGGTATATTAAAATGTCATCAGCAAAGAGTGCTATTTTATGTTCTTTCTGACCAAGTGTAATACCTTGAATTTCTTGATTTTGTCTTATCCATTGGCTCAGAAGTTCTATGAAGATTGCAAAGAGCAGTGGAGACAGGGGGGCAGCCTTGACGACATCCTCTTTCCAGCTCAAAAGATGATGATAAAATACCGTTAATCCTTATTTTAGCTGTTGGTTTTTTATATAATGCCTGTATAGTTCTAATGAAGTTGTTATGAAAATTGAAACTGGATAAAGATTTTATAGAGAGAAAGACCAGTCAACCGAATCGAATGCTTTTTCAGCATCTAATCCCAATATGACTGCATTTAAGTTATATTTTTTTATATGATGAATTATGTGTAAAGTGCGTCGAATGTTGTCTTGTGTCTGTCTTTTCTTATAAAAACCTGTTTGGTCTAAGTGAATTAAGTCTGTCAGTATGTTTTCACCTTTTGGCAAGGATAATGGTAAAAAGCTTATAGTCCTGATTTAATACACTGATTGGTCTGTAGTTGGAGCATTCTAGTTTTCCTTTTCAGGTTTAGGTATGACTGCAATGACCCTTCTCTCCAGGAGGGGGGGATTTCCCCTGTGTGGAGGTCGTAGTTAAAATGTTTTCAGGAGGAGAGGAGATAGTTGCTGTTTAAAGGTTTTGTACCATTCTGCTGTATAGCCATTGCTCCTGGGATTTGTTAGCTTTAAGTTTCATAATTGCTTTTTCCAATTCTTTAGGTTGTACTTCTGACAGTAGGGTTTTATTTTGTGATTCACGTAAGTTGGGGGAAGGTTAATGTGTTTAGGAATGTCTCGGATGCGTTTTTATGTTTTTTGTGGGAGTATAAGTTCTTGTAGTAATTCTCAAAGCTTTTAAGAATATCCTGAATTCTGAATTTTATTTCCTTTGATACTGGGTCTCTGATTTTGTAGATTGCTCTTTCCGTTTGTTGTTTCCTCAATTTATAGGCTAGTAATTTTGCCGATTTACTGCCTGCTTCATAGTATTTTTGTTTCAGAAATGTAAGTTTCTTCTGGATTTCTATTGTGTAGATCTCATTTATTTGATTTTTAATTTCTTTGATCTTGAGCGAGCCATTAGAATGAGTGTTATCTTTGTGTTCTTTTTCTAGGTTCTTGAGCTCTGACTCTAGTGTGATTAGTTTTTCTTGTCTCAGTTTCTTTTGGGTTGCCAGTTTTGCAATAATTTTCCCCCTTATTACAGCTTTGCACGCATCCCACAGTATTAAAGGGGATACTTCTCCATTATCGTTTTCTTCCAAATATCTGAGAATATCTGATTCCAATTCATCTTTCAGTGGCCCTTTCAGGACACTTGAATTCAACCTCCAGGAAAATGTATTATTTGTGTATTTTTGGATGTTTAAATCCATATAGATCGGACTGTGGTCGGAGAGATCCATCAGTCCTATTTTACATGTTTTTACTCTTCCAATGTCTCTATTAAACATAAAAAAGTAATCAATCCTTGAGTAAGATGAATGTGACGTTGAATAAAAAGTATAATCTTTTACATTGGGGTTGAATTCCCTCCATACGTCACAGATTCCCATTTCTTTTAGTAGCATCCGAGTATTCCTATTTTGGATGTTATTTTGATGTGAAGAATTACCTGTTGCATCCCAGTATGGATTCAGTCTTAGATTGAAGTCTCCACCACATATCACTAAACCTTGGGCTTTAGTTATCATTAGGTCGAATACATTTTTATAAAATTTCCATTTAGCCCCTGGTGGTGCATATACATTCAGCAGGGTGATATCTTCTCCCTCTAGCCGCCCCAGTTACCAAACTGTACCTCCCTTCTTTATCTTTGTGTTCTGATTTTTTTTTCAAATGTAATTTTGGTTGATATCAATGTCGCTACTCCCCTCCTCCTCCCTGATTTATATGAAGATGAAGAGATCATTTTAAACCCTTGTCTACTGAGTTTAGTGTGTTCCACGTCTGTTAGGTGGGTTTCTTGTAAAAATACTATTTCTGCTTTGTCTTTTTTCATTTTGCATAGAATCTTGGATCTTTTAACTGGATTCAGGATCCCTTTTACATTATATGAGGCTATTTTGGTTACACCCTGTTTCTCCATTGTATTTTCTTATTTAGTATAACAGTGTGGTGGCCCTCTTTTTTGCTACTCAGAAACTGAAAGAACATTAAGAACATAAAAAACATTAAGTACATAATGAACGAAACTTTAAAACAAAAAACTGTCAAAAAAAACTTCCTGAGCTGGGGTCTCTTTAAAGACCCTGTAAGAGCCCTGATGGAGTATGGGCTCTGAGGGAAATTCCTCAAACTCTGTTACGTGCTGAGGGCCCTCTCTTACCCCTGTAAGTTGTCCCATGTTTTTAACGTGAATTTCAGATCCCAATCCGAATTTGTAATGATTTTTTTTTTTTTTTATGCCTATACTCTATGAGCTTGTGTGCACCCTCCCACCCCCATCACAGCAAACATTCACTCTAATACAGTATTTGTTAGTGTGGGGAGAACATGTGGGTCATTGTTACATTTCTATTTTAACATGATTTTTTTTTTTTCCCCTTTAAATTAAGAAGACATTTGTTTCTAATGCTAAAACTGCTCCATGAAAGGTTTTACCACATGCTGATTCTGCATCTTCTTTAATGTTTGTTACCTTGTAGGAGGGGGGATGGAAGTGTGAGAGTGACTGTAGAGAGAAAGAAAAAAAAAACCCAAAAAGGTCGCTATTCCTTCCTGGAACTGGAAAGCTTATCTTTGTAGCTCTGGGGCTGGGTGTTCCCGCTGCTGGCCCGTGGATTTTGAAGGTCTCTGAGTGGACCACGTTTGAGCTCTGATTTTCTCGTTCAGATCCGCTGCGGGTTTAAACACCGTTACCGGGAGTCCTCTTCTTGCCATGTCAGTTGTTGCTTCTTCCGCTGAATTGTAGAGACATGACTCTTCCCCGTAAAAGACCCTTAGCTTCGCCGGAAATGGCGTCTGAAAGCGTAGATTCTTTTCCCGTAAAACCTTTTTGGCGTCGTTATATTCCCGTCGCTTTTTAAGAACTTCAGGGGCGTAATCGTGTTCCACGAAGACTTTTCTTTCTTGATGCATAAATCCTTTCTTCTGCCAAGCCCGTCTTACAACTTCTTGTTTTATTTTGAAGTCGGAGAATCTTACCAACACTGAACGTGGGGGCGCTTCCGGGGCTGGCTTTGCGGCTAATGTGCGATGTGCCTTTTCTATCTTCAAATCGGTGGATTGTGGAATATCCAACTTCTCTCTCAATAAGGATTCCACGCATTCTGCCACTGTGTTGAAACCATCTTCAGCTCCTTCTTTCAGACCGTGAATTCTGATGTTGTCTTGCCTCTGTCTTTCTTCTTGGTCGGCTAGCTTAGCCTCCAGCCTTGACTGTTTTCTGTGTAAATCCAGTACAGAATCTTCAAGCACTTTTATTCTGTCTTCAGCTTCCAAGATTCGGTTTTCGGCCTGGTCCATTCTGCTGTTCGCCTTTTTTAGATCCTCTCTGAATTCAAGAAATTCGGCCCGAAATCGTCGTAATTCGTCAAATAGCGATTTCAAGCTAATCCTTTTGTTAGCTAGGCCCAGGCACTCGTCTTCTGAACGGAGGTCTTCTGGTTCCGATTCCGCGGCCGCTGTGCGTCCTGATCTGGGGAATGTCAGTTTCCTCTGCTTTTGGTTAGGCATGGTGTTATTGTCTTTTGAATTTTAATCTTCCAAAAATCCGTTAGGTCTGATTTTGAGGAGGTTTTCCTTGGATTGAGTCTGGGAGTTTCACCGTTAGGTTGCTATCACCATGGCGT
The DNA here is from genome assembly GCA_020510985.1 of Pholidichthys leucotaenia. Lineage (NCBI taxonomy): Eukaryota > Metazoa > Chordata > Actinopteri > Cichliformes > Pholidichthyidae > Pholidichthys > Pholidichthys leucotaenia. The sequence continues at coordinate 172,556,770 of CM035838.1, read as the reverse complement.
CCAGACCGGAAGTCCAGAATGATGATATTTTGCAGCATTTCCAAAACATATGTGAGTGGTCTGCATTTTGAGCCCCACATCCCCTCCAGCATAAAGATTGGGTATTTGTATATTTTCCTTGAATCTGTGGTGTAATGAAAAAGCGAATCAGGTTTTTCCATCCAAATTCCCTCCATGTCCTTGAATTTGTTGATGTGTGTTGTGTTTTCCATATTTCCTGCCAGCTTTCTTCTGTTATGTTTAAATTGAGCTCTTTCTCCCATTTCTCCTTTATATAGTTACTTGTATGATTGTTTGCCATAAGTTTCTGATATAGCTTTGAAATAATTCATATTTTATTTCCTGTATATGAGCTTAAAATGAGTTGTATAATCTCGCTCACATCTGTTTGGAGGTTATGCCTAATCTTCTTCATATAATAATCTCTCATCTGCAGATATCTGAAAAATTCCAATCTTTCTAGTTTAAATTTTCTCCTGATGTTTACAAAGCTCCTGAGATCTTTTTTTCCGATATTGCCCCATGCTGTGATTCCCTTGTTCACCAGATTTTTGTATCCCCTATCTTGTTTTGCCGGTTCAAACTGACTGTCAAATGCTACCCATTTCAATAGTTTTATGTCTTCCTTTATATTATACTTTTGTACTATTTTATACCACAGTTCTAAAGTAAATTTAGTGATTGGGTCTATTTGTTTGATTTGCTTATATGCATCTTTATCTCCTATTATGCTTTGTACTGGGAGTCCCTCAATTTCCTTTTCCATTTCTTTCCATTTTGCCTCATATCCCTCGTCACACCAACATATGATATATCTTATTTGTGCTGAGTAGTAATATTCCTTTAGACTCGGTAGGCCCATGCCTCCTTTCTCTTTTGGTAATTGGAGAGTTTTATATTTCACTCTTGGCTTTTTACCTCCCCAAACAAATCTCGATATCATCCTGTCCCACTTTGAGAATTGGGCATCTGGAATCTCTGTTGGTATAGCCTGGAAGAGGTAAAGTAATCTAGGTTGTATGCTGATTTTGACTGTCTCAATTTTTGAATTCAGATCCATATTTAAGATTGACCATCTATCAATATCTTTTTTTATTTCTTGTTCCAATCTATCATAGTTTGTTTTATATATTTTGCTTAGGTCTTTAGGTATGTTCACTCCAAGGTATTTTATTTCTTTTTGTTTCCAATTTAGTTTGATCTTATCAGTTATCTGGTTTAGAGGGTTATAGTGGAATGTCAGTATTTGTGTTTTTGTTATGTTTATCTTGTATCCTGATAATTTTCCAAAATTTTCTATCAAGTTCATCATTTCCATTATTGATTCATCTGGTTGTTCAAGGTAAACTATAATATCGTCTGCAAATAGCCCAATCTTGTGTTCCGCCCCCTTTATTGTTATACCTTTTAATTTCTTATTTTGTCGTATCGCTTGAGCCAGTGGTTCTATGAACAGAGCAAACAAGGTGGGCGATAAGCAGCATCCCTGCCTAGTTGATCTTTGTATATTTACTTTGTCTGTTAAGCTACCGTTTATCTTGATTCTTGCCACAGGTTCTTGATACAGCGTCCTTATGCATTGTACTGATTTTTCGTTAAATCCAAAGCGCTCCAGTACACTATATAGGAATTTCCAGTTAACCCTGTCAAATGCTTTTTCTGCGTCTAAACTCATTATTACTGCGCTTTTCTTTTCTTTATGTATTTGGTTAATTATATGTATTGTTCTCCTGATATTGTCATGTGTTTGGCGTCCTTCTATGAAACCAGTTTGATCATCTTCTATCAATTCCGTCAAGAATGTCTTTATTCGTTTACATATAATTGTTGTATATATTTTATAATCCACATTTAATAAAGAGATTGGTCTATAGTTTCCGCATTGTTCTTTATCTTTCCCTGGCTTTAAAATAACTGAAATGATAGCTTCGTTCCATGATGGAGGTATTTTGTTGTTGTTCAACGTCCAATTAAATGACTTTAGGAGCTGTGGCGTGAGTTCTTCTATAAACAGTTTATAAAACTCAGACGGGTATCCATCACTACCTGGTGATTTACCGTTTTTAAGTGACTTAATCACATCTCTGATCTCTTGTGTTGTTATTTCTGCTGTTAGCTTTTCATTTTGTTGATTTCCTATTGATGGCAAGTCCAATGTGCCTAGAAATTTTTTAATATCTTTAATATTTGTTTCTTCAGGTTGCGAGTATAGTTCTTGGTAGAAATTATGGAATATTTCTTCGATGTTTTCTGGGTTAACTGTGGTTTTATTTGTGGTGGGGTCTTTAATCTTGTATACATTATTCATTGTTTGTTGTTTTCTTAACCGTTTTGCCAGCAGTTTTGTGGCTTTTGGTCCCGTTTCATAATATTTTTGCTTTAGATATCTATTTTTCCTTTCAATTTCATCCATTTGTGTTTCTTTTATCTTTGTTTTTTCTTCTTTAATTGCTTGATATATTTTTGGATCATTTGTGCTTTGATGTTTACGTTCTAATTCCCTCAGTCTCTCACATCTTTGTTCATACGCTTCCAATTTAGTCTTATTTGCTTTTCCTGTTTCAACAATTAAATTACCTCTTAACACGGCTTTTAATGCGTCCCATAGTATTGTTGGGTCCACTTCTTCATTGTCATTCTCTTGGATATACTCGTTTATGTTTATTTTTATTCTTTCTTTCATTTTCTCATCATTTAACAGTCCTACGTTAAGTTTCCATGTTGTTTGTCGTTTTCTATTGTTTAGATATATTTCCATGTATATAGGATTATGATCTGATATTTCTGCCCCTCCAATCCAACAATTTCTCACCCTGTGTCTGTCACCTTCATTCATAAGGAAGTAATCTATTCTAGAGTGTACTTTATGGACTGCTGAATAATGTGTATAGTCTTTTTCGAGTGGGTGCAGGTCCCTCCATATGTCTACCATACCCATTTCTGCCAGTGAGGTTCTTATGAACTTTGTTACATGTTTTTTTGTCTTCTTAACACTTGTTGTATCAACTTCATGATCCATGACAGCATTTAAGTCTCCTCCACAAATTAGGACTCCTTCACTGTGTGTTGCTATGAGATCAAACAGTTGTTGAAAAAAACCCTTGTCACTTTCTGGTGGGGCATAGATGTTCACTAATGTGATCTGCATACCATCTATTCTTCCCTTTATTATTACATACCTGCCTTCTTTATCCTGGATTTCCTGTTCACTTTCAAATTGTATTTTGTTTGAAATTAGTATCATAACCCCCCTTTTAGCTCCTCCCTTAAATGAACTGTAGTAGGAGTTCTTATAGCCAAATCTCTTTAGTTTCACATGTTCTGTCTTGCTCAAATGTGTCTCTTGCATAAATATAATTTCAGCTTTTTCCTTCTTGAATTTTCTTATTATTCTTTCCCTTTTAACAGGTGAGTTTAGACCATTCACGTTTAGTGTCATTATCTTAAGATTTTTACTCATATTCATGTTTTTCCATTTTTTTAACTTGTGCTCCTAGCCCCTTTAACAACAAAAATAACATATTTATATAAAAACGCATTAAAAAATCTCGACCTCCGTACTTTGGGCCTTTCTTCTGCCCACTGGTCCCTGTTGGTGGGTGGGGGGATTGTCTTCACAGAGTGAAGGGCCCTCCCTAGACCTCTAAATACTATCCAAGTAATAGTCATTAGTCTAGAAATGTCCAACAAATATCACTTAAACCTCTCCTAGCCGTCTGTTTCTCTTTTACCTTGTCTTCTTGGCCTTCATTTCTTCTGTGCCTTTCTTAATCTTTGTTATGATCTAGGCTTTCAGTTGAAAGCCTTGTAGCTTGTCCTGGGCCCGCTGCTCTACGTCTCTCCCCCTTCTTCCGCCGTTCACTCGTCTCCACTCCGGCTGTCGTGATGCGTTCAGGGCCGCCGCTGCTCCAGCCGTTTCCTCCGGCACGCTCCACCTCAAGACCCCGCTCCATCATATCCCGCGCTGCCTCTCTGGCCGTGTTGTAGGTTCTTACGCTGTCCTCCCAATGAATCCTCATTTTCGTTAGCGGCGTTTGGAATCTAATTGTTTTCTCTTTCAGCGTTTTTTTAATGTTGGCATATTTCTTCCGCTGCTGCACAATTTCTGTCGGGTAGTCATGGTCAAAGAATACCTGTTTGTCGCCGATTCGTATCTTTTTTTCCATGCTTGTGTCAGGATTCTTTCCTTTATGTCATATTTCACAAAGTTTACCACAACTGACCTGGGTGGAGAGTTTGGCTTCGGGTTCTGTGCCGGGGCTCTGTGCGCTCGTTGAATCTGCAGATCCGTTTCTCCGGGCAGTTCCAGCTCTTTTTTTAAGAACTGATCCATGAATTTCGTCATTGAGTTGCCTTCAATGCCCTCCGGAATTCCAAAGATGCGTATATTGCTTCGTCTGGACCTGCTCTCCAAGTCGTTTATTTTCTCCTGCATCCTCTGTGTTTGCGCCGTCAGGGTCTGTAGCTGTTCGTTTGCCTCGCTTTTCCAATCTTCCGGCTCCGATATTCGGGCCTGCGCTTCTGTCATACACGCCCGCTGGGAGCGCAGCTCCTCCATGTTTTCTGTTAGCTTGCGCTCCATTTCTCTTCGGAGGCCCATAATTTCCTCCTTAATCTCTTTTTTCAGCTCCTCCTTAAGAGCCGCTAAATCCTGCTGTAGCTGCCGCTTGAATTCTCTCAATTCTTTACCCAAACTGGCGATGCCAGTGTTCATTTTTTTCGAGCCTGGCGTCCTCCATTTTCTCTGCTGTAGACACCTCGTTTTTTTGGGCTTCGTGTTCAGCGGTTTTTCCTGCGTAGTTGGAGAGGAATTCTTTAATTTTACCCTGCTTTTGTCCTTGTGTCCGGCTCCTTCGTGTTTTCATCCCTTAGTTTATTGATCCGCTTATGTCGAGTTGGCCATTTACCGATGATTTTTAATCCGGCTAGGGACAGCTCTCTGTTTAAGCGTTATGTTTCTCCGCCATCCTAGATGCCTGTCTTAAGGAAATCAAAGCTTGGATGACTTGTAATTTTCTGCTATTAAACCCAGATAAGACTGAAGTCATTCTTGTTGGTCCAAAAAACCTTAGAAATACCTTTCCAAATCAAACTATGGATTTGGATGCCGCTATTCTCACTCTGAATAGTTCTGTGAGGAACCTTGGAGTTAGTTTTGATCAAGATCTGTTTTTTAATTCATATATTAAATTTGTTTCCAAGACTGCCTTCTATCATCTGCACAATATTGCCAAGATTAGGAGCATCTTGTCTCTGAATGATGCTGAGAAACTGATCCACGCTTTTGTTAGCTCTAGATTAGATTATTGTAACTCTTTATTATCAGGTTGTCCTAAAACATCTTTAAAAAGTCTTCAGTTGATCTAAAATGCTGCTGCAAGAGTTTTAACTTGTTCTAGAAAGAGAGATCATATCTCTCCAGTTCTGGCCTCCCTTCATTGGCTTCCTATAGAGTTTAGAATTAAGTTTAAAATCCTTCTTCTCACTTACAAAGCTCTTAATAATCAGGCCTCCTTTTATATAAAATATCTGATATTACCCTATCATCCTAACCGAGTACTACGCTCCTAAAATGCTGGATTACTTGTAATACCTAGAATCTACAAAAGCACAATGGTGTGGGACACATATTTGAGTTTCATATGCTTCATATGTATATCACTGTATGCTTCACGTCTCAGATGAACAAAAGGACTGAGCCTCCTAGGAGATAACAGGAGGATGTGAAATGTGGTCTTTGGTATGCAGAGAGATGGCCTTGGGGGATCTCCGGCCGCCAGTGACTTTAGGTGGAGGTGATAAGACCTGGAAGAAGACGCATTGTGACTTGGGGATTAAATACAATGTGACTGTGTGCTTTGATGTTCCGGGGTATAAAAGAACGAATGTCTGGGGGTTTCTTTCTCTTTCTGTTTTTGGATGATGTTGGAGAATGTGAATAAACTCAGCCTCGTCATTCCCACATTCTCCACACTGGTGACCCTAAGACGTATCATGAGCGAAAGAAATTCCCCCGAGCCGGACTCGTCAGGAGCCAGCCAGGCGAATGCAGCCACAGTCAAGCTACCAGACTTCTGGCAAGGCAACCCGTGCTCCTGGTTCCACTTGGCTGAAGCACACTTCGCCCTCTGGGGGATAACAGTAGATGACACGAAATTCTACCATGTTATTGCCAAGCTCGACAACCGCACGGCCCGACATGTGCAGAGCCTTTTGGAGCGCCCACCGGCTGACGACAAATACGACGGGTTGAAGGCTGCGCTCATCCAGCGTTTCACCCCCTCAGTCCAGGAGAGAGCGGAGAGGCTCCTGGCTCTGAACGACTTGGGAGATAGCACGCCCGTCGACTTGATGGAGGACATGCTGAGGTTGAGGGGCTCAGACGGCGACGACTTCCTCTTCACACACATTTTCCTGAGAACCCTACCGTCGGCCACGAGAGCGACCCTGGCCAGTTCACCGTTGTTGGCCCAGCGGGACTTCCGCGCGCTGGCCCAGGAGGCACAATGGATTCTCAACGCCAGCAAACAGCGCGCGGCCACCGCGGCAGCGACAGAGCTCGGCGCGACGGCCGGAGATGGCAGGGGGCCAGAGGCGGCGGTAGCAGACCCACTGACAACGGCGGCGGCGAGGGCCAAGGATCGCGGAGGAGACAACCTCTGTTTCTACCATCGCCACTTTGCAGAGAGGGCATGCAAATGTATACCACAGTGCCAGTTCAAGCGCTCAGGAAACGCCAAGGCCGGGGGTCGGTAGCAGCCGCGGCCCTCGGGGAAGAGAACAAGCTGCTCTACTTGACGGATGCGCGTTCGGGGAGGCAATTCCTTGTGGACACAGGCTCCCAAGTGAGTTTCATCACGCCTACCTATGCTGACCGGCTGGCGGGTCCCGGAAGTCACGGAGCGTCAGCAGCGAACAGCTCGAGGATTAAGACCTTTGGTGAGAGGAAAGTCCCACTGAAAGTTACGTCTGTGTAAGCATATCATCATTGTCCGCTTCCCAAATGTCCTGATGTTGGTGACCTTGAGCTTGGGACCGCTGTGTCCTGCCACCCTGTCTGCGTTGACTGGCAGGATGAGGCTCTTCTGGGAGCCGGAGTCCATCAAAAACCATCTCCCTGAACGTGTGTCCGTGACATAAAGCAGTCTGTTCCTGTCACCATCAGTTGCAGCTGCCACTGAACTCCGATCGTGCCGTCTTCCCGGCTTCTTGAATTGGCATGACAACAGGCAGCGTTGGGCATTTGAGCCGAAACAACGATGATAAAAACAGATCACCTTGTTCCTTTATCCTCTGGTGGCCGTCCCAGCTACTACAAACGGCTCCTCGATCTCGCTGAAGTCTCTCATGGATGCCGGTGCCACTATCTGCACGCTGAGAGTTCTGGTCGCCAAAATGATGCAGTCGGCTTCCTGTGCCGGGGTACAGTAGTCCTTGGCAACCAGCCGTGGCGAGTTGGCCAGGATCGCCCTCACTGTAGCCGGTAGGTTCCTGAGGAACAAGTGGGCGAACAGGAAAGATTCATTGTCCTTCCCCCTCAGCACCAACATACTCTCCATTAGCTCCACTGCTGATCTGTCCCCTAACTCCAAATGCGTTAGGACTCTCTCTGCCCTCTCACTGTCAGAAGGGGTATAGCGCTGGAGAAGCATCTGTAACCCTTGCCTTACGTTAGTTAGGTAAAAGAAATTATTAAGTGTGTAGCGGCCTGATTCAACCCCCACAACACAGAGACAGAACACAGAGACAGTCAGCTCGCACTCCTGGGTTTTTTCCGCTGCATGCTGCGTTTACAGCTGTGAGGTTAAAGTGTCATCCATGCATTGTGTTCATGCATCCTGTCTGTACCTCTGATATGCAAATGCCCAGATTGACTGCTGTGAATGCCTTTGATGTATTTTCTGAGTTGAGTATATATGCTGCACTGTGCTGTTAATCTGCCTCTCTCATTCACTGACTCTCTCTGCAACTGCTGCTGACACACACTGTGTCTCCTCTCTGAAAGCCTGAGGAATTCAGCTTCAGCCTGCTCACACTATGGGCTGGAGCCGAGTTCCCGTGAAGGCGGTATGATTTAATAAACCTGCTTAAAACACTCTCATCGCTGCATTTATTTTATCATCCTCTTCACTGGTGACCCCGGAATGCACACGTTTTGTGCAAACGCAACCTTCTGATCTGAATAGCCACGCTGGCGACCCGAGACTGAAGAAAACGAGCAGCCAGCGAACGCAGCACCCGGGCATGAATGCTCCGTCGCAGCGGCCTGACTGGTCTGCCCTCCCTGCTGCCTCAGGGAGACCTCGACGCAGAGCCCACGGCAGGCGAGCTGCTCTCAGGACATCAACCAAGACCGGGTAAGCGGCAGAGAATGTCATGGCGCGCCCTCACCGAGAACGGCACATCCACGCGAGACCGGCCGCGCAGCTCCTCCACATCAGAGCACATGCGGGCGACTCCCATGGCCGACGGAGCACACGTGGACCTGAATGCACCATGACTAATCTGCAGCCACGGCTCGTCAGAGATGTTTTTCGGCGCAGACTGCGCCGATCTCCAAGTTTCCGACCCTGACTTCCTCTCCAGCGGGCCCACCCACGCATGGAGCCCCGGCACGCGCACCGGGGGTGACGAGGACGGCACACCACGCACGGGACAAATACGGCTTTTCCGACCGCCTTCCTTCTGCTGCACACTGGCCCTTCAGGCTTGCTTGTACACCCGAGGCCCGCAGCTTGATCACGGGATTTTATGGTCTTAGCCACGGCACACAAGGGGAATTCAGCTGTCTGCGGTTCCCGAGGCTGTAGGGTTACGTCTGCCCTAAAGTCAACATGCCAGTCAGTCCCTCTGCTTTTATTTTTTTTTTCTTGCCGCCGCTCCTGCTTTTCTTCATGGCCATGAGAGGAGTCAGAGACTAATTTTTTTCTTCTTCTGATCTCCGCATGTTCAGACGGGACATCGCAGAGCAGCAAACACTTTTGGCGCGACTTGAACGATTTTCCCGCGCCCGGTCAGCATTTGCTACCCCCCTCCCCCTCCTCCTGCACAGAGCTTTTCCCTGCTCGCTGCCCAAACTGCAACATCGAGGTCACGGTCCCCTACGGTGCCCTCTGGGGGGGAGCAGTGTAGCGGCCTGATTCAACCCCCACAACACAGAGACAGAACCCAGAGACAGTCAGCTCGCACTCCTGGTTTTTTTCCGCTGCATGCTGCGTTTACAGCTGTGAGGTTAAAGTGTCATCCATGCATTGTGTTCATGCATCCTGTCTGTACCTCTGATATGCAAATGCCCAGATTGACTGCTGTGAATGCCTTTGATGTATTGTCTGAGTTGAGTATATATGCTGCACTGTGCTGTTAATCTGCCTCTCTCATTCTCTCACTCTGATTCTGCATCTGCTGCGAGACACACACACTGTCTCCTCTCTTTGAGAGCTGGAGGAACGAAGCTGCAGCCTGCTCAAGCCATGGGCTGCAGCCGAGTTCTGATGAAGGCGGGTGATAATAAAGCTATTTAAAAATCCAACGCTGCCTTTATTTTATCATCCTCTTCAAAGTGTAGACCAGTTGCTAGGTTCGTAAGGATTACAATAGGGAATTAAAATGAGTGTGGAATGAAATATCTGGAGGCAAGAAATGAGCAATAATGGCTGTTATTTTTAAAGATAAAGAGAACAAAATATACAAACAATTTACAAATATACAAATATAACAATGGCCAGCATGGAATAAAACCCCAAAAAATGTCTTACTGAGCTCAGTGTTTGTTTGTCTTTTTGTTTTAGTCGTTTGACCAGTCAAGATATCTTGTATTTCCAGGTTCAGGTTTCTTTTCCTCTTTTAAAGCGGCGGCTTAAGTTGTTACCACTCTGAATTTTGTGCACTGGAGAGAGGAAGGATGTTCTTCAATCGAGATCTTGGTTCAGGTCTCGGTTCAGGCCTTGGTTCAGGTCTCGGTTCAGGTCTTGGTTCAGGTCTCAGGTCAGGCTCGCCATCTCCATTCGGAGAGAATCCAGGATCCAGAAGATTCTTAATCGGCAACAAAAAAAATCCTAGCCAACATGAGGTATCAGCGTGAACACTGCAAAGGACACAGCCACAATGCCTCTCAAGCTCGTGCTCCCGTCAACAAGACGACCCACAGGTTTTTACATGGACCATCTACAGCCTCTCTCGTTCGTTCTCAGAGTGCAAAAGACTGAAAAACGGGTACGTGCCTCAGCACCCTGCTCGGGAGGCGGGACTAATATCGCTCTTAACAAATAAAAAGATCAAGATCACCCAACGTGACCATGAAACAGGAAAATAAAAGTTGGATAACGAGGATCACACTTCCTCTTTTCAAAATAAACGTTTTTCAAAATAAAATCAAACAATTGCATTAATACAAATGAAATGTGAGAAAAAGGGTCATTTTCTCAGCTGGGTTACACATCCCCTTGAGTGCTTCATATTCTCCTTGGGCCGGCGGCTCCTGGAGCATCATCTGTTGCGCGTCATCTGTTGCGTGGTGCGCGTATCCAGCACAGCGACCACGTAGTAATATCTTGTGTTGTCCATTGTTATCTCGCGGAGTGCGAACTGGGTTTCTATGTGCAGAAACCACGCAGTCGGGTTGTGAAGCCAGAAGTCTGGAAGCTTGACTGAGCTAGCGCACATGGTGCTGGTGCTCTCCCTCCAGGTAGTCTCCGGGGTGACGCTCGGCTCGTTTTCCATGGCACGTCTCAGGGTCATCAATGGGGGGAAAGGAGGCACGCGAGACAGCGAGCTGGACAGCACAGAAACTTTATTCTTTCGCCAACATGAAGCACAGCAAACAGCCATCCTGGGTCTCTGTGCATTCCATTTTTATCTCTTTATTTCCATGCATCGAGACCCGGGACTTCCGACCATAACACATTGTTGTTTGAACAAAGGAATGTGTGGTACATTAACATGACATTATTCCTGAGCCGCTCTTACGCCCTTCTACCCTCAGCGGCTCCGACAGCTCTCACTCTCCCCGGGGGGCGCATAGACCCAACAATCCCATCTGATACCCCCGGTGACACCTCCTCCTTCAATCCATTGTTCCCCCTTCGCCCTGCCCTCTCTGGGTGGAGAAACCCCCACCATGCCCCCACAACACGGTCAGTGACATTTTCCCTAGCTTCAGATCTAAAAGTCAGATGTTTACATGAGCCATTAAGTTTAACAAATATAACAACGGCTGGCATGGAATAAAACCCCAAAAAATGTCTTACTGAGCTCAGTGTTTGTTTGTCTTTTTGTTTTAGTCGTTTGACCAGTCAAGATATCTGGTATTGTAGGAGTCAAGAATTGAGGAGACTGGATGATTTTTCCAGTAACTGCTTTAATTCCCCATTCATTCTACGTTCTCTCTCGATCGGAGTGAAAAGAGACAGGACGCAGTCACACACATACATTTATACATTCATCTTCTAACAATACATCACACACAAAAGTCACAATACTCAGCTACATCCTTTCATCTCTAATAGAACACCCAGAGTCCTTCTGTTCTCCTTTCCAACCCCCAAAGGTCAGGCCGGGTAATCTTCTCCTCTCTCCTGAGTCCCCAGGGGGTGCAGACATGTCTTCCCCTCGAGGTGTGAAGTCAATACACATGGCTAGCTCAAAGTCTCTCTTGGCTGAATTCAGCCAGCCACATGTGAGTTACATAGGTTATAACTATGGGCTCCACAGTATCATGGGTTTCCCGTATCATGGGTTTCCACATGATACGGGCAGACTGAACACCAGACAGTGGCAAAGCAAGGGGCGGTGGAGTGATAATGTATGTTAACAACAACTGGTGCAGACCGGGACATATCACTGTTAAACAACGACACTGCAGCAAAGACATTGAGTTGCTAGCTGTTAGCATGCGGCCTACATATCTCCCGAGAGAACACTCACACGTGATCTGCATTGTTGTTTATGCAAATCCGACGGCAAACGCTGGGACAGCGCGTGACGTCATCCATTCAGTAACCAGCAGGCTGCAGACAGAACACCCAGATGCTCTTCTCCTCATCTCAGGCAATTTCAACCATGTTTCACTATCTCCCATTCTACCCACGTTCACCCAGTATGTCACATGCCACACTAGAGACAATAAAACACTGGACTTATTCTACGCAAACACTAAGGAGGCGTACACCTCATCACAACTCCCCCCACTCGGGAGATCGGATCACAACTTGGTTCATCTCCGGTCGGTGTACAAACCGCTAGTGCACAGACAACCTCCGGCCATGCGCACAGTGGAGTTATGGTCTGAGGAGACAATGGACACTCTAAAGGGCTGTTTTGAAGCCACCGCCTGGAAGCAGCTCTGCGATCCACATGGTGAGGACATCGATGGCCTCACTCACACCTTCACGGACTACCTCAGCTTCTGTGTGGACAAATCCGTTCCCACCAAGACCATACGGCATTGCTCAAACAACAAACCCTGGATCAACCCTGAGATAAAAACACTTCTGAGAGAGAAGAAGAGGATCTTCAGGTCGGGGAACAGGGAGATGCTGAAGTCCGTACAGAGGGAGCTGAGGAGAAAGATCAGAGAAGGCAAGGACAGCTTCAGGAAGAAGATGGAGGACAAGCTGCAACAGAGCGACATCAGCGGGGTCTGGAGAAACCTCAAAACCATCTCTGGGCTCCAGAATACCTCCCCCCAGGCCACGGGGGGCAGGGAGTGGGCGAACAACCTGAATCTGTTTTTCAATAGGTTTGACCAACCGCCCTTCCCCCTGACTGCACAACAACCACTGCTGCCTCTAAAGAAATCAAGTCCTGCTGCCCACTCCCCACTCCACCAACACCCCCCCACTCCCAACACACAGCCCCCCATCCTGACCCTGACCAGAACCCAGGTGAGGACTGAGCTGAGGAAGATCAAGGCGAGGAAGGCGTTGGGACCGGACGGCATCAGCGCAAAGCTCCTCAAGTCCTGTGCAGACCAGCTGTGTGGGATTGTGACGTACATCTTCAACCTGAGCCTGAAGCTGGGGAGGGTACCACAGCTGTGGAAAACATCTTGTGTGGTACCTGTACCAAAAACTTCCCACCCCAAAGACCTGAACAGCTACAGACCGGTGGCCTTGACGTCCCACTTGATGAAGACCCTGGAGAGACAGCATCTTGCTCACCTCCGCCCCCTGGTGGAACCAGCAATGGATCCACTCCAGTTCGCCTACCAGCATGGCATTGGGGTGGAGGATGCGGTGATCTTCCTCCTTCACCGTTCTCTGTCCCACCTGGAGAAGCCCGGGAATATGGTGAGGATCATGTTCTTTGACTTCTCCAGTGCTTTCAACACCATCCAACCGATGATCCTGAAGGACAAGCTGCTGCGCGCATGGGTGGACCAGCACCTGTCATCATGGATCCTGGACTACCTCACGAACCGGCCTCAGTTTTTGAGAACCCGGGACTGTGTGTCCAACACGATCATCGGTAGCACGGGGGCCCCCCAGGGAACGGTGCTGGCTCCCTTCCTGTTCACTCTTTATACTGCAGACTTCTCACACAACACAACACACTGCCATCTACAGAAGTTCTCTGATGACTCTGCGATCGTTGGCCTCATCTCCAATGGAGATGAAGCTGAGTACAGAGGGCTTATCCAGGACTTCGTGGACTGGTGCCATCGGAACTGCCTCCAGATCAACGCGAGGAAAACTAAGGAGCTGGTGGTGGACTGCTGCAGGCATGGGCAACCCCCCACAGCACCAGTAAATATACAGGGAACAGACATCGAGATGGTGACATCCTATAAGTACCTGGGTGTTCATCTGAACAATAAACTAGACTGGTCACACAATACTGACGCACTCTACAAGAAGGGGCAGCGCAGGCTGTTCCTGCTGAGGAGACTCAGGTCTTTTGGTGTACAAGGGGTGCTGCTGAAGACATTCTATGACACGGTGGTGGCATCAGCCATCACTTTTGGAGTGGTCTGCTGGGGCAGTGGCATTACTGCAGCCGATAGGAAGAGACTGAACAAACTGATCAAGAAAGCTAGCTCTGTCCTGGGGCAGCGCCTTGATCCGGTGGAGGAGATAGGAGAGAGAAGGACGGTGGCTAAACTGTCATCTCTGCTAGAGTCCGAGTTCCACTCTATGCAGGACATACTGAATGCACTGAGGAGCTCATTTAGCAGCAGACTACATCATCCCAGGTGCACAACCGAGAGGTTTCGCAGGTCCTTCCTAACAACGGCTGTCAGACTGTACAACCTAAGCAGGGCTGCTCGCAGAGATAGCAAAAAGACGTAACAAACTAATAGTTTTTTGAATGCAAAAGATGCAATAGACTTACACAATGGTCCCCTCCGGCATACAACTAGGAAAATACCGGTCGCTATGGAGGGTGAGAATATGTATGGGTACATAATCATACCATGTAAGATAACTAAGTAGACGGTTGTGCTGTTTCATCCCATCTAGCAACAATGCTCTGCACTGTGTGTGTTTATATACTTACATATTTATTCCACCTAGCTGCAATGCTCCATACTGTGGGTGTTTATATATTTACATATTTATTCCATCTAGCTACAATGCTCCGCACTGTGTTTATATATTCATATATTTATTCCATCCAGCTACAATGCTCTGCACTGTGTGTCTGTCTATATATTTTATAGTAATATGTACATATGTATATTAGCTGCTCTTGCTTGTTTGTTTTTTTTCTTGCCTTCTGATTGCTGCTCTGAGTGTTGCTATCCCTGTGCTGTTGCAATCCTGGAATTTCCCCGTTGTGGGACTAATAAAGGCTTATCTTATCTTATCTTAACATGATAACAAGCAGAGGTCTTCTATCTGGCTCTACTCAGTGCAGTTATCACTAGTTTCACCACTTCAGAAAAGAGGCATCTGATGCAGCTCCAACAGCCAACATGTGCACAGTCCATGGTTCGCACACTTTTTTTTTCTCACTATACTATTTTGACTTTTTTTCTTTAAATTTGGACTTTTTTCCTTAAGTTTTGACTTTTTCCCAAAGTTTTGACTTTTTTCTCAAAATACTCTTGACTTTTTTCTCCAAATTTCAACTTTTTTCTCAAATTTTTGACTTTTTTTCTCAACATCCTTTTGTGACTTTTTCTCAAAATACTATTTTGAATTTTTTTTCTCAAAATTTCGACTTTATTCTCAAAACGAAAAACTGTTTTTTGAACATTTTCAATGTGGCCCTAATACTCCTTCGTATCTTATGCACTTTTTTCTACAAAAAACTTTCATTGTCTTACAGTTTCATGTCAAAATCTTTTCACCCCCCCCCCAACACACACACACACACACAAATGGCAGAATCAGTGATTACTAGACCCAACCACATACCACAAGGCTAATAGTGGCTAGCACTATATTATCAGAGTAAATTCTGTGATAAGACTTACCGGTTGAAGGACATACCCAATTGTATGGATGGTGGCCCATGATAATGACTGAAACTGCATCGGTCCTTAAAAGCAGTTTAATGGTAAAACCCATCTTAATTTGGGTCAAGTTTAAAGTAGTTTGTCAAAAAATGATAACTAGCCTGGAGGACAACTTCAGTTAGGCCAGAATGTCCTGACTGGCTCAACACCACGTGCCAGCACCACGAATAGTTATCACCAAAAACGTTCCCTCTCAACTTGCCTTTTTTCAGGGGGCGGAACTTAAGTGAAACATTACAGCAAAAAAATAGAGATATGAGACATTTGAGCAATTTCACTCTTGATATGTGCTGGATAGGCTATTATATATATATACGTATATATACAGTATATATATACAGTATATACGTATATATATATATATAATATTTATATGGTGGTGCCCTGTGGTAGAGGGGTGATGCCCCGCCTCCGTGGAGTGGTGTCACCTGGGGTATAAGAGGCCACAGCAGGAGCCATCTTGTCTCTTCACTGTGGCTCTCAGGCTAGCGGTAGTGACTCCTGTGTTCCTGGCTTGTGTTCTAAATAAAATTATAAAATGTCACCTCGACTCCTAATTAATTAGAGACACAGCATTTGGCGACGAGGATACATGTCGTGAGCCGCTGGTCCCTTGGGCCAAGTGGTATGCAGCCTTCGAGAATTATGTCACAGCACTAGACCTCGGCGACATGGACAAATTACGTGCGAGGGCTGTTCTGGTTCACAACCTTGGTATGGACGGCCAGAGGATCCTGAGCACTTTGGGAGGAGGTGACACATTTGAGGATGTCCTGAGGTTCATGGTGGGCTACTTTCGCGCCCCTGAGAACACCATAATGTGGCGCATCCAGTTCAGACAACGACGCCAACGGCCCGGAGAGTCGGTTCAACAGTTTGTGGTGGACCTTCGGCAGCTGGCAGGTGAGTGCAAGTTTGGGACGTTGGAGGAGGAGATGATCAACGACCAGCTAGCGGAACATGTGGCCTATTCCTCCGCGAGGGCCCACCTGCTAACTCACGCTGGTGAGCTAATGTTGATAGCAGCTATGGAGCTAGCACAACAACACGAGGCAGCGGAAAGGATAACAAGGAATCTCGGTGACACGGAGGCCCTAACCAGGAATGACAAACAGTAGAAGGCACTGGCCTTGGATCCGGACGATGGTAGCGACAGTGAGTATGCAGCCATTGTGAAGATTAGGTCCGCCCCGGGGACACCACGATGTTACAGCTGCGGATCCAGCAGGCACCGCTATAGAGCGAGGGAGTGTGCAACGAAAGGAAAGCGTTGTGGACGGTGCGGGTTGTTCCACCACTTCGCCAGGGTTTGCCGGAACTTTGAAAAGGAGGAACAGGGACCTGGAAAGGAGGTCTCAGTTAAGAAGACGCCTACAGTGGTCCACACGGTCTCGCCCAACACAGATGGACGTATTCTGTGCAACATTGTGTTGGACGGGGTGCCAATACCATTAATGGTGGACACGGGGTTGGCAGCCTCCATCTTGAATCTGGCGACAGTGAAGAAGTTCTTCCCCCATTACACCGTGAGTAAAACAAACATCGCCTGTTGTGGGTATGGCAACAACCCTCTGGACATCGTGGACTGTGTGTGGCTATGGGTGAAGTACAGGGCGGCCTCTGTGTGCAGCCGAGGTCATGGTGGCCCGTAATGGTAACAACTTGATGGGCTGTGATTTGTTTTACGGGCTTGGGTTCTCCATCGCCTGCAGAGAAGTGGAGGAGTGGTCAGGTGGTGGACTATGGGACTGGCCATTTTATGTGGGGAGTGGCAATGAAGCATGGGACTTGGGCTGGCCCAGTCTGGGTGAAGAGGGCTGCCATCAGCACCAGAGTACGCCGCCACGGGGGGCACTCCATGCCAGTGTTTGTGGTTCCTTGGATGAGGGACCCGAACGGCATGGATTAGCACCTGTGGGGGCGGATGGTTCCAGACAGCAGGCGCAGTGAAGCTCCAGTGGCCGACCGAGTACCACCATTGAGCTGGGCACTGTCAGTGCCACTCCGATGCAGGAAATGAAAATGATCGGGGCGAGACCGGGTGGCACGAACCCTAGACGTGCCCAGAATGAAAACAAGGGACAAGGCTCGAGTCAGCTCAGGGGGACACTGAGGAGCCGTCTGTGTACCGGAGCATGACGCCGGAGAAAGAATGAAGCCGGTGAGTGATCCTCTGGGGGCAGGGGATGATGTACGCCCTAGGGTTGAGTCTCGGCTAGGACGGGTTCGCAGGTCGAAGGAGCAGCGAGATGGAGAGGGTGGCCTGTGTGAGATACGGACTGGCGACGATGGGTACCTGGAACTGATGGATGGGTCGAGACGGAACCCGAATGAGCTGCGGCCTTTGGAAGGGAAGAAACGCCAGTGCAGCCCATCTCCGGTTAAGAAGAGGCGGAGACGCTCTGGGAGTGGGCCGCGGGACTGACGCTCCAGAGAGGAGCCTACGGGAGACCTGTGTTAAGACTGTGCTTCTATTTTGAAGGCTTACGGTGTGTCTAATTATAGTGTGTTGTATTGTTTCATTGCTAATGTTAAAAAAAGGAAAAGAAATGACCACCGTTGTGTGTATTGAGTGCAAGGAATATACAGTATGTGTGAGGTGCAGTGACACTGATGTGTGAAAGTGTTATGACGACTGTGTGTGAAATGTTAATGTGCCCTGCTTTTTCTTTCATGTTGCTTTGTTAGCTAGTGTGGAGTCTTGGGACCGCCATTAGCTAATGTACATACTGTAGTTGTTTATTGTCTATAATGCATATGTTTCTTTTGGGATTAATTTATTTTCGTGAGTGGCCCTTTTTGTTTACTGACTGTTGAGACTCTGAAGGCGGAGTGGTCCGCCGAGCCAGTGTGGTGTGAATGGGTAGGTATGTGCATTTATGTGTTTAGAGTGTGAGTTGGGTGTAAATTGTGGGGGGCCTGAGTGGTGTGATTGCAATTTTTCAAGGGGGGGACGATGTTGGATAGGATATTATATATATACTATACTGTACGTATATTATATATATATATACACACACACGCCCCACCTCCGGGGGGTGGTGTCACCTGGGGTATAAAAGGCCACAGCGGGAGCCATCTTGTCTCTTCGCTGTGGCTCTCAGGCTAGCGGTAGTGACTCTTGTGTTCCTGGCTTGTGTTCTAAATAAAACTATAAAATGTCACCTCTACTAACTACTAACTAACTAACCTGCACTTATATAGCGCTTTTCTAGTCACAAAGACCACTCAAAGCGCTTTCACTAGTACTAACCCTCTATTCTAAGGGCCTATAGGAAACAGATATCTAGGGACAATTTAGAACAGCCAATTAACCTAACATGCATGTCTTTGGATTGTGGGAGGAAACCGGAGCCCCCGGAGTAAACCCACGCAGCACAGGGAGAACATGCAAACTCCACACAGAAAGGTTCCAACCCCTGCCACCCTGGGGATTTGAACCAGCAACCTTCTAGCTGTAAGGCAACAGTGCTAACCACTGCACCACTGTGCTGCCCGGCTACCTCGACTCCTCATTAATTAGAGACACAACAATATGTCATAAAAAACATGTTCTAGACATGTTAAGAAAAAAAAAAAGATTTTTAGCACAGTGTCACTTTAAAGAAACTTCACACTCAGTCACCACAGTATTTTTCAGAAGCACGAAATTTCATGCAATTCAGTTCATGTTCCAAAAATCATGTTTATGAAATGCCTATTGGCCTTTGTCTCATCAATGGAACATTTTGTTAGTGTGTAAGAAAATTAGTGTATGACTCACACCAGTCTTATGGTCTTGTCAGTAAGTCGATCATGGTCCATGCTGGAGACCCAATTTCAAATTCTTTCAGCAATGTGTCATTCTTTTGAATTACAGTAGATAGATGGATAGATAGATAGATATACATACATGCAGCAGGGAAAATAAGTATTGAACACGGTGTAGGACCTTGGGGAAGACAGATTATTTAGCATCTCAGAGGGAGACAGTGAAAAAGCATGGGAGAACAATGCCCAAAGAGTTCCTGGCGAGATAGCTGGAAGTAGTCAGGGACATAGGGGGTTGAATGCAGTGTAATGTAAATTGCCATGAAACGTGTGAAGAGTGATTTGAGTGAAGAGAGGAGAGCTTGTTGAGATCATTCATTCTGTTCTGTGCTTGAGAGATGTGAAGTGTGTAATAAACTGTCTGCCATGGATCTGCCTCTTATTTCACACACTCCACACTGGTGACCCAAGACGTATTATGGAACACGAGGCAAGAACCCTGGAGCCGGCCCGGTCGGGAAGCCCCAGCGATGCAGCAGCCATCCCACAGACAGCCCGGACTGGAGCCCCCAGCAACGCGTGTGCGGTTTCAGTCAAGCTACCAGACTTCTGGCAGCACAACCCGCGCTCTTGGTTCCACCACACCGAGGCCCAGTTCGCCCTCCGAGGAGTAACGGCAGACGACACCAGATTCTACCATGTGGTCGCAGCGCTGGACGCTCACACAGCTCAGCAGGTAGCGAGCCTGCTTGACGAGCCGCCAGCCCGCAACAAATACGAGGTGCTCAAGGCTGCGCTCACCCGGCGCAACACGCTCTCGGAATGTGAGAGAGCGGAGAGGCTCCTGAGACAGACCGAGTTAGGAGATGCTGGCGTTAATGGGCACGAACGACGGGCACTTTCTGTTCGCCCACCTTTTTCTCCGGAACCTTCCAACAGTGGCGAGAGCGGTTCTGGCCAATTCGCCATTGCTGGCCGCGCGTGACTACCGTGCGCTAGCCCAAGAAGCAGACAAGATCATCCTTACCACCAGGGCGATCACAGTCAACGCGGCGGTGGCGGAGCCCAGCGAGACGACCAGAGGAGGCGAGGAGCCACTGATGGTAGCAGCAGCGGGGGCCAAGGAGCGCCAGAGAGACACGCTCTGTTTCTACCACTGCCGCTTTGGAGAGAATGCACGCAGATGTGCACCACCGTGCCAATTCAAGCGCTTGGGAAAACGCCAAGGCCGGCAGTCGGCAGCAGCTGCGACCCTCGGTGAAGAGGACAAGCTGCTCTACATGACGGACGCGCGCTCGGGGAGGCGTTTCCTCGTGGACACGTTTCCTCGTGGACACCGGAGCCCAGAGGAGCATCATCCTGCCGACCTACGCAGACCGGCTGGCAGGACCTAGCGGCCCCGGGATGTTGGCAGCAAACAGCTCGGAAATTAAGACCTTTGGTGAGAGGACATTGATCTTATCTCTACACGGCCGTACATACGAGTGGACTTTTGTCGTAGCAACACTGAATTACCATATCCTGGGGGCTGATTTTCTGTGTGCGCATGGTTTACTGGTTGATGTTGCTAACAGGCGCCTGGTTAATGCACTGTCCTTTGACTCTCTCCCCTGTATAGCTCGAGTGACCCAGCCAACAGCACAAGCCAACGTCACAGCTCCAGGCGGTAAGTTCCACGCACTTCTCACTCAGTTCCCAGCACTCACGGTCCCGACGTTTTCGGCGGCCATCGCTAAACACGGGGTGGAGCACTTTATCACCACCACCGGACCACCCGTTTTTGCAAGACCTCGGCGCTTGGACGCAGCTAAACTGGCCATAGCGCGTTCGGTTTATTCAGAGTTCCTGTGCATGCCATTCGGGTTAAAAGGCGCGGCACAGACATTCCAGCGCATGATGGATGCAGTGCTGCGCCATCTCCCGTTCGTGTTCGTCTACCTGGACATAGATATCCTGGTAGCCAGTGCGTCCGAAGACGAACACGAAACCCACCTCACGACGGTTTTCCGGAGGTTGGAGGAGCACGGGTTAATAATCAACCCGGCAAAATGCCACTTCGGCGTGACGGAGATTAATTTTTTGGGGCACCGCGTCTCTCCGGAAGGAGCGATCCCGTTGCCCGACAAAATGTACGCCATGGCGGATTTTCCCCGGCCTCAGACGGTCAGGGTGCTGCAGGAATTTTTGGGGATGGTGAACTTTTGTAACCGTTTCCTTCCCCACGCGGCGCAGCTCATGCAACCATTGGCTGCACGGTGGCGCAGTGGTTAGCACTGTGGCAGCACAGTTTACCCTCGGCCGGGGGATCGCGGGGATCGTGAGATCGTGGGTTCGATCCTTGCCCCCGACCAACAGTGATCTGTGTGGAGTTTGCATGTTCTCCCCGTGTTGCGTGGGTTTACTCCGGGATTTCTCCGGTTTCCTCCCACATGCCAAAAACATGCAGGTCAGGGATAAGGGGCGCTTGCGCACGCAGCGACCGGCAGCTGGTGGCTTGTCATCAGACTGCAAAACAAATCTACCTACGGGTACAAAATAAGTAATAATTAAAAAAAAAAACCATTGTAAGCCGCGCTCAAGAGACTGAAACCCGCGGATGGGGTCGAATGGACCCCGGAGCGAGAGCGGGCGTTCTCGGAGGTTAAAGCAGCCCTGGCAAACGCCGCACTGCTGGCGCACCCGGACCCGGCGGCCCGGATAGTGCTCACCACCGACGCTTCAGACGTGGCCATAAGGGCTGTCGTGGAGCAGCGCGTCGCCGGAGCTTGGCAGCCACTCGCTTTTTTCAGCAGAACTTTGCGCGACAGCGACCGTAAATACAGCGCGTTCAACAGGGAGTTACTGGCCCTCCACCTGGCCATACGCCACTTCCAATTCTGGCTGGAAGGGCGCAGCTTCACCGCGTTCGTGGACCACAAGCCACTAACGTTTCCGATGGCCAAGGTTTCAGAACCGTGGTCGGGCCGGCAGCAGAGACAGCTGGCCGCAATCTCAGAGTTTACTACCGATATTCAGCTTGTGTCGGGTAAACTGAATGTGGTGGCGGACTGCCTCTCGCGCACCGTGGTGGCCCCGGTCTGCGTGGGGATAGATTATGCAGCCATGGCCGCGGAGCAGATTAGCGATGCAGACGTGCGCGCACTCCAGTCTGGACCAACAGGGTTAAGGCTGGAGAGCAGGGTGCTGCAAGACGGCATGCCCCCCCCAATCTGCGATGTCTCCACGGGACGCCCGTGTCCGGTGGTCCCGGTTGCATGGCGCCGCCGCGTGTTTGAGTCGGTTTACACTCTGGCAGACCCAGGAGTGCGCACGTCAGTCAAAATGGTGGGAGAGAAGTTTGTGGCCGAGCCTACGCAAACAAGTAAAAGAGTGGGCTGCAGCCTGCATGACGTGCCAACGAGCCAAGGTACACAGACACACGAAGGCTCCCTTGGAGCTGTTTCGGGTACCGGCTAAGAGGTTCCACCACGTTCACGTGGACCTCGTGGGCCCCCTCCCGCCATCACAGGGGTGCACGCACCTCCTGACAGTGGTGGACCGCACCACGCGCTGGCCAGAAGCAGTCCTGCTGGCGGCAACCACGTCCGCAGATGTAGCACGCGCTTTTTTAACAGCATGGGTGGCGCGTTTTGGAGTCCCGTCGGACATTACGTCCGACAGGGGCCCTCAATCTGTTTCCAAACTCTGGTCCGCAATGGCCCGCAGCCTGGGGGTTGCAATTCATCGCTCAACCGCGAACAACCCACAGGCCAACGGGTTACTGAAAGCAGCACTCAGGGCTTCACTGACGGATGCAAATTGGGTGGACAGGTTGCCGTGGGTTTTATTGGGGTTGTGCTCCGCGCCAAAAGAGGATTTGGAAGCTTCCCCGGCAGAGCTTGTTTTTGCGCAGCCCCTACGGCTGCCCGGGGAATTTCTGCCAGATAATCCCACGCTGGACAGCTCCCCATCTCAGCTTTTGCAGTGGAGCGCAAACACAGGCACGCTGCCCGGCCCACCACTGTTTTCCACGTGCTTTCGTGCCTAAAACTTTGAAGAACGTGGAGTTCGTGTTCGTCAGACATGACGCCCACCGCCCTCCATTGCGCCCACCCTATGATGGACCGTTCAGAGTGTTGGAAACAGGGGATAAGCATTTTTTGCTAGACTTGGGGGGTAGGCGGGAGAAAATTGGCATAGACAGACTCAAACCTGCCTTTGTAGCAGCGGACGAGCAAGTGCTGTTGGCTAGGGCCCCTCGGTGTGGAAGACCCCCATGGAGAGCTCCCCAGGGAAACGATTCACCAGGGCAGTCACACGGACAGAGCGAAGTCCCCCCCCCCCCCTCGCCACAGCCCACCCGCAGCCAGACACACTCCCAGCACCCCCCCCCCCCACTGGCACAGCAGAGCCACGGAGGCGGTAAAACCCAGTTACAGCAGATATGGGAGGAGACGGAGGCCAAAACAGCATGTGGACTGATATTCTATTGTTCTATCTAAGATGCTGGGGGGGGGGGGGGGTGTAGGACCTTGGGGAAGTCAGATTATTTAGCATCTCAGAGGGAGACAGTGAATAAGCATGGGTGAACAATGCCCAGGGAGTTCCTGGCGAGATAGCTGGAAGTAGTCAGGGACATAGGGGGTTGAATGCAGTGTAATGTAAATTGCCATGAAATGTGTGAAGAGTGATTTGAGTGAAGAGAGGAGAGCTTGTTGAGATCATTCATTCTGTTCTGTGCTTGAGAGATGTGAAGTGTGTAATAAACCGTCTGCCATGAATCTGCCTCTTATTTCACACGCTCCACAACATCAACATTTTTCTCATTAAATATATTTCTGATGGAGCCACTGATCTGAGATTTTCATCAGATATCAGTAACAACTCAAGTAATCCATACATACAAAGAAATCAAGGCAATTGTGTTCACAAAACAAGTTATATTTAATAATAAAGTTGAATGACACAGGGAATAAGTATCGAACACGAAGAAAAGAGGTGCAAAAAAGTATAAAAAGCCAAGAAACCAGCTGAAATCCCTCAGAATTTAGGAAGTCATCCCCCATCAGTGCAAATTAATTTCATCTGGTTAAGTCCTGACCGATAGCCTTTAAAAAGGTCTGTGAATATCAGCTTGTCACACCACAAAGAATTCATGATGGCTAGAAGCAAAAAAAGTCTCTCTAGACCTTCACAATCTTATTGTTGCAAAACATAATGATGGCACTGGTAACAAGCGCATTTCTAAACCGCTGAATGTTCCAGTGAGCACTGTTGGAGCCATCATTCGGAAGTGGAAAGAACATCATTTTACCATGGGCTGCACGGTGGCGCAGTGGTTAGCACTGCAGCAGCACAGTTTACCCTTGGCCGGGGGTTCGTGGGGATCATGGGATCGTGGGTTCGATCCCAGCCCCCGACCAACAGTGATCTGTGTGGAGTTTGCATGTTCTCCCCGTGTTTGCGTGGGTTTACTCCGGGGTTTCCTCCCACATGCCAAAAACATGCAGGTTAGGTTAATTGGAGACTCTAAAGTGGCCCTAGGTGTGAATGTGTGTGTGAATGGTTAAGGGATAGCACTGTATCGTGGCTGCTTCATCCATCCAGGTGGTGGATGACCCTCAATTTCCCCTCTGGGGATCAATAAAGTATACTAAAAAAAAATAAAAATAAAAAATAAATCGGCCATGACCAGGAGCTCCTCACAAGATTTCTGACAGAGGACTCAAAAGAATTATCAGAAGAGTTATCCAAGAGCCAAAGACAACTCGTGGAGAGCTCCAGAAAGAAATGGAATTAGCAGTGTTATATCTGGATGTGTGGGCAGCGCGGTGGCGGAGTGGTTAGCACTGTGGCAGCACAGCAACTTACCCTTGGCCGGGGGATCCTGGGTTCGATCCCAGTCCCCGACCAACAGTGATCTGTGTGGAGTTTGCATGTTCTCTCCATGTCTGCGTGGGTTTACTCCGGGATTTCTCCAGTTTCCTCCCACATGCCAAAAACATGCAAGTTAAGTTTATTGGCATCAAACTGGGGATTCTAAATTGTCCTTAGGTATGACTGTGAGGGTGAATGGTTGTCTGTCTCTCTGTGTTGGCCCTGCGATGGACTGGCGATCTGTCCAGGGTGTACTCTGCCTCTCACCCAAAGATGCTGGGATAGGCTCCAGCGCTCCCGCGACCCAAAAAGGATTAAGCAGAAGAAGATGGATGGATGGATGTCTGGATGTAAGGACCAGCTGACACGTTCTTTGTGCTGAAGGTTAGTTTTATTGAACTACTAACTAACACGTGGAACATGAAGCAACAAGCTAACAAGTTAAGGGAGGTGTGGTACAGCAGGTAGCAGGTTGAAGGCAAAGTGCCAAAGAGGCAATCTCCCGCCGTTAGCCCATTAATATAGTCACGGTGTGATGACATCGTGCGTGCGTCCCCACATCCATGACATGTATGGTGGTATTCCGGTATGTCACATTTATCCCCCCACCCCACCCTTCCCCTGGGAAAAACCAGAACTCTGCTGGTGATGGCTAACCTTATCTGGGTACCTTGATTGTGGCATATGGCTAACACAGCACAAACATAACCAGAACCCATCCATCCATCCATCCATCTTCTACCGCTTTTCCGGAGGTCCGGGTCGCGGAGGCAGCAGTTCAAGCAGAGAAGCCCAGACTTCCCTCTCCCCAGCCACCTGCTCCAGCTCTTCAGAGGGGATACCAAGGCGTTCCCAGACTAGCTGGGAGACATAGTCTCTCCACCGAGTCCTGGGTCTGCCCCGGGGTCTCCTCCCAGTGGGACGTGCCTGAAACACCTCAAGTGGGAGGCGTCCAGGAGGCATCCTAATCAGATGCCCATACCACCTCAACTGACTCCTTTCAATGTGGAGGAGCAGCGGTTCTACTCTGAGCCTCTCCCGGATGACTGAGCTCCTCACCCTAACTCTGAGGGTGAGTCCAGCAATCCTACGGAGAAAGCTCATTTCAGCCGCTTGTATCCGCGATCTCGTTCTTTCGGTCATTACCCAAAGCTCGTGACCATAGGTGAGAGTAGGAACGTAGATTGACTGGTAAATCGACAGCTTTGCCTTAGAACTAAGCTCCCTCTTCACCACAACAGACCGGTACAACGTCCGCATCACTGCAGATGCTGCTCCAATCCGTCTGTCGATCTCTCGCTCCATTTTCCCCTCACTCGTGAACAAGACCCCAAGATACTTAAACTCCTCCACTTGGGGCAGGAGCCTGTCCCCAACCCGGAGAGGACAATCCACCTTTTTCCGGCTGAGGACCATGGACTCGGACTTGGAGGTGCTGATTCTCATCCCAGCCGCTTCACACTCAGCGGCAAACCGTCCCAGCAAGAGCTGTAGGTCATTGCTGGATGAAGCCAACAGGACAACATCATCTGCAAACAACAGAGATGAGATCCTGTGGTCACCAAGCATGACACCCTCCATTCCCTGGCTGCGCCTAGAAATCCTGTCCATAAAAATTATGAACAGGACCGGTGACAAAGGGCAGCCCTGGCGGAGTCCAACTCTCACTGGGAATGACTCCGACCGAGTGTTGGCAATGCGAACTAAACTCTCACAACGGTCGTACAGAGACCGAATAGCTCGTAACAACAAGCCCGATACCCCATACTCCCGAAGCACCCCCCACAAAAATCCACGAGGGACGCGGTCAAATGCCTTCTCCAAGTCCACAAAACACATGTAAACTGGTTGGGCAAACTCCCACGAACCCTCAAGAATTCTCGAGAGGGTAAAGAGCTGGTCCGATGTGCCACGGCCAGGACGAAAACCACATTGCTCCTCCTGAATCCGAGGTTCGACCAACGGCCGGACTCTCCTCTCCAGTACCTTGGCATAGACCTTCCCAGGGAGGCTGAGGAGTGTGATCCCTCTAAAGTTGGAGCACACCCTCCGGTCCCCTTTTTTGAAGAGAGGAACCACCACCCCGGTTTGCCATGCCAAAGGCACTGCCCCCGACCTCCACGCAATGTTGCAGAGGCGTGTCAACCATGACAACCCAACAACATCCAGGGCCTTGAGGTACTCGGGGCGAATCTCGTCCACCCCCGGGGCCCGGCCACCAAGGAGATTTTTAACCACCTTGGCGACCTCAGCCCCTGTGATAGGCGAGTCATCCCCCTCGTCCCCAAACCCTGCTTCCTCTGTGGAAGGCGTATCAGTGGGATTGAGGAGATCCTCGAAGTATTCCTTCCACCGCCCGACGATATCCCCAGTTGAAGTCAACAGTGTCCCATCCGCACCATACACACATAACCAGAACCATTTTATGTAATGTAGCACAGTGCTAGCTAACAAACATGCATGGCCTGGCTATCGGTAAGTGGTATTGTTAGAAAAATACCCGATTCTTTGATTGAAAGATCCAAGAACAAGCCAGAGATTTCTTCAATTTTAAGATGAAGCATTTATTTAGAAGTCACAAGTAAAGCAAGCAGCGCTGCCCAGCGCTGCACCCAGCGCTGCTTGCTTTATTTGTGACTTCTAAATAAATGTACCATCCTTTAAATTGAAGAAATCTCCGGCTTGTTCTTGGATCTTTCAGTCAAAGAATTGAGTATTTTTCTAACAGTATATTGCATGATATTCAACACAATACCATATGATATTAAAGCTTACTAGGTTGCCAATGTTTAACCAGTATTTTGGGTACACATATTTGCCTGATGTCGATAGCACAATATGGTTGATTATCTTTTAAACCCAAACCCTGAATTACTTAAGGTTCCATGCACCAAAACCCAAAACCACTATATGAACCTGGGCAACTGGGTAGACTGCTGGTAAGATCCTGCATGGCTGAGTGGATTATTCAGCCACTGTTACCAACCATGATCTGTTTAAACATTTTCACACTGGCTGGGTCGGTTCCAGTGTCGCGTCTTGATCTGGGGCAACTACCGCTCTTACTTTCAGCAGATGGCTGGCATGTCATCTCAAACCATCGGCCATCTGGAAGGTAGCTGGCCCCAATTGCGTGGTGATCTGCATCAGCATTGACAGGAGTATCTGTAGGTTGTCTGAGCATTTGACTTGGCGGACCCAAACCCAACTGAGCATCATAAGTGCTGACCTGTTGGGCTTCATGCGGTGCTGCTGCTGCTGCTCTCTCGTCCCTGATGCTGGTTGCGGTTGTGGCAGTGTGACATTCTCAGCGGCGGTAGGACACACTCAGGGTTGTCATTGCTCACTGGGGTCCTGCTTGGCCACAGACTCTATCTCCTGCAGCTGTACGGCGGCTCCGTGAGGCTTGTGCGGGGCGAGGATCTGAGTCGAGTCCATGTTCTGCTGTCCATGTGGTGTGAAGGTTGGAGCGGCTATACCCACATCTGAGTAGACGTAGAGCTCCACCTCGTCCAGCTTGATTGGATGCCGAGGGAAGAACCTCTTCACTGTGACCCAGTTCATCAGTGATCTCATAGCAGTGGTGTCCAGTAGTAATGGCAGAGTGACATCATCAAGCCTCACTGCACACCACTTGTATGCTGAATTGCGACAGTCCACTGCACAGAATAGGATAGGCTTTATTGTCATTGTTCAGTTGTACAGCACAACGAAATTGTGAGTGCGCCACCAGGCTACTGCACAATAAAGTAAGAGAGAAGAGTTTAAATAAAACACAGTTACAGAACACACGATTAGCCATATGACTGAAATAAAATTAAAAGTAAAAATAAAAAAAAACATAGGTGTATACACAGGTATGGTAGTGGCTTCACGGGTGGAGCTATGTACAGTACATAAGAGTGCAGAAATGGCCCAAGGATTATGGATATGTATAGTAGTGATTTCATGGATGGGCCAATATACATGAAAGTGAGGAGTGCAAAGACAGGTGAGTTATAGTGATAATTAAAAGGTCCTCAGTTCAATGCATGTGAGTGTTCGGAGGGAGGGGGTGGGGCTTCTGACTGTTGGCAGTTTGGGTGGCCCAGGGGAAGCAACTGTCAGTCTGGAGGTGTGGGACCTGATTGATCTGAACCATCGTCCAGAGGGAAGCAGGTCAAACAGGTGGTGGGCGGGATGTGAGGGGTCTCCTGTGATGCCCTTGATCCTTCCGAGACAGGAGGCTCTCGAGATGTCTTCCAGGGAGGGCAGAGGGCTGCCAATAATTTTTTGGGCGGTGTTGATGACCCTCTGCATAGCCTTCCTGTTCTCGGCCGTGGAGCATACCACACACCCAGACAGCAGGTGAGCATGCTCTCCACTGAGGAGTGATAGAAGGCCAGCAGCAGCTTCTGGTCCAGGTTGTGTTTCCTCATGACATGGAGGAAGTGCAGCCACTGCTGGGCTTTCTTCACCAGGGCCTTGCTGTTGACAGTCCAGGAGAGGTCAGAGGAGATGTGGGTGCCCAGGAACCTGAAGGCGGGGGACGTTTTCCATGCAGTCGCCATTTATGGGGGAAGGGGGGGGGGTCCTGTCTGTTCTTCCTGAAGTCCAGTGTGAGTTCTTTGTTTTTTTGGAGATTCAGTTTCAGGTTGTTTGCTTGGCACCACAGCAGCAGATTCTCTACCTCTGCCCTGCATGCCTTTTCATCGTCATCGGTAATGAGTCCAACCAAGGTGGTGTCATCTGCGTACTTCAGGATGACAGTGGTTGGGTGGGTTGGAATACAGTCAAATGTGTACAGGGAGTACAGTAGAGGGCTTAGCACGCAGCCTTGGTGGGGGGGGGGGGAGCCAGTGCTGACGGACAGTGTGGAAGAGTCATGGGGGCCAAGTCTGACTGTTTGTGGGTGGTTGGTAAGAAAGTTCTTTATCCAGGAGCTGGGGGGGATGGGGGGGATCTGGAGGAGGTGCAGTTTGTTGATCAGGATGTCCGAGATGGTGGTGTTAAAAGCTGAGTTGTAGTCCACAAAGAGCATCCTCACGTAGCTCCTTGAGTTCTCAGGGTGGGTCAGCGCTCTGTAGAAAGTGGAGGCGATGGCATCTTCCTTAGACCAGTTCTCCCTGCAGGCAAACTGATGGGGGTTGAAGGAGGGGGGAAGACAGTCCCTGATATGCTGGGACACCAGTTGCTCAAAACACTTCATGACTACAGATATGAGTGCTATGGGTCTGTAGTCATGAAGTTATCAATTGACAGTCAGGCTGTCAATTGTGGCCTATTTGGCGATGGGGATGATGGTGGAGGCCTTGAGACAGGAGGGGACAGTGGCGTGCATCAGGGAGAGGTTGAACAGCTTGGTGAGGATCCCTGCCAGCTGGTCTGCACATGCTTTGACCACCGCTCCTGGGATGCTGTCTGGACCAGCAGCTCTGTGGGGGTTCACTGCTCTCAGTTGCCTCCTCCCCTTGTGAACCTGTAGAGAGAGAGTGGGAAGAGAGGGAAGAGAGAGAAAGGAGAGGACATGGGAGAGAGAGGGGAGGGGGGTCATGGGTTCGGGGGGAGGTGTGCTCAAACCGGGCAAAGAAGCTATTAAGCTCCTCTGCCAGAGTGAGGCTGCTGTCTGATGCTGGGGGGCCCTGGCCCCTGTAGTTGGTGAGGGCCTGGATGCCTCTCCACATCTTTCGGGGGTTGTTGTCTGTGAGGAAGCCCTCCACTTTCCTCCTATAGGTGTTGTTAGAAAAATACCCGATTCTTTGATTGAAAGATCCAAGAACAAGCCGGAGATTTCTTCAATTTAAAGATGGAACATTTATTTAGAAGTCACAAGTAAAGCAAGCAGTGCTGGGTGCAGCGTGACGCAGCTCCCTCTGGAGTGTTGCTACACTGACCACGACTTCCGGGTGCGTGTTACAGTTATCTTCTCGGGTTGGCGGGTCGGCCCAACCCCCTATGTGTTCTTATGCCTCTCCTCAGGTTGGCTCTAGCAGTGCTGTACAGAGAGCTGTCCCTCTGTCTGAAGGCTGAGTTGTGAGCTCTGATCAGAGCCTGGACCTTGCTGGTCATCCAGGGTTTGCAGTTTGGAAAGACCCGGATGCGTTTGGTGACTGTCACATTTTCTACACAGCATTTGATGTAGAAAAGGACAGACTCGGTGTAGGAGTCCAGGTCCTGCTGTTCTAAGATGCTCCAATCAGTGCAGGCAAAGCAGTCTTGTAGCTGGAGGAGAGCGCTTTCAGGCCAGGTTTTAATTGCTTGTTTGGTTGGGGAGAACTCTTCCTAAGGGGGGGTGTAGGCAGGTATTAGAAGCAGAGAGAGATGGTCTGATTGTCCAAGGTGGGGGAGGGGGATGGCTCTGTAGGCGTGCTTAATGTTGCTGTAAACATGATCTGGCGTCCTTTCCCCTCTTGTGGGACACTTGTGTTGGTGGAATTTGGAGAGTACAGTCTTTAAGCATGCTTTGTTAAAATCCCCTGCAATAATATGGCCTGTGTTGGGATAATCTCAAACTGAGCCTACTGACAATGTGCTGGAGGTGATTGAGTGCTAAGCTAATGTTGGCGTCTGGAGGAATGTAAACAGCTGTTAAAATTACTGCTGTTAGCTCGTGGGGAAGATAAAAAGGCCTACACAGGAAGGACATGGCCTCCAATTCCGGTGAACAGTGGTTATGAATTATTCTGCTGTTATTACACCAAGTCTCAAGCACATAAACACAGAGCCCTCCACCCCTTCCCTTATCAGAATCAGCAGTGCGGTTGAAACGGTGTGTAGTTCGGTCAGGTAATTCCACAGCGGCGGCAGGAACGCGTGGGTTCAGCTATGATTCAGTCAACAGTCCCGGACATAGCGACTGTAGGCGATCCGTGTAGTTACTACACGGATGAACAGTTTAACGGATGAACAGTTACTAACGGATGAACAGGGACTTCTCAAGATGGCGACCGGGATGGTCACACTTTTTCAGTGCTGAGACAAAGTCACTGATTTTGCCATTAAAAGTGGCTGGCCTGCAGCGATCGGCGCTCGTGGCGAACACGCACGGGCTGAATTGCCACCTCCGTTGGATTGCCCTTTAATCGCCTTTCTCCAGCGACTTCCTGCGCCTTCCTGAAGCGATTGCTCAGCTAACACTAGTTAGCTTAATGCTACCTGAAGCGATTGCTAAGCTAACACTAGTTAGCTTAATGCTGGCGCCAGTCTCTAAATAACTACCTACAGCGATCGGATATACCTCCGGTGGATTACCCCTTTGATCGCTTTTATCCGGCCACTGTGAGTAAACTGACCAGCGATTCCAGCGCTTCCTTGTGATTCACTGATGTGCCCTACCTGAAGCGATTGCTAAGCTAACGCTAGTTAGCTTAATGCTGGCGCCAGCCATTCCACCTAACACCAGCCTGAATCAAAGCCCAGCTGCGAGGCCCAGCGGAGATACTACCAGGCAGGCGGCTATTTGTTTGACGGGGCTCAGCAGAGATTTCACCCAGGCAGACGGAGGTAGGCAGCGGTGCCCAGCGGAGGACTTACCGTGACTGCAGCGGCGGTGTGCGACGAGACTACCCGAAGCGATTGCTAAGCTAACGCTAGTTAGCTTAATGCTGGCGCCAGTCATTCCACCTTACACCAGCCTGAATCGAAGCCCAGCTGCGAGGCCCAGCGGAGATACTACCAGGCAAGCGGCTATTTGTTGACGGGGCTCAGCAGAGATTTCACCCAGGCAGACGACGGTAGGTGGCGGTGCCTAGCGGAGGATTTACCGTGACCTCAGCGGAGCTCGGTGGCAGCGGCGGTGTGTGACGAGACTCGGTTGGAGGAGCGGGACGGGAGACCAGTTACGGCGACTATGAGCAACGAGACCAGCAACGGAAGGGGCTAGTTGGCTAGCTGAGGCCCAGCTGGATTCGAGGACGATCGGATCAGATTCTGGCGATATAAGCAGAATTTATTTTACTATCCACAGATTTTCCTTTTCCTTCTTTCCAAGAAAGACTGAAGATGGCTGCCACCGGATTAAAAAGTGGGCTGATGGGCACCACTAATAAGCCTTCTCTACTTCTCTACTTCTTCTTCGTTTTGTCTTTGTGTGTCTGGACCTGCAACAAGAAGGATTTTCCGACAAACTCAACCAAAGGTGAAGTTAAAAAGTTTTATCTGTATGGATTTGGGCTTGGACATCTCACCCTACACTCTATGTGGTCTTTAAAAGCCCTGAGCAAAAACTTCCAAATTAAGGCAAACATGGCTGTTAAGCAAAAATCACAATATGGCAGAGGATATACAGTTAAAGTTCTGTTAGTTCTGCTACTTCTGGCAGGAGATATTCACCTTAACCCTGGACCTGCCACTATTAAACAGCAGACCACTGGGTTAGCACAAAACCGAGCTGTACAAAAGCAAAAACAACATTTATTTTTCCAAACTGTTAATCATGCACGAGTTCTTTGGGACACCAAGGCTAAACCAAAGGGGATCCTCGGCGGTCATTTAAACATACGGAGCATAATCCCCAAAAGAGATGAGATTTCGGTGTTGCTGTTGGACTCAAATCTGGACTACCTTTGTCTCTCAGAAAGCTGGCTACACAGTAACATAGACACTAATATGATTGATATTGTGGGCTACCAGTGTTTTAGAAAAGACAGGCAGGTAGGGAGGGGAGGAGGTGTTTTAATTTACATCAAAGAGAAATATAAATGTCAACTGGTTGATTTGAATACTTCACTTGAATGTTTAGCTGTTAATGTATGTCTCTCTCCGGTAATGAATTTCAACATTGCAGTAGTGTACAACCCACCGTCACACAACTCTTCCTTTTATAATGAATTAAGTGATCTGGTTAAACAACTTGAGAAGAACAGAGAAACAATAATTCATGGTGACTTTAATATCAACTGGTCTGATAAAAAAGACAAACAAAAACTGAAAAGCCTCATGACTAAATTTAATTACCAGCAAATCATCAAAGGACCCACCAGGATAACCAAACAATCCAGAACACTTATTGACATGGTATTTACTAATAAACCAGAACGAATAACCAGAACCTATAATCTTGTAACTGGTCTCTCAGATCATAACATGGTTCTTGCTGTCAGGAAACTTACTAAAAAGCGACTACAGTATTTTGGGGGAGTCGATATTGACAAATCAAATTTTATTATCCCCAAATCAAAAAATGAGGAGTTTGAACATTACTTAGAGAATCAAAATTGGGAGCAGCTCATGGCAACATGTGAAGTAGATGATTGTTGTAATTTTATAACTGCAACAATCACAAAGTCTATAGAAAAATTTTCAAAGCAAATTAAAAGTAGACAACAGAAGATTAGCCTACCATGGTTAAATAATGAAATAAGAAAACTTATGAAGAGGCGAGACTATGCACTGAAAACATCACTAACCTCCAAACTACAAAATGATCACCTTGTGTACAAAAGTTTAAGAAATAAAGTGGTACATGAGCTGCGAAAATCAAAAATATCTTATTACAATAAACTGATAGATCATGCAAAGGGTAACAACAGTTCCCTATGGAGGCATTTAAATAACTTAACTAATAAAAAAAACGATCAGAAGGGGGTAAAGGAACTTAGAATCAATGGCAAGACCGTCAGTGACAAGGCTACTTTGGCAAATGAATTTAATTCACACTTTGTGGGCTCTGTGGAAGACTTAACAAAAATTTTTGTGCTGCCAAATGTGCTCAACAACACAAATTCCATACTTCCAACAGATACTTTTCACATCGATGAGGTAAATGAGAAGTTAATTGCTGGTATTGTTAAAACACTGTCAAACTCAAAAACTAATGATATCTACAATATGAGCACCTCCTTTCTCAAAATGCACAGCAAAATATTAATCAAACCACTGACTCATCTCATTAATCTCTCCATTAGGTCTAGTACATTTCCATCTGGCTGGAAAAAAGCTGTCGTCATACCAGTTCATAAATCAGGCAGTAAAGACGATATATGCAATTACCGCCCAATCTCTATCTTACCAGTCCTATCTAAGGTTCTTGAAAAAGTTGTAGCTACACAGCTGATAGACTACTTACAAGACAGTCAACTTCTTCATCCACATCAATTTGGTTTTAGACCAGGATACTCAACAGAAACAGCAAATTGTTGCCTTATTGAAAACGTCAAACAGTCCTTGGACAGGGGTAATGTGGTAGGAGCTGTTTTTCTAGATCTCAAAAAGGCTTTCGATACTGTAAACCACAGTTTGCTTTTATCCAAAATGGTATCTTTTAACTTCTCCCCAAATACATTAGAATGGTTTGCATCTTATCTCCAGAATAGAGAACAGTGTGTAAAAGTTCACCAGGATAAATCCTCATTTTTAAACAACCGCATGGGTATCCCACAAGGGTCCATTCTTGGTCCTTTACTTTTCAGCATTTTTATTAATGACTTGCCGTTACACTGCTCAGCTGCAACATGCCAACTTTATGCAGATGATGCAGTTATTTACACAGCTGCCAAGACTCCAGCACAGGCTGCAGATGTACTGTCTACAAGTATGGTTGATGTCCAAGAGTGGCTCCTCAAGAACCATCTATTGCTGAACCTTCAGAAAACAGTCTCAATGTGCTTTTCAATCAAAAAATGTAACCTGCAACATTTTAAAGTTAATATACATGATCATGACATCAGTTTAGCTACAGAATTCAAATACCTTGGCATTGTACTAGATCCTCAACTCAAATTTAATCTTCATATAAAGAAAATTTCAAAAACAGTAAAAAAAAATCTGAACTGCTTTAAATTAATTAGATATTACATACCTTACGAAGCAGCTGCACTGTATATGCATTCTATGGTTTTTTCTCATATATCATACTGTTTGACAGTCTGGGCTCAAGCAGCCCCTTCCACAATAAGACATATAGGTTCATTATATAATCAAACCCTAAAAATCTTGGACAAAAAGCCCATTAGGTGGCATCACTGTAATGTTTTAAAAAAATACAACCTATTGAGTTTTGAGAGCTTCATTGACCTCTGTCTTCTGAAATTAACGTTCAAATGTTTCCATAAATCAGCACCCGAGCCACTTGCTGGTTTCGTCCAAAGACAGGACAGCAGCAGAGCCACCAGGAGTTCTGTTAACAATAACTGTAAAATATTCCACCGCAGAACCACATTTGGACAAACAGCTTTCTCTATAAAGGGCAGTCACATCTGGAACACAATGCCAAATGAAATTAAAATAATAACGGACTTTAAAACATTCACTAAAAATGTTAAAAACTGGCTGAAAAATAAACAAGAATGTACTCATGTATGAATTATTTGTCTGCAAAGTGAGAGTGAATGAAGGGAAGGAATAAATGTGTTTGTTTATAGTGAGTGACGGAGGGAGGAAGGCCTGAAATAGGCAAATGTGAGTTATGTTATATGTGTTAAATGTGAGTCAGGCTGTTATATTTGTGTATTTATAATATTTATAATATTTATGTTAAATGTGAGTCAGGCTGTTATATTTGTGTATTTATAATATTTATAATATTTATAATTGTGTATTTATAATTTTTCTGCATTGATGTATGTGGTTATTGTGTATATTTTTTATCTTGATTCTTTTTTCTAAAGCCCATCCAGGGACAAGAGTTGCAAATTAGCTAATAGCTATACACTCTATGTGCAACACATCAGATTGATTGTCTTTGATTAATTGTCTATGTTTATTGCACTGTCCCTGTCAAATAAACTAATCTACTACTATTAACACAATGGTCACATCTGATTTCAGTATTTCTATGATCCACTTCAACAGCAGAAGTCTCTATGCCAACTTTAATAACATTAAAGATTATTTACATCAGTTTAAAGAGCCATTCGATATTGTGGCAATATCAGAGACGTGGCTCAGTGAAGAGAAAGGAGTGGATTTTACCATGGATGGTTATGAATTAAATTATATAAATAGAAAAGTGAAAAAAGGAGGAGTTGCAATTTATGTTGACAAGAGCTTGAAATACAAGGTTGTTGAAAATCTGTCAGTAACTGTGGATGATTTATTTGAATGTATTACAACAGAAATCTGTCTGGACAATGTGAAGATAATAGTAGTGAGCTGTGTACAGTGGGGTAAAAAAGTATTTAGTCAGACACCAATTGTGCAAGTTCTCCCACTTAAAAGATGAGAGCGGTCTCCAATTTTCATCATAGGTATACCTCAACTATGAGAGACAAAATAAGAAAAAAAAAATCCAGAAAATCACATTGAAGGATTTTTAATGAATTAATTGGTAAATTCCTCGGTAAAATAAGTATTTGGTCAATAACAAAAGTTCATCTCAATACTTTGTTATATACCCTTTGTTGGCAATGACAGAGGTCAAACGTTTTCTGTAAGTTTTCACACACTGTTGCTGGTATTTTGGCCCATTCCTCCATGCAGATCTCCTCTAGAGCAGTGATGTTTTGGAGCTGTCGCTGGGCAACACAGACTTTCAACTCCCTCCAAAGATTTTCTATGGGGATGAGATCTGGAGACTGGCTAGGCCACTCCAGGACCTTGAAATACTTCTTACAAAGCCACTCCTTCGTTGCCCGGGTGGTGTGTTTGGGATCATTGTCATGCTGAAAGACCCAGCCACGTTTCATCTTCAATGCCCTTGCTGATGGAAGGTGGTTTTCACTCAAAATCTCACGATACATGGCCCCATTCATTCTTTCCTTTACACGGATCAGTCGTCCTGGTCCCTTTGCAGAAAAACAG
Organism: Pholidichthys leucotaenia; assembly: GCA_020510985.1. Lineage (NCBI taxonomy): Eukaryota > Metazoa > Chordata > Actinopteri > Cichliformes > Pholidichthyidae > Pholidichthys > Pholidichthys leucotaenia. The sequence goes on along the minus strand of CM035838.1, from coordinate 172,518,990 downwards.
CCCCAAAGTATGATGCTTCCACCCCCATGCTTCACAGTAGGTATGGTGTTCTTTCTCCTCCAAACGCGACAAGTTGAGTTTTTACCAAAACGTTCTATTTTGGTTTCATCTGACCATATGACATTCTCCCAATCCTCTTCTGGATCATCCAAATGCTCTCTAGCAAACTTCAGATGGGCCTGGACATGTACTGGCTTAAGCAAGGGGACACACGTCTGGCACTGCAGGATTTGAGTCCCTGGCGGCGTAGTGTGTTTCTGATGTAGCCTTTGTTACTTTGGTCCCAGCTCTCTGCAGGTCATTCACTAGGTCCCCCCATGTGGTTCTGGGATTTTTGCTCACCGTTCTCGTGATCATTTTGACCCCACGGGGTGAGATCTTGCGTGGAGCCCCAGATCGAGGGAGATTATCAGTGGTCTTGTATGTCTTCCATTTTCTAATAATTGCTCCCACAGTTGATTTCTTCACACCAAGCTGCTTACCTAATGCAGATTCAGTCTTCCCAGCCTGGTGCAGGTCTACAATTTTGTTTCTGGTGTCCTTTGACAGCTCTTTGGTCTTGGCCATAGTGGAGTTTGGAGTCTGACTGTTTGAGGTTGTGGACAGGTGTCTTTTATACTGATAACCAGTTCAAACAGGTGCCATTAATACAGGTAACGAGTGGAGGACAGAGGAGCCTCTTAAAGAAGAAGTTACAGGTCTGTGAGAGCCAGAAATCTTGCTTGTTTGTAGGTGACCAAATACTTATTTTACTGAGGAATTTACCAATTAATTCATTAAAAATCCTTCAATGTGATTTTCTGGATTTTTTTTTCTCATTTCGTCTCTCATAGTTGAGGTATACCTATGATGAAAATTGGAGACCTCTCTCATCTTTTAAGTGGGAGAACTTGCACAATTGGTGTCTGACTAAATAGTTTTTTACCCCACTGTATATAGAACACCTGGATCAAACATTGACTTATTTAAGGACTGGATGGAAAAAAGTGTATGCAAAACTAACTCATAAAGTTATGTTCATCTGTGGGGCTTTCAATACAGATCTGATGAATTCAAAACAACATAGTTTGACAGAAGAATTTATCAACACAATGTACAGTATGGGCTTACATCCAACAGTTACCGGATCTAGCAGAATCACGTCACACAGTGCCACACTAATAGATAACATATTCACCAACATTATGGAAAATAATATCAGGTGTGGGCTTTTATTGAATGATATCAGTGACCACCTGCCGATTTTTGTTGTCTATCAATGTGATTATAGGAAGAAAAAGTATACCAAAAATATTAAATATAAAAGAATAAGAACCGAAAAATCTATGTATTTACTGACAAAGGAATTATTAATACAAGATTGGAAGATAGTTTATGATGAAAATAATATAAATAAAGCATATGATAAATTTTTACAAATATTTCAATCATTGTACAATAAAAACTGTCCTATAAAACAATACAGTGACAGACAACAACAACAAAAAAATATTCCTTGGGTCACCAAGGGGTTAATAAATGCATGTAAAAAGAAGAATACATTATATAAACAATTCATTAAGTGCAGAACAGTGGAGGCTGAGATCAAATATAAAAGATATAAAAATAAGCTTACTAATATAATGAGGACCTGTAAGAATGAATATTACAACAGAATATTAGAGGATAATAAAAATAACTTAAGAGGAATATGGCAAGTACTCAATGGGATTATTAGTAATCGACCTAAGAATGCTAATTATCCAGAATATTTTATTGAAAATGGCAATTTGATAAATAATATGGAGGATGTGGTCAGTGGTTTCAATAAATTTTTTGTAAACGTTGGTCCTGAATTAGCAAAATCAATAGTGACAGCAGAAACAAACAACAGTGGTTCTGTAAATGAAATAGAAGATAGAAATCCAAACACAATCTTTTTGGGTGCAGTTACTGAAAAGGAAATTATCGAGACTGTGAGTAAATTTAAGAACAAAAAATCAACGGACTGGAATGAAATTGACATGACAATAGTGAAAAAAGTAATTGAAGGAATTGTTAAGCCACTCACCCACATATGTAACCTGTCATTTCAAACTGGTAAATTTCCAAACAAAATGAAAATAGCAAAAGTAATACCTCTATACAAAACAGGAGACAGTCATTGTTTCACAAATTACAGGCCAGTCTCTTTACTCTCACAGTTCTCCAAAATACTTGAAAAAATCTTCACTAAGAGACTGGATGATTTCATTGAAAAACACAACCTCCTTACAGACAGCCAGTATGGTTTTAGAGCAGATAAATCTACATCTTTGGCACTGATCAAACTTATAGAAGAAATTACTAGTTGTATAGATAAAAAAAGTTTGCTGTAGGAGTATTTATAGATTTAAAGAAAGTTTTTGACACCATTGACCACAGAATACTACTAAGGAAACTGTAAAGGTATGGGATAAGAGGGGTCAGACTGAGTTGGGTGGAAAGTTATTTAAGTAACAGACAACAATTTGTACAAATTGGTGAGCACAAATCACCCTCCATGGACATCACTTGTGGTGTGCTCCAGGGGTCAGTTTTGGGACCCAAACTCTTTATTTTGTATATAAATGACATATGCCAAGTATCAAAAATTCTGATATTTATTTTGTTTGCGGATGACATAAATATCCTTTGCACTGGTGAGAATTTGCAGCAGGTTTTAGAGGTGGTCACAACTGAAATGAAAAAGTTAACGCAGTGGTTCAACAAAAAATAAATTATCTCTAAATCTAAAAAAACCAAAGATTATGTTGTTTGGAAATTATAAAACAAAACATGACATAATGGTAACTGTGGGATAACCCCCACAACAGACTGGGACAAGCACAGTGCTCGACTAGAGCAATTAACATAACAGTGAAATGTATGTATTAATGTCAACAGGCAGCCCAGCTTCGTCTAGCTTTTTCCTGCTCAGTACTGTGATGTTAATGTGCCATTCATGCATTGTGTTCATGCTTCCTGCCCTTACTGTGTCTATAGACTGATAACAATATGTAGATGTGCCTTGTAACCTCTTTTGTCCTGCAGCTCCGGAGCAGAGGCGAATTCCGGCCAGTAATCTCCTTATTGTTATGTGTGTCTCTCAAATGCAAATGCCCATACCTACTGCTGTGAATGCCTTTCATGTATTGTCTGTAGTTGGGTATATAAGCTGCATTGCTCTGTAACTCACTCTCGCACTCTGACGACTGCTTCTACTACTGCTGCTGAGAGCCTGAGGACCCGCTCCAGCCTGCTTGCACAAGGGCTGGAGCGAGTTCCTATGATGGCGGTATGATTTAATAAACCTACTTAAAACCCTCAGTTCGCTGCCTATTTTATCATCCGCCACAGTAACGACAGATGATACCAGAATAGAAACAGTACAGGAAAATAAGTTTCTGGGGGTGACGCTAGACAATAAAATCTGCTGGAAACTGTATTGATATGTGAAGTTCATATGGAGTCACCACTAGAGGGCAGTATGACCCCGGCCATGACCTGACTATAAAAGGAGATGTACATGTGCCAATGTGTGGTTAGTTGTTAGTTGCACTTGAAGTGACAAGTAAAAAGTCCTAACTGACACCCGGTGTGTGCGCCTCGTCATTACATGTTCCAGGAGAACATTACATGGTACCAGGAGTAAATTACATGATACCAGGATAAAACTATGAACCGACGGCGAAGATGAACGCTCTTCGACAGCCGGACGAGTTAAAGTTGACCGGTAACGTCAACGAGAACTGGAAAGCATTCAAACAGAGTTTTGAACTTTATTCGCTTGCTATCGGTCTCCGTGACGAGGAGAGGAAAATAGCATTACTGCTGACAGTAGCAGGGCGAGCGGCGCTAAATGTGTTTAACACATTCATCTTCACGGAAGAAGAAAAAGGCAACTTCGACGCCGTGATGAAGAAATTTGACGATTATTGCACACCGAGAAAGAATGAAACGTACGAGAGGTATGTGTTCAGAAAAAGACTTCAGAAAGAGTCAGAGTCCATCGAGCTGTATGTCACAGACCTACGGATGAAATGTCAGTCATGCAACTTTGGAACAGTGAGTGAGTCAATGATACGGGACCAAATTGTAATAGGGGTCCAAGACAACAAATTGCGGATGCAATTACTGAAAGAGACTAACTTAACGCTGGAGAAAGCGATACAGATTTGCCAAGCGTCTGAGAGTATAAAGGCACAATTAAAGACTTTTAGCAGCAAGGAAAAAGAGACTGCTGAGGTCGGTGCAGTGCAGCGCGCGAAGCCGAAAGGAACGTTGCAGGCAAGAAAAAGGGAGGCAAACCCAGAGCGCACGTGCGGGAACTGTGAGCGGTGTGGAAGGCAACATGCGCTGAAACAGTGTCCAGCATTCGAGAAGGAATGTCGCAAGTGTGGCGGAAAAAATCACTTCGCAAAGACCTGCTTCTCAAAGAGGAGGGTGCAACTTGTGGAGAAAAAGAGCGACAGCGAAGAGGATCAGTTTTACGTGGACGCCATCGAGGGAGAGACGAGCGCTGACGAATGGATAGTGTGCCTGGAGATGAATGGCACAGACATGTCACTGAAGCTCGACACAGGTGCGCAGGTAAACATCCTGCCAATGAAAGATTTTAAAAGACTGAAAAACAAGCCGAAAATAAGAAATAAAAAGATTAATCTGAGAACATATGACGATAAGCCAATACCCACTAAGGGAATGTGCAGGGTTACACTGTCAAACAAAGGTAAAACAGTGAATGCATTGTTTGTACTTGTTGATGGAAATAGACAAGCAATTTTGGGTTTAAAAACATGCGATCAGCTAGGTCTGCTCAAAAGAGTGAATGTCATTGATACAGACAAAGTGAAAACACGAGAAAATACAGAGGCTACAACAAGTAAGCACAAACACACTGACTGGGTGAAAGAATACAAAGAGGTGTTCAAAGGAATAGGCCGCCTACCAGGCAAACAAAAAATTAGGCTGAAAGAGAATGCAGAGCCAGTCATACATGCAGCAAGAAAAGTGCCAATAGCTCTTAAAAAGAGGCTGAGAGAAACACTAGACTCACTGATAGCAGACGGAGTGGTCAGAAAAATAGAAGAACCAACTGAATGGGTTAACTCACTAGTTATAGTGGAGAAGCCAAATGGAGATTTGAGATTGTGCATAGATCCAAAAGATCTAAATAAAGTAATACAGCGGGAGCATTACAGGCTACCAACAAAATCTGACATAACCAGCACAATGAGTGGAGCAAGTTACTTCACAAAATTAGATGCCAAATCTGGGTTTTACCAAATAGTGCTAGATGAGGAAAGCGCTAAATTGTGCACATTTAATACGCCATTCGGAAGGCATTGCTTTCTACGAATGCCGTTCGGGATTAGCTCAGCCCCTGAAATTTTCCATAGAACTGTGCAGCAATTGTTTGACGGAATAGAAGGGGTGGGAGTTTTTCTTGATGATGTGGTAGTCTGGGGAAAAACAAAAGAGGAGCACGACGAAAGGTTGGCAAGAGTTCTCACACAGGCGCAAAAGTCAGGTATGAAACTGAATAAGAGTAAGTGCCAATTCGGGGTACGGGAGATTACATACCTGGGAGAGAAATTATCTGGGGCAGGCGTGCAACCAGATCCGGAAAAAGTGCGGGCCATAGCAGAGCTGCCAGTACCGCAGAACAAAAATGACTTGCAAAGAGCCCTAGGACTAGTCAATTACATGGGAAAATTTATCCCAAATTTATCAGCTAACACAATAGCTCTTAGAAGCTTGTTAGAGACCAATACAATGTGGCAGTGGATGGCAGAGCATGCCAGAGAATGGCAGTGGCTCAAAAGCAGTCTAATAAAGGAGCCAGTGTTAAAATTCTATGATCAGGACAAACTGCTAAAAGTGTCCACAGATGCGTCCAAAGCCGGCCTAGGAGCTGTGCTATTGCAAAAACATGACACAGAGTGGTATCCAGTCGCATACGCATCGCGCACCATGACAAGCGCAGAAAAAAATTACGCGCAAATAGAGAAAGAGACTCTAGGTGCAGTGTTTGGATGTGAGAAGTTTCATGAATATGTGTATGGAAGGTCAGTAATACTAGAAACAGACCACAAACCACTGATTGCGATCTCACAGAAGCCACTGGGTGACGCATCACCGCGCATCCAGCGTCTAATGTTAAGATTACAGAAATATGACTTGAAATTTGAGTTTACACCAGGCAAGCAACTAATTGTAGCCGATGCGCTGAGTAGGGCTAGCTTGAGCAACACCAGCAGCACAACAGAGGAAGCTGTGCAAATACATGTAGACTCTATTAAGGCACACATGCCAGTGTCAGATGCAAAATGGACGAAGATAGTGAAAGAAACACAAAAGGATGAGAAACTAAAAAGAGTAATGGAACAGATACATCAACCAGGACAGGTTATGATTGACAAGCCTTACCAACACTTTAAAGGTGAACTGTCTGTGTTAGATGGGGTTCTGTTAAAAGGTACAAGGATAGTCATACCTACCTCCATGAGATCAGAAATGGTTAAATTAGTGCATGAGGGGCATTTGGGTATTGAAAAGTGCAAAAGACGTGCACGTGATGTTTTATATTGGCCCAACATGCACAAGGACATTGAGGCATATGTGCAGCGCTGTGACATTTGCCAGCGCCACAGGTATCAACAGCCAAAGGAGCCTATGAGGCCCCATGAGAAGCCTCAAGGGCCATGGAGAAAAGTGGGCATGGATCTATTTCAGCTTAAGGGCAAGGACTATCTGTTAGTCATGGACTATCATTCCACCTACCCAGAGTTTGCAGGGTTGAGTGACACAACAGCAGAAAAGGTGATTGCACATACAAAGACAATGTTCGCACGCCATGGAATTCCAATGACTGTTGTGAGTGATAACGGACCACAATTCACGAGTCAGTGCTTCAAAGACTTTGCAGACACATATGGGTTCAAGCACGTGACCTCAAGCCCTCTGTACCCACAGTCAAATGGGTTAGCAGAGAAAGGGGTGCAAATTGTGAAGCGCATACTGAAAAAGGCTGCAGACAATGCAGAAGACCCACATCTGGCGATCCTGAATTACCGAGCATCACCACTGGAGAATGGACTGTCCCCAGCAGAAATGCT